>OZ007502.1:113320076-114520076 GCA_963931805.1 Microdon myrmicae
ATATATATATATATATATAATATATATATATATATATATATATATATATATATATATATATATATATATATATATATATATATATATATATATATATATATATATATATATATATATATATATATATATATATATATATATATATATATATATATATATATATATATATATATATATATATATATATATATATATATATATATATATATATATATATATATACATTACATATATATATATATATATATATATATAATATATATATATATATATATATATATATATATATATATATATATATATATATATATATATATATATATATATATATATACATTACATATATATATATATATACATTACATATATATATATATATATATATATATATATATATATATATATACATTACATATATATATATATATACATTACATATATATATATATATATATATATATATATATATATATATATATATATATATATATATATATATATATATATATATACATTACATATATATATATATATACATTACATATATATATATATATATATATATATATATATATATATATATATATATATATATATATACATTACATATATATATATATATACATTACATATATATATATATATATATATATATATATATATATATATATATATATATATATATACATTACATATATATATATATATACATTACATATATATATATATATATATATATATATATATATATATATATATAATATATATATATATATATATATATATATATATATATATATATATATATATATATATATATATATATATTATATATATATATATATATATATATATATATATATATATATATATATATACATTACATATATATATATATATATATATATATATATATATATATATATATATATATACATTACATATATATATATATATATATATATATATATATATATATATATATATATATATATATATATATATATATATATATATATATATATATACATTACATATATATGTATATATATACATTACATACATATATATATATATATATATATATATATACATTACATATATATATATATATATATATATATATATATATATATATATATATATATATATATATGACGTATATATATATATGACATATATGACGTCTGAAGAGTTTCGACGAAGCACGTTGAGAAACTCAACGTGCTATCAGCAGCAAACGAGTGAATTGGGTTGTGAGTAATTGATAACCGATCATTTATAAAGATCAGGAAGAGAGTGAATGAGAGTACCCAACCCTGGGGAACACCTGCATTAATTTGATGGGAGACAGATTTGACACCATCAAGAACCACTTAAATTGAGAACAGGCAGAAAGATAGTCTCTTATCCATTGAATCAGGGAATTGTCCACTCCATATGAATGTAATTTTAATAAAAAGGCTGGATGCCAAACTCTGTCGAAGGCTTTCTTCACAAATGCCCAGAAGTTTCTATTTCCTGTGGGAGAGTGTAGTATTTCATGTCTCACTATCTGTTCATCCAAGAACGTTGCGCGTTGAATATACCCATTGCACTCATTTCTAGCTCTCTTAAATCTTTTCCGGTTTTCCTCAGTAATGTTTGATTTATACAACCGGAAGCTCAACTCAATCAGAAAGATAGTCTCTTAACCATTGGATCAGGGAATTGTCCACTCCATAGAAATGCAATTTTGTCTAGTTTTGCGACTACCTTGCTTTCACCGAAACAGTGGATGGAATGGCTCCACTTTTCGGTAAGGTACGCCGTAAGTTCTCCTGTGAACCTGTTGCTACGAAAGCCATATTGGCGGTCATTGAGGAGGTTATTTGATTCCAGATATTTCCATTCTATGGGATGGGTCCAGGAATCCTCTATTATAAAGGGGGAATGTTTTTGGGAAGGGTGCTTTCTTCAGCTTTGTACTGAAGAGGAAATTGTGCTGGTTCGATCCGAAGAGATCGAATGAGAAGGGTCAAGAACGCAAGACTCCCATACAAGTATGCCCTCGCTGTTCTGAATGCCTTCAAGGTACTTATATGCTAATAGTAGCAAATACTCGTCGATAGGGGTAATGGTGGCACCTTCGTATAAGTGAGAGTTCGGGTAATGGCGACCGTCAGGCCTTCTAGAGTGGTTGATGCATCTTCTGAGGAGGTTTCTGTCGAAAACTCGAAGTCTTTCCATTTGGACCGAAGATATGCAGGACCATATAGGAAAGGCGTACGATATTATAGATCGGATTAGCTGCTAACAGCAGAGAAGCTTAATCCTGGTTTGAACTTTGTTGCTCCACTTCAAAATGTTGTGCAGTTGCTTAGACCGACCGAGGCCTCTTTGAAGAATGTGGGTCACATGTTTAATGAAATTCATTTTTGGGGTATAAATGATTCCAAGATATTTCATCCTGTCGTGTGATCTAGTCGTAGTACCTCCTATTTGTATTCGAATATACTGTGAATATGATGAACTTGGCGCAAGGCTAATAATCTTGCCCGGAAAAACAAATTATTATGGACAATTTAACAAGTATCGGATAAGGACCGGATGCCGGTGGAGAGACTTGTTAAATAAGGCCAAGACCGGGTCCCGGTTGTAGTGCCGATGATGATGATGATGATGTACCAGGTGTACCGGTGTGAAGTGAGCGTTAAGATACAAATGTATCGATAGGGAACGTTTGTTGTGAATGAGCCCTTATATATTATTTATTTCGTTGCTATGACATCTGTCAAATATATTTAGTATGCATCAAGTCATTGTACAAACAACATTTTTTTTAATCCTGTTAAAAATGTTGAATTTTGTACCAGAAAATGATGATTTGCGGAGAGCATTAATTTTTTGTTTTCATTTGAAGAAAAGTGCTGCAGAGTCGCATCGAATGCTTGCCGAGGCTTATGGTGATCATGCTCTATCGGAAGCAACATGCAAGAGATAGTTTTACGCGGTTCAGAGACATAAGTCATCAATCACACATGATAAGTCGTTAAGGATACCTGATAAGTCACTTAACTTGGACGTTAGGTCCACATATACTTAATTCCCACTTTTCACCTTCACGCACGTTTCGCACCACATTACGATGGGCTCCTTCAAAATTATCAAACCAACTCCTGACCTTCCTGGTTAACTTTCAGAAACCAACTCCTTATGACCGTCTCGGTCAAGTCTCTCGAATCCACCCGTCTCTAGTTTTTTTTTCATGTTTATTTTCCCATCGGAAAGAGATCATTTGTTTCCTCCTGCAGGTAAAAGGGTCACTCCTGTTTCCTGGCTGACCCATTTTTTGTTTTTTATCTTCCCCAGATTGGGAACGGTAGATGAAACACAAGAGAAAAGTCAATAACGAATCGTGCTAATGTACATTTATGATTCTCTATGTTGTTTATTTTAGCCGAATGGGCAGTTCGTTTTATTGTGCCTGTTGTTTGTTTTAACTTGGTTTGGTTAAAACAGAAACCGATGCTGATTGTGTTAATGGTTTTAGGTAACCATTTTTCTAAGGGATCATAAAATTGCTGACGCGCATTTTATGATTCTCAACGATTTCGTTTGATGAAGAACATCTGGTCCGCACATTTGGATCTTAGGGGATTTTTGTGGCGAGCCTGTGGTTCGATTATCCGGTCTAAGTTTTCGATGGGAGTAAATTGAACGTTTAATTCGAATTGTTTGGTATCAATTGATGTGGGACCATTTGTTGTATGGGGTAATGACCTGGCTTGGGTAGTGTCTCATCCTTTAAGTGGATGTTTTTGGCGTGTATCGAAATTAGTGGTGGAGACTGGCTCCAAAGGGGTAAGTATTATGGGATGGATGGTTGTGGCCGTAACAACCGGATGCCGGTGGAGAGACTTGTTAAATAAGGACAAGACCGGATCCCGGTTGTAGTGCCGATGATGATGATGATACTGTGAATATCAATAAATAGGTTGGGAGTGTTTACTACTAAGAATTATGGCTACTGCTCTGAAAGGATTAAGTTGAATTTTCGACTGTAATACTGATACAGTTCGTCCAGGAGACGGTTGAGTCTATTTGTTGCTAGTTTAGGGCTTTTGAATGACGTGTACACTAGGACGACTTCCGTATAGCATATCTGGTTTACTCTTCCGTCCACAGGGCGAGGAATGTCTGATGTGTAGAAAATAAATAGGATGGGGACTAGAATGACCCTTGTGGTAGCAGCAGCGTTGAAAGTTTGGGATAGCTTTCCATTCACTCGAATTTGAAAAATTCTGTTTCGAACTAAGTGGTAGATGATACTGCATAGCATAGACCAGTATTTAATAATTTAAAGATAGGACCTTCAATCCACATTGTGTCATCATCATCATCATCATCGGCACTACAACCGGGATCCGGTCTTGGCCTTATTTAACAAATCTCTCCACCGGTCCCGATTTCGAGCCGATGTCATCCAGTTTGGCACTCCCAGGCTCTGGGCGTCCTGGTCTACGCCATCCCTCCATCGCAGACAAGGTCTGCCACGCTGTCTCCTTCCATACATCCTGCCACAAAGGACTTTCCGGGCAGGTTCCTCTTCGCTCATTCGAGCTAGGTGTCCCGCCCACCGGAGTCTACCGAGCTTGATTTTTCTTACAATATTAGCTTCAAGGTAGATTGCGTACAGCTCATGGTTGTAGCGTCTCCGGAATCGTCCTCCCTCACATACGGGGCCAACAATTCTCCTTAAGACATTTCTCTCGAACGCGGCCAAGAGCTCAGAGTGCCTTTCATTAAGCACCCAGGTCTCGGATCCATACATGAGTACTGGTAAGACCATGGTCTTGTACAGTAGTAGCTTGGATGTTCTGGATAAATTTCGGGATTTAAAGAGCGTTGATAAACCATAGTAGGCTTTGTGGGATTTAATCAGCCGTTCGCGTATTTCTTCTTCCATATTGTTATCGGCTGATACTAGGTAGTTAAAGGATTGCACTACTTCGAATTCGTGCTCCACTACCATGAATAGTTTGACCAACGTTAGGTCTTCTCTTCGCAGAAGTTGCCACCATGTACTTAGTTTTTCCCTCATTAATGTGCAGTCCCAGTTTTTGTGCTGCCTGCTCGATCTGGGTGAAGGATTCCTGTACCGCCGATTCGGTTCTACCGATGATGTCGATGTCATCTGCGTAGGCAAGTATCTGGCTGGACTTGGTGACAATAGTCCCTCTTGTTGTAACGCCAGAGTCACCACGCAGACGTGGTTTTGAAATATGTTGGGAGCCATAGTGGTGTTGTGCGCTCTTCTAGATCCAAATTGGTTATGGCGTATTAAATTCCTGGCATTGATAAAGTTACTTAGCTTCTAATATATGATTTTTTCATATATTTTGCTAATGCAAATGAGGAGCGAAATGGGGGCGAAAGTTTGAGGGGAGATACATTGGTTTCCCAACTTTTGCTATTGGACAAATAATAGCATGCTTCCCAGCTTGGGGAAAGTACCCCAAGTTGAAGGCATGGTTGAATAGAATGTAGAGTTTTATAAAGAATAAAGCAGAAAGCCTTCGCGAGAGTGGTACGACATCTCGACACTGTGTGACTTCTTAGGGTATTCTGCATACCCACTGCTCCTGCGCATCCTTTATAGGTGGCACTTGAATAAGGGGATGTTTAAATTTACGTGTTGGATTCCAGGGAGAGTAATCCGTATCCGCTGATGGACTTGGTCCACTTAGATACTCATCTACAATATATAACTCTGTTTATGTTCTTTAATTATTTTGTTAACTAGATTGCTCACTTTGTTTAATATTTTTTTATCGTTTGGGTGTCTGGATCTGTGCCAATAGGGTAGTTGACTGTTAAGACTAATAACCTTGCTCGGAAAAACAAATTATTATGGAAAATTTAACAAGCCTCGGGACTTACTACTAAATAAGGCCACGACCGGATCCCGGTTGTAGTGCCGATGATGATGATGAGTTGGCTGTTGGTTCTAGTTTAACTCTTCGCACCGGAGTTGCTGCTGCGGCTGCGCTTTGTAGTATTTCGATAAATTGTTGTTCCAATTCTTCACAATCTTGAAGTTTAACGTTTAATTCAATGTACTTGTCATGGTCTGTTTTTTACTGTGTTGTGGCATGCTGTTCGTGGACTGTATACTTTGTTGGAAATAAATACCCGAAGTATAGGGTTTTCCAATAGGGACTTGACAACTTTTTTTCGGTAGTAAATTTTTATAATTTGCAGACGTTGTTCGTTCGTGTACTTAACCATGATGAACAAGTTGAGTTTGAATAATAAATGAATAAATTGACAGTTCGATGATTAGTGAAAGGGTGCGTTCACAAATTAAATTCAAAGTTCTCAAGTCCCTATTGGAAAACCCGATATAATAGTAAATTAAAGACGGTGTTAATATTCTTTGTATAATTCACTTTATTTATTCACTGAATTGAATAATTCACTTTACTTTATTTATTCACTGAATATAATTGGTCCTACTTACTATGTTTGTGTTGGGGTTGTACTTCGCACGACCCGTTGATGCGATGCCAAAATCTGTATGTGGGGGACACAGCTGCGATAGGATGATTCAATCCCTCTGTAGGTTGGTTGGCTGGAACACTGCTGCGACGAGATAAAATTAATCCATATGATATGACACCAACTTGCCTTAAATTCCTTAATTGTTGCTATTTGTATTCTCACATTAACTCTTTCTATTAATTACACTTAAAATGATTTATTCGATCGCTTGGCAGTCCTAAGAATCTAAAAACACTGAATATAATTGGTCCTACTCACTATGCTCGTGTTGGGATTGTACTTCGAGGTTTTTCTCTCCTTTTACAGCTGTCCCCTGGTCCACTACAATCCTTCGTTCTTTTTCTTTGTTCCATCATAAACGTTATTATTTTACCCTTGTCCACCGTAATCTTGTTTTTCTCGTACTTTTCGTGTTATTGCCGATCAAGAGCAGTACTTTTGTACTGTTTTCTTGAATTCGCCCTAGTATTTCTTGTATCACAACAAAACGTAATAGATGTTGGCTTCAATGGTTGAGAGACACAAGCTAACTCTTAGCGTGTATAGGGTGGAGAGTTACTTAATAAAGTAATATACTGAATATTGTCGACACCACTAGTTGCATACTGCAACAAGGTCTTTTCGGAATTTTTCCTAATCTGTATATTTGTTAGTAAGATTTAGTTTTCTGTTCTTTCTGGGAACAGCTGTGTTCAATCTGACTAGAACTGGAGTGTAGTCAGACGTTAAATCATCTATACTATCCGTTTCGATGTAATTCGATGCCACTCCTTTCGAAATGAAGAAATCAGTATGTTGGTGAACAAGACGAATGAAATTCGCACTTTGCTTCTTTGATGGCTGTAAGCAATTCTGTACCCTTGTCCGGGGTAATCAACCTTGACCCCCAAGCAGTGTGCTTGGCATTACAATCTCCACCAATCATAAACCTTGGTCCGAGCTTCTTGAAGATATCCGTGAATTGTTATTTTGAGATTGTATGTTTAGGTGGGCAATATACCAGGTGTATCGGTATGAGGTGAGCGTGAGAAGTAAAACCATTTTCTTCGAAGTATTGGCCATTGCTTTCTACACATTTCGACCACATTTCTGGCAATTTGTGGATACCACGCCAATAAAACCGGTCGTCTTTTGAGGCAAACCATTCGGCGACCCAATTTTCGACTTCTTCGTAGGAATTGAAATGCTGTTCACCCAATGCGTGTCTCATCGATGAAAACAAACGGTAGTCGGAAGAAGCAAAGTCTGGTGAATACGGCGGGTGGGGTAACACTTCCCAGTCGAGAGCTTTTATTGTTTCTTTGATGGGTTTTGCTGTATGACTCGGAGCATTATCATGCCACAAAATTACCTTTCCGTGTCTTGTGGCCCATTCTGGTTGTTTTTCGATCAATACATGGTTCAAATTGATCATTTGCATCAACAGTTTCGCCAGGTTTTAGAAGTTCATGATACACCACCCCCTTCCGGTCCCACCAAACACAGAGCATTGTCTTTTTTCCGAACCGATCAGGCTTTGTACTCGATGTTGACGGTTCTAAATGTACCCACGATTTTTGGCGTTTAGAATTTTTAAAATAAAGCCATTTTTTATCACGTCACAATTCGATGCAATACTGACCTCCTTTCGTGTCGTAGAAGCAAAGTTTCACATGTGGTGCTTCGCTTTTCCATCTGCCTGTCATTCAATTCATGTGGCACCCAATTTCTACACTTTTGGATCTTTCCCATAGCTTTTAAACGGTCAGAAATTGTTTGTTGTGCAACATTTAACATTTGTGCCATTTGTTTTTGACTTAAAGTGTCATCTTGATCCAATATTGCTTGCGACTCGGCGTCTCCAAACTTTTTTGGTGGTCTTCCATGTTCTTCATTTCGCACATCAAAATCATTATCTCTGAACCGCTTAAAACTATCTCTTGCATGTTGCTTCCGATAGAGCATGATCACCATAAGCCTCGGTAAGCATTCGATGCGACTCTGCAACACTTTTCTTCAAATGAAAACAAAAAATTAATGCTTTCCGCAAATCATCATTTTCTGGTACAAAATTCGACATTTTTAACAGGATTAAAAAAAAAAGGTGTTTGTACAATGACTTGATGCATACTAAATATGTTTGACAGATGTCATAGCAACCAAATAAAAAATATCGATACATTTGTATCTTGACGCTCACTTCACACCGGTACACCTGGTACATCATCATCATCATCATCGGCACTACAACCGGGACCCGGTGTTGGCCTTATTTAGCAAGTCTCTCCACCGGTACCCGGTCCTTATTAAATGTTAAATTGTCCATAATAATTTGTTTTTCCTGGCAAGGTTATTAGTCTTGCGCCGAAGGGCAATATACATCACCTACGTTTAAATTAGCTCTATTAAGGTTAATAGTAACAATTGAGGGTTGAATAAAAGTTTCTTTTATTTCTTCTTGTTGGAAATAATGTATACTTTGTTTTATTATCAGAGCTGTACCTCCATGGGCACGGTCGCTGGGGTGCGTAGTCCAATAGGCCATATAACCCCGGATTCTTATGAAGCTCATGGGTGAAAAGTGTGTCACATATCAGTACGATATCTATGTTGTGCTCTCTTTTAAATATTTGGAGTTCTTGAGACTTTTGGCTTTGCTTTGAGCCCATTTGCGTTCCAAGTCATTATTCTTAGGAGCCGATTACACATTGCGTTTTTTTTCTCTTGGATTTCTTGGTTGGGGGTTTTTAAAAATTGTCAAGTTTACTTACCTTTTCTGTTAGCTGGTTGGTGCTTTTCTTGATGTCGTCCTGGAACACACTGAACATCTTCATCATATCCATGATGGTAGGCTCGTTATTGACAGGTGGTTGTATCCTTTATCTGCTTCGTCATTTGGTTTACTGTTCATTTGTGTGTTGCTAGCACCAGTTGTAGTTGGCCCCCCTTGCTCTGTATTTTTTCATTGAGTCTTTGAGTGACTAGTGTTGTTTGGATGTTAAGCTTCTAACTTTTATTTGATACACTAAGCATCCCTGGTAACTAGCTACATGGCCTTTCTCGTGGCAAAGCCCACATGTTGCTACGCTATTGCGTTGTTTCGAGCATTGGGTTGTATCGTGAGGCACAGCACACTTCACGCATCATGAATTATAATTGCAAACATTTTTGGTATGACCAAGCTGTTGTTAATTATTACATTCAGGTATCGATCTGACCTTTTTACTATACTATTTATCGGCCTATAGGAACGGGGAGTTCATGGCCTCACTGACTCGGCTGCGCTGTCATTCCCTGTCCTGTGCACTCTCCTCCCACGCTTGGCCACCTGATCCGATTTCCTAAAGGTCAAACCTTACATTGTCTTCCCATCTCCGTCGCGGCCGTCTACCAGCCTCTTTCCCGTTGGTGTTCCGTCAAGAATTCTACGCACAGGGTTCCCTCATTGTTCATTCTCGCCACATGTCCTGCACATTTTAATCTTCGCGACCTGATTACTCTCACCATTGGAGGTTTTTGCGGTAAAGCCCTTCCAGCTCGTGGTTTTAGAATTTCCTCAATTGTCCTGCCTCTTCATCATATTTACCGCAAAAGATACCCCTTAAAACTTTATTCTTAAATACGCGGAATTTGTTTTCTTCCCGTTTTGTGGGAGTCCATGTTTCGCATCCGTATAGAACAATCAACATGATTATAGTTCTATAATCACGGAGCTTTATATTGCGTGACAGCAGTTTACTGACTGCGTGCCAACTAGGGTTGCCGGAATTGACGATGAGATCCTTCAATTTTCTTATGTTCGTTTGAACATCTATGTATTTTCACCTTTGGGTAACTCACTCACGGAAAAACAATTTGTGTCTAAATAATTCTAATTTAAAGCCTTTAACACTTTATTCCATTTTATTAGTTCATCGTCTGTTTTCATCTTTAAATTGTTTCTTCTCAATTATTCACTAATATTACACGGTAACAATACAAAATTTTAAATATTTATTTTTTAGTAGTAGTACTTTTTCTAATGAGTTCAGAATTTAAACGAAATTTTCAGTTTTGCCCCTATTGGGGTTCCTAACGCCACTCGCTTTGAAACACACCACGCAAATTCACGAGCCTCAATTTTCAACATAATAACGAGACGTTGCACAACGAATTTTAGAACCGAGCACGCGAAGCTAAAATTCAATTTTCAACTCCTCTGAGTCGCACATCGTCATCATCGGCACTACAACCGGGATCCGGTCTTAGCCTTATTTAGCAAGTCTCTCCACCGGTCCCGATTTCTAGTTGATGTCATCCAGTTTAGCACTGCCAGGCTCTGGGCGCCCTGGTCTACGCCATTCCTACATCGCAGAAAGGGTCTGCCGCCCTGCCTCCTTCCATACATCCTGCCACAAAGGACTTTCTGGGAAAGCTGCTCTTCGCTCATTCGAGCTATGTGTCCCGCCCACCGGAGTCTACTGAGCTTGATTTTTCTTACAACTTAGCTGCAAGGTGGATCGCGTACCACCCATGGTTGTAGCCTCTCCGGGATCATCCTCCCTCACATACGGGGCCAATAATTCTCCTTAAGACCTTCCTCTTGAACGCGGCTGAGGTTTCAGAGTGCCTTTTGTTGAGCACCCATGATTGGATCCATACATGAGTACTGGTATGGTACATGGTATTGTACAGTAGTAGCTTGGATGTGGACCATAATAGGCTTTGTTGGATTTGATCAGCCGTCTGCGTATTTCTTCTTCCATATTGTTATCGGCTGTTACTATTGACCCAAGGTAGTTAAAGGATTGCACTACTTCACTACTACACGTGCTCCGCTACCCTGATAGTTTGACCAACGTTAAGTCTTCTCTTCGCAGAAGTTGCCACCATGTACTTAGCTTATCCCCCATTAATGTGCAGTCCCAGTTTTTGTGGCGCCTGTTCGATCTGGGTGAAGGAGTACTGTACAACCGAATCGAATCTACCGATGCTGTCGATGTCATCTGCGTAGGCGTAGTATCTGGCTGGACAGGGTGAATATGTGATCATTCGCTGATTTTCCTGGGATGAAGCCACACAGATATTGACCAATGATGACTTTAGCGTATGGGGCTATCCGGTCTTGTAGGATATAGGAGAGTATGTTATAGGTGGTACTCAGCAATGTTATACCCCTATAGTCGCTGCACACTGTGATACCTCTCTTCTCCCTACTCACACCCTAGCATCTGGCTTATCCTCGCCTTTCCCTGTCCAACCGCTTAGACTATTCTATTCACCTTTGTTTAGTTCCCCATTCCATTTTTAAGTTACTTGAAAGTTAGTCCACTGCCCCCAACCCGCATGCCTTAGTTTTAAGGTAATTCGTAAGTCTATTTATAAGTTTATATGTTTATACGACTTGTATTAAGCGAAATAGACTGAGGGTTCTCCCCCTCTATTCGTGCATTCATTCATTCATTCCGGTGTACGAGGCAAATTATTCCACAATGCCTCCACGTGCACCGCGATCTCATGAATTATGTTTGCATGCATTTTTCCTAAAACATATTTGTGTCCCCTGATCGGCACCCATGACCATTCCCAACCATTAGGAAAACTTCCACAGTCCCCTTATCGACATTCATGTCAATCAAGCTCTCAGAAATCTTCCTGTGTTTGCTTTTCCCAAGCAATCACTGATCACCCGATCACGTCAGGCAAATCGATGCCTATACAGCTGCAACCAATTATCTCGAATTGGCTGCATAGGCAATCCTAATGCATTTGCATTTGCCTGTACTAATTAAGCCGCATCTTAGCGCTTGCCCATTTAGATCCCATTCCGGTATATACAATATACCCTCTATCGTAAGATAGAAATGTTTCCGATCTATGTTTAACCAGCTGCAGGTTTTACTTTCTTTCCTTTCTTCAACGTGCATTCATGTCTATTGGGATTGTTTGTCTTCGGCGGGAGTTTCTGTTATCGGTCGCCAACCGTCCGCGGACCTAGGAAACATCATGCCAATCAACTTAACGTTGATTTATGGTTTCTCAGATGTGCTAGTGGATCTTCGGTGTATTTTCACACCCGATGGGTCCGCCGCCGGCGAGCGTTACACAAATTAATTGTGTACACAGCTGCCGACCCATCCAATGCCGGCGAACTCAAACAATCCGCATCCCCGTCGTATATCATGGGAAATAGCGTTTCTGTTGACATTAGATCGCAGAGACCTTTTCCTTCAGCTAATGATCATTATGATGGGATGCGATAACAACGCCCGCATCCATCTATGTTCGTCCGTTGCTGATCTTATGTAGCGCATACATATACATGGAAAATTCACCCCATGGTATTCAACCCAACCACGATTGACTGCCTCGGGTTGATAGTGTGGCTCCTCCCCTTTTGAGGCTATTGGTCCTCAGTTCACCCTAGTGCTGATGAATGTTAGTCAGTCAGATTTTAGCCACCGTCGCGCACACCTACCCTGTGTTTGAAAACCGTGTGCCTTTGTGTTTAGTTCGTTGTTGTTAATTAAATCGTTTAAAGACAGCAAGTAAAAATTGTGTTTAGTTCGGTGTTGTTAATTAAATCGTTTAAAGACAGCAAGTAAAAATTAGATATCACGCGATTGAAAAATGAGAATGCCGTCTCGCGTAATACACTTGCTTTATTAAAGTCTCCTTAGTATTAATGTTCAGTAATGTTACCGGTACTAGCTAAGAAAACTTGAATATAAAGTGTTAACATTAAGACTAACAAGCCAAATCTCACTTAAGTACAAACAGAGAATATGATAAAAGAATAAACGAGGATAACTAGTGAAAGAAAGCAGTGAGTTTTATTCGAATTTACCTTGTTGTGAATGCGCGCTCGGAGAAGCAGTTTCAGTGCGTAACACCTTTGCCAATAGAGAACATCAACTATTAACAAAATCTTCCTGTGTCTTTTATTTGTCCTTTCTTTTGATGTCGAGTTTTTGGAAGAATACAGTGGTGTTGTGCTAAACCTGCGCCCGTGCAGACGCCCGCGGCATAAATACCTACACATTTCCTGAAAATCATAAACATTGAAAATGTTTAGGATCTGCGAGACCTGATTGTGTGGATGCGTGTATACAATTCTTCGAACCTTGTATTTAGACAAGTGTTCATTTATGGTCAACGATGGCAAAGATATTTTGTATACCTTATTGCTTCGTTACCATGGAATTGTTCTTTGTTTTTAGTAGCACATTATTTTCTTTGTGCCGTCATGGATTTTTCGCCGATGTGGTATCTGGATTCCATGATTTGCCCGTATATGCATTTTGTATCTAATGCACTTTTACAGATACTCATTGGATTGGGTATGTTGATTTGGATTAATCCACATTTGGGGCTTCACATGAAGGTGAATCCTGTTAATGGAGGGAATGGCCCCCAAAAAGGGTGGGTATTAGGGGGGGGGGTATTAATAGCTTATAGCATATGTGAGAAGATATGCATTATGCTGTTTGATTTTAGGGAATTGAATTCAATAAATGAGAATTTGAGAACGTTTAGTTCGATTTGTTTTGACAGTGAATTCAATGTTGTGTTGGGGATATGAAATGGATTTTGTTATAGGTAGGATTTGTGTACATGTGGGAGGAAAATGTGAAGGGCTTCTTGGAGCACTACACAAGTTACAAGTAGACCTCCATCCAAAATGCATTATTACGAAATTAATTCTCTATAAAAGCATTCATAAAGCTTTAATATTAAAAAAAATTGTCTTTCATCTTTACTTTTTCAATCGCAGGTGTAGTGATGAGCCAAAAGTATTGACCCTTCATCAAGAACGGGTTGTTCGCATTCCTGGTTGCCCCAAAGATAAGGATCTGTGCAGCTTAAAGCAGTTAAAGAAGATATTCAAAAATAGTATTGATCATTGTGATTTTGGCAAAATTTGCAAAATCCAATCATGAAAAACTTGACATCGACAAAACCTTGATCCACATGAGCCATAAGCAACGCAACAATTTAGGCTACTCGAGCACAACGTTCAAGTGATCAAGTGAAAATAAATTTTTAAACAAAACTTTTTTCTAAAAAATAAAGTAAAAAAAAAAGTATAAATAATCGCACTCCATAAACTTGATTTTAAGGAAATGCACACAAGGGACTAATTTTGGCTTTACCTTGACCAAACGCAAATTTATTTAATTCTAGCAACCATCCAATTGGTGAACAACAAGGCCGGGGTCCATTAGTCGAGATACGCAAAAATCGTATGTAAGCAAAAAAATAAATCTCAATTTTAACGAATTCTTGTACTTTCATTAAAAACAAAAAACATTAGCAAAATCATAACACAAGTGTCTTGAATGTGATAGGTATTAAGTTAAAAACAAAAAATGATAATAATAAGAACTCTAATGCAAAAGGATAACAGTGGCAGTTTCAGGCAACATCCAATATATTTCCCATACACATTTTTATGCGTGTATACAGAGAGAGAAAAAACCAATTATTGTTTATCACGTTTTATATGTAGGTAGTATAACAAATTAATAATAAACTAAATTTAATAACACAAAAGTCTAATTTTGAAACAATTAAATACATTTAATAACAAGTCGCGTCGGCAATAAAAAAAATAAACTTTAAAAGGTAAAAAGAGCGAATGAGAAACAGAAAATACCACAAGCATAGCATAAAAACAATTTAAGCAAATATACACATGAAATATATATTTTTTTATCAAGCCTTTATATGAATTCACGTTTTTTTGTGAACGCAAAATGGAAGGAGATCAAAAACACTCGTGTAACAAAGTAACAGCAACAAGTAATGAGGAAATCGATTGTATGATTCAATACACAGAACGCAATTTTGTGCGCAGTACATAAACCCAAGATGAATTTGCTGCACATGAAATAATTGCCCTACATGGCCGGAATTGAATTTATGTACATACACGAGATGTTCCAATGTAATAAATTTGTAATTTATGTAGTATACAAGTCTCCCGTACGTACGAGTAACTCTTATCTTAAAATAGATAGATGGCGAGTCCTTGCGCATATTACATTCATACACATTAAAAAAAAAAAAGATTGAATCATTAGATACACATTTATAAACGTTATATATGCGTGTACATACAAAATCAATACGCGAAAACGAATAATCATTATTAATCAATATATAAAAATAAATTTTAAGATGGACAAGATGTTTATTTTATTTTATGTTGAGCGAAAAGTTTCTTTTTAATTATAACGCAATATATGAAGATTAGATTATATGAACGCCCTACTTGTATATCGTGTTGCTATTGCAAATATTTTGTTAATATATATAAATTATACATTTAAGATATGAATTTGTTTCCTGCTTTCTTTTTAATTGTGATTTTTCCCACATACACTGTTTTCCTACTTACGCAGGAAACTTCAACATGGAAATAGAAATAAATTACAGGATCCTATAAAATAAAGCAATTAGTGTAATTTGTTAAAACTACTTGGTTCTTTTATTTATTGATGGCCTCTTACGAAGGTGCCGGCAGAGGCCTGTTGCAGAATGTCCCAATTTTTTTTTTTTTTTTTTTTGTAAACAAAATCTTGAACAATATAAAGTACGGGTTTAAGGAATCTGGATTTACAATTTATTGAAGTACCATCATTTGGCATTTATTTGTCGTCTAAATGTTAGTGGCACTCTTTTTAATGTAACGTACATTTTCTGGTATCTTCCCGACATTCGTTCTCTATTTCCTTCTGCTTGTATATTTGCTTTTAATTGAGACATCGAGAGTTGTGTGCCATGATTTTATATTCATGAAGGGAGCAAAACAAATTAAACACAATTTTTGGGATACCGTGTATTTTTCGTCATACTTCATCGCTAGCTCACCTGAAAATGTCTATAATAAAATAATTAAAATAATTTGAACACACAAGTGGTAAATTGTAATAATAATCTTTATTCAACAATCTATTTCTTTATCCTGTTTACGAAGATCCCTTATAGGCGAGTTAAAATTGACTGAAAAAAAAGACAAACGCATATGGTAGGCAGGATAAACAAGTATGTTACGGCGGTTCTAAGAGTCTCTATAAAGCTAAGAGATCCCCCAAAATTATCTCCCAGGAAAAGTTTTCATACCTCGATATGTTCTATACCACAATACTACTCAGCAGCTATGGTAGGATCATTTTACATAAGGAATGGCGAAGCAGGCAGCGAGTTGGTCTTGAGTGAACAAATAAGTCCAAGGGGATTAAGCGAAGAACTTATGTTCTGGTTTATTATAGGATTGTGTTTGCTATAGGAGAGTGTTTTTCTGTGTGTAAACATCTAATCTAGCGAGTTAGAGCGTTTCTGCGACGGAATAGTGAAGAAGATGATTTGAACTTATGGATGTAGAGCGTCGATCGCCACACTAGATTCCATCACTGTCTTCATTTTCTGTACTCATCATAATCATCCACATCCATATGCATGCTGGGCTCGGTCTTCAGATGTCTGAAAGGGGGGGGATTATCTAAATCGATGCTTTTCAGTGGATGTCTCGAACCACAAAGGTAGAGGGATAATATGACAGAAATCATACAAGTCCCGTCGATCTTGGGTGTTAGTGCTTTGTCCAGAATTTTAAGAAGGGGATATATTTTAAATCCATGTACCTTCTAAGCCCATTCTACATTTGGTGTTATATATAGCTACAGAAGTGAATAATGGATGTGCGGTCGGTCTCGGTTGTTAGCGTTTTGTCCAGGGTGGGATAGATTTCAAAATCCATGTACCCTTTATGATCTCGCCAAAGGATGTGTAATCTTCCAAAGATACCATGAACCCAAGCCGCTCGCATGAACGATTCACAGCGTTGTATTGGGTTTGCACTACATGAAATGTCCGATTTTATATTAAAAATTTAAAATCCTTTTTTATTAGGTATTTACTCGTGACCACGCCCCTATTTCCTTCATAACCAACCCAAGACCATTATCCAAACTATTCGAGACGTTGGGATCCTTTGCCACAGGAAGCTTAACTGCCTCTCACACATCGATGGGACACATCTTGAACACCAACTTAGCCCCCGACTTCGTGAAACGCTGATCTAAGGAATTCTCCAACGCCTTCGTAACTCGATCCCTTTAACTTTCCTTCCCCCATTAACTGCTAATATGGCCTCCTTGTCTAAAGACCCAAACTCGTAGAATTGAAAGTATTCAACGTCGCTTTCTACGGTTCGCTCTCCGTGGGCTGGGATCGGAAACATCTCGAACCCTGCCACCTTATATAGGGGTTTCCAATAGAGACTTAACAACTTTGAATTTAATTTGTGAACGCACCCTTTCACTAATCATCCAACTGTCACTGTCAATTTATTCAGTAAACTCAACATTTTCATCATGGTTAAGTACACGAACGAACAACGTCTGCAAATTATTAAAAATTACTACCGAAAAAAAAGTTGTCAAGTCCGTATAGGTAAACCCTATATTTAATCAAAATAGGATTCGTTGGCATCTATGACATTCTTCCAACGTGATACAAGGTCAAATTGTCCTTTTTCGTAGAAGTGCTGACTTTTTGAGGCAATGAAATCTTCAAAGGTTTTTATGACCTTTGCTCGGTTCTAGAAGACCTCCTGCCGGTAAAATGAATCCAGATTGCGGAAAAGATGGTAGTCCATTGGAGAAATGTCAGGAGTGTACGGTGGATGCGGTAGAATTTCAAATCCCAACTGCAACCGTTTTTGCAGCGTTACTAGTGAGTTATGGGGTCTAGCATTGTCATGCAAAAGGATCGGGCCATTGTTCCCTGTCCTGTGCGCTCTCCTTCCACATTCGACCATCCGATCCGATCTCCTCGAGGTCCAACCTAACATTGTCCTCACATCTCCGTCGCGGCCGTCCTCGGTTTCTTTCCCGTTGGCTTACCGTCAAGAATTCTATGCACGGTCCTATCGTTGCCCATTCGCGCCACGTGTCCGGCCCATCTTAATCTTCGCGACTTGATTACTCTCACTATTGTAGGTTTGCGGTATAGCTCTTCCAATTCATGGTTGTGGAGATTCCTCCATCGTCCTGACTCCTCGTCATATTTGCCGCCAAAGATACCCCTTAAAACTTTATTCTCGAATATGCGGAATTTGTTTTCTTCCCGTTTTGTGAGAGCCCATGTTTCGCATCCGTATAGAACAATTGGCATGATTATGGTTCTATAGACACGGATCGTTTATCGTTTCTCCTGGTTGAAGAAATGAAAAGTGAATTGGTCCTTTCGATGTCCACCAAATTATCACCATGACCTTTTCTGGGTGAAAAGATCGGGCTTGGGGGTTTGTTTTGGTTTTTCACCTGTATCCAACCACTGCCAAGGTCTTTTACGGTTATCATACAGAATCCAATTTTCATCACAGGTGACTATCCGGTGCAAAAGCGGTTCAGTTTGATTTCTTAATCTAAGCGATGCGCAGATTTTCAGGTCCCGTAGTTTTTGGGACTCGTTCAGTTCATGTGGTACCCACTTATCGAGTTTCTTTACCTTTCCTATGACAGAAAGGTGTCTACTTATTGCCATTGCTTTGTACAATGTCCCGCACCGACTTCGTTGGGTCCGCATCCAGCGTGGCTCTTAAACCATCGTCATCAACTAACGTTTCCCACGTAGTTCATTTTCGAGGCTGAAATCTCAAGAACGGAACTTTCCAAGCCAACGTCGCATAGTGCGTTCGTTTAGCGCTACATCCGCAAATGGATAATTAATGTTTTTCATTGCCAATGACGTATTATGTCCCATTTTAAATTCATAAAGGAAGAGGGTTCGAATTTGAACTGCCGACAGCACGGTAAACAATTCCTACAAAAAAAAAAAAAAACTAATTGTAACCGACCCTAAAATTCTCACACCTCAAGCACACGTACCATTCTACTTTATAAAAAAAGAAAATTTAGCGTTCTGGCACAGATGCTCCCCCGACAACTTCGTATATCCGACTGAGCGAAAATCGGACATTTCCACCACCCAATACACCGTGTGACGACGTTGGGTCTACCTACTATAACACACCCCTGCATTTCCTATCAATCTCCCCAAGGGACTAACTGGATTTTCCGTCGCGGGACTAGCTAGCTCTTCAGGCTAATATATTGCTTTCTGCGACTTCTCATCTTGCTCTTTCGAGTTCGGGTAACTTATTCTGAACTGGAGTTATTAGAGTGCAGATTTCTGTCCACGAGATTGTTTCTCCATTGGGCGAAATGGCTACATGCAAAAATTACATGTTCAAATCCTCTTTTCGTTCTTCCTTCGGATCTTCGGGATCCGGTCTTGGCTTTATTTAGCAAGTCTCTCCACCGGTCCCGATTTCGAGCCGATGTCATTCAGTTTGGCACTCCCAGGTCTTGGTCTACACCATCCCTTTACCGCAGACAAAGTCTGTCGCGCTGTCATCATCGTCATCGGCACTACAACCGGGATATGGTCTTGGCTTTATTTAGCAAGTCCGGTCCCGATTTCGAGCCGATGTCTTCCAGTTTGGCACTCTCAGGCTCTGGGCGTCCTGGTCTATGCCATCCCAAGGTATGCCGCGCTGTCTCCTTCTATAAAGATTCATATGCTGTTTAAAATCGTGTTCCACCTGACCTATCACACGGCAACAGGAGTTTCTCTTTCTTCTAGCTTTATTGTCGCCATTTCAACATGTACTTCATCCCTCATGGTTCGCCTTTTATGGACTCTGAGCATCTCAGAGCTAGGATATCTATGGGGAGTAATTCAAGTATGTCAAACGCTGCTTCTCGGAAATCGTCCTGAAGCCACATTTAGTCCGTAATGTGCAAGGCCTGTGTGTTGCTTTCAACATTTTCTTCAAATGTTTTGTTTGTAGTGCTTCTGCCCATACTGGCGCGGCATACGCTAATGTTGATGTGACTACCCTTGACAGGATAGTTCTCTTGGTGCAAGTGCAAGTGCTGGCCAAGGAGGTACCGGACAGTCATAAGCCAGCTTACGACCGTTTGGAGTTTGTGTATGACAAGCTAGAATTAGGGGGTCAAGTTCGGTTGTAGTGAAATGAGAGGGGCGCGATAAAGCGTGCTCATCACTAAGGCTGTTCATCTTGAAGAGAATATTTTCAAAAATGGGCTTGGTTTGCCAAGCGGGCGACTGTTTGGATGTCGATTGTAAGACTTTGATAAAATTTAACCGGAAGGAGTTGGCTAACCCCCGAGTGAGTGAATTGGGGGATTCGTGATCGAATAAGTAACCTGATTGACGATCGCCTTGTTACTGTCACTAATGAAGGAGTTGATGTTGACGGAGAGATCCAAGGTCGTCGATACATTTGAGACCACACTCGAGACATGCAATTTCGTCAATAAATATTAATAGCTTCGAGCAGTGGCATCTCGGGGCGCCCACTAATCGCTATAGGTTCGCCTCTTCCGAGAGAAGTGTAATAAAAAAAAAAAAATAAATAAATAAAAAAGCGAGTGACAACATTATTTTAAATACTAGAGGGTTTCTGAATTTATTTACTTATTTATTTAGCTTAGTTCAGGTGAAACCGTTGAGTTACGACCCAGCTAGATACCTAAGTTAACAAAGAGAAAGAGAGCATTGGGCTTGTGTGGGTATTTGGATAAGGTGGATAGACGATCTTGTAAGCGGTAGGACGGGGAACGGTAGGGTGGTAGGATAGGGGGTAGGACGTTGGAATATGTGAGGGTAGTATGAATGTAAACGGCGGGTTAACCGGTACAATAACGACGCACGATACTCTCCAGTTATGTATTCTCGTTTTTTCAAAGTAATTGATGTATACAATTCCGTATGCTTTCCATAATGCCACTGCCATCATAATACTGGAGAAAGCCATCATTTTCGCCTTTTTCACACCCCGTTGGCATTCATCAAAATGGGCTTGTGGGAGGCGAAGTCCTGGCGCCGACAGGGGCGCAGGGTTCCACTCCGTCCCCACAATCTGTCAACTACACTCACCCATAATTGTTTCACCGAACACAAAGAACGATCACCCAGAAAAGGGAAGTACAATGAAACACTGTTGTTTGTGGCTGGTGATCACCGCTTTTATTTAATTTTTTTCTTTTTCGTAACTACTATAGACGTAGGGGAATTTAACAATTATTTCTTTATTAAAGGACAAGCCACTCTAAAGCGCAACTGAGCACTATTAAAATTAACTGTCACTGACCCGAATACATTTTCTTTGCCGTTAATTAAACTAAAACACACTGACTAAAAGCGTCTCGACGGCGTAAAAGGAATAAACACGACTCCGGGGCGTGTGCACTCCCATGCACACGCTAAAGGGGGTGGAAGACGACCGCTCTGGTTGGTGGTTGGATTAAGACTCAATGATTCAACCCTCGTTTGGGGTGAGTGTGGTGGTGTGGTGAAAAGGAAATGAAATTTCCTTTGACCAGTGACCAGTGGAAGGCGATCTTTGGCACGCAGTGGTGTGCTTGTGTGATCGTATAGATCTTTGTTTGCTCATGCATTTCGGCAAGGGACAAACGAAACCGAAAAATTGAATGGGAATAATGGCATTGATGAGATGTGAGTTTGTGGCGACTCTAACAGATACACACACAATTCACAAGCAAAATAGTGAAGAGCACCGAGCGAAAGATCGAACAAGAAAATACGTCAGAGCCGTATACCATAGGGATAACAAAAATAATTCACATCAGTGGAGTATAGTCGAGTTTAAAAATCAAATTCTAAACACGGTCAGTAGCCTGATGGGTAACGCTTAGGTACAATTTTTGGTGATTCAAACTGTCATAGCGTCAGTTCGAATCGCACGCTCTTCTTCACTATTATTTCAAACGCTATAAGTTCGCCTAAGTAAACAAGCTGTATCTTATTGGGTGCTAATGCATTTGGCTGTTTATGGCAGCAGTAGAAACCGGGTTCGTGCTTGCATTAGGAAATGCTGGAGATGTGGTAATTGTTTGTCGATTGAACAAACGAATTGCTGGTCGGTTTATTGCAGCTGCATAAACAAGCCGACCGACGTTGCTTTGGTCGTTGGACAAAGGAATCGCCGGCCAATGTGTATGTAGGAAAAATTGTTGTACACATGGTGAAGCTGGGAATAGCCGACGCAAGGATAAGGTTCTCGGATTATGTGGTTACATTATATGTGAACCAAATTGTTTCTTTTCAGGAATATGATGCTTGGTCTATAAAGAATTCTTCTCGGAAAATGCATATGAACTATGAATGCTTGAGAATTCTTTTACGAAAATTTGGCCGATGCCTTGATGCATGGAAAATGCCCTTGTGGGAGAAATTCTTTTTACAGAGACTTTAAAGTTATGTATTGGATAACCTTAATGCTTGTAGCTTTGTAGGTGCTAATGCCATTGCATTAGCAAAGAACAATGGGGTTATGGGAGCTTCCGGACTGGAAGCTTTTAGGTAATTTGAGAAGGTGAGTGGTGGTGTGGGGTGCGAGTCGCGACGCCAGCATGGGAGAGAGTTCTACCTCGTCCCCAATATTATTATCGGTTCGTTGGACACCACACGGAAAGAAGCAAAACTGTTCGAAAGCACGATCACCAAGAACAAGAGGGAAAACACTGTCAGGAACAGCAGCGCGACAAATTAAAAGACTGGTTTCATTTTATTTCTATGGTATCTTGATGCATTACGTTGTTAAATACGTCATTATTCGAAAGAGATGTTACGGGAATTTATTTTTGTTTATCGTTTAGCACTTGATTCACATTGACACTCACTTGACTTTTTAAAGATTAAAAGTTCGCACTCATTCGACAACGGGTATAGACACATCTCCGCGTGCACCGGCGGAGAGCGGAAGTCAACGCGACCATGGCTGTCCGCGGATAGAAATAGACTCAAACGATATCCTCTCCAATAAGGATATCGTTTTTTTTTACCTACCACCAGGGAAACGTAAAGTCTCTCTTGGTGGTATAGGAAACCAGATCTTGTAATAAAGGTCATGGTGGTATGTGTGGGATCGTTGAGATCAATGCTATTCACACGTGCAGTGGAACAACGAAACAGGCAGGCGGCAAGGACAAAAGAAAAGGCGACCAAATGGTTCGCTCTTTAATGATGGTCATGTTTATGCAACGTCGCTATGACGGACGTTGGAAAAAAGGTATTAATGGGATACGATACTTTATACCATGGAAATTGTATATCGTATCTTGGGTTAATTGCCGATAGGCATCCCTTGCTTGCATTTAGGTATGCCAAACAATTAGTGGTGGCGACAGAAATGCGAAAGAAATGCATCATTGTTTGTCTATTGAATCGCTAGTGTTGCAGCTGTAAAAACAAGCTGACGACATAGTATTTTAACTCAGACAAAGGGTATCGAATGCTTGCTATTTATGGTGCATATGCACATTAAGGATCAATTTTAGGAATTTCAGATATTGCTTGAAAGCATTACATGTCCTTGGAAAAGGAAATGTTTTCTGGGGCAAATGCAAATGCATTGGCGGGAAACAATGGGAGTTATGGAATTCCTAAAAAGGTCAAGAAGAATTCTTACAGAAAATTGTATGCAAAGGGATGCAATGAAAAGGTAAGTTTTCTTTATAGGGATTTTAGGGTTATAATAATTGGATCTGTTTGATGCGTGAAGCATTTAAGATGCTAATGCGAATTGCATTAGCGAAAGCTGGTGCAGACCCGGGTTGTGGTTATGGGGGTTTTTTCAGGAAGGCGAGCCGTGGGATCTGGCGGAACCGCCACAGTGGCATTTATGGGAACCGTCACAGGCTGTTCTGATTATTCTTCTGTTTGGAGTGTAGTAGTATATCAACGTTTGTGAAGGCTTATGTATCAAGGCAGAAACTCGTCAGAACCCCAACGGAAAAGCGTCAAAACAAGCTCCAAGTCGACCACAAGACTGCGTCTATTCTCCACTGAAAGTAAACACGGGATCTATCTTGCCAAGATCATGTTCATGACAAATCTTTCGTGCAGATATCTAGTAAATAATAATAATCTCTAAAAACTAACTATTTTCGAATGTACGAGGGCCATTTTTTGCGTGTTCTAAGTACTTATTGAATGACCTCCATAACAGTAAAACACTAGCGAAAAACATAGGTGGAGCTTCTGAAGCTAATGAAAACCATGCCTGAATTTAATGAACTCCGCCGAATTTTTCCGGCGGCATGGTTGTTTGGAAGGTACGCAGCTGTATATATGCAGGTTCAACAAACGATTCTGCACCGTTTTGAGTGATTGTACAATCAATTACTGCTTCATCTTTTAAAATGGTCGAAAGTTGTTTGATTTGCAATTCATTTGAAAGGTTAAGTGAGTTTAGCTGCTGGTAAAGAGGGGTTTGTTTTATGTGGGGCTGATCTACTTAGGTTCAACTAATGACTTTGTACTGTTTAGGTGGTTGGGCCATAAACCTATTTAAGCAATTGTAAATTACTGGACCTGGAATTGAATTGAAATTTGGAGGGCAGTTGTTAGTTCATATAAAAGAATGTCATCGTCGGCACTCTTGGTGTATTTGGGTAGTCAACTTAATATTTGTTCATGTCAAATTTTCGCACTTACCGAACCTGGCTTTCAACAGTTGATAAGACGTTTTCGATATGGATAAGGTTATACGTACAACTAATTGTTGATAACTCAGTGCTGTTGTACCTTGACGCTCTTTTAAAATGATGGTGAGTTACTATAGTACCTGGAATTAATTCGATATCTCTATGCAGCCTGTGATGCCATTGGATTTATTCGCAATTAAAATGTTCTCATATATAGAAAAGTATCGTTTGATATACGACTGAAAAATATTTTATTTTCAGTACAGTAACAATAAGGAGCGAACCAATACAAAATTGAAGGATTAGTTTATGGGGAACAGCTTATTAGCCCACCTACACTATACTTCGTTTCCAGGGTAGTTGCGATGTTTCGAGAACTAGCTCAACTCAAGGTCTCCCTATTAACCTCCTCTTTTAGCTTATCAGCTCCTGGTATATCTATTCAGCTCAATTCATAGTTTGCCCTTGTCCCGGGAGTTTTCTGTTAATTTTTTTTTATTTTCATAAAGAATATATAGTACATTGCACATAAACTCACCTGGGTTGTGCGCAAACTCATGGATTTCCACCCTTACACTTGGTTACATACAATACATAATGTCGTCGAGACAAGAGGCGATATGGATTTTCAAATTGCTCCATCAATTCAGTAACCTGTTAACTCTAATTGAGGGAATACATCCTTCTAAAATTTGAACAGCCGTACGCTTCTCTGCCATAGGATACACAACACCGTCATCTATCCTAAGTTTAAGGTTACTCACATCTAAAGCATATCATCATTCGCTTTACAACTATTATTAACTTGCCACTCATGTCAAGGTAATAACAGTGGTAAAAAGAAGAATCAAGCTTGCATCTGATATGGCGCCTCATGGTGGATACCAAAAAGGTTGTTTTACCAATGTGCGCGGTACTGGCAAAGGTAAACTTTGGTCTCCAGTTCTCATGTGCATCCCCTCTGTTTTGAGTGTACTAATGTGATTGGCCAAGGTAGCATACACGTTATAATATCGATTTAATTTTGTGTAATGTCGAGTGTAGGTTTAAATCGTTTAGAAATTCGATTTAAAAGCCTTTTAACTTGAATATTATACACAATAGTCGTTATTACAAATGGATTCTGTTTGCTACGGTCTTGTTGCTGGCCTTTCTATCCTGGTAGCCATATACGGATTGCTTGAATTACACTATTTCATTCGAATGTGTATTTGTGTATTTTTGGCCCGCTTCGTAAAGAGGAAAGCTCACATCCTGGACACCATATACGTCTCAGGTGAGTTCTGTAATTAACAATATATTTATAACTGGATTTTTGTGCTATAACAAAATATATAAAACCAACAAGTTTCTATTGTGCAGAAAAGATGGTTGTACGTTGTTGCGCAGATTATGTAAAGTAAGGCTGAACAACGATAGATTATTAAAAGTGGTGGCTTATATCCGAAACGTGTTGTTATAAAGGTTTAAATTAGTGGTTTATCCCATAAAATATTTATTTTGCCGTCTGTGGACTATTTCAAGTGATTTAATTTGCAGAGATTTGAAGTAGTTAGAAAAAATGAGGTATATCAGACAATGTAAAGGCTGGGCCCTGATTATGAGATTACTGAGTGCCTTATTTTATGGTGCATAGTACATAAAGCCGTCTTATGCTTCTGGATCAGCCGTCCTCCGTGCGAAAAGGTTTGACATTTTAACCTTCTCTTTTGTACGTATGTGTTATTGTCTGCCCTGATGAAGACTGCGGTAGAGATTTACGGCGGTAAAAGTGGGGAAGGCAAGAAAGAAAAACACTTGCAAGTATGGATTTTACATAGATTTACGTCGCTATGGTAGGGAAATTGTTGTTGGGCGGTGTACATCATATCTGTAATATATGCCTGAAGAAAGGCTCACGGTAATGCAACAAATTGCCGGGGATTGAGTCGATTAGTATTCGACATAAGCCCCGCCATTGAAATGGTAAAAGGGAACAGTTCTATTGAAAATAATTATAAAATATTTTTGATGACCCGATACATTTGCTAAATCAATAATAAGTCAATTTTGTTCCTGATCTGGCATAAGAGTTACGTTTTCTAAAAGCACATTATAATATAAGAGCATTTGCTCTTTAGAAAATATGAAGTCTTGGTAAGCATTCCAGTTTGAAGGAACAGTAGCATACTGTATGCAGTTTTTATGTGTGAATTAATGGAACTACAGTTGTGAGATAAAAGGAATCTAATTAGTATATTCTTTCGCAATACTAGTTGTGTAACACGGCAACATTCAATCATCAGTGTAATATATTCGGTGAACAAAAGAAATCTAATTTTTAAAGGTACATAATATAGAATATATATCATGCCCAGTAAATGGAACTTCAGAATATAGTGACACTTAGTCT
Organism: Microdon myrmicae; assembly: GCA_963931805.1. Classification (NCBI taxonomy): domain Eukaryota; kingdom Metazoa; phylum Arthropoda; class Insecta; order Diptera; family Syrphidae; genus Microdon; species Microdon myrmicae. The sequence continues at coordinate 113,347,515 of OZ007502.1, forward strand.
AGATTATCGTAAAGGTGACTGAAGGTTGAGTGGTAGGCTGGGTTCCAACGTCCATCTATCCGGTGTAATGCCACTACCTTAAGCTATAGGCTCGGTGAAATGATCGGGAGAAGTCATTGGCCATAACGAAGATTGTCTAACGGACTATTCGAAAATGTTAAAACAAGTGGTTAGTCCAGAAAATTAACATGGGCTGGGCATGTGGTGATAATGGGCAACGACAAAACCGTCTATAGAAATCTTGACGGAAACCTAATGGCGAAGAGCCTTATGGGAAGGCCGCGACGAAAATGAGAGGACAGTTCCAGACGTGATCTTGAGGAAATCGAATGAGATAATGGAGCATGAAGGGAAAGCGCGCAGAATAGTCGAGTTAGTGTTAGTTTAATTTGGTGGGACTGTGGGGTTATATTATACTCATACGCCTGCATGGGCGTGGGGTTCAGCAAAACACCCACCGAGGAAATAGCAAAACACGGGCCACCCAAGAGTATATTGGAGAAATAACACACGTAACCGTTCTGCTGCAAACTTTTTCACTTATTGTTATGTTTAAAATAGATCAAGATTGTCTGTACATAGTGTTGGACATGTATCACTCACGAATTTCTCTTGATTTTCTCTTAAATATTTGTTTATTGATTGATTTCCCCTTCTATTTGGGATTCTTTTAGTATTACGTTTCACTTAACCACGGTCCCGAGAGCACTTAGTTTTGGTTTGATTCCCTAAGCGACATTTTGCAATTGAACTCAATTAACAACGAATGCGGACTTCGAAAATAACGTCTCGAGACACTTCACGATTTTCGGCATCTGGTGGTTGGGTAGATCCGCATGCTCCTAACAGTGACCCGAGTTGCGCCGCGCTATATTACAATAGGCTGTTTGATGCGCGAGGATTGCCAAACATAAGGTGGCCAAAACGCATGTCACGTCCTGACAAAGGACCCCCGAAATACACTACGTTAACACCGACTGAGTGGATCGAATGAAAATATTTGAAACTAAACAAAATGCTTGCAGGCGGCAGTGTGGCCCTGGTGGCGGTTGGATCTCGACTTGATGTGGGCGCGTTGGTAGTTGAACGACGACTGACTAATTGCTGGCAGGGAAAAGTTCGTCGCGTCGTGGCAGTGGAGTCGTCGCTAGAATCGACTCGCTGCCATTTACTAGGAACTTCGAAAAGAGTTGCTATGCCTGTATAGGGGATTAGTTCCGGGGAATCCTCGCCGTATAAGCTGAGTTGGATTCGTTGGTTGTGTGTACCGGGAAATTGGTTTCGGCGGCATAGCCAAGTATGATCGAGGGTCTTGATCGTTGTGATGGTCGTTTCGCGGAAAATTAGCTGCCGCTTGGTTGCACGCGAGAAGTATAGTTTAAGGAGGAAATGAACCGAAGTGGTTTTTGGGGGAAATGCATGTGGTTTGATTGTAGGGAATTGATGTGGTTTTACATCTTTTAGGTAGAATAGGAACCGAAATGGTTTTCGGGGCAAATTCGAATTGCTTGGGTACAAGTGCGGGGGGGGGGCATTGTACACCGGCGTACGGCGCTGATTCTCTTCGCATCGCCATCATAAAATGTTCCACCGATACAATTTCGCGACTGTTAGAAGGTCCGCCGAAAATAACAATCATCATCATCATCATCATCGGCACTACAACCGGGAACCGGTCTTGGCCTTATTTAGCAAGTCCTGAGGCTTGTTAAATTTTCCATAATGATTTGTTTTTTTTTCCGGGCAAGGTCATTAGTCTTGCGCCAGAGGCTCCCCGATGGGGAATCGAACCCCGGTCTCCCACGTGACAGGCGGGTATACACATAAATAACAATCACGATCACCAAAAACAATGACAAACAATAGAACACCCAGAAAGGAAAAGTACGATGCAACACACTGGTGGAAATTTTGTTACGATTACAAAGAGTTTAGGATATCTCACTTGATTAATTACTTTTGTTACGATTACAAAGAGTTTATGATATTTCGTTCGGTTAACACAACGCACTGCCACACGACTTGGTAAAAACTACTAATTAGGAAGTACGGTATATACGCATCTTCGGCGCGCGACGAGGAGCGGGGGCGGCAACGACCGTGGCGGTCGGCGGATGGAAATGGATTCAACGATATTCAATCGTTGTCGAAAGAAATTCAGCCAGTGAGACTGGCTCTCTTAAATTAAGGATGCATTTCCTGTTCCAAGAGAGACGTAAAGTCTCACTTTGGGGTAACCAACAGATCTCATACAGAAGATCACCACAGTACACATGTATGTGTGTACATTGGTTCTTTTATGGATCAAAGCCATGGATAAGGCTCTAAACAAAGAAAGGGATAATGTGCATTCATGGGATGCGAGTCTAGTAAAGCAAACAAAACCGAAACTCGTCGGATGCTAATTGGGTCTTTGTTTGAGATGTGCGTCGCGGCTAAATAAATAGACGCAACGCATCCAATGGTAATGGATTTTGGCTAGATTACCGGGAAATTGTGTTTATGGCAACACTGGTAAGGGTAAGTATTGAATTCCTATTTGCATTTGCTTAAGCTGTAGGATTTAATTGGTGCCAAGAGGTGCGTGTATTTGTTTTGGTCCCTTGGGTGTAGGTCGCCAGCCAATGTGTTTGTCTGGTGATTTATGATACACATGATGAAGCTGGGATAAGCCAACTCAAGGGTAAGGTTTCCTGATTATGCGGTTGTATTATTCATGAACCGATGAATTTTCTTTCAGGAAATTTAAGATAAGCTTGGAGAGAACTCTTATAGGGGATTTTATTTTTATTTATTTATTTATTATTTATTACAATGTAAGTAAATTACATAGTAACTTAAATCTAGTAGCACTAGCAACTAAGGCTTTCGGCTAGCTTTTGTAAATGTTTGTCTGTACATTTTGTATTTTTGTTTTCAGATCTTATTTTGTAACTTAACTAGGGTTAGTAATTTGTAGATTTTGTCAATGTTGACGTTGGCTTGGAGATGATGTTGATGATGTCGTCTTGAAAATGTAGTTGAGCCAGGGTTTTCGTGCCCACGCATTCTAATAGTATGTGTTTGGATGTTAATCTGGAGTTGGAACTGCAAATATGACAGGTGAGTGGGTTCGTTTTGTTGATGATATGGTGGTTGGTGATAAGCGAGTGTCCAAGGCGTAGACGGAGGAAGCATTTGATTTTTTGCACTGACGATGTTGTCGGGTAGATGGTTGGTTCTCTTTTGTTATTTATTGTTTTGTAGATGTGGTTGTACTTTGCCCATTCCAGTTTTTCTATCTTTTGGAATTCTATTTTAAAGTACCTTTCGATGTCTTTATTGTTGTGCACATAGAAGGTGGTTAACGGTTCTCTTATAGCCAATTTGGCAGCGTTGTCGGCTGCTTCGTTGCCGCTTATCCAACTGTGACTAGGAACCCAGAGCATTTTGACTTTGGTTTGCTTCTTGATTAGCTTATCCTGGATCAGATTGATCACTTTGATTTTGTTGTTTGGGTTTTGGATTGCTTGGATGGTGGATAGGCTGTCGGTGCAAATTAGTGTCTTCTTTTTCTCCACTAGTTTGAATGCTTCGAGGACTGCTGTTGCTTCGCTTGAAAAGATGGAACAAAATTCAGGTAGCAAACCTTTTTTAGCACTGTATTATTATTGTTTACTATTGCGAATGATGTTCCTTCTTTTGTTTTGGAACCATCGGTGAAGAGTAACTCCCATTCCCGGTGTTGGTTCTTAGTTAATTGGAAGTGTTGCTGGTATACCAAGTTGTTTGTTGTATTTTTGGGGAGCTGCGATAAGTCCTCTATGATACATTCTGTTGGTAATAGCCATGTCGGGTAATGCGTTCGTCGTCGTTGTGGTTTAGTTACTACATGGAGCTGTTTAGCCAGCTCTATTGCCTCTCTTAGTGCCGAGGTGAATTTCAGAGGACGTTTTCTCCTAAGTATCTGTTTGACATCGTCTAGGATGGGGTTTGCCGACATTGCGGGAAATTTGCCAGCTAATTTCGATAATAGCTTTTTTTTCTGTTTTCTATGGATGGAAGTCCGCTTTTAGCCAGTATATTAATAATTGGGGTGGTATGAAATGCCCTTGTGCTTATTCGGGCTGCTGCGTGGTAGGGAGATTTGATCATCTGTAAAGTTGTTTTGCTGCAGTTGCCGTATATAGGTAGCCCATAGTCTATTTTAGATAACAGGAGTGCTCTAGTGATAGTGATTAGTGTGTTAGTATGCGCCGAGCCATTTTTACATGACAGGTATTTAAGAATATTTAACCTTAAATTTAATTTTTTCTTAAGAGCTAAACAATGGTTCTTAAAATTATATTTACAGTCGAATTGTAAGCCGAGAATTTTTAATGTGTCGACATTACTGATCATAGCGTTTTCAAAATTTACTATCAGGTTCTTGTTACAATTTTTTTTTTACATATGTGTAAGGTTTTGCTTTTTTCCTTTGATATTTTTGATCCGGAATGGGTACACCATATTTGAATGTTACATAGAATATCTTCGAATGTTTTACTAGCTACTTTTAAGTCGTTAACGTTAGTGAAAATGATAAGGTCATCGGCGTAGAGGCAATGTTTTACAATTTTATATTTCGAGATTATGCTATTTAATTCTTCAAACGCTATTTTAAATAGTACTACTGATAACGGTGATCCTTGAGGGATACCCGTTTTTACATTATGAACATCAGAAAATACGCCGTTGGCTTTGGTTCTAAATTTTCTATTATTTAAAAAGGACCTAGTAAAATTGAACATGTTGCGTCCTATTTTCCATGTTTGTAGAGCTTGGAGGATAATGTGTGGACCGATCCGGTCGAAGGCTTTTTCGAAGTCTATTGATAGAATGGAGTATGTTTTTTGCAGGAAAGAGCGGAGATAACGTAGTTATCAATGTGGAGAAGTGCGTCCATCGTCCCCCTACTTTGTTTAAAGCCGACTTGTTGGATACTTATCAAGTTATATTTTTCCAGGTACCAGTTCAGTCTGCGTAAGAGGTGGAGGGAAATATATGTGTTTCTTTGGTAGCAGTTTTGTTTACGGGCATTGGGTCTTGCATGGGTTTTGTTGGGACTGAATTGGTACCAGTTGGTGTTTTTAATGTGGAGGTGGTTTTCTTTATTTGTTCTGAATAGAGAACATTATTTGGTGATTGTATGGGATTTTGTTCTCTGTATATGCGTTTAGCGTCGGATAGGGATGTTTTATTTTTTGTTTGTATTATTAAAATTTGTTGGTATTGCATATATTTTGGGCATGCGGAGGAAGATGCGGGTGGGGGCCGTGACAGTTTGCACAGGTTGTTCTTGGGCATTCGGTTTCAGGGTGGGGTGGAAGATTGCATGTATTGCATGCTGTTGTATTTTTGCACCATTTTGCCGTGTGGCCTAATAATTGGCATTGTCGGCAATGCATAGGTCTCGGAATGTATTCCTTGACCTTGGTGTTGTACCAGCCGATTTCAATTGTTGTTGGTGGTTGAAGACGGTCAAATGAAAATAGCATTAGGCCCGTGGGCTTCCTTTCTCCATTCATCATTTTGGTGAATTTAAACACATCAACAATGCCTTGGGAGTTCATTTCTGTTTTTATATCAGGTTCTGGGACGTTTATAAGACAGGGGGCGTAAACAATTCCTTTAGAGACGTTTAGTTTGGGGTGTAGTCTTATGTCGACCGGACAGATTGATTCGAATCGTTTGGATTGGATGAATCTATCTGCTGTACCTTGGTCTTTGACTAGAATTAGTATGGAACCATCCCTAAGCAGGGTGATTCTTTCGTACTGTGTACTAATAGAATCAATTATTCTCTTCAGCACAAATACGTTAACAGATGTTAGTGGCATTGAAGCATCGGTTGGGTGAATTTGAATAAACCGAGGTGGTTTTGAAGTTGCTTTGTTCGGCAAAGCAGGGAAATCGAAAGACAATGGGCTGCCGGATTGTCTTTTCTTTTTTGTTGGCACGTTGGTTGCAGAGCCTGAGAGTGAGCATTCTCCCAGTTCTAGGAACCTGTTGCCGGTATGCTGGATTGGCCCTAGGGCCATATTTTGGGTTTCTTACCTGATGCGTCCTTGTTGTCTTTTGTTTGTGAGTTCTTAGGAGTTTTATCTGTTGTCAAAAATTGCTTTTGAAATACTTTTACTTTTTAAATAGGTAGTCACCTCACTTTTTAACTGGCGCACTGTTAAACTGATGTTCTCGGTAAGAGAGTTCGCGGGTGACTGAGGGGATTTTAAATGCGAAGTTATGCATGCAGGTAAGAATTCTCTTTTCCAGGGGCTTTTTTTGATTACCAATTTGTTCTCTTTAATGCGTGAAGCTTTTAAGATGTTAATGCTATTGCATAGCGAAAGCTTATGCAGATTGGGTTGTAGGGTTGGGGGTTTTTTAGGAAAGCGAACCGTGGGGTTTGGCGGAACCACCACACAAGCAAGGTATATAATTTAGATAGAGAATTAACTGAAGCAATTTCGGGGAAATGCATGCGGCTCAGTGTAGTTGGTGGTGATGATTAATATTCCGTTGTAGGTTTGAATATGCGTTTTATTACAGCATATGAATTTCCGGGGAAATTAAGATTTCTTTAGTCGCAAGGAAAGAATATGACTCAAGTAAAGAGTTGACCAAAGGTGTTTTGGGAAAAATTATATGTGGGGTGATGTAATTGAGGGAGATGATTTAGAATGTATTCTATTGAATTGTGTTCTGTTGTAAGTTTTGGGAAATGCCTTTCATTGCAGATTGGGAGATGGATTCTTGCAAGTTCGGGATGGATGCGCTGACAGATTTTGCATGGTTGCGAATGTGTGTATTGCAGGTTTTGAATGGGGAGTTGGATTGAGGTGACGCGCTGTTAGCAGTCAAGGTTGGTTGGAATTGTGAGTTGGTTCTCCATGTGGTGTAGAGAACACCCACAGAGCTACCGACTCATTTATTGAGTTAATACAAGCAATACAAGTACTCACCAACTAAATTATATATAACCTTACAAACTAACGTAACTAATCTTAATTTGAACAGTTAAAAAAGTTAACTAACTTAACTAATCTTAATCTGAACAGATTTTACTAAGCCGGCAACAGTAAGGCGAGAAAGTGTGGGCAGGATAGGGAGGAACGTGTAGGAAACGCCGCTTAAGATTGGGGGTGTGAATGGTTTAGGTGCTTGAGAGTATGGATAGTGAAGTCGAAGTCGAAGTCGAAAAGGGTGGAGTTGGAGTTGATATTTCTCAGCATCCACGAAGGGGGTAACAGTAAGGCGAGAAAGTGTGGGCAGGATAGGGAGGAACGTGTAGGAAACGCCGCTTAAGATTGGGGGTGTGAATGGTTTAGGTGCTTGAGAGTATGGATAGTGAAGTCGAAGTCGAAGTCGAAAAGGGTGGAGTTGGAGTTGATATTTGTCAGCATCCACGAAGGGGGTTGGTTGAGGCCACAAGAGGCGTGGTGGGGGGGGGGGGGGGGGGGGGGGATATAGAGGAGGTGGGTATTACGCGTGTTAAGAGGGTTTGTAGTCAGAGGAATTAAGTTAAGAAGGTAGGCGCAGTCGACCGACCCGGAGGGGAGCCGATGAATGAAAGTTTTGTCATCCAGGACCCTACCCTCCTCAAAGGTTTTGAAATTAATTAATTTGAGGTTGTTAATAATGGGTTTTCCAATAGGGACTTGACAACTTTTTTTTTAAATAAAACGCAAACATTTGAGATATTTCAAAAACATTATAATCGGCTTGAAGTACAATCAAAACATTTATGAGCGGAACTCGACTTCGTTCATATGGCCACCGCGGGCACGTTTGCAGCGGTCGATTCGTTGGACCCAATTTTCGATGACTCGGACAAACATTTCGACCGAAGCGGCCGCTATTTTGCGTTCAATCTTGGCTCTGAGCTCTTCCAACGTCGTCGGATTGTTGGCATAGACCAATGACGACGTAGCCTCAAAGAAAATAGCCTAGAGGTGTTAAATCGCAGGAACGAGGCGGCCAACCGACTGGCCTATTTCTTGAGATAACACGCTCATCAAACTTACTCTTTAATAAATCGATTGTATCGTGTGCTGTGTGGCTTGTGGCGCTGTCCTGCTGAAATCACATGTCGCCTAAGTCCATATCTTCCAATTCGGGCCAAAAATAATCGGAAATCATGGAGCGATAACGATGGCCATTCACAGTAACGTAACGATCGTTATCGTCGACGAAAAAATATGGCCCAATGACGCCGCCGGCATGCAAACCGCACCAAACAGTTATTTTTTGTGGATGAAGTGGTGATTCATGAAGCGCATGTGGATTTTCACCCGACCAATAACGCATGTTTTGCTTATTGACGAACCCGTTGAGCCAAAAATGAGCTTCGTCACTTAAGATGATTTTGCGATGAAATTCATCATCTTGGCGTATCTTTTCCAGAGCCCAATCGGAGAACGTACGTCGCTTCAAATCGTCCATTGGCTTCCATTCTTGAGTCAGTATGGGTTGTATGGGTGTAAACCAAGATCCTTACGCAAAATTCGCCATAAAGTGATCTGGGCGATGCCCAATTCTTGAGAACGCCGTGGAATTGACTGATTTGGAACCCTATAAGGTGGCAGGGTTCGAGATGTTTCCCATCCCTGCCCACGGAGAGCGAACCATAGGAAGCGACGTTGAATACTTTCAATTCTACGAGTTTGGGTCTTTAGACAAGGAGTCCATATTAGCAGTTAATGGAGGAAGGAAAGTTAAAGGGATCGAGTTACGAAGGAGTTGAAGAATTCCTTAGATCAACGTTTCACGAAGTCGGGGGCTGAGTTTCCCGTGGGCAACTTTTTAGAAACAATGGGGTTCCACAGACTTCAGTTCTTGGGCCACTGTTTTGCCTCTTTCCTGTCTTGCCTACACTTCAGACATGCCGCAGCCTCGGTCATCCAATGCCGTAGTGTTGAATTGTGCTGGTGACACCAAAGTCTGCTCCAACGGCAGGTTTGTGGGGGAGGCGAGAGGCCGCATTAGTTATTCCTGAGTCCCAACTTAGGGTGTTTGGGGGTAAAAATGAGCACTACATAAGCAGCACCAGGCGCACCCACAACAAAGTTGGACTCAAACTAAAAAGGACTCAGATAAAACCTTCCAAAACTTTAAAATGTGTAGGAATAACCTTTTCCAACGACCTTTCATTCTCCACCCACTTTAAAAGTACTTTGCGTAAAGCCGCAATACAGTGGAGTCTCTGTAGAAGAGTGATGTAGAACCCCGAGTCTCTCCTACAAGGTCAAGCTGCTCGTCTATAAACAGGTAGCCGGACCCATACTCACATGTGCGTGTCCACTGTGGTGTCGTGTAGCTCGCGTTCAGTTGAAGAGGCTACGTACTTTCGTGGGGAGGTGCTCCAGGCTGGTCACTGGCCTTAGGGGACTACTCAACTCTTACAAGTATTGCAGTAGCAGCCTGCTATGCAGTGCTGCTGATATTGGCCGTTCCGATGGACGCTTCCTAGAGCTGAACGTGGAAGGAGAGCGCACGGGACAGGGAACAATGGCGGAGTCGAGTCGGTGAGGTCATGAACTTTCGGTTTCCTACAGGCCAATAAATAGTAATGGTAGTAATAGTCATTAGCGTATAGAGACAAGCAGGAATACTTTATTACCTTATCAATGTCATTAGTGACTAGTATAAATAGGAGTCGGCCCAGATAGCTTGCTTGAGGGACCACAGAGGCAGCAAGAAAGGAGTTGGATATCACGGATCTAAACCGAACGGCATAAAGTAATTTTTTTTATTACACTTCTCATGAGTGGCGAACCTATAGCACCGGGTGGGGCACCCAGGCAGGGAATTCTACAGTTTCTCCCATCTGTACCGGAATGAGTTCTGATACAAGGATGATCGCGCCGTCGGAGATGAACCGCGAACTGGTGCGATCCATCGAATTGCCTCGTAGAGCGCATAAAAACCAAACTACGTGGAACAATACCACGAATCTGCGAAGAACGGTATCCATGATAATATCTGTAAAACAGACAGAGGTCAGCTACGCGCCTTCGATGTGACAGCGGCTGCAGTCCCGACGTTAGCGCCGAGTCCCCGATCAGGCGGATCACTCGTCTCTGTATGCTCTCAAGTAGGATGAAGGTATGTTTAGGAGCCGAGCTCCAAACATGAGAGCAATATTCGAGTGCGGGTCTAATTTGGGATTTATACAAGAGAAGTTGAGCCAGAGTAAAATATTTGTTGGCTTCTCCCATCTGTACCGGAACGAGTTCTGATACAAGGATGATCGCGCCGTCGGAGATGAACCGCGAACTGCTGCGATCCATCGAATTGCCTCGTAGAGCGCATAAAAACCAAACTACGCGGAACAATACCACGAATCTGCGAAGAACGGTATCCATGATAATACCTGTAAAACAGACAGAGGTCAGCTACGCGCTTTCGATGTGACAGCGGCTGCAGTCCGGACGTTAGCGCCGAGTCCCCGATCAGGCGGATCACTCGTCTCTGTATGCTCTCAAGTAGGATGAAGGTATGTTTAGGAGCCGAGCTCCAAACATGAGAGCAATATTCGAGCGCGGGTCTAATTTGGGATTTATACAAGAGAAGTTGAGCCAGAGTAAAATATTTGTTGGCTTCTCCCATCTGTACCGGAACGAGTTCTGATACAAGGATGATCGCGCCGTCGGAGATGAACCGCGAACTGCTGCGATCCATCGAATTGCCTCGTAGAGCGCATAAAAACCAAACTACGCGGAACAATACCACGAATCTGCGAAGAACGGTATCCATGATAATATCTGTAAAACAGACAGAGGTCAGCTACGCGCCTTCGATGTGACAGCGGCTGCAGTCCCGACGTTAGCGCCGAGTCCCCGATCAGGCAGATCACTCGTCTCTGTATGCTCTCAAGTAGGATGAAGGTATGTTTAGGAGCCGAGCTCCAAACATGAGAGCAATATTCGAGCGCGGGTCTAATTTGGGATTTATACAAGAGAAGTTGAGCCAGAGTAAAATATTTGTTGGCTCTAAAAAGATAACTCAGTTTTCCAGAGCTGACCAGGCGATGTTCGACACGTGTTTACGCCACGATACACTCGTTCAGACCGTGACGCCGAGCAATTTCAAGCTTTCCCCAGATTTAAGGGTCTGGCCATTCATCATCAGCTGTGGAACCGATGATCCCCTTTTCTTTGTGACTGTTGTATACTGTGTCTTCGCTGCATTGAAGTCGACGAGATTGACCTTTCCCCACTGCAGGATCTTATGCAGATCCTGATTCAGAGAGTCAATCTGTCTACATCTCAGCTGATGTGACGTTGATGCACCATTCGGCCGATCACTCGAAAAGAGGAAACAAATTCACTATCATCCGCAAAACTGAATACTTCGTTATCCGCTGTCTCCAACAAATCATTTATGTGAAGCAAAAACAAGGTTGGAGCCAAAATATAGGGTGGGCCATAAATGTTTGCAAATGGCAACACTTGATTTCTTAAAGACCGTCAGGGGGGGGGATTGTGCGTCGCCTCATGCAATTTTAGTCACGATGGAGCGCCTCATGGAACAACAGCGTGCTTTTTATGTAAAACAATTTTAGAAAAACAACGATTCCTATGTTACTGTACGATGCCTATAGAATTGAATGCGGATTACGCCGTGTAAGTGACTGCCCAGGTGTTAATTTAATGAAAGCTTGGGCCAAAAAGTTCGAGTAAACGGGATCGACAACTAATATTAAACAAACAGGGCGGCTACGTTCAAGAAAACATCCAGGAGGAGATAGCCACCAAACCTCGTAGCATGTGTCAGCGAATTTTCCAAAGTTAGCGTAGTCGATTGCAGAAGTGCCAACGACGAGACGGGGCACACCTTGACGATGTCATTTAAAAATTATGAATGAAAACAAAATAACATTTGTAGTTTTATTTCTATTCATGCTTCAAATGTGCAAACATTTATATCCCACCCTATAGAACCAGGAGGCACCCCTCAATGGCAGGATACAGATCCGAACACTCGCCGTCCACAAGAACACGGATCGATCGATTTTCGACAAAGTTCTTCGTCCATTCGCAAAGCTGGTGGGAAGACCATGTGAATGAAGTTTGGTTAGCAATGTCCCGTGCCAGACGCGGTCAAAAGCTTTGGAGATATCCAATGCAACCGCCCTTGACTCACCATACCGCTCAATTGCAGATGTCCATATATCGGTTGTAACTGTCAAATGGTCTCCCGTGGACCGCCTGCCACAGAAACCGTATTGGCGATCATTCAGAAGTCCGTTGCACTCCAAATACTTAACTAACTTAGTATTGATGACTTTTTCCATCACCTTAGATAACATAAACAGCAATACTATCGGTCGATAATTTTGTGGGAGACACTTTTTTCCCGTCTTTGGGATTGGCTGAATCGAGGGCCCTCTGTGCATAAGATAAGTGGAAGAGTCTGCCAAGAACTGGCGACTATTGCTGGTATTCCGTCCGGGCCGGTTGCCTTCCTACAGTCCAGTTCACGTAGAATGCGTTGAATAGTACGCGGCCGAAACCTCACTTCCCGCTTGGAAGACCGTACCGGGGCAATCACAGGTGGCTCCAAAAGACCGGTATCGAGATTTGAATTCGCGAACACATTAGCTTTATCTTTTGAATTTGTGATTAACGTCCCGCTGTCTGTCACCAACAGAGGGAAAGAGGAGGAACCGAAGTTACTGCTGACAGCCCTTGCCATTGACCAGAAGGAGCGCGAACCAGTCGGGCACCGAAGGAGTTTATTGGTTAGTCTGTCGCGAGCTTTCTTCGCGGTGTCAATGGCCCGGTTGCACGCGTTTCTGACTCTAACAAAATTCGATCTGTTAACCCCAGTGGGACTGGCCGCGATTGCTTAAAAGCTCTATTTTTTGCCGCTGTAATCTGCTCGCGTTTTTATCAAACCACGTTTTATCAGATGAACTTCGTTTGATGGACTGTGGAATGTAGATCTCCATCCCGAGAGGAATAATCTCTGTGACTGACTCCGCGCATGCGTTAATATCGGGGTCTCCGAAGCAGACCTCCGGCCATGGAAAGGATGCGAAGAAATCTCGCAAATCGTCCCAGTTAGCAGCCCCATACCTCCATACATGGCGAAGCTGCCTAAGCCGGTTAGTCGCTTGATATGCAAGTGCTTGCGCGACAGATACCAAGCAGTGACCTGATTTTCCCAGTGGCGCAGAAACCTCTACGGTATAAATACCCGGTTCGGATGTCAAAAACAGATCCAGGGTGTTCGCATAATCGCCTCGGGCAAGCGACACTCGCGTGGGTTCCTGCACGAGTTGAGTCAAGTTGTGGCTAACAACAAACATCTCTGTCAGGCTGCCAGCCTTGTCGGTTCTGTTAGAGTGAACCAAATACACACAATTGTATAATAAAATTACGCAAGAAATTGAAAAAGTTCAAAAAGACAACACACAATTAAACAACAAAATTGCTCAAGAAATTTAAAAAATCTCGGCAAATCTTCAAATTGATAGAGAAGCACATACGAAATCGATTAACGCGATAAAGGAGGAAACTAAAAAGCCTTTAGAATCAAATCTAAACCATATTGAATCTAGATTCGGAGGGTTATGCAACTCAATCACTCTCCCAAAAAACAGTCGCCATCACTTTCCCAGCCGAAAAAAAACAGTTTTTGCTTTTTTTTGGAGCCGAATCCCTCTTTGCAGTTCACTGTTTTGACAGTATTTTTGTTTCGGGCGTATAATGGTGTATCCAAATTTCATCGACAGTAATTAATCGGCCCCAAAACTCACTACTACTGTGGGGTGGGTAGTCCGGCGCGCCTGCGTGGGTGCTGATTCTACCACCGACCCACTAACACGTTCACTGTCACTACCGGGTAGTTGTTCCGCCGCAGCAAAAGAATCTGTTCATCAAAAATTTAGAAAAGGAAACACTAGGATGTAGTTTGTAGTAGTTGTTTTTATTGTTTATTGTTCACTTGAGAGCCTGGCGTTTACAAATAGCGATTTCCGGAGCTCCGGCCATCGAACACAGTAACTTAATTTTACTAACTATAGTCTGTAAATCTTAAATAGATTTGGAGCGCGAAGTTTTGAATAGGTTTTGGGACACGGAACTTATTTCAGATACGGTTGTCGGAAACGGTTATTAACATTTTGCTCACTATAGTCTGTACGTCTCAGATAGATTTGGAACGCAAAGTTTTAAATAGGTTTTAGAATACGGAACTTATTTCAGATATGGTTGCCGGAAACGTGTGCTCCCGGTGGCGGTTGGATCTCGACTCACTAATGGGTAATGGTGATGCGCACTCGATGGCGGTTGGATAATGACTGACTAATGAAATGGAAAAAATTTAATAGCAGAAATAAACTTACTGTCACTTCCGAGGAATTTCGAGAAGAGTTGCTATGCTCGCATAAGACTTCAGTTCCAGCGAATTCCCGCCGTACAAGCTGTGTTGGATTCGTTGGTTGCGTATACCGGGAAATTGAAATTGCTTGGGTGCAAGCAAGGAATATCGTTTAGATAGGATATTAACCGGAGCCATTTCGGGGAAATGTATGCGGCTTGGTATTGTTGGTGGCGATGGTTAATGTTCCGTTGTGGATTTGAATATGCGTTTTGTTTCGGCGTATGGATTTCGGGGAAATTAAGATTGCTTGGTCGCAAAGAGGGAATATGAATTAAGCAGAGAATTGACCGAAGCAATTTTGGGGAAATGTATGTGGGGTGATGTAATTGAGGGAGATGGTTAATACTTGTTGTAGATTTGAATATACGTTCTATTACGGCGTCTGAATTTCGGGGAATTGTGGTTGCTTGGTCGCAAAGAGGGAATATAAATTAAGTAGAGAATTGACCGAAGCGATTTTGGGAAAAATTATATGTGGGGTGATGTAAGAGATGATTTAGAATATATTCTGTTGAATTGTATTCTGTTGGGAGTTTTGGGAAATGCCTTTCATTGCAGATTGGGAGATGGATTTTTGCAAGTTCGGGGTGGGTGCGCTTGCAGATTGGGATTTGTTTTTGCATGTTTTGAGATGGATTGCAGGTTAGGGTAGGGTGACGCGGTGTTAGCGGTCAAGATTGGTTGGCGTTGTGGGTTGGTTCTCCGTGAGGTATAGAGAACCCCCACACACCTACACTGCTCCAACAGAGCGTTGGAAATGATCTTTCGAACACGTTTTTGGTCTAACGTAAGCAAACGCGGCACCCAACGCGGGGACAGCTTCCTCATGGCTAAATCTTGATTTAATATGTGACGAACACGTTCTTTGGATATTTTCATAGACTCTGCTATCTCTCTCACTTTAATTCGGCGGTCGTCTAGCACCATTTGCTGAACTTTAGCGATGTTATCGTCGGTTGTTGCAGTTTTCGGACGCCCCGAACGTTTATCGTCTCCCCAGCTCTGACGGCCACGTTTAAATTCAGCTGCCCAAAATTTCACAATGGTAAATGATGATTCAGAGTCCGCATACTCAAAGTCCAACTCTTCTTTTATTTGCCTAGGCAAATAAAAACGAAAATTTTATGACACCTCTTTACTCAATTTTGTCCATTTTCACAAAAACACACATCGACTCTCTCAAACAACTGTCAAAAAAAAAAGAACTACGCATCCAAAATGGCTGAAATTTTGGTGAGTAACTGTCAAAAGATGCACAACTACATTCACCCGATTTTATTGACGAGTGCTGTTATCTTCACGCTAATGTCGGGAACTTTTCAGCACACCCATGTAGATTAGTAGGTACAACTAAGAACTCTATTCTGTAAATGGGCTCAACTGCCCACTTACTCGTATTGGACCTTGTAGATAGGTTGAATTGATGATTCTGTGAATTTAAATGAATATTCTGTAAGTTAATGTAACTGGGTTTTTTTGTATTTCTATATTTTATTTCTACCAGGAAAGGTGAACCTATAGTGCTGAGGCAGCGCCCCGAGATGCTATTTTTTTCTCGACATGGTCCATCAGCCAAGCTCCGAAAGGTGCTCAAGGATTTCTCCCAACCATTTCAGGAAGCCTATAGCTTAACGTGTGTGGGCTCCTCGATAGTATAGTGGTTAGTATATCCGCCTGTCACGCAGGAGACCGGGGTTCGATTCCCCGTCGGCGAGCCTCTGGCGCAACTTAGCCATTGAGGCGGCAATAGTTACAACTGACTACTCCGTGAGTAGATTGAACGGACTATTCAATGAATAGATTCAACTATAAATTTTCTTAGTTGGTAATACTGACGAATCTGTGAATAAATTCATTTGACGACTCTGTAAATAGTACCAATTCTGTGAGTAGGTTGACGGCTCTGTAAGTATGCAGAGATGACAGCTCTGTAACTAGTTTCAACTGCCAATTAAGTTAGTTAGTAGAGGTAACGACTCACAACACTTTGAGTAGATTCAACGATGATTCTCTCTGTAAGTGTGTTTACGAGACAACTCTGTAACTTGGTTCAACTGCCAATTATGTTAGTTAGTAGTCAGTAAGTAAATTCAACTCACAAGTCTTTGAGTAGATCCAACTGACGGGTCTCTTTGTAAGTGGTACAACTGATGAGTCTGTAAGTGTGTTAACAAGACAAGTTTGTAACTAGGTTCAACTGCTAATTAAGTTAAGCTAACGACTTACAACTCTTTGAGTAGATTCAACTGACGGTTCTCTTTGTAAGTGGTGCGATTGATGACTCTGTAAGTGTGTTTATAAGACAAGTCTGTAAGTAGGTTCAATTGCCAATTATGTTAGTTAGTACCCTGTAAGTAAGTTCAACTCACAACTCTTTGAGTAGATTCAACTGATAATTCTCTCTGTAAGTGATACGACTGATGACTCCGTAAGTATGTTTAGCTGGCGACTCCGTAAATAGATTCAACTGGCGATTTCGTTCGTAGGTTCAATTGACAACTCTGTGAATAGTTCTGTGGGGAAGAAGCGTTGTGCACCGGCGTACGGCGCTGATTCTCTTCTTTCCTCCATCATAAATCAGAGTTCTCCGCGCACCAACAAGAAATAAAGTTCATCCGCGGATCGAAGAATGAGGAACAATGCGACTCCATTGATCCTTCAACAAACTGTCACCAACACAAGGAGTCAAACTCCGCCACAAGACACGCACCAATAAAGAAAGTAAAACGCAATGATTGTCTATTGTGATTCGTTTTATTTTACGTAAAAAAAACTATATTTATAATTACTTTTACAACTCGGTACTCTGCGGCGGCAATGTATTTGTTATATTTCAAAGGTAATGTTGAGTATTCGCTAGTTATTATTTTCACATCGATATTAGGTCATTTTAATAATATTCACGAAACACATATAAACATAAAGGTGGCACTTAGTTAAAAATTCCGTATCTCACCGTACTGTGTGGACGGTACGGCGGAGGGTAGAAGGCCCGACCGACCCCTCGTGGTGGTTATAATCAGACACGATGTGCGCGCACTGAAGGATGGAAGACGACTCAGCGATATTAATTCGCTGGCGAAGGAAATTCGGCCAGTGGTACTGGCTCTCTTAATTAAAGGGTGCATTTTCAACCCCAAGAGAAACGTGAAGTCTGTCTTTGGGGGTAGGTAACCTGATCTCATAGCGAAGATCATAGAGGTACACATGTATGTGTGCACATTGCTTCTTTCATGGGACAAAGCCATGAGAACGAATCTGAAAACAAAGAGAAGGGAATAATGTGCATCAATGAGATGTGAGTTCGGCTAAGTAAACAGGCCGAATCTCATTGGGTGCTAATTGGGTTTCTGTTTGTTCATGCCGCTAAGTCCTGAGCAGCAGATCCAGAACTATGGGAAGACAAAGAGATCGGGTAGATCATTGCCTAAGATGTGCGTTGCAGCTGTAATGATAGCCGCAATTGCACCATGCACATGGTGCTAACTGGTTTTAGCTTATTTACAGAGAATTGGTGTTTATAGCATCGCTGCCAAGGGTAAGTATACCATTCCTTTTGCATTTGCCTATGCTATAGGATTTAATTTATGCCTTAAGACGCAAGATGCATATATTTGCTTTAGTCCCTTGGGTATAGGTCACCAGCCACTGTGTATGTAAAGGAATTTATTATACACATGGTGAGGCTGGGAATAGGCGACGCAATGTTTATGATCCCCGTTATGATGGTTACATTATATGTAAACCAAATTGTTTTGTTTTCAGGAATTCGACTAGGGAAAATGCGTATGTAAGATTGAGATTTGCCTGTCAACCGAAGGTGCCGAATTGAACTTGGGATTTATGATGTTTGGAACAGAATTCTTATAGAGAATTTTGCATTCGAATAAATGAATGAAGGTAAGAATTCTCTTCCAGGAGCTTTTAGCTAAATACATTTGATGAACTTAATGCGTGAGGCATTTACAGGTGCTAATACGATTGCATTAGCAGAAACTAATAAAAGGTGGGTTGTAGTTATGGGGGTTCTTCGGGTAAGTAGACAGTGGGGTTTGGCGGAACCGCCACAGTTCCAACTCACGACTCTGTAAGTGGATTCAACTGACAACTTTGTACTATTATTTCGGGTTGCTCAATAGTCGGAGGAGTTTCGACGTTTCAAATAATCAAGGGGCTTCAGTTCTTGAGTGAATTTGATCTTGGAAGAGTGAAGGCCAAGATCTGAACGCAAAGTTTATCACAATGTGGTTTGAGAGATTTCCGATTCCTGTGAACGGGGTGAAATCGACTGATTTAGCTGATTTTGAGCTGATGCACTTTTAGCTACTATATTTTCGGTACTTTGACCGATGCATTGTCTCCCTGGCACAGGAACACTCAATATTGAATATTTTGACTCCAATTTATCCACTATAGCACGAACGGCCTGTTTGTCGGGGTCATTAAAACGACTGAAGTATGGAATGAGCGTAGTAAAAGTTGCGGCCACCAGCTCAGAATTTTGGTAGTAATTTTTGATAATCTTCAAACGTTGCTCCTTCGTAAAATTTACTATGATAAAAATGTATGGCTTAAATGACGTCTTGACATTGACAAATCCTGACAAAAGTTTAAGGTTGTGTCTTTTTAAAAGGCCCTTTCTCAGTTATGAAATAAATAATTTCTATAACATTGTGGCTAATTATGAAGCCTGCAATTCATTTCAGAAGGTTTTGTGTCTAGATGGACATGGTAGCCAACTGTTGTTATTTTGGCTGTCTAAATGCTGTTAGGGAATCTAAATCAGAAAAATAAAGAAGTAGACCAAATCTCTACACGTACCTGACGATTTAATATTTGTTGTGTTGTGACGAGCGGAGTAATAGATAAGCTCCGCTTCGCCACGCGATGGAATATCTAAAAAAATAGTTTCGCGGCAAATAACGAGAATGTGTGTTGGCGGGAGGTGGCATTAGTCGGTAAAAAAGTGGCATGCATCTGGTTCGGCCCATCTGGTAGCTTCCTCCCGAAAATAAAAAAAAAAACCTGGCAATTTTCAGTTCCTCTATAACTTATGCATCACTTACATGGTTTCAAAAAAACAGAACAGCGTAATTAACAGCAACACAAAATCCAGAGCCTCACTAACATTGTCATCCATTTTAATTATTTACCTATAACTCTACATTATATTCTGTTATGGAGCATCATATTTGTATATATATGAATAATCGATACCGAAAAAGTACAAATCCACGCCCTTGAATCTAACATCAAAGTTGGAAAACCTCACCCCGAACACAACCACGCACAAAGACGTCAGGAACCATTAATCTAGGTGTGCGTCATTCGTTCACTCCTAGAAAATATTGATTTTCATCTGGTGAAGGTCACTCTGGAATAATTGCGCAATTCTAGGATTCCAGGGCCAGCTACCGGTTGAATGTTATTTATAGATACCTGACGAATTAAGGTGGAATGTATGTATTCGTTGTACATATTTGCCTAGGTACCGTTGGCATCCCACGCGAGGAGCACATAGCCCGAAACTGTTGCGCTTTTTTAAATACTTTGGGGTATATACAGAAATACTATGAAATGTTTCCCCAACTGGGGGCGTTATGAGCGTGTTTCCCTTGAACTCTGCTGATTTACCTACGCTTGGTTGCCGCTAACAGCTGGACAAGATTTCTCCTAGCAAAAAGAAATGGTATATGAGAGAAAACAGAATACCATCATACGTAACGGTATTTATATATACTAACCTGGACAAAACTGAGATTGTTTTGAGGACAACGAAACATATGGGTATATACTTGTGTTCCTTAGCCGCGATCTTTTGATGGGCGTTTCCCTATCGTAGGAGAAAATAGTGTTGAAATGCAACATAGGAGCAGGAAGAATACTTCATAGTGTTATTAGTCCTCCGGTATCATAAGCTAGGACGTTATAAGCGAGGATTCTACCTTGCCTTATTATATCTCATACCAGCGGAGAGGGACAAATATGTGCTTTCTATATAGTCGGCAACCACCTGTTCTCTTAGAAAGAATACATCTATAAACTTTGACATTTATGTGCCGCAACAATTGCTTGGGATATAGTGAGAAGAAGGAGATTTTATATTGGTGGCAAAGTTCTACGAGTAAGTAAGAGTAATATCATAAGCAACCGTTTGGGTATCTTATAAAACGATGGATGTTTTTCAAATTGCTCTCAGCTATCTGTCTTTGCTGCACCTGCGATTTAAGTATTGATTTAAGATGTATATAAGATCTGTGTAAGGGTGGATAAATAATTGTACTGGTTCTTGTAGATGCTCCTGTATTTTCTGCCTACAAGTTCGGTTCTACTTATTCAGTCATCTAATAAAGCAGAGAAGAAAAACTCTAAAAACCCAATTCTGCGACCAAATAAAAGTTACCTACATAAAAAGTTTCTCAATAGGGATGATACGTTTATTAAAAGTAAATAAAATACAAAATATTTGAGATAGAACCTTTTTTTTTAATTTGAAGCAGAACTATTTCCAAGTTACGGGGTGCTCCGGTCTGACGAATGCTCGAAGCCTAGGAGTCGGAAAATAAGCTCATTTTTGTTAACAAACTATTTGAAATATCAGTTCGGGGGCTTTTCGATCCAAACGTGCACGGATTCAAGAATGTCTTCAATTTTTTTTTCATTAAAAACAATATCAAAAGTTGACGAAATTGTGGAACTTCTTTCTGAGTGCGCCCAAAAAACAATAAGAGTGGCGTTTTCTCAAAAACCTATTTTAAATAAGAAATATTGTTAAACTATTTACATATACTGTGATAATCGATTTTGAAACTATTATTTTTTGAACAACGGTGGGCGTTTGAATATAACGTATCTACATATCTTTTTTCGATGATAAAGTTGTTATGTTACCTAATACCACACACTCAACACACATTTGAAAAAAAAACACTTTGTTTTTTATAATTAAACTAAACTTTAGTAATGAACCACACTGATCATCATGTGTCACTCACTTAAACTAGTTCATAGTTTCAGTCACATATATTCTTCGGTCAAGACAGTTATTTGACAAATGATTGCAACAATTGCAATCTTCTTTAAAGTTTACCACTTGGCTTTTTTCGGCAAAAACTCAAGAGTATCTAAACAAATTGTACTTTTCCCAGAGAGGTTCATTTCATTATTTTTAGACGTCACTCCGCCAACCCTACTCCCGATGACCGTCTCGGTCAAATGTCCAGAATCAACAACACTATTTTTCTCTTCATCTGCCCGAACGAAAATTTCTCCTTCGATCCTACAGATCGAAAAATACATTCTTTTGCTTGCATGACGCTTTTGCCACCCGCCATTCATTTACTTTTTCTTTCCCGGATGGGGATCATATGACGGAAAACAAAAAAGGAACAATTAACAAAGGAATTATAATTCTCGATGTTGGTGGGCGATAAAACGGACGTGTGGTTCGTTTTATGGCGCAAGTTGTTTGTTTGAGCTTGGTTTATTGGTAAGTAAAGTAAGTAAGTATAGTAAGTAAGTAAAGTAAGTAAGTAAAGTAAGTAAGTAAAGTAAGTAAGTAAAGTAAGTAAGTAAAGTAAGTAAGTAAAGTAAGTAAGTAAAGTAAGTAAGTAAAGTAAGTAAGTAAAGTAAGTAAGTAAAGTAAGTAAGTAAAGTAAGTAAGTAAAGTAAGTAAGTAAAGTAAGTAAGTAAAGTAAGTAAGTAAAGTAAGTAAGTAAAGTAAGTAAGTAAAGTAAGTAAGTAAAGTAAGTAAGTAAAGTAAGTAAGTAAAGTAAGTAAGTAAAGTAAGTAAGTAAAGTAAGTAAGTAAAGTAAGTAAGTAAAGTAAGTAAGTAAAGTAAGTAAGTAAAGTAAGTAAGTAAAGTAAGTAAGTAAAGTAAGTAAGTAAGTAAAGTAAAAAGATGTTGATCGTGGGAATGGATGTGGGCAAACAAAATTTTAGAGGTTCATAAAATTGCAGACGCGCATTTTATGATTCTCAACAATATTTGTTTGGAAGTGTCATCTGGTCCGCACAGTTGGATCCAGGAAATTTTGCGTGTAGGCGAACCAATTGAACATTTGGTTCATTTTTCACGTATTGGATTTTATAAATTGAATTCAATGTGAAAGAATTGACCGTTTAGTTCAATATGTTTGACATTGGATTCAATATTGATTTTGGGATATGTGCAAAATGTATAGGGGCAATGCTAGGGCTTGCAGAGCGCTTCATCCTTTAAGTGGATGGTTTTGCGTGTACCGCGATTAATGGTGGAGGCGGCTCCAAAGAGACAAGTATCAAGGGGTGGAAGACTTTTTTAACAAAGCGGTTTTTATTTGCTTGTCAAAAAATATGTCCTACGATAAAGAATAAATAATTATGTATACAAAACACAAAAAAAAAATTATATACCACAAAAAATGTCAAGGTAATCGTGAACGAACATTTTGGGTAAAGATTTGAAAAACATGGTTTTCAGAAATAAAGTATTTGAAAATTTGTTAGTGAGCAAATCCTGACATTTTTCAAATCATGAATGTCAGAAGTATAGGACAAGTCTTCTAATGTGGGTTGGTTGACTAATTTATTATCGATGTCGTATTTCGCCTTCTTTTTACTGTTTTAGCGCTTGTGCATGGGAATCCGCTTAGCAACAGTCATCTTCTTTTGTAGCACACAACTGTCCACTCGATCCCCCAGAAAATGTCCACTACTATTACTATTTATTGGCCTGTAGGAATCCGGAAGGGCATGACCTCACCGACTCGACTCTGCCATCTTTCCCTGTCCTGTGCACTCTCCTTCAACGCTTGACCAACTGATCCGAGCTCCTCAAGGCCAAACCTAACATCGACCTCCCATCTCCGTTGCGGCCCTCCTACCGATCTCTTTCCCGTTGGTCTACCGTCAAGAATTCTACGCACGGTCCTATCCTTGCCCAATCGCGCCACATATCTGGCCCATCTTAATCTTCGCGACCTGATTACTCTCACTATTGTAGGTTTGCGGTATAGCTCTTCCAATTCGTGGTTGTGGAGTTTCCTCCATTGTCCTGTCTCCTCGTAATATTTACCTCCAAAGATATCCCTTAAAACTTTATTCTCGAATACACGGAAATCCTCCACAGCTTCATTATTTGTACCATTGATGAAACGCCATTGTTAAACATACATATTAGTGGTAATATAAATATTAACAATTATTGCCACGTTTTTAAAGCTGTGTTACAAATTATTGGATTATAGCTCTCATTATCACTTTGTGTTATTTTTTTGAAGTCACTGTAAGAAAGTTCAAAATTCTATACACGAGGTCTGGATCTTAACAGATACACACGCAATATACAAGCAAATAGTGAAGAGTAACACCGAAAAGAAATCGAATAAGCAAATCATCAGAGCCGTATACCATGGCAATAGCATAGCAATTTCACATCAGCTGAGTGTACTTAAGTATAACGATCGAATTCACACACGCAGCAGCGGACTGATGTGTTGAGCTTTGTTGCTGTATAAATTTGAACACAATATTAAATTAATAAATATATTAAATGGGTGTACTTATGGTTTGCTGGATATTGTTGGCCGGCTGACTGATTGGTCGCTGGATGTCTTAGCTTTTATCACCACAGACAGGAATTTGGTCCTTTCCTTGCTATCGATCGTTGAATATTTCTTTTGTGTTGTGTAGTGTCGCAACAATATTCCCTCCTCCTGTTTATTGTATTCCGATCGTTAGAATCGGGGTTCGCTGGATATAGTTGGTTGGCTGACTGGTTGTTTGCTGGATATCTTAGCTTAATCACCACAGATATGGATCTGGTCCTTTCTTTGCTATCGATCGTTGAATATTTGCTTTGTGTAGTGTCGCAACAATATTCCCTCCTCCTGTTTATTGAATTCCGATCCGTAGAATCTGACGTATTACAGTATTGTAGCGTTGTAGAAAAAATTCGAAAAAAAATGCAATTAAATTGTGGAGAGAAAATGTATCTTTATTTCACAAAAAAAAAAAAAAAAAAAAAACCACGCCACTTAGTGTCATCATTTTTATTTCAATATTTGGTTTCCAAATTAACTTTACTTCTCATTTACAAATTGCAGTTTATACTTTTGATTCAAATTGTGGTTTCAAAAATAACTTTACTCCTAATTTACGAATTGCAGTTTTCACTTAGCTCCTTCCACTCTTAGATAATGACTGTTAAAATTCGACTACTGTACCAAAACAACGGTGCGATCCCCGTTATCCCGCTGAAAACCAAAATCAGGTCATATGACCGTTGGACCGACAACGGCGGTGTTTGATCTCGAGTTCTAACTGATGGGGAGGCGAACATACAGGGCAAAGTCTCTGTTTTCAACCCGGCGAAAGCTAGGACGATCCTTGTCCATGTCCAATCCAAGTTGACATGCAGTCTTCACGTGACACCCCTGGATAGCTACTTTGCCACCTTCCAAGTAGTGAACCAGTGCATGCAGCGACATCCTGAGAAAGGTTAGCCCAAGGCTAATAACCTTGCCAGGAAAAACGAATTATTATGGACAATTTGACAAGTCTCGGATATGGACCGTATACCGATGGAGAGACTTGCTAAATAAGGCCAAGACCTGATCCCGGTTGTAGTGCCGACGGTGATGAAGATGATATCTGTGTACAAGAATGAAGTCATGGATATCCTTAGATCCATTAAAAATAAGAAATCCTGTGGAACAGATGGTATTCCGAAAACTGTTCTTAAACATTTCCCTCCGGAAGCGGTCCTTATACCTGGACTCGAGTACATCCGAAAACACAAAATGATCGTAGTAAAAGTTTAGACGTGTTCCCTTAGAAGTGCAGCTTAGTGCTCTTTGTGCTCTGCTACACTGCACAGCGAAGGTAACGCCAGGCTCTCGGTGGAAGTTTCCGTCCCGGCTATAATATCATAATTTTTTTTTTTAATTTTCACTAGACATTTCAAATTGCAAAGAAAATTTAATAAGTGGAAAATCGCTTTTTTTGCCCACGTGTATGTTCATCCTGAGTTCATTGGTTTCCTATAATATAAAGTAATCATTTATCTCCAAAATAGCCGGAATCAATTTCAGGATCTGGGAAACTCTATTGAGTTATTTAGTCTATAGGTAAACTATTATTTAAAGTAGGAAAACACCAGGATTGGTGTTAAATGAAATAGAACTGCGCTGAAGGATTGAACAAACCGATTCCAGCTACATCGTATCTCCCGACGAATTCCGGGAACTTACCCTTCCTTTTTGGGTTCTTTACTGAATGTTACACTGCATCATCCAATGAAGTATCCTTTGCCTGGTTCTGTATTGAAGTCTCAGATTATGTTCATGTTCTGCTACAATTGAATTGTTGTGTGTTTATGTTAAAATAAAGGTAAACAATCGGGCCGGTGTATGTTCTGATTCACTAAAAGCAATGATTCAGCAGGTTTCACTGATGCTCCATCCCTTATGACTGTGCACCAAGAACCATTCACAGATGAATCCACAAGTGCGCCGTCAAAGTAAACAAGGGTGAGTTTTCGTTCTCGTTAATAAGATTTCTGTTAAGACTGCGGAGTCAGTGGCAGTTTATACAGCAACAAGTGGAATGCGGTTTGATAATATAAAGATCTGCTCTTGGCGAAAATTGGTAGAATCGTCCAACCAAGTGTGTGACGTCGCGGTGGCTTTCATTACACACCGAGTATACACTGTCCATCAGTTACTAAGCGGTGCATATCGTGTGAAAGATTGATTATCACAAGTCATAATTAGGTGCCCAGTGATCTGTGATTAGTGACAAATACTCTGGGTTCAGTAACCCGTGGAGTGGCCTACGAGGGTGACCTGAAAAGTTTCCGTCCTCAACGTGAAGATAGTGGCACTCGCCAATAAAAGGTAGTGAATATAATTGTGCATCTTTTGACAGTTATTCACCAAAATTTCAGCCATTTTTGACGGGTAGTTTTTATTTGATAGTTGTTTGAGCGAGTGCTGCTATCTTCACATTGAGGTTGGAAACTTTTCAGGCCACACTCGTACTAGTCTGTTTTGATGCTGTTATATATATTATCAGATCATCTGCATACGCAATAGCCTGATAAAGATACGCTATCAAGTCGCTAGTGTAAATATTGAAAAGGATCGAAGATAACACCGCTCCCTGTTACAAACCGTTTTTTATTTTGTAAGTAGTGTTGGAGGTTACTTTTGACGACGAATTTCCTTTCATCCAACATGTCGAATACTATATATAGCAGCGATTTATGAATGCCTAGTGTCATTACCTTGGAGTATAATCCTTCTAGCCAAACGATTTTCGGATATAAACGCACACTTTTATGAGTATAAGATAATAAAAACACAAAAACTCTAGGGAATTTGGATAAACCAACTTACACGAGTTAACTTAATATATCTTTCATATTTTTTCAGGAATATGTCTGACTACCGACATTGACACATTGCTCTATCACATGAACAATGCTAGATACCTGAGAGAGCTTGACTTTGCGCGAGTGGATTTTTATGAGCGGACACGACTTTATCGTGCCATCACGATGAAAGGAGGCAGTGTAGTTCAAGGCGCTGCGACAATACGCTATAGACGATTTATTCGGCCTTTTTCACGATTCACTATAACATCTAGAGTAAGTTTCCTCTTCTCATTCGATTAAAACTTACTCATTTGTCATATTTCTACAGATTGTTTACTGGGATGATCAGTCTTTATTCATGGAACATCGATTTATTTCACCATCAGATAAATTCATCCATGCAATAGCTATTTGTCGTCAGCGAGTAATTAATTGTTCTACAGATGAAGTTATGAAATTCTTACTGACACCAAAGAATACCCGACTCGAGGCATATCCTCATGGTAGTACAGTTAATTCAGCAATCAGTATACAGAGTACGGCTGTAGAGAACGTAGAAAATGGTCATATCAGCATAAAGCTTAAGCCGGAAGTGCCACTTGAGGTCTCGAAATGGATTGAATATAACGAGGTGTCAAGTAAAAACCTCCGCAATGCTCAATAATTTAGGCTGCTTTAAAGTGTAGTGCTACAAAGTTGCGTGTACATTACGTAACTCACTCTAGTGCTCACTTTATATCACACCTAAATAAAAACAAAACAAAGCAAATTAATAATTATTTTATTAATTTGTTTTTGTTATTCTTCAAAACATCATGAAACAGTACCTTGTAAAAAAACATTGTAAAAAGATATTGACGCTTGCGTTGATGACACCTTGTATTATATGACTTCGATAGGTGTAACTAATTACACTTCAAAAAAAAGAAAAGAAAAAAAAATACAAAGATCTAAAATCAAAACTAAAAAAAAAACAAAAAAATAGAAAATAAAAAAAAAGAATAAAAAACAAAAACAACAAAAAAAAATTAAAAACAAAAAAAAATCTAAAAAAAAAATTCACAAAATAAAAAAAAGTAAAAAAAAATGGGATTTGTATATAATACGGGCAAAGACAAAAAAAAAGTTTATAACTTTATAAGCTAATTTTTTCGTTTTCATTTTCAAAAATCCGCTACTAGAATAAGTTTTGAGATACATTAAAAAAAGAGAACAATAAACTGAATACCCTCATGATTGTGTTTTATTTCGGAAGTGTGGGGAGTTATTTTCGACATTCGTGTACGATTCCGTCGCGGTTTGGCACCCAAAAATGTCTTTGTTATTAATTCACATTGTTGATTTAATTTTAGTATACCTGCGGCGTTTTTAACAGGCACACAGATAGTTAACAAGCAAATAGTGAAGAACAGCGAAAGAAAATCGAATAAGCAATAGTATCAGAGACGTATACCATAGCACTAAAACAGCAATTCCACATCAGTTGGGTGCACTTAAGAATAACGACGAATTCGTACACGCTGCGGTGCTCTGATGTGTTGAGCATTGGTTTTATCTTATAGTGATTTTAACCGTCATACCGTCGGTTCGAATCAGATACTCTTCACTATTGCCACAAATGCGATAGGTTCAATAGACGAGTCTCTAAACAGACTAGTAGGTATAACTGACGACTCTTTGCGTAGACTGAGCTGATTATTCTATAAGTAGATTCAGCTATCAATTTTCTTAGAAGGTAATACTGACGATTCTGTGAATAAATTCAATTGACGACTCTGTAAATAGTACCAATTCTGTCAATAGGGTGACGACTTTGTGAGTATGTAGAGCTGACAACTCTGTAACTAGGTTCAACTGCCAATTATGTTAGTTTGTAGGGGTTCTCTATACTGCATGGAGAACCAACCCACTGTTTCCGCCTTATTTCGACCGCCAACAGCGTGTCAAATCAACCCCAATTCCTCCTACCAACCTATTCACATGTAAATCATATTTTAAAAACGGACGCTTAGCTGAATTCATTATTTTATGCAGGCAGTGGTCTAAAAAATTCTCGAATCCTTACGTTTCCCGTTCTCTCTACATAGCCTTCGTCCGCCCACTTCTTGAATACGCCAGTCAGGTCTGGTCTCCACACTAGTCGTCCCATGTATGCAGAATCGAAAGCGTGCAACGTCGTTTTCTGCGCTTTGCCCTCCGCAGACTGAACTGGGCGAATCCACGGATTCTCCCCCCATACACAAGCCGGATCCATCTGATCAACTTCAACACGCTTGAGGGCGCAGAACTCATGCCGATATCCTTTTCATCCACCGTCTCCTTTCAGGCACAATCAACTGCCCAAGCCTGCTCTCCATCATTCCACTTCACACTAACCCCCGTAACCCGCGAAACCCTCGTCTCTTCTATTTGTCCACCCACCACACTTCGTATGGCTCTAATGAACCCATTTCGCGAATACTGCGGGGGGGGGGCAAACTCCTACCCTACCTCCTTCGATTTCAACTTTACCTCTACTGCTCTCAATCTACATCTCCTCTCTTCCCCCTCCTGACCACACCCGCTCCCGTCTACACTCTTACATCCTGTACTAAGAGGAGTGAATGAATGAGTGATAATTGATGGATTAACCCAGTAACCAACCCGTCAAACATACACCCACCCCCCCGCTTTTTTTCCTTTTAACCATAGTTGATATTCTTATATATAGTTTTAAGATAATTGTTAAGTTTTATCGCTTGTACTAAGATGAATATACGAGGGTTCTGCCCTCACTAAACTATAAACTAGTGCATAATTGAATTCAGCTACCTTTTTGCCATACGGCAACTCCATTCCTCTAACCCATGAGATTTCCACCGGAAATTCCAATTCATGTTGGTTAGCAACAACCAAGTCAAACCAAACGACGCGGTTGCACCATTATCCAACGGCTTGGATAATTATCGAATTCCTCGGCGTGTTTCTCACGATAATATTACCTTAGCCAAAGTAGTGTCACTTCGACTTTTCCCAGACACGCTATTCACTGGGGATCAATGATCTTTTTGGAAGATCAATGATCGCCTTGGGAAGCGAGAATGTCTCATGCCGTATTATACGTTAATTTTTAATTATATACGTTAATTATTTAATTATTATTGGATTGCTTCGTATGCAATATGAATATGAATTGACGATAAAATAAGCGTCTAGCTTTGGGAAGCGAGTATGCGCCATACGTGGGCAATTAATGAGTATTCGAATGAATATTATGAGTATCGCAACGTGCGCGATATGAGCGTTAGTTGTATCTGGGAAGAATCAAATTAACTGTAAGCTGAGGACGATTACATCGTGTGCGTTAATGAATTATGGGGTTTATGTAGCGGAATGCAACAATGTTTACGTGACAACTCTATAAATAGATTCAACTGTCAATTATGTTAGTTAGTACATGTTGTGTCTTGTGTGGTGCCGTGGTGTAAAGTGCTCCGGGTTCCGGGATCCCGACTCCCGAATCAAATTAACTATGAATTGGGGATGATTGCATTGTGTGCGTTAATGAGTTATGGGGTTTATGTAGTGGAATGCAACATGTTTACGTGACAACTCTGTAAATAGATTCAACTGTCAATTATCTTAGTTAGGGCATGTTGTGTCCTGTGTGATGCCGTGGTGTAAAGTGTTCCGGATTCTGGGTTCCCGAATCCCGATGAAATGAAAACCGGGGTTAATAATTATCCAATGTTTATTATAATTATCCTATACAACGAATTCAACGTACCTTAAAAACGGTCCAAAGTCCCGACAATCGATTTTTCCTTTTTCTTACTATTTGGGACGCGATGATATGATATGCCTCCGGTGTTGTTGTGCTCGGGTCGTGTTGCGTCGTTCTTTGCCTATTATTCACTCGACGTACGTTGGATTTCGATATTTGTTCCTCTTGACTATGATTGATGTTCCTTTCCTGTTCTGTCGGCCGAGAATAACCGCTTTAGCACTAGTTAATAACCCTTGGGTTCACCTATTGCTGTTTATCGAATCCACACAAATTCACCGTCAACTGCGTTCACGCTTTCACTTTCCTCGATCCCGAAACTGCTTCGGTCGCCTCGGCCGGTTAACCTCGTTCGGTTGTAGTTTTGTAATTTTTCCACACCAATCACTTTCCTTTCTGCGTTCGATTCTATTTTCCTTTTTCCACAGTGTACTTGTTCGCCCGTCACTGTCTAAATTCTCCTGGAGCCTTCGATTAGTTGTCGCGCTTAATTACCTTGCTCGATTTAACTCCTTATGATTTCACCTCCAACTTCGTGTTTCTCCTTTCGATTAATAATTTTATTCTCGCTATTAATCGCCTCTGTTCCGTAGACGTTATCGTTCCAAATGTTCTTTATTGTCCCCTTTTTACGTCTTTTCCAAATTTTGTTCTGATGTAAATTCTGGCTCCCTATTGTGCTGCGCCAACCCTCGGTTGTTTGATTTAAAAAATCGCGTTTGCCTCGTTTACCGTTTCAAGCTCTGTAACCATTTTCTTACGAGAACCAATTTATCTTCCGACTCCCAGCCCCCCTTGCGTTCCTCCTCCTTTTCCCACCTCCCTGACGTCATCGTTCAAATCCTTTGTTCGCGCTTATCAGCCATCCGATCTTCGTTGTGTTTTGCAACCACATTTTCGCTCCTCTTTTCTCTATGTATTATCACTGACAAATCTCGACGAGATTTAATATAAAATGGGGATGCATACTGGCTTCGATGGCCCAAAGCGCAGATCATTAGACGCCAAAGACGTGATCTGCGTTTACTACCGCACCCAAGTCCTACCGGCCTTGTATGATTTCTTTCCCACCATCCCTCTGTAAAAGTAGTTAGAGAACATCTGGACTAACACTGTCCACACTATCCTTGGATACCCCTCCTTTTTTTTCTTTTCTTTTCAGATATCGCGAGACCGAGCCCAACATCCTCACGGATGTGGTTGATTCTGGTTATCGCAAGATGACCAGAAGTCAGAGACAAGATGAAGGACACATCTGTCCTTGTCTCGCTAAAGTCGGCCCTCTCGCCACCCATTTTTTTTTTGCTTCGATGGCCAGTCTCTAGATTGGCGTTCGATGGTTGTGGACGCCAATCATTTAAAATATCTTTATTAACAAATTATGAATCCAAATATATACAGTATAATTCAGCAATCAATTGTACAATAAATAAACTTAAAAATATAAAACTCCTTAATCGATTCTTATTGGGCCCAACAGATTGCCAGGCCCCGTCTCAACAACGGTCACTACTCTTCCCTCTAGTGAGAGGAAGACCGGTGGTGATCGCAACTGGACTCAAAGATCCCGGAAGAGATGTGTTTTTTTTTCAGAACAAGGCGACCCTCTCTTAGTGGGCGCCCCGAGATTCCGCCAAATAACTGATTCTGAACAGTTGCAGGTTGTAACGCTCCGGGAACCCTCGCGTGGAAAGGGAGTTCCACAGCTTCCCCGCTCTGTAACGGAACGAGTTCTGATACAGGAATGTTCGCGCCGTCGGGAGATGAGCCGCAAACTGGTGCGATCCGTCAGATTGTCTTGTGGAGCGCATATAAGCCGAATTACGTGGAACAATACCACGAATTTTCGAAGAACAGTACCCGTGATATCTCTAAAACAGACAGTGGTCAGCTCCGCGCTTTCGATGTGACAGCGACTGTAGTCCCGACGTATGCTCTCAAGTAGGTCGAGTGTTTGTTTAGGATCAGAGCTCCAAACACGAGAGCAATATTCGAGCGCGGGTCTAATTTGGGATTTATACAGAAGAAGTTGGGCCGGAGTAAAATATTTCTTGGCTCTAAAAAGATAACTCAGTTTTCCTGAGGCTGACCTGGCGATGCTCGACACGTGTTTATGCCATGATACATTCCCACAGACCGTGACGCCGAGGAATTTCAAGCTCTCCCCAGATTCGAGGTTCTGGCCATTCATTATCAGCTGTGGAATCGATGATCCACTTTACTTTTTGAATGTTGTATATTGTGTCTTGGTTGCATTGAAGTCGGCGAGATTGGCCCTTCCCCACCGCAGGACCTTATATAGATCCTGATTCAGAGAGTCCATCTGTTTACATCTCAGCTGGTGCGACGTTGATGCACTAATACGCTGAACACTGAAAAAGGAGGAAACAAGTGTACTATCATCCGCAAAACTGAACATCCACTATGCCATGATACATTCCCACAGACCGTGACGCCGAGCAATCTCAAACTTTCCCCAGCCTCGAGGGCCCGGCCACTCATCATCAGCTGTGGAACCGATGATCCGGTTTTCCTTGAGAATGTTGTATACTGGGTCTTCGTTGCGTTGAAGTCGACAAGATTGGCCTTTCCCCACCGCAGGACTTTATCTAGATCCTGGTTCAGAGAGTCAATCTGTCTACATCTCAGCTGGTGTGACGTTGATGCACCAATCGGCCGATCACTCGAAAAGGAGGAAACAAGCGTACTATCATCCGCAAAACTGAACACTTTGTTATCCGTTGTCTCCAACAAATCATTTATGTGAAGCAAGAACAAGGTCGGAGCTAAAATAGAACCCTGGGGCACCCCCGAATTAACAGGATACAGATCCGAACACTCGCCGTCCACAACAACCCGGATCGATCGATTTTCGAGGAAGCTCCTCGTCCACTCGCAAATCTGCTGGGAGAGTCTATATGGACGAAGTATGCTCAACAATGCCCCGTGCCAGACGCGATCAAAAGCCCTGGAGATATCTAATGCAATCGCCGATGACTCACCATTCCGCTCAATCGCAGATGTCCATATATCGGTTATAAGTGTCAAAAGGTCTCCCGTGGACCGCCTGCCACGGAATCCGTATTGACAATCATTCAGAGGTCCGTTGCCCTCCAAATACTTAATTAACTCAGTATTGATGACTTTTTCCATCACCTTAGATAACATAGACAGTAATGCTGTCGGTCGGTAATTTTGTGGGAGACACTTTCTTCCCGTCTTTGGGATTGGCTGAATTCGAGCGATTAACCAGCAGGTAGGAAAGGTCTTCTATGCATAAGATAAGCGAAAGAGTGTGCCAAGAAGCGGCAATAGTTCTGTAGCACAGTTCTTAGGGAGTAATGTTGGTATTCCATCCGGGCCGATTACCTTCTTACAGTCCAGTCTACGTAGAATCCGTTGAATAGTATGCGAGCGGAACCTCACATCCCGCACCGCAGACCGTGCTGGCGCGATCACAGGTGGCTCCAAAAGACCGGGATCGAGGTTCGAATTCGCGGAAAATAAATTCGCGAACACATCGGCTTTATCCTTTGAATTTGTGACTAACTTCCCACTGTCTGTCACCATCGGGCGGAAAGAGGAGGAAGCGAAGTTACTGCTGACAGCCTTTGCCATTGACGAGAACGAGCGCGAACCAGTCGGGCACCGAAGGAGTGTGTTTGTTACTCTGTCGTTGTAGGCCTTCATCGCGGTATCAATCGCCTGGTTGCACGCGTTTCTGATTCTAACAAAATTCGTTCTGTTCACCTCGATGGGATTGAAGCGTCATTGTTTGAAGGCTCTATTTTTGCCGCTGTAATCTGTTCGCATTTTTTATCAAACTAAGGTTTATCAGATGAACTTCGTTTGAAGGAATGCGAAGTGTTGATCTCCATCCCGAGAAGAATAAACTTTGTTACTGACTCCGCGCAAGTGTTAACATCGGGGTCTCCGAAGCACACTCCCGCACATAAAAAGGATGCGAAGAAATCTCGCAAATCGTCTCATTAGCAGCCCCATACTTCTATATATGGCGAAGTTGCCTAGGCCGGTTATTCGCTTGAAATGCAAGTGGTTGCGTGACAGATACCAAGCAGTGATCTGAATTTACCGTTGGTGCAGAAAGCTTCATGGTATAAATACCCGGTCCGGATGTCAACAACAGATCTAGGGTGTTCGCATAATCGCCTCGGGCATCCGGCACTCCCGTAGGTTCCGTTAGAATGTAACAACCAGCCGGAATTGTGTACATTAAAATCCCCAAGGACAACAATTTCAGAAGTCGGGTGGTTGACCTATATCCAGTCGACGGTATGTGAAAGATGTTCGAAAAATGCCACCGGTCGATAATCATTTGGGGAGCGGTAAAGACAACAAAGAAATTTAACAGAATGCCTCAGCACGACCCGCAGCCATATGATGTCCATGTTATTGGGTTCCACCGTACCCATCCTCTGGCAAGCTAGATCGGACCGCGCGAAGACGCAAATTCCGCCCTTAAAACGGAATATCGAATGTAAGTCGTACTTCGATATGTCGAATCAGTTGACGAATCGACCTGGGTCTCAGTTAGGGCAAGGATATCAGGTTTCTCTGTTTGCAATTATTGGTGGATGGCCTTTGCATTCGTATTGGTGAAACCGATGCCCCTGATGTTACAAAATGCCGTTATCAGTCGAGTGTGGGCAGAGGCGCGGGAGCGAGCCCGATTATGCCATGACGAATTTCATGAATTTTGGTTATTTATCATAATGCATGATGTTGCTCCTGGCTTGATGGGGTGGTATTTCACCGGGCTACAGGGCGTTGGGACCCCACCTACCGCTGGGCCATTAGTCGCCTCTTACGACAAGCCGGCCTAGCTGTGAGTATATTTTAACGCCCTTCTCACAGGGTTTAAACAGGACTTCCTGAAAACAAGTCCTATTAGATCAAATAATGAACAATTAAAGGCTTATTGAAATGTTAAAGGAGTTATTGTGTGATTTCCAATACATTACACAAATAATTATTTTCAAATTTACTAGCGCAGAAAGGTGAGTCAAGTGAGTCTACTTGAAAGGAAAAGGTTTGTGGGCGCCCTACGAGAATCAACTCACCATTTGCCCACAATACAACCTTTTTATTGCCATCGGTACGAACTAATTGATAAACTTTAAATCTCTACCTCATGGAATCTTAACAACTGACTTCTAACATATTACCACAAAAAGAAAATACTACATTGAAATGGCATACAATAATTTTATGTATGTATTAAGTACAGGTATTTTTACACAGCTAAATATAAAATATCTAATTTAATATACATATATATATAATATGGAAGGAGAGTGCACACGACAGGGAACGATGGCGGAGTCTAGTCGGTCAGTTCATGAACTTCCGGGTTCCTACAGGCCAATAAATTGTAAATAGTAATAGTAAGTTTTCTACGACCGTCCGTATCGCGCTTGCTTTATATAACGTTCGAACATTCTGCGTGCCGACTCGTATGTCCCGCTTTTTCCGTTTTTCCTTACGTCTTCTTTTTGCCGAGTCGGTGTTTTCTTGATAATTTGTTCCCTTATGGTAGTATCGGCTGATCACACCTACGCCTACCGGGTTCTTCGTGGGATTGTTTTGTGTATATTGATTATTAATTTTTGTTTCCACGAGTCTTGGGGTTTTAAATAGTCCGCCATACGAGTATCAGAGCCCCGCCGTGATATGGTAAGGTTTGCTTATTGCTCTGATTCGACCCGGTGTCAGAGAAGCGCCGTTATAATACAGCCGGTATATTCCTGGCTGCAAACCATCCAATGGGCACGGTGGCGCGTAACACCCTGGATTAGGGGTGGTAGATCTTTGTGTGTTACTCCTCGCTAGCCTGTCTGACTTGGGTGGAAGCATATGCTTCCGTCAGCACAGCCTGAGTGATTCATTGTAGTTTAAGCCTTCGCACCACGTCAAGGTTTCTACTAAGCAAGGGGGCTCGTTTTACCATCGGCGAAATTTTTGCCGGTTTCGCAGATCGCTTATTTATTCCGTAATTTTCAATACGGACTTGTAGAAAATTCTTCACTACACCTTGCGATTTTTTTATTTCATTCGTAATTTTTCATTGCGCCATTCCAATATTTTTTTGTAAATCGACTATTCTTTGTTTCTCAATGTCCGTTAATTGTTTCCCACGTGACATATTTAGAACTTTAAAAAAATTCACTGCGTAAAACAAAAATCTGTTTATTATCACTCTAGAATGTCTGCACTGTTTATTAAGAACTTTTGTTATGGCAAGCTACAACTAAGCCTGAGATAAAAAAAAAAGTCATGAGTTTATACTTTTCCCAGCGGAATTGGGGTTTTTCAGAATATTAATTACAATTCCTGGAATAAAGCGATTAGATCATTAATAATTTGTCACAAAATTAGTCATAAAAGCTGATTACTCATGTTATGTTATTATTAACAATTTGAAAAACAATTTAAGGAAAGGATAATGGAAAGGAATGTGACTTACTTGTCAGGGTCTTTCAGTGTTGGACCGTACCTTGGTCGTTGTGAGTGGTTCCTGGGTGCAGGGGGTATTGAGTCTTGATCCCCCTGATCCGGTCCGCTGTTTCGTTGTTCCGCGACTTCGTGCTTGGTGCGACGAGAGATCCTTTCTTTACGGTTGCATAATATTTGCTCTTTTGTTTCCTGTCTCGTTTCTTTCGTGGATAATTACGACAAATCTTTTATATTCTAGAATTTGTTCACGTCTGAAGCGTTTTCCCGGCACGTGTGTTAGGTGTGTCAGTGACATCATAGACAAAGATGATGTACATGACGTCATTGATACACTCAAACAAAAAAACGCCACCCGATTCCAAACTCGGATGACCCCCAGAACGGTAATGCAATTAATTGCATATTTCAGAACAATTAGCAAATAATACAAAAGCAATTAATTGCATATTTCGAAACGATTAACAAATCACAAAAAAGCAATTAAATGCGCATTTCGGCATAATCGATAAACCCCGGTAAAATAAGTAATTGCATGATAAATTAATTGGGTCAATTCGCATTTGCAGATGTAGAACTGTGGCGCAAATCGATGAAGGTATATCGGCTGACTCCGCAGTTCAACGCAATTGCAAATTGGAAATGAAATTCGTAAATGAGGTCATTAAGAATCGAAGTTGCATGATCGTCATCGGGAGGTGTTGACCCCGAGGTGACGAGAGGAGGTGGGGACAAGTTAGGAGGCAGTCAAGTGGTGAATCTAAAATGAAACGTAAGTTCCGGGAGAGTCTATACGAAAATCGTGAATAGATTAAGTGAAAAGAACCAAAGGGAAAACGATATAACAGAAGGACGAATAAAGTGAATTTCAAATTGTTACCCGAAGAAAATTTGTAAATAGATTAAAGAATTAAATTAAAAAGAACTAAAAGTTAATTGATGTAACAGAAAGAAGAAGAAAGTGAATTCCAAATTATTACCTGAAGAAAATTTTTAAATAGATTAAAGAAAAAGAATTAGAAGTTAATTGATGTACCGGAAAGAAGAAGAAAGTGAATCCTAAATTGTTACCTGGAGAAAACTTGTAAATAGATTAAAGGTAAAGACGCAAATGTTAATTAATACCAGGCACACTTGAGCCATCCTTCCCACCATTCATTACTGAATTCAACGAAACCAATAAAGCGTCACATCCCATGGGAACCGACACATTCCTAAGCTTTACAGAATTATCTGAATTGATTACTTCGCGTAACAATAAAAAAATCTACAGGCTTGGATAGAATCCCTAACCTTCTGTTTAAAAGGCTTCACCCGGAAAACGTACTCCCCATTCTCGTTCTTCTCAACCACATAATAAACGCTTCACATTTCCCAAAATGTTGGAAAACAGCGGTGATAGTCCCTATTAGTAAATCCGGTTCTTCCAACAACCCGGCTAACTTCCGTCCCATATCACAACTA
The DNA here is from genome assembly GCA_963931805.1 of Microdon myrmicae. Classification (NCBI taxonomy): domain Eukaryota; kingdom Metazoa; phylum Arthropoda; class Insecta; order Diptera; family Syrphidae; genus Microdon; species Microdon myrmicae. The sequence goes on from OZ007502.1 coordinate 113,385,974, forward strand.
AATTCGCTTAGTAAGGTTTTGGAATGTAAGATATACAAAAATCTTCTCTCATTTGCTAGAGACAACTCCCTTATCCCGAATTCTCAATTTGGCTTTCGTCCACAACACTCAACTTGTCATGCTCTGCTAAAACTGACACATGATGTAACAATGAATCTCCAAAACCAATCCCCTACAATATGCATCTCTCTCGACATAGCAAAAGCATTCGATTGCGTTTGGATTGCAGGACTGCTCTATAAGCTACATTCAATGTTCGGATTAAACACCCACACGATAAAACTTCTCGCTTCCTACCTTTCTGATAGAAAGTTCATGGTGAAATTAAATTCAACTCTTTCGACACCATACAGTATAACCGCGGGTGTTCCTCAAGGTTCCATTCTCGGACCATTATTATACCTCCTTTATACTTCAGACACCCCGCAGCCACTGTCACCTAATACAGTAATGCTGAATTATGCCGATGACACTTTAATTTATTCAAGCAACAAGTTTGTCAAGGAGGCAAGAAACTGTATTAACAGCTATCTCCCGAATCTCTCTACATATTTTACTAAGTGGAAAATCCGACTCAACCCAGCCAAAACTCAACTCATAGTGTTTAAAGGCAGAAATGCGAATTGTACTAACAACACCATACGCTGCCATAACAAAATCAGAATCAAGTTAAATAACAATATAATTAAACCCTCCAAAACCTTAAAGTACCTGGGAATAACCTTCACCAACAATCTGTCCTTCTCCGCCCACACCAAAAACTCGATTCGCAAAGCCGCAATTCAACTTAATCTCTGCAGAAAAGTGATGTACAAGCCGAATGGTCTCTCTACCAAAGTTAAATCACTTATCTACAAACAGATAATCAGACCCACTATCACATATGCATGCCCGATATGGTACCATATAACACCCGCCCAAATGGAGGAGCTACGCATCTTCGAAAGGAAATGCTTCAGACTGATCACTGGCCTCAACCGACATCCCAACTCCCACAAATATTGCAACAGTAGTTCGCTCTACTATGCCGCTAATATTGAACGTATAGATCGACGCTTCCTCGAACTGTCCATCAAATTTATCGAAAATCTTCCCAATAATCCCAACCCGATAATAAATGCGTTCACATCGACTCCGTCAGATAACCGAACTGCCTACCCGAACTGTCTCCACATAAGAACGTTCTTCACCTCTGGCAGATTGGTTAATAACTCCAATGAGATTGTATACCACAATACAGAGCTTTCACCTCACCAATTTAAACGTAGTAATATTCAACCCTTCTCCAATATTTTGCGTTTCAACGAACAAACGGAAAGTAGTTCCCCAACCCACATCCCTGACTGACAATATCCTCACTAACCCATTCATCACTATGCTACCCCCTTCCACATGTTACGGCTCCAACGCCGTGCTTCCTCTTTCGAGGGAAGAGCGTGGAGGTTATTATATTTATTAAAATACATATAGTTTTTATTTAATTATATTTTATTTGATTTTATTTTTATTTTATTGAACTCAGCTATCTCAAGCTGAGCTCTCTTCTTTCTATTTTTTTCATATAAATTTACTTGTTTATATAGAACATTTTGTTCTAACTGACTGTGGCGTATAAACTGAACAAAACAATCTAGAAGTCTCTGTGACTTAGAATTTTGAATAAACTTTGATGAAAATCAAAGTGGCCATGTTTTGAAATGAAAAATGTGCTTGTTATGAAAAGGGGCATATTTATGAAATGTGCTGTAAGTGACTGGATATAGAATATTGTGACTGTGTACCTTTTTATTTTTTCTTATTTTGTGTTCGAATACATGTTTATTGCTGTAAAATTTAATTTGTAAGGTATTTATAAGGTTTTTCTTTTCAATACCTATTTTAATTGAATTATTATTTTCAATTTTCATAACTTCGTGTTGGTGTTTAGTATCGTTATTTAAAATGTTTAGTGTTTTCGGCTCATTGTCATCATTTTCTATAGCTTTATGTTCTTTAATTGAATTATTATTTTCAATTTTCATTACTTCGTGTTGCTGTTCAGTATCGTTATTTAAAATGTTTAGTGTTTTCGGCTCAATGCCATCATTTTCTATAGCTTTAACTTCTTTAATTGAATTATTATTTTCAATTTTCATTACTTCGTGTTGCTGTTCAGTATCGTTATTTAAAATGTTTAGTGTTTTCGGCTCAATGCCATCATTTTCTATAGCTTTAACTTCTTTAATTGAATTATTATTTTCAATTTTCATTACTTCGTGTTGCTGTTCAGTATCGTTATTTAAAATGTTTAGTGTTTTCGGCTCAATGTCATCATTTTCTATAGCTTTAACTTCTGTCGGAACGTTTACCTTTTCAGTCTTACTCATTGCTGATGGATCGTTTAGTTTCTCAGTCTCATTTACTGATTCGTATAGTTCTTCAGACTTATTTGCTGTTAGAACATCTTGGTTCCCAGTCTTATTTGCTGTTTGAACTATTTCTTCAGTTATATCTGCTGTAGAAACCTTCAATCCTTCAGACTTTGCTGCTGAAACATGGTGTTCTTCAGTGTTAACTACTGAACTGACCTGGGTTTCGATTTTTATTGCACCTTTTGGATCTTCAGTCTTTGCCACTGCTGAATTTTCAGTCTTTGTTGCTGAAGTGTCGGGGTTGTCTATAGGGATAGCCGAAATGTGAGGGATTTTTGTTAGTGTATTTTCTGCAAGTTCTGAATTTTCAGTCTTTAATATTGCTGAGTTTTCAGTCTTGGTTGCTGAAGTGTCTGTGTGGTCAATAGGGATATCCGAAATATTAGGGATTTCAGTTTTTACTACTGCTGAAAATTTCGAATTTTCAGTCTGTGTTGCTGAATTATTTTCCAAAATTGGAGTATGAATCGGAATATTTATATTAGTGCTTGTTTTCTCTTCGTTTATCTGTATCGCTTTAGTTATTTGGTTAGGAGCTTCATTAAAATTGTCGTTATCTATTGCCAAAGATCTAATGTTATAAATAGAAAAATTTTGTCTGTCTTCCACAAAATTGGGTTGGCGTCAGGCCTCGTTTTCCGACTCTTGCACCCGAGAAAAGTGAACATTTTGCCTATCGTTTTGTCTATTGGTGATTCTAGGATATTCACTAAAACGATTTTCGGTGTTTGCAGGATTATTTCGGAATGGATTACGCGTTGTTGTACCTTGTTGGTAATTTGTTAAGGACGGTCCATTCCTAGATATCTTGTATCTACACTCGTTCTCTGTGTGATTATTCCGTCCACAGAAATTGCATATAATGTTATATTCTCTTTTTATTGGTTGTCTATTCGGAAAATTGTTGGACTGCATGTTCCGATAACAAGTGTCCTGAGAATGACCTGGCTTACCGCAGGTTTGGCAGACTATTCGATTAAATCTGTCATTATAGTTATATGGCCTGGGAGAGTTGTCCATTCGAGCAGCATGTGATACTACATGTGCAATAGACTGTTTTAAACTACTTCCCCCATGGACTTTGGCTAGGATTTTCAGTTGTTCATTCTTGAGACCATCCTCAAATATTTGCACTGCCAATTTTGAGTTTTCTTCTATCAAGAATTCTCTAACCACCGCGTCTGCTGTTATTTCACACGTAGCAGAGTTCAGCGTCCTCAGAGCATTAGCAACTCTATCTCCGTATTCCCGAACGGTTTCTTTGAAGTTTTGTTTCAGGGATATCAACTCATTGTGTGCCGTTGACCGAGATTGCTCCTCTTTATATTCTGATTCAAGTTTATCCTTTAAATCCTCCCATTTAGCAATTGTGCTATACCTAATTAGATCATAGGCAGGACCCTCTAGTCTATTTTTGACTAGCTCCAAAAATGTTTCATATATCTCCGGGTCTACCCTTTTTATAGATCTAAATAAAACGTCTCCCCCGGAAATAAATTTATCTAGGTCGCAGGGTTTTCCGTCAAAGGTAGGGACGATTCTGAAAACGTCAGAAATTCCGACAGAAAGAGCCATTTCAGGGGGGTTATGGTGTATTTGTAGAAAGTGGATTTGTTCTTCCCCCTGCCTAGCCGCCTGTCTCGTGTAATACGGACTCGTAATCTTGAAAACTCTGAAATCAATGTATGGCAAAATCACTTCTTAAAAATACGGTATATAAAAATGGCCTTTCTTTTAGTTATTCAATATATATGAAAAAGAAAGTTAATTTGGTCTCAAAGCTGTAGAGAAAGAAAATTCGGCGAAAAAGACAAAACGGAAATGTCGTCGAAATACTGGAAAGAGAATATTCGAAATAATTTCTATCGGACAAAATTGTTAGTAAAAAGGAAAAGTTAAAAGTTCCAAGGTAAAAATATTCCTACGGAAAAATGAACAGAAAAATTTGATATTTCGCTAACGATTCTTACTACTAATATATGTTGATTGATGTTTTGTTCTTTTTTTTTTCTGATTAATGTTTTGTTCTTTTTTATTTTCTGAGGTGTTGTCTGCTTGTTTTTTTTTCATCTGCTGCCACTGAGGTTAATTTAGATTTCCTCTGGAACTCATCGGCAAATGAAATTTCGAAGTTATTTGCACTCGATACATCGAATGTTCCGCCATCCAAGTCGAAAATGAGGACCTTCCTTCCCTCTTTAGGGTTTTATCTTGCACTAATCTTCCTCTGGGTTCGAGTCCTCCTTCGAGGATTAAGTCGTCCTTCGGGGATTGGTCTTCCTTCGAGAATTTAGTCGTCCTTCGAGGATTAAGTCGTCCTTCGGGGATTGGTCTTCCTTCGAGGATTAAGTCTTCCTTCGAGGAGTAAGTCGTCCTTCGGGGATTGGTCTTCCTTCGAGGATTAAGTCGTCCTTCGGGGATTGGTCTTCCTTCGAGAATTAGTCTTCCTTCGAGGATAGAGTCGTCCTTCGGGGAGTCCACCAGTCTTCGTGGATCGGTCTTCCTTCGAGGATTGGTCTTCCTTCGAGGATAGAGTCGTCCTTCGGGGAGTCCACCAGTCTTCGTGGACCGGGCTTCCTTCGAGGAGTCCACTAGTCTGGAGTCCACCAGTCTTCGTGGATCCCACCGCTGCCACCAGTGTTACGGCTCCAACGCCGTGCTTCCTCTTTCGAGGGAAGAGCGTGGAGGTTATTATATTTATTAAAATACTTATAGTTTTTATTTAATTATATTTTATTTGATTTTATTTTTATTTTATTGAACTCAGCTATCTCAAACTGAGCTCTCTTCTTTCTATTTTTTTCATATAAATTTACTTGTTTATATAGAACATTTTGTTCTAACTGACTGTGGCGTATAAACTGAACAAAACAATCTAGAAGTCTCTGTGACTTAGAATTTTGAATAAACTTTGAACGAAAATCAAAGTGGCCATGTTTTGAAATGAAAAATGTGCTTGTTATGAAAAGGGGCATATTTATGAAATGTGCTGTAAGTGACTGGATATAGAATATAGTGTCTGTTTATTTATGAAATGTGCTGTAAGTGACTGGATATAGAATATAGTGTCTGTTTATTTATGAATTGTATTAACTGAGAATGTAGGATATGTGAGGATGTAGTTTTAAGGGTTGTGTTTGAAAGGACATGAGTTAGTGTTAAAGCGAATAAGGGTAGTATTCTGGAATACAACACACACCACACTAACTTATTTCAATAATAATTAGGTAACTAGACTAAGTTAAGATAAGTTAAGTTAAGTTAAGCAATTTAGCAAAGGTTAAGTAAATAACTATATCCTGGTTTTCTGACCTTTTCCAGGAAGCTCTACCCACTAAAATCTTAATCCATAACCAATATATAACTTTTATCATATTGTTTGAAAAATGTACTAGTAAGTATATGTAAACAATTATAGCTAAGGTATCATAAGTTATCTGTATTGCTTATTGTAAAAATTATTTATGGTCAATAAATACAGAAATGTAAAAAAAAAAAAAAAAAGTTAATTAATACAAACAGAAAGGCGAACAAAGTGAGTACTAAATCGTTACCTGAAACCTACTAAATCGTTACCGTTCTACTTCCTATCTGTTTCTCAATTATACTTTTTTTTTATATGGCCGTTGGCGTTTTTATTTTTTATTCGGCGCCAACGCCTTTTATTATTATTTTTTCTGCCAAGAGAATTTGCATAAAGTAGTTTATGCAAGTTAGCTACTTGACGATGTTTCCAATTTACCGGTAGAGAGAGGAAATTCGTGGCTTATAGTGTGTTGGGCGAGGGCATGGACACGAGGTCCGTAACCTCATTCCAAGAAAACTAAAAACTTACGTTTGAGTCTATAATTTTTCACACCACTGCATTTGTATATTTTCTTGGTCTATTCTTTTTTCTGCACAGCACACGATTTCACTCAACCGACATATGTCAGTGGAGATCCCTGTGTTTATTCTATATTTCTGATCAGTAGCAAAAAATCGGCTTTAATTTTGTTCTGAATTCTGGACAAAATCTTAAATATATACCCCTTCCGAATTTCCAGGTTAAAAATGTACGCCCTGTAATTACATCGAAAAAGCTACATCTACTGGGTGCACGTCCATGATAAGATAGCCACGGATAATGTTTTATTAATGTTCCCCACCATTCGGATACTTGTTGCATGAAAAGCTTTTCAGCAGGTAGCTCTTTACGACGGCTCCCGTCAAGAAATCAGTGCTTCTTTTCCTTCAGAAAAACAAAGTTTGGTGAATTGTTAATTGTTATTTGGTTTCATTAGACCAAGAAATTAAGTTTTAATTATATGTGCAAGAGATTTAATTAAGAGGAAAAGTGATTTTTATTGAATAAATCACTCGGTAATTAAGCCAAACAGAAAGTCGTGTTAAAGACAACTTTCGAAACTTTCGATACATCGAAAAGAACCATCGGAACAGGAAATTTGAATTTATAATTAAAATTGTGAGTTTGCTACCTAAGGTCATAATATTGACCGAAATTGATATTAACTAATTGACTTCCCTATTTGCAGGTGTGGAATGTCGTTAATTGCCATTTTATTGTTTCTATATGTGATTTGGGATGTAAACTATTTCATACGTGTGGTCTGCACCGTTGTTGCTGGTCGCCTGTTCCAAAAGAAGCGAAAAATTACCGACAAGACTACTATTTATGGTAGGTAGTTATTATAAATACAAAAGACTTAACGTATGTAAAGCTCGTGCATATATATGTTTTCTGATTAGGTCTGTGCACCTCACAAGATGTAGATATATTCATCAGGCACATGAATAATGCGCGATATTTGCGAGAATTGGACTTTGCGCGATTTCATTACTATGGCTTGACCGGACTCTATGAAGAGGTTAAGAAACATCGAGGTGGTGCAGTTCAAGGTGCTTCGAGTGTCAGATACCGGCGAACCATACCAATCTTCCATCCGTACAAGATTGAAACGAGGCTGATATGGTGGGATGATAAGGCCATCTACTTAGAACAACAATTTATAACACTGTCTGATGGATTCGTCAGAGCAGTTGCTATGTCCAAACAATGCATAACTAATTGTAGTGTTTTTGAGGTGATGAAACAATTCCCTGAAGGTCAGACTGTACCTCCGATTCCCGATGATCTGAAACTCTGGCTAGATGCAATTGAAATTTCGAGTCTGAAGTTAAGAAAGGAGAAGTGAATTTACTGACTGGAGGTTTTATGTCCTTCGATAATAATAAAATTAATTAAAAAATGTAGAAGAGATTAACTTGGTGGCGAAAAGCTGCTATATTAAATTAGATGTTTTATATTTAGCTGTGTAAAAATACTTGTACTTAATACATACATAAAATGATTGTATGCCATTTCAATGTAGTATTTTCTTTTTGTGGTAATATGTTAGAAGTCAGTGTTTAAGATTCCATGAGGTCGAGATTTAAAGTTTATCAATTAGTTCGTACCGATGGCAACAAAAAGGTTGTGTTGTGGGCAGGTGGCGGGTTGATTCTCGTAGGGCGCCCACAAACCTTTTCCTTTCAAGTAGACTCACTCGACTCGTCATTCTGCGCTAGTAAATTTGAAAATAATTATTTGTGTAATGTATTGAAAATCACACAATAACTCCTTTAACATTTTAATAAACCTTTAATTGTTCATTATTTGATCTAATACGGCTTGTTTTCAGGAAGTCCTGTTTAAACCCTGTGAGTAGGGCGTTAGAATATACTCACAGCTAGGCCGGCTTGTCGTAAAAGGCGACTAAAGGCCGAGTGGTAGGTGTGGTTCCACGTCCTGCTGCCCGGTGAAATACCACCTCATCGAGCTATAGGCTCCGTGAAATGGTCGGGAGAATTCCCTGACCATCTTTCGGAGCTTGGCTGATGGACCGGTTCGAGAAAAGGTTGGTTTAGGTGGTAGTTGGTCCCAAGGTGAGATACCACCTCGTCACTCTGTACATTCCGCGATTTCGTCAGGGGGAAATCTTCGTCTATGTTTCGGATGTATGGCTGATGGCCCGGACTGACACGGAGACAATTCATGATGGTACCTTCTGATATAAAGAATGCCGGAGGTAACCTAGTTTCCCATTCTGTTCTTCCGGGGGGACTATGTCAGGGGGAACATCATGCAGATATTATGATAAATAATTGAACTTTAAGAAATACGTTATCGCATAATCGGGCTCGCTCTCGAGGCTGTATCGACGTTCGACTGATAACCCAATTTTGTAACATCAGGGGCATCGGGTTTTTTTCGACTATGTTTCGGATGTGAGAGCCCGGACTGACACGGAGAAATGTCATGATGGTACCTTCTGAGATAAAGAATTCCGGAGGTAAACTAGTTTCCCATTCTGATCTTCCGGAGTGACTATGTCAGGGGGAACATCATGCAAATATTCTGATAAATAACAGAACTTTAAGAAAATCGTCACCACGTAATCCGGTTCGTTCTCGAGACTCAGTCGACGTTCGACTGATAACGGCATTTTGTATTATAACATCAGGGTATACGAATGTAAAGGCCGTCCACCAATATTTGCAAACAGCGAAACCAGATATCCTTGCCCTAACTGAGACCCAGGCCGATTCGTCAAGTGATTCTACATATCTTTGTTGTTTAGGATATCACTTACATTCGAGATACCGTTTCAAGGGCCGAGTCTGTGTCTTTACGCGCTCCAATCTGGCTTGCCAGAGGATGGATGCGTTGGAACCCAATAACATGGACATCATATGGTTGAGGGTCGTGCTGAGGAATTCTGTTAAATTTCTTTGTTGTCTTTACCGCTCCCCGAGTAACGATCGACCAGCGACACTTTTCGAACATCTTTCACGTACATTCGACTGGATACCGATCAACGAGCTTCTGAAATCCTCGTCCTTGGCGATTTTAATGTACACAACGCCGGCTGATTGGCACATTCTAACAGAGCCGATGGGACTGGGAGGCTACCGGAGATGTTCGCTGTTGGCCGCAATTTGACTCAACTCGTGTAGGAACCTAGGCGAGTACCATCAATTGCTAAATGGTCAGCTCACAGAAGAATTGGAGGCTCCACCAATGCAAGACCAAGACCAAATGCTGCCCCCACCAAGCATTGAGGAAACATTAAAAGCCATTAGACAGCTAAAATCAAATAAAGCCACTGGAGCTGATGGCATACCAGCTGAGCTGATCAAACAAGGAGGGACAACGTTACATCACGCAATTCATGAGATCGTGGTGCACGTATGGGAGCAAGAGGAGATGCCGGAAGATTGGCATCGTGGAATAATATGCCCCATACATAGGAAAGGAGATATCACAGTGTGCAGCAATCATAGGGGTATGACATTGCTGGGTGCCGCCTATAAGATACTGTCCTCTATCCTACAGGATCAGATAGCACCATACTCTAAGGTCGTCATTGGCTGGTCAACATCAGTGTGGCTTCATTCCAGACAAATCAGCGATTGATCAGATATTCACCCTTAGGCAGGCGATGGAAAAATGTCTGGAATTTAAGATCCCATTACATCATCTATTCATGGACTTTAGGGCCGCCTACGACAGCATAGCCAGGCTAGAACTATATAATGCCATAAGAGAGTACTGCATTTCAAACAAATTGATACAACTTTGTAGGTTGACCATGACCAACGTAACTAGTCAAGTAAAAATAGCGGGATTGCTGTGCAAACCAATAAACATCGTTAATGGACTCCGACAAGGGGGTGGTCTGGCCTGCCTCTTCTTCGACCTGCGACTCTGGCGTTACAACTAGAGGGAGTATTGTCATCAAGTCCAGCCAGAAGCTTCCCTACGCAGACATCGACAACGTCGGTGGATCTGTGGGGAGGAAGTATTGTGCCAGGCAAGGGCACTTGGTTCACTTCCTTCCACCAGCTTAACGAAGACAAAGTTCCGCTGAAAGATAGTTCACCTGGTGAGTAAAAGTTCTAATCCGGAGGGCGAGACGTATACCGGGAAAGAGAGTCAAACGCACTGATTTAAGCTATTAATTAGATCATCACTTTATTTGTTTCTTTAATGGCTGGCGCAAAACAAACTACTTTAAAGATAAGCACTATTAATGTCCCCGCTAATGTATACATCACTCTTTATCAGACTACACATCAAACCTATTACGGAAATTACACTTTGCTCATAATTGGGAGTTATTTTACTTTATGCGATTTAAATGTCACATCCAACAGACAGGACGGAGGATATTGGCGTTTTGCACACACACGACTCACAGGGGTCCGAACTCTGATCGCACCCGTCGATGGTAAAAGGGCGGCCCATCGCATTTACGCGTCCCGCAGCGATACGGTAGCGTAGTGGAGAACAGATCGGCTCGGTCTGGTGATGGAATGGAACTCAGCGATAAACGGCTCGTGCAGAGCCGACTCGCCAATGGGGTGAGTTTCCCCGAGAGAGAAAGTGTTCCTCTCGTGGTGAAAACGAGGAAAGAGAATCTCACTGGTTAGGTCCTGTAGTGGTGTGCGTGAAGTCGATCGTTGAGATCAGATTGTTTACATAACGCTTGCAGGTCAAAAACGAAACGAAACCTAGACAAGGGATGCCGAACAAAGGAAGTAGCGACCGTATGCATCGTCCGGTAATGAGGGTCGGCTGAGTAAATAGCAGCCACTCATTAGATGCTAAAAGGGATTGCGATACTTTATACAATGGAAATCGGATATCGTATCTTGGGTCGGTGGCCGAAACGAATTTGCTTGCATTTGTATATGCTGGATAATTCGTTGGAAAACAAATCATGGGTGAATCTATTGCAGCTGGGTAAATAGCCGTGTTGCTATTATGCTGGTGATGCTAAAGCACTATTATGCTGGTGATGCTAAAGCACTTGGGTGGTCGTGTACCGTATCTTGCTGAACGAAATGGGATCGAATTTTTATGGATGTTTATATGCGAAGGAATTCGGTTTATGACACTAGACGCTAGTGTTTGCTTTTGTCCCTTGGAATTGCCAGGGACCTGTGGTGTGCACGTGGACAGCGAAATTGCTTATAGGGAATTTGTATGCGAAGACATGCATGAACGGTAAGAATTCTTTACAGGAACTTTTAGTTAAATAAATTTGATCTATTTGATGCGTGAAGCATTTAAGGTGCTAATGCGATTGCATTAGCGAACTTATAAGATTGGGTCATAGGGATGGGGGTTCTTTAGGTAAGTAGTCAGTGGGGTTTGGCGGAACCGCCACAGATCCGATTCGGCTGTACAGTACTCCTTCACTCGGCGGCACAAAAACTGGGACTGCACATTAATGAGGGATAAACTAAGTACATGGTGGCAAGTTCTGCGAAGAGAAGATCTAACGTTGGTCAAACTATCAGGGTCGTGGAGCACGAATTTGAAGTAGTGCAATACTCTAACTACCTTTGGTCAATAGTATCAGCCGATAAAAATATGGAAGAAGAAATACGCGAACGGCTGATTCAATCCAACAAAGCCTACTATGGTCTATCAAGGCGCTTTAAATCCCGAAATTTATACAGAATATCCAAAGTACTACTGTACTACTGGTCTTACCAGTACTCATGTATGGATCCGAGACCTGGGTGCTCAGTAAAAGGCACTCCGAACTCTTAGCCACGTTCGAGAGGAAGGTCTTAAGGAGAATTGTTGGCCCCGTATGCAAAGGAGGACGATTCCAAAGACACTACTACCAAGAGGGGTACGCAATCTACCTTGAAACTAATGTTGTAAGAAAAATCAAGCTCGGTAGACTCCGGTGGGTGGGACACCTAGCTCGAATGAGCGAAGAACAGCCGAAGGTCAGCGGCTGAGATGCAGCTTCAAGGCCATGGCACAACTGGTTTTGACCATGAAAAAACCGGAATGAGATTATTCGCCAACAGTCCGTCGAAGGAAAAACGTTTCTTTTAAATAGAAATAAGGTGAATCGTTACTTTTAAATTAAAATGAAGGTGAATACAAATATTTCGAAGTGGGTTGTTTTCCTTTGTTGGTCAGTACATTTCTCTCGGGCGACTTAATATATAGTACGTGTGGAGCTATTATTGAAGTTTGTTTTTTTGCTGGTTTCATCGCGATTTGCTGGTATTGGTCTTACGACTTATCCTAACGATTTTCAAACACTATTCTCTTCAAATGTTTATTTTCAATTTCCACCTAACGGTTTTCAAACGTTGATCTCTTCAAAGAATTGAGAGTTGAGTGTTTATTTTCATCACTTAGACTTAGGAATCGACTCTTCGTTGTGACAATTTGAACTGAATGAACATTTAACAAAATCGAACCCCTTCACACTAAAAAAGTTTTTGCGTTATCAATTTTTGTTGCTGTTTGGAGCTTTTCCGATGCAGACAGGTATGTCAGCATTTTGTTGTGAAAGGCTGTGGGAAGTTATTTATAATGTAACTTGCGTGACATACACTTCTAAAGTAGTCTTCTGTGCTAACCACATAGAAATCCATTAAAAGTGGATCCTCCTTCATTTTTCAATATACTAAGTTATAATAATGTCGCAGTATTTGTTTAACGTCCCTGGAGATTTTGACGGTTCTGGGAGTTGCCCGAACACTAGTGTTGAAGACCGCGGTGGGTGTGTGCTGGCCCTTACCTTGAATTTGGTTTTTTTTTTTTTTTGTTAATAAATATTAAATAGTATTAGAAGCGCGAGACACATGCGTACCATTTCTTTTGACTCTGGATGCTTTCTCAAATTTTGTGGTTGGGAGATATAAAATGAAGCAATCACACTTATGGTTTGTTGGTTTTATATCCTGTCTGCTCCATTTCTTATTCCTATCAAATCTGGTAACAGTGGTAATGCAACTGTTTCTTTGAAGAGATGGCACCATGTATTGCTAATACTGAAGAGTGCCATCTATTATGCGATAGACTGCAACCTTAACCAATAGTTCGCCTCAAACGACCATTTCAGAGTTCTCTAAATAATGTAAATCTGATTGCATATCTAAGAAACCATTAGGCACAAAGGACGAAACAGTTAGCTGGAATTACTTATCCAGTCGTAATGTGGTGTCTATCTTAATCTGTATAAAAGGAATTATTCAGGATCCATTAATTTCTTCAATAGACCGACCAACGATGTAGTTCGCAAGGATGCTTTATATATCAAGTACATCAGCTTAAATTATATGTTATCCTTGATTGTAAGGATGAGTGAGTTATTAAATGATTTCATGTTCAATCAAACAGATTACTTCCAAATAGACTAACCGATCGATAACCATTCTTTGGGTGACGATATTTATGAAGTGTCATAGCAACACAAATGTATCTGGTCTGAAATTCCTTGTCTGAGAACTTACCACACAACAGGAAAGTTAAAGACATGATTACATTGATAGGATGGTTTGCAGTGGCAGAATAGCTCATGCGTTTACAGAATACCACAGAGTATATTGTGAGGAAGTAAATTTTCAACAGCTATATGTCTTCCTCAGTAAGTTCACATACAGGTTTAACTAGGAAGTGGTTACAGTTTCTGGTCTATCTAACGCCAATACCATTATATTCAAGGAGAGTTAGAGAGGTTTTTGATGATGACTACATGTTATATTTGCCAAGCAGTCCACATGAGGAAAAAGAGAAATAAAGAAACATTTTGGACTTCGGAGGCGGCATCATAATCAAGCTATATGAACGTTTCCTCTCATTGTCTCAGGTCTTTCTATTGTATTATTATTATACTATTTATTGGCCTATAGGAACCCGGAAGTTCATGACCTCACCGACTTGGCTGCGACATCGTTCCCTGTCCTGTGCATTATTGTGTATTTCTATTGTATTACTAAAATATTCAATTTTGCTTTCACTTCAGTATATAAGATCCAGCGCTCAGTCCTTCTGAACTGTCACTCCTTAAAAAACTTTAAGACAGTGCTTGTAGTCTGGTATTGGAAAACTTTTTGTCATACAATGAAGTTAGTTGTTTGTGACTTCTTATTTCGAGTGTTTGTTTGCCTTTAGGTAATAAAGCATTTATTATAAAATAAGAGAATAGGGCACATCTGTTCGGGGACAGATTATTAGAAAGTGTGTTTTCTAAAGCCTTAAATAAGTCATCAATGATTTGAATACGTTATCGTCCTGTGCTTAAAAAAGTCAAAGAGAGTGTTACATAGTTTACAGACGTTACCTTTGATCCCTGTCGTGTATAAGGTCCTCCCAATATCCTGATTTGTGACGATGGAGGGTTCTTTATTAAAAAGGCGAATGCTAGGTAGTTTTGGAAGATTTGAATACTTCAAATCCAATTGAATAACTAACTGTCTGTAGTTCTCAATAGGCTCCTCGATAATATAGTGGTTAGTATACCGGCCTGTCATGCGGGAGACCGGGGCTCGATCCCCTGTCGCGGAGCCTCTGCCGCAAGACTAATGACCTTGCCCGGAAAAAGCTAATCATTATGGAAATTTTAACAAGCCTCAGGACTCGCTAAATAAGGCCAAGACCGGTTCCCGGTTATAGTGCCGATGATCATGATGATGCAGTTCTTATTAAGGTTTTTGGAGGTGGTCTTTAGAAAGATTTGGTGACACAAGAAATATGGCAAATTATTGTATTGTGGTTTGAAATAAGATAAGATCACGAATTGATTTTCTCTAGCCGTGTGTATCACAATTGCTTCCATACTTTAAATGTCATATTTCTTGGGCTGTACCTTTCTACTCTTTGGTAAGAGTCTTTTTACTCCCGGGTGTACGCATCTCTTGCCGTACTCCGTGACCAGTAATACTTAGTCAGTATTCATATTTTAAAGTTGGTAAGCTTGTGAGGGACAATACATTAACTTCCCAGCAATTTGTTAGCTTCGTTGACCTTTGATGATTGATTAATACAATTATTCTTTATTTATAGTACACAACGACATATTGCGAAACGTTGAATGCATTTCCGGTAACTGTGTTCATTAAGGATTATGAAAGTCACTACTCATGACGAGGTTGTACATATTTGTACTCTTTAATCATTATCCTGCTTGTGTTCGTTATGATGTCACTTTCATTTAACAACAGTCCTGTGGAAAATCTGATTACTTATGGATGTCCTCTGTAAAGAGCAAGTGGATGGAAAACATGTTTTCCACATGGTCAATTCCAGTAAATAAAGTCTGTTGTTGCAGGAAGTGATTACTGTTGTGATACCTGGCACACGATACGTGGTTGCAGGTATACTACTCTATACACATTTTGCGAATTACATCCGCCATTCAATTTAAACGGTGTTTTAAACGTGTTAAGGTTGTTGGTTTGCGATTACCGGAAATTAGGAATATAAATGAAAATATTCGACTGTTAACCAACCCTCTGTGATTGTCACTTTTTCAAAACATTCGCAGTCGTAGGTAGTAGAGGATGTACATTTGGCTAGAAAATTAGGCACGAAATGTGTCAAAAACATTACGACCTAATTGAATAAAAGGCTTCTGTCGGATATTTGTACGATATATTGATATGTACAATACGAAGAGCGGAGTATTTACTCTACGAGGGTTGCCTTTTATATTTCGGGATTAGAGAACAAAAACAAATATTGATCATCGAAAATCACTTTATTGTTTTTCAAAATATTCCCCATGAAGATCTATACACTTTTGCATGCGTTTGAACCAATTGTCGAAGCACTTTTGCCACTCTGATTGAGGTATCTCCAACACATGCATTCTGAATGCAGCAACCGCTTCTTCAGGTGTCGAAAAACGTTAACCTCTCAGTTTGTTTTTTACGTACGGGAATAAAAAGAAGTCATTCGGTGCCAAGTCAGGACTATACGGAGGATGACCCATCAAATCGATGTTTTGGGTCCTCAAAAATGCACTTGTCGCAGCCGATGTGTGAGAGCTCGCATTGTCGTGGTGAAGAGTGAACCGTCTCCGGCGGTTGGTTTTCCTGATTTCTTGGAACAAATGGTTGTGTACCACTCAGAATTGACTGTTCTGCGTTGTTCTAGTGGTACGGTTGCGACATGTCCAGTTTTTCCGAAAAAACAGGCGACCATTTGCTTGGAAGTGCTTCGTGCGCGAACAACTTTTGTTGGATTTGGCTCATCTTGAAACACCCAGACAGTCGACTGCTGTTTACTTTCGGGCTCATACGCGTAAATCCACGATTCATCACCTGTCACGATGTCATAGACGTGTTTCGAAGCGCCGCGACCGTATTTTTTGAGCATTTCTTTCGACCAATTGACACGAGCCTTTTTTTGGGCGATTGACAAATTGTGTGGGATCCAACGCGAACAAATTTTTTTGACAGTCAAATGTTTATGCAATATTGAATGTATGCTGGTCCCACTAACGCCTTAGGTTGTCTCAATCTCACGATAGGTCACATGACGATCTTCCAATATCAGTTCGCGCACAGCATCAATGGTTTTCGGAACAACAACTGATTTTGGACGACCTTCACGAAATTCATCTTGGAGTGAACTACGACCACGATTGAATTCACCATACCATCGATAAACACTGGTCCTTGATGGAGCTTCATCGCCAAAAATTGAATTAAGTTCATCCATGCACTGTTGCTGAGTTAATCCACGCCGAAAGTTGTAAAAAATAATCGCACGAAAATGTTGACGATTTAATTCCATTTTTGGTCCGAGATGAATCTTTTAAGTTACTGTAAACAACACAAATAGCCCTCGTATGTCAAAACGTTCTGAGTGCGTATAACCTCAAAAATGTCCAACTTTACGACAGAGCTGTCAATTGCCGGATTGCAACACTAGGGTTGCCAAATCCCGAAACATAAGAGGCAACCCTCGTAATAGGCAATAAAATGACTCTTTGGGCATTACAAGCTTCACGTCAATATTATTATTACGATTTTCCAGGTTTCAAACAACGACTGTCAAAATTTGCGTCAATCCCATGCAGTAGTCCGTTAGTGATTATCATCTGAGTCAAATAAGTTGTGTAGCAATGGAAAGAGGTGACGTTGAATTCTAGTAAAGTCATCTTTTTATGAAAAAGATTGATAATTCGTTTCATAGCCCGAAAATATTGAGATCTCCCGCCATAAAGAAATAATTATTTTCCCAGTTTAAGTTCAGACTTCGAAAAGGGGTATCAAGTTCATTGATAAACTGTATACACTGTGGAGAATCGGGAGCATAAGCAGAGATCACATATAGATGCCTTTGACTTTTCAAAGGAATATCTATAACGTAGGCTTCTAGTACCTTGAACTTGTATACATCTCTACTGTAGACGATTTTGTGTTGTAGACCATTTTTAACTAAGACAGCAACCCCGCCCGCCTGAGTGGAATTTGGACGATATCGTCTAATTACTTTATAATTTGGGTAGCCCAATTTGTGCCTTTGATTTAGCTTAGTCTCGCTAGCCAAAAGAACATCTGGGCGTTCAGCTTCCAGCAGATTGCTGAGATTATCCCTTCTTTCCATGCGGATTAGTGAATTAACATTCACAGCAATAATTTTTAGAGTTCAGTCAGTCGCAGTGAACGTTATGATTAGAGTGCGGGTTCGTCTGGAAACAGGGTCGAATAGATAATGTCAGCTCGAGCCACTTGCTCCGTCAGTTTTTTTTTCGATCATTTCGAATTCTTTATCAAACGCAGCAAACTGTCCTTGTATGGACAGTAATATTGCTGTTATATCAGTTTGTGCCTCTGGAGCAGGCGTTTTAATGATATCCCGTGATTGTTCTAAGATTGGTTCATTTTTTACTCCACCTGCCATTTGGGCGTTTTTTTTTTGTTTTATATCCACATTTATTCAACAATTCAATTACATATTTCACTTAAGACTAAATGTTAACATCTATTTTTCAAATAACATTCTTACATTAACTTAGTGGCTCTTCGCAAGCACTCTAAATTACACATTATCATATTTCATATGCCTTTCGGCGTACAATAACTGTTTTTACAACATGTCACAATAATTGATATGTTTTCTCTTTTAAAAGTTATTCTATTTTTTCTACATCCTGTATTATTTATAATTTTTTTTTTTTTTTTTTTTTTTTTTAATTACATATATAGGGGGTTGACAAGCAAAATAAATAAAACAAAACGGACAAACATAAACAAGGAATAAAGGAATACAAATAAAAATTAAAATAAAAAAATAAAAAATTAGAATTAAATTAAAAACAAAATTAAAAGATAAAATAAAAATAATTGGGAATTGTGGATAGGGGGAAGGAAAGCGGTTCGCCTGAGAGGCATACTATGTTTGGGGACGTGTAGTCCTTTCTTCATCACTACCAGTTGGGATGGGATCGATCTTTTATTGATTTATCTCTTTCACCGATCACCATACTAAAACGCAGGCGCTTTGGAAAATTAGAGATATCGTTATCGTGGAGAATTCGTTTATCCCTGGCACCACGGAAAGTGTGGTAAATAATAGGGACTCCGTGTTTGTCTTGAATAAGTCCCTTTTTATCCAAGGAAGGGAACGCTTCTGGGAGAATGAACCCATTCTGGAGAGTACTCTCCATATACATATCATTGGGATAGAATGCTCCCGAAATGAGATCGTTTTCGCTGCACATTGCCCTTGTTGTGTGACCACGAATAGTCTTGATAATGAAGTTATCTATCCTGTTTAGTCCTGATTTGTCATACAGGACTTTATTCGGATAGTATTTCTTATACTGCGACTCTGGGGTTCTATACATTCCTAGGCAGGAACGCAAACACTGCCTCTCGAACAGCCGAAACTTCTCCATGTAAAATGGGGATATGTTGTACCATACTGGGCAGCCATACTCCAATATTGGTCGGATGAATGCTGAGTATGAAATTATTTTTACCTTGGGGTCCAGCAGACTACTACGGAAGAGTCTTCGTGTCATTGCATATGCGTTTTTAGCTGCTGTAAGAGCAGCTGCTGTATGCTTATCAAAGTACAGATATTGATCAAGCCAGATTCCAAGGTATCTGACGACAGTTTTTACTTGTAGTGGAAGATTATTACTTCCCGCAATAGAAAATGTTTTCCAATTCCGTTTTGTGTCCCTTGATGCACTGGACAGTGGCGTTCTGAAAAGGATAGTCTCTGTTTTTTGGAAATTTATTTTTAATTTCCAGTCGTTGCAAAAACGTTTGATTTTGTTGAAATCATCTTGCAGAAGTCTGTTGATGACATCAATGTTTTCTCCAGATCTATACACTACAATGTCGTCGGCATACGCAATTGCATGGTTGAGAGAATGTTAAATAAAATGGGAGAATTCACTGCTCCCTGTTGTAAGCCGTTTTTGACGTGGAAGGTCTTGTTAGAAATTATATCTCCACATTTCACTACAAATTGTTTACCCATTATCATATCGTAGATAATGTATAATAAATATTCGGGCATACCTAGATTTGATAACTTATATACAAGCCCTTCTAACCATACGGTGTCGAAAGCCTTTTCAAAGTCAACCAGACAGGCCCCTGTGCATTGTCTCTTCGCCTTGTTCCACTGTATGTCGGAAACAAGTTTTGTCGCAGCATGAACTGTGTCATGTTGTGATCGAAAACCAAATTGGTTGTTCGGGATAATACCATTTTCCCCACACCAGTTAGTCAATGCTTTATTTATAATTTTCTCGAATATCTTGATGATGTTTGGAAGCAAACTAATCGATCAAAGATTGGCTGGATTGCTCCTGTCCTTGCCCTTTTTGGGGATGGGATGGACTACAGCAGATTTCCATTGGATTGGATAATATGCATTGTTTAGAGCGTTATTGAACAAAATAGTGTAAACCTTCACTACTTCCACAGGTAAATGCTTTAGAACAATGTTTGGAATACTGTCTATTCCAGAAGATTTTTTGTTCTTAATCGATCTAAGAATGTCCGTCAGTTCATCCTTGTGTACAAATATACCAGTGTTTAGATCTCTAAGCGGGGAATCCGCTCTATTATTTTCGCTAAAGATAGTGAAACTTCGACTTAAGAGACGCCAATTGTTAAGTTCATTGCGTAACGAAATATGTTTGTGGAGAGCCCTATTTTCCAGGTCAAGGTTAGAATGAGCCGATTCGTTCAATCTATACACTGCTTCGAAACAAGCGCCAATTGAGTTTGCCTTTTTTTGCGGATCCTCGACTATTATGAACTCTTCGTTAGAGTTGATGTGTTCCAGGGTAAGTGCTGCGTTCAGCAGAGTTTGACAATTCTCGGGAGTCCGCGGAACTCGCAGACATGGAATGTCATTATAATCTTTCCTTCGAAAGACTTTAGTTATCTGTGGGAACATATTCGGTCCACTAGCTTTAATGGCTTGAATTCTCTTGTTCCAGTCTTCATTGATTACTGATCTATAGTTGTCACGGATCAGTTTTTGAAGATTTTTAATTAATGATTTAATTGTTTTTATTTCCTGGCTATTTGGATCTCTGAATTGTCTGTAGAGCAATTTTAACTTAGAGAGCAGAGTACTCTTTTGCCTATACAGCTCGTCGATCGTTGCGTTTCTGTACCGGTTTGTATGGCTCTCGGAGTGAGACTCTTTTGGGATAGAACGATTCATTGTATTAGTAACAATGTTGTTCATCGTCGAAAGATAATGATCAATTTCGTCATTATGAAGATTTCTGTCAGTTGGTGGATCTATGCCATTGGAGCGTAATTCTTTTTTTATTATCCGATCAAAGCGCGACCAGTGTGCTTTTCCGAAATTAAAAGAATGTATCTGTTTGTACTGCTCAAGAAGTGAATGTTCGTTTGGGACATGTATTACAGCACCAAGTCCATAATGATCGCTATCGTACTCGATTGTACGAAGACAATTTCGAGTAGTTAGATCCGTATCTAATAGTTGTATTCGCTCGTCCAGCAACAGTAAATCCAAGAAGGAATTTCCTCTTGGATACGATGGGGTACTTGTAGCGTACAATTCTAGTTTATGTTCGATAGCGTTTGTTTGCCACCAGTCGAACAACGCATTGCCTCTTGTGTTTGTGATAAGGTTACCCCAAGCACTGTGCTTGGAATTGAGATCGCCCGCCATAAAGAAATAATTATTTTCTGAGTCTAACTTGAGACTTCGAAAAAGGGTATCAAGTTCATTGATAAACTGTATACACTGTGGCGCTTCGGGAGCATAAGCAGAGATAACATATAGATGCTTTTGACTTTTCAAAGGAATATCTATAACGCAGGCTTCTAGTACCTGGAACTTGTATACATCTCTACTGTAGACGACTTTGTGTTGTAGACCATTTTTAACTAAGACAACGACTCCGCCCCCCTGAGTGGAATTTGGACGATCTCGTCTAATTACTTTATAATTTGGGTAGCCCAATTTGTGCCTTTGATTTAGCTTAGTTTCGCTAGCCAAAAGCACATCTGGGCGTTCAGCTTCCAGCAGATTGCTGAGATTATCCCTTCTTTCCATGCGGATTAGTGAATTAACATTCACAGCAATAATTTTTAGAGTTCATTCAGTCGCAGTGAACGTTATGATTAGAGTGCGGGTTCGTCTGGAAACAGGGTCGAATAGATAATATCCGTTCGAGCCACTTGTTCCGTCAGTTTTTTTTCGATCTTTTCGAATTTTTTATCAAACGCAGCAAACTGTCCTTGTATGGACAGTAATATTGCTGTTATATCACTTTGTGCCTCTGGAGCAGGCGTTTTAATGATATTACGTGATTGTTCTATAATTGGTGCATTTTTTACTCCACCTGCCATTTGGGCGTATGACACACTTGATGCAACGAAGTTGTTGTAAGAGCGAGTTTTCATCTTTTTCTCTTCTTCAACTTGCTTCTTTTTGGCTTCCAACTTTGATTTTAGTTGCTGGTATTTAGGGCAACCTCTAAAGTTTGCAGGATGTCCTGAGTTGTTACAGAGGACACAAGATAGTTTACTTCTATCCGGAAGCTGTTCTTTGCCCAATGGACATTCTCCAATGATATGTTTGTTTAGGCATTTGACGCATCTGAAATGCATATTGCAATTTGCTGCCACATGCCCGAAGCGTTGACAGCGCATACACTGCAATACGCGGTCGCACTTCTTTATTCTCTCCCAACTTATTGTTTGGTGATTAATGTATTTAATATATCTAAGTCCATCAATTTTACTATTGGGACTTGGCGACACAATGAAGAAAGGCAACCTACGGTTGCGATTTCTAGAATTTGCTTTAGAAAATGGTTTCACACCTGTAAACGTCAGGCTATCGTTTTCGAAGTTTTTTAGCTCTTCGAGCACCTCTTCGGGGGTAAAGGAAGGGTCAACTCCTTTGAGGAGCATGGAGACAGTTTTCTCCGATTTAGGGGTGTACGTGTAGTACTCGCTTTTCGACTTCCCTAATGCCGATTTAATATCGTTATACCCTTCTAAGTCCTCACATGTTAAACTTATCTTAAAATCATTTATTCGTTTTGTTTTAAAAGTTTTGCATGTCAACTCACCCAATTTTATGACATCCTTTGTCTCCATGTAGCTAATGTAAATAGGAGGTACTTTCTCCTTTTTTTTGACTGGCACCTGCTGAGATGTTTCCTGCTGTTGGTGTGATTCGTGCTGTTGATTTGGTTCCTGCTGTTGTTGTTGATGTGATTCCTTCTGTTTAGTTTCCTTATCTAGCCGTGTTTTCTCTGCCTTCGTGGGTTGCTGTTGTCTTTGTTCTTGCTGTTGTTGTTCTAGCATTTTCGTTTTTCGCTCGTTGTGGCTCAGGTTGTTTTTTAGTTTAACAACTTCCTCCATTTGTCTATCCAGTTCTTCTTTTTTACGACTAATCTCATGGATGAGTCTGTTGAGGACCTCGATTTGATTTCTAGCGTCTGCATTTATTTCGCTGACAGCTAGTTCTTTGAATTGGTTTCCAGCCCCTGAGTACTGGGCAGCATGGCTGTTGTCTTTGTCATCGCTGGTTACAATCGACGTCTCTGTATTCTTATTTTCATTTGTTTTAACGCGTTTAGTCTTTAGGTTTAGGTCCGTATTTTGCCTTCTCCGATTTGCCATTTTGGCATCAATTTGTTTTACGTCCATATTATGGACCGCGTGTTCTCACTTATTTTTTCACTTTTTTGTGACAAACAGATTGTGGCCTCGCGCACACACTCACACGTAGATACCGTTAACGTGTTACTCACACACTTTTTGTATTAAACAGTGTTCTTCGTTTTAACTGTCACAACACGTGGCTTCGCTGTCTTTTAATTGATTCTATTTATTTATATTTACTTTGTTTTGACTGTTTTTATCACTGTAATTTATTTGTCCACAAATAGTCTCTTTATAATAATTCAGCCACTCGCGACACATAAAAGCAACTTTTTTCATTTAATTCGACCGCCGAACCGAAAACACGTTCGCACTCGTTCACTGTGTATCGTTGTATGTGCCATTTGGGCGTATGACACACTTGGTGCCACGAAGTTGTTGTAAGAGCGAGTTTTCATCCTTTTCTCTTCTTCAACTTGCTTCTTTTTGGCTTCCAACTTTGATTTTAGTTGTTGGTACTTAGGGCAACCTCTAAAGTTAGCAGGATAACCTGAGTTGTTACAGAGGACACAGGATAGTTTACTTCTATCCGGGAGCTGTTCTTTGCCCAACGGGCATGCGGATATTGATTTACCATGGCATTGACAAGGATGCAGGTTCGATAAAAACGTAGTTCACAGGAAATCGTCACTCGAAGGCCGAAAACAAAATTGAGCTGACGAACACTGGCTTCAGCACTCAAGTTCCTGGGGTCTGTGCATTACAAAACCAAAACGCCAAATAAAAAACACGATGTCGTTGTTCTGTTGAAGTTCTTTTATTTTAGTTAGCTCCTCGATGGTTTACAGGATTAGTCGGCAATTTAACTCTCACTTTAGTTTTGAACAAAATTTACTTAGATGTTAATATAGTCTTAATGTTATCGCAACCACTTTATTTTAAACAATAGATTACTATAATGACATTACATTCGTAAAAAGGCGAATTATTGTCTCTGCGTTAGTGTAACCACTGTATTTCAACGAACTTTACTTTAACGATTTACTTTAGTAGAAAGCGAATTGGACGCCGACCCTTTGACTACGTTTATCAGGACTTCGACCGAATGGATCCGTGCGCACTCTTACGATGTGTAAATCTGATTCCTTTTCCATTCACAACCATCAGATCGACATGGTAGCGAATAGCATTGAAAGGGAGGAGCAAAGCGATCAACTCGGCGGCAGCCAATCGTGATCGGGGTAAGATTACATGGGAAGAATTTTTCATGTATCATATCAGTTACTGAATACCAGCAACGACCGAGCATAAGGGGATGCAGGCGTTGTTGTTGTAACCCATCGTAATGATCATTAGACGAAGAAATAGGCCTCTGCATTCTTATGTAAATAGAAACGCTATTTCAATGATCAAACGATGGGATACTCATTGTTCGAGTTCGCCAACGTTGCATGGGGTCGCCGGCTGTTTACACAATTGCCGACGATAGACTTTTCTGGTGTGAAAAACACACCGAAGATTTGCTCGTCTATGGGAAGGTCATATATCAACATTTAGATGTTTGGACATGTTCATTTGTAGGTCCGAGAACGGTTGGCAGCCGTTAATGGGAAATTTGGCTGCATGGGAGCATGTTGATTTTAAACAACATGATATGGAAGATGTTGCCGTCAAGGCGAAAATATCTTCTTCTGTTCACATTGGATGAACTGAAAAATTCGATGGTGAGTATTAAGGAGTATAGCAGGCGGCGGAATTGGGTTCTTTTGTGATGTTAAATCAACAAAAGATCGCTCGCCATCGAAAGGCTAGAACAAAAGGTTTATTCTTTAGATTAAGGGATTGATCGTATGGTAAGTTTGTTGCCAGATTAGTGGAGATCTGGCTAGAAGATGGTATCAACCATCACGTTGGTCGACGAGACTGTGGCGGTTCTTGCAAACGCTACTACTTAACTGCTCATCTACCACCAGGTAACCATTTTCATGCGCGTCCTATTCTATAAAAAGCATGTACTTCATCATCATCATCGGCACTACAACCTGGAACCGGTCTTGGCCTTATTTAGCTAGTCCTGAGGCTTGTTAAATTTTCCATAATGATCTGTTTTTTCCGGGCAAGGTTATTAGTCTTGCGCCAGAGGCTCCCCGACGGGGAATCGAACCCCGGTTTCCCGCGTGACAGGCGGGTATACTAACCAGTATACTATTGAGGAGCATGTACTTACCTGTCCTTTATTTGTGAAAACCTTCGCCTAAAATATCTAAATGTATCGTTTTCGCTGAGGTAAAATCCATCAGCACCAAACGGATATTTTCCTAAAGGCACGGTTCCCGGGCGCGCCATTTACATAGGGCCAATTCAGTTGCAACACGAAGCAACTGACACGACCGCCACGGTGCACATAGCACCCATTGAAATTGCAGCACACAAGCAAGAGATACTCTCGCTTGGCTTCAATGCTGCAATCACATCGGTCGCTAAATCGAGCCACACGAAATGGTAACTCACACCTGGCCGCAAAAAGGCATCGAGAACTCGTCAGTGTAGATACACACACGACGCTTCGACCCTGTTGACGCCAACAACAACATGCACACGATCAGCATCATGCTACTCGTAGTCACTGATGGCCTACATAGTATGAGTTCGTATCCGCCGTTCCATAGCGGCAGGTAGTCACTGATCGTGTAAACATTTCAACCCTTTTTTGCGTTGAGTTACTCCCACCTGTTGCGAACATTTAAATGGGATGTACGCTGTGTCTGCATACTAGCGGATACACACGACGAACAGCAAAAGCAATCGTCGTGTGTGAGTTTCAGCCCCTTTTGTGTTGAACACAACGCAAAAGGGTAAATTACCAAATATGGTCATCGAAGCGATGATGGAATATGTGGTATTCTGTCGCTTCGATGAGCTTATTTAATCGCGAATTGGATACCGTGAGGGTAGGTTGTGCCCTCACGTTAATACACATCTCTCGTGGGACGTCCCAAGAGATAGGGGTCTTCGGTGAACATAGTCTGGAGTCAAATTCGAAAAGCGATCGGTCGGTGTCCGCAGGTGTAAAATTTCCATACGTAGATTGTATAGCCAAAAATATTTACCCACTTTAGTTTTGTTAATCGTGACGACGAACATTAATAATAAGCAAAGTATACTTAATATTTACTCACCGTAATTTTGCCAATCATAAAAACGAACATTAATAATAAAAGTCAATTAAACGTACAAAGAGAGGTGTGTATGTTTATTTTTGTTGGACGGGATCGCCGCTTCGTGAAGTGATCGGAACAATTTCGACAGCAGCGGTTACCCATCGCCACAAGACCTCTGTACCAACGGAACGATGAACTGTTGGTTTAGCCATGATAAGGATGAACATGTCATGCATTTTTTTTCATTTTTAAAACATTTTTTATTTTTCTTTTTATATTCTTAATTTCTAAATTAAAGGCTAGACCAAAAATGCTTAAATTCTAGCTTAATTATCTTATATAATAACTTACTGGTCCTTCGCAGACGCTCTAAGCTAAACATTACTTAACATTTGTATAATTTGCCTTTCGGCGACAGAACTTTGTGGCAGTACTGATAATTAGTTGAAATACAAAAAAAAATTTGAAAAACTTTGTCAATTTTTTTTTTTCTTAAAATTTAACTTACTTAACTTACCTAATATATATATTTTTTTTTTTTTTTTTTTTTTTATGTAAAAGCACTTAACCTAACTTAACTTAAATCTTATACTACCCTAATTCTAGAGAAGCTGATGATACTATGATTCTATACCGACTTTGGTATCCAGGTCTTTATATGCCATTCAACCACCAGAACTGTTGACGTTGTCTAATACTATCGTCCCGGTCTCTGTGGGAGATAGCCCTACTGAAGCGCAGGAGCTCTTCTTCGGTGCGCGTTATTTCCCGGTCGTAGTACAATCGCCCGTCTACAGATGATCTACTTACATGATAGATCAGCGGAATTCCGGATCTATCCTGTATAAGCCCTTTCATATCCAAGTCAAGGAACGCCTCTGGTGGAACAAAGCCGTTGCGACGCACGCTCTCATAGTACAAGGTGTTTGGATAATAGGCCCCGAAAATTAGGTCATTGGGCGAGCTTATTGCTCTCGCAATATGTCCTCTGATTAATTTAATCATAAAATTATCCACCCTATTTATGTACGCTTCATTATATAAAGTCTCATTTGAGTAATACTTTTTATAGTCCGATTCCGGTGCCCGATATACTCTGAGACAACTTCTGAGACACTTTCTTTCGAACACCCGAATCTTTTCCATCAAATTTGGACCTATGTTGAACCTGTCATGCATGTGTAGGTGCGAATGCTTCTCAGCGATACGCATTTGCATGTACGAACTCGATGTCGGTTACATGAAGAGGTAACCGTAAGTTTATAGGGACATGATGCACTGGGTGCAAGCATGTCTCGGGGCGAAAGATTTTGTTGCCACGGCAAGGTGGTAATTTTATGTTTTCAGGTGAGGGATGTTCTTATGCTGGTAAGTTGATTACAGAGATTTGCAGATATTTGCAGTGGGATATGGGGCTAAAGCGATGCGTGGTTCTTCGGGCCCTGAACAACCCCACAGGCATTCTTCAGTGATATGGTTATTTAGGCATTTCACGCATCTGAAATGCATATTGCAATTCGCTGCCACATGGCCGAAGCGTTGACAGCGCATACACTGCAATACGCGATCGGACTTCTTTATTCGCTCCCAACTTATTGTTTGGTGATTAATGTATTTAATATATCTAAGTCCATCAATTTTACTATTGGGGCTTATCGACACTATGAAGAAAGGCAACTGACGGTTGCGATTTCTAGAATTTGCTGTAGAAAATGGTTTCACACCTGCAAATTTCAAGGTATCGTTTTCGAAGCTTTTTAGTTCTTCGAGCAACTCTTCGGGAGTAAAGGTAGGATCAACACCTTTGAGAAGCATGGAGACAGTTTTCTCCGATTTAGCCGTGTACGTGTAGTACTCGCTTTTCGATTTCCCCAATGGCGATTTAATTTTGCTATACCCTTCTAAATCATCGCATGTAAAACTTTTCTTAAAATTATTTATCCGTTTTGTTTTAAAAGTTTTGCATGTCAAGTCACCCAATTTTATGAGATCCTTTGTCTCCATATAGCTGATGTAGATAAGAGGTACTTTCTCCCTTTTTTTGACTGGCACCTGCTGAGTTGTTGGTGTGGTTCCTGCTGTTGTTGTTGATGTGATTCCTGCTGTTGAGTTTCCTTATCTTGTCGTATTTTCATTGTCTTCGCGGGTTGCTGTTGTCTTTGTTCTTGCTGTTGTTGTTGTACCATTTTCGTTTTTCGCTCGTTCTGGCTCAGATTGTTTTTTAGTTTAACAACTTCCTCCATTTGTTTATCCAGTTGTTGTTTTTTAAGACATATCTCCTGGATGAGTCTGTTCAGGACCTCGATCTGATTGCTAGCGTCTGCATTTATTTCGCTGACAGCTAGTTCTTTGAATTGGTTTCCAGCCCCTGAGTACTGGGCAGCATGGCTGTTGTCTTTGTCGTCGCTGTTGACAATCGACGTGTCTGTATCCTTATTTTCATTTGTTCTAAGGCGTTTAGCCTTTAGATTTAGGTCTGTATTTTGCTTTCTCCGCTTTAATAGTTTGGCATCCATTTGTTTTACGTCCATATTATGGAAAGTATTCGCTTTTTTTTTATTGCGTGAAGCGTAGTGCTCCAAGAAGCCCTACCATTTTCCTCCCACATACATTTCCACCCGCCTACTATATCATGCATCCATATCCCCAAACTAACAATCAAATGTTGAAATATCAAATCCTTCCTAAAAACTAAATACCACAATGCATATTTTCATATGCAAACAAACACACTTTCAAAGATATCCATTTCGTTCCCATCCACACAATTCTAAAATCCTTAACTCCATCTGGATTGCAGCCAGATGTGTATATTCTAAAAATAGATATTCCCTTCCTTTTCTTCAATTTTTCACATACAAATCTCAATGAAGATTTGTATAAAAGGGCGATGAAATTCAGATTCGAGGATCAGTCTCTAGGTTGGCGTCCGACGTTTAAGGACGGCAATCAATTTAAAATAAATATTAAAATTAATAAAGTAGTTCCAGATTCCAAAACCTGCAGTTTTATTGGATTCGGCCGAATTTCAGTTCTCTTTTGCAATAATCGGTTGTCACTCTTCCCGGAGTCCCGGAAGCACGGTAGCGACCGCAACGGGTCCCCTCAGGAGCGGTCTATAGAGATCCCCCATCCTTTTCAGGACAAGGAGACACGCTCCCAGAGAGAAGGACCACAGCAGAAGGACAAACAGATTATGGCCACGTGCACACACTCACAATGTTCATGCACTCACGCGTAAACACCGTTAACGAGTTACTCACACACTTTTTGTATTAAACTGTATTCTTTGTTTTAACTGTCACAATATGTGGCTTCGTTCTCTTTTATTTGATTATATTTATATATATTAACTTTGTTTTGACTGTTTTTATCACTGGAATTTATTTGTTTATAAATAGTCTTTATATTTCAACCACTCGCGATTCATAAAAGCAACTTTTTTTCATTTAACTAGATCGCCGAATTAAAAACACGTCCGCATTCGGTCACTGTGTATTATTGATTGTCAAATCGGCGCTCATTTCTCCTGTCGAATGCCGCCACCCACATGCAGGAGATATTCTTTCTTTTCTTTGTTGTTCCGAGGATGTTGGTCGCTAAACCGATCGACAAACAAATTAATAAATCATGCCTGGCTGCTTAGGAAAACCCAAACCAATATAGCATCAGCGAAAATGCTGCACCAGCACCAATTGCCTACGTGGGATGTACGATCGGCGGAGATGTGGTCGCATAAACATCCAACGTCCCCCTTATACCATATTGCACAGCTGTAACCCTTTCGTTTGTTGTTCTCAATTTTTGATTTTTCCCTACCTATCTGCGTGCATGTTGGCTGGTCGTGAGACCACAAGGAGCATCATGCTTCGTGAATGCTGTCGAGGGAAACAGAATTCTCATCGATGTAAACATACACACGAGGATTCGACCTCTCGGACGGCTATGGTCATATGCACGAGCAGCAAAGTGCTGTGCGCAGTTTAGGTTAATATAAACACCCTCGTGCATGATGGTTGGGGCAGCTGCAAGGCGTTGCTCACGATCCAGACAAACCCATCTTATGTTCACGGTTCGCATGCTGAGGAACGCTCAGCATGAACAACCGGGGTGATCTTGGTGTGTGCGCATCATCACTGGGACCGGTGTCGGAGATCGTCTTCTATTGGTCGTTTAGATCAAGCTGTGTAAGCAGATTTTTATTTCCTTTCTTGTTATTAGGGATCGCGTTCTGGATCCGGCGTTTAAAAGGAGTCAAGTATCAATCGTAGCTTGGAGTGGTTCGTGTGTGGATACCAGGAAACGTAATAAATTCTGTGACTTTTGATTTAAACCCATAAGAACAAATTTTGTGCCTTTTAATTTAAATTCATATACACGAATTTGGTGCCTTTTAATTGGAATTCATATTCACGAATCTTGTGCCTTTTAACTTAAATTCATATCAACAAATCTTGTGCTTTTAGTTTAAACACATATGAACAAAATTGTGATTTTTAATTTAAACACATATGAATAAATTTTGTGACGTTTAATTTGAATTCATATACAGCAATTTTGTGCCTTTTAACTTAAATTCATATGAATAAATCTTGTGCTTTTAGTTTAAACACATCTGAACAAATTCTGTGACGTTCGATTTGAATGCATATACAAGAATATTGTGCCTTTTAATTTAAATACCTATACACAAATCTTGGGCCTTTCAATTAAGTTCTTATGAACAAATTTTGTGACTTTTAATGTAAATACATTTGAACAAAATCCTATGCCTTCTTAAGTTAAATAAATATGAACAAAACGTTGTCTTTTTCAATTGGAAATAAGTCTGACATTTTAAGCCGTTGTTCGAGGAGTCGAGAGCGTAGAGTTTGCAACAGTTGGACAGGTCATAACCGCCGCATATCCATCAAAGAAGACGGGCGCTTACAATCCTGCGCTCCGGCTACCTTCTATTTAAATATAAAATATAGTCCTAATAAAACCGTCAGTAAAGACGGTCATTGTTTTAAATTAAAAATAAAAAGTCCTGTTTGGAAAGCTTATGTGTGGAGTTGAAGTTTGGCCTCAATGTTTTGTACAGTATAAGAAAATAATTGCGAAAGAATAAGTTACTTAGATTACGTCATTATTTCAAGGTAAGAAAATAAGTTTTGATAGAATTCAAACGATCATTTTTAAATAGTGTTATATGTAAACCCACTTAACATGTTTGGGGTTTTGTTTAGTCGAATCTCTTTACGGTAACTGTATCAGGATCATGAGAACTATTTACCATTTTTAGTCGCTAGCATTTTTACCTTTATCAAAGCAAACGTGCAACATGTACCAAATTTTCTCTTTGTTAACCTCTACATTTTACACCTTAAAATTGACAACTGAGTCTAGCAATCAAAAATCTGTGAACAAAATTTTTTTTTAGTAAGGAATGCCAATGTCCTTTTCAAACAAGCACAGGTGATATATATCAACCCAGCCAACCAGCAAAAAAAATAGTAAATTTCTCTCCCCCAAATTAATATATTGTTAAAATTTCAAAACATTCGATGGAATATTTTTCTTTTAATAAATCCCCGAAAATTTAAGTGGCCATCGATTGTTTGACTTCACACCCATCGCACTACAGGTGTCTTAATGGAGTCGAATCCTTTCCATATTGTGCAGACACATGCGAGTATATAGATGGACAATTTATTTTCAGAGATCCCATATGTGCCATTGTACACAATGTCACTTACAATGATTGGGTAAATGACGTCGTATGTGAACTGTAAAACCACGTAAACCTAACCAAGATTTCGGTTGAATATATAGTTTGTTCTTTATCATCATTGTGAAGTGGAACTAAATAATCGAGATAAAAAACTCTCTATATACGAAACAACTTCTTCGGCGGCGTATCCCGCCCAATCATTTCCCTTGACACCACCATACCTTCTATTCCGTCGGCAATAAACTAGTCCCACATTTTTCCAAGGATGCTTTCAACATTGACTTCTCGTCCATATCAAAATCATTTGTTCAATCAGCGAATATCGCCCATGGACTGTAACACATCAGATACATGTGTGCTATCCCACAAGGATATCTAATCCTGCAGTGAATGGAGTAAGGACGAACGTGATTGTATTACTGCAAATTTGCCAAGGCAAAACTGATGGCAGCATATTTATGTGATGAGGTGACACAGGACTTTTCTCCGAGAAATTGATTATGCCCAATAGCTTCCAGGATATTATCCTTGAAAATTTATTTTGAAAGAGAAAAAAAAGGAATTCATTATATGAAAAATTGCTTCGGGTGGAAATGAATGGTTGCCATCGCTCATATGGTTGGAAGACACAATAAACTTGTAACGAACTATTTCGTGAGATAGGGTGAATGATGTTGGAGAGGAATATTTGAAAGATTTACAATAATTAGAAAAGACAGTTTTGAAAATATATCTGTCATTAAAGTACACCTAAGGCTAACTTTAAACAACAGGCGGTAGTTAGGTTCTTTTTTGAAATGCGGATAAATAGTATCCACATTCTATCAAAAATACAGGATGAGTATGAATGTTATGTAGGTACATTTATTTATAGGTATATTTAAGGGGATGTTCTCATCTGAGAGCCTAAAAAAACGTCATTTTCTCGATTTTTTTCTCATGGAACGAAATAAATAAAGAAGTCAAACTTTTTGTCACTTGTTTAATATGTTCTAAAGTACAGCAAAAAAAATCGTTTATTAAAAAATATAGTGACAGTAATTGTTGACACGCCTTGACCGTCTCAAAAAAAGGCACCTCACTGTTGGCCACTCCTGCACCTGCAAAAATTAATAATCGAAGAATTTTCATAAACTAACATATATGAGTGTAATTGGAGCCCCTACTAGAATCACCCATGAAAGGAATTTAACAAAATGGCGGACATGCGAACTTGAGGTACCAATTTTCGCTTTTTTTGCTCCTTAACGTTGAATAAAAATAATTTATTTTATACTCCAATAAATTTAATTTACCTTAAAATAAAAAAAGACCAAGCCATCGAGTCGTTTTTGAGATATCGCGGAAACCGATGTGAAAAAACGTGGTTTCAAAATGCTATACGTGGGTGGGGTGAAAAGTGTCCGGACTGACCTACAGATGGCACCAGGAGGTCTAATTATATGCCAGGTTCTACAGCTTGTATATACATTTTCAGATCGATTGCTCTGTTAGTATACATGTGAGAGTCTGTGACGGTTCCGCCAAATCCCATGGCCCACTTACCTGAAAAACCCCCATAACTGCCACCCAACTTCCTTAAGTTCGCTAATGCAATCACATTAGCACCTTAAATGCTTTACGCATTAAATAGGGCAATTTATAATCTAAAAGCCCCTGAAGAGAATTCTTACCTTTCATGCATCTCTTCGCTTACAAATTCCCTATAAGAATTCCTTCCTAACTTATCATAAATTCCCTGAAAGAAAATTCATTGGTTCACATATAATACAACCGCATAATCAGGGAATCTTACCCTTCCGTTGGCTTATTCCAGCCTCAACATGTGTACAATAAAAACTACCTACATACACATTGGCTGGCAACCACTTTAAGCAACGATAAACAGTCCAACGCAGCTGCATGTAATTAGCACTATAGACGTTGAGACTAATTCGCTAACTCGCACCATGTGCAAACAAAAGAACGCTGTCCTTCAAAGGTTTTCTGGCGATACTATAAACAATCCACATCGTTTGTGGTATCCCAAATGCAATTCCCATCTAATGAGTTCCAGCTTATTTATTTAACCGACCCTAATCACCGACCGATGCATTAGGTCGCTTCTCCTTTGTTCTTTTTCCTTAGTTCTAGGTTTTGTTTATCCTTGCTGAAATGCATCGATAAACACGGTGATGTGTACGAACACACATACACACCACTGCACCAAAATATCGCATCTCCTTGGTGGCCACACCCTTAAGAGAAAATTTTCTCTCTTTCTCTTCCGTTCCTTAACCCTAACCGAGGATGGAATTCAAGTCAGAGTTCTATCCTCGGGGTGTCTGATTACAACTATCAAAGCGGACGGGTCGTCCGCCATCCACCGTACCGCCGCCGGTACGGTGTGAAACGAAAAGTAGAGTTCGAGTCGAGTGCGTTATCAATTAAACAAATAATTTTTCTTGTGCCGCCCAGTATAAGGCCATACAAGTAGAGTACACTGTCTTACATTGTATTTGTGCGTCCTTTTCACCTTCAGTGTAATTAGAATCGGTCGTCTGTAACCTAATCAAATTCAATAAATAATAATAAACTAAATCAGTGTGTTTCCTTTTCCTGTTGTGGACGTTGCGTTGTGAAGTTCGGTTTGTGTTTTTCTTTGGTGCTCGTCGACCTTTTAGCTTTGTGGGTTGGTGGTAGAACTCGCGCTCATGCTGGCGCCACGACCACCAATCCCACAACTCTACTGAAAAAGACGCCTCAAAGTGAAAAATAAACGACCTCACTTGACCTTGTAGTGCTTGTGGCGGTGCTGCGAACCGCACAAACCACCGTGGGGTTAAATACCTTTCGCCTGGCTAAAGGAGACATACATACCGTATCCTCAACCCCACGTGCCCACGGACACGTGGGTCCAATTTACCTTTCCGTCCACCTAAAGGGGACATGCATACGGGCGTCTTCGACCCCACGTATCCACAGACACGTGAGCCCAATTTCTCGACTGATTCCTCATGCCAGCACGGCTATCGAAGTACACTACCCAGGAACGAAATTGTTTGACGATCTATTAGCTGGGGAAATACAAGTGGCCGGCGCGGCGGGCCACATGTCGGCAGCCAGAAAAATCCCAGGCGATAAATGTATGGCCAAGGAATAAGCAAATGTATGACCTCCCCTTGAGCCAGACGCAATATGGTTTTCCTTACCAAAAGCCCTATTGTGGGAACAGAGGTTAAACACCAAACCAAACAACCGACGCTGTTCCTACAAGGAAATAAAAATCATGTAAATATTGCAGCCGAAGATAATGACTTCGGCCGACGGAATCACCAGGGCCATAAACCACACGCGGGTAATGTACAGAAAG
Organism: Microdon myrmicae; assembly: GCA_963931805.1. NCBI lineage: Eukaryota > Metazoa > Arthropoda > Insecta > Diptera > Syrphidae > Microdon > Microdon myrmicae. The sequence continues at coordinate 113,421,542 of OZ007502.1, forward strand.
GGATATCGCAGATGTGTGAAAATCCTGACGATAGCTTCGGTCACACGGAATGTTAGCGTCTGTGTGTGTGGGGTGCATCCATACAGTATTCCTACGAATAATACGAAATCGTAGGACAAGTGAGGGGGCGATCTCCTGGAAAGGAGAAATCCCTTGGTAAAGAGAGGACACCAAAGGTTAAGAGAACAGAAGAGAAAGGAAGAACAACCGGGTGAGTTTTCCTACCCTGGAGAAAAATTCGTTTAAATAGTTCAGTGATAACATGCGAAAGGAAAACATCCGCGATACTACGAAAAAACGGGCGAGTGTGTCGGCGCAAGTATCATATAAAAAGTGTCAAGAAAAATAAAAAAACGAAAACTGAGAGTGTCTCGCCGCGAATCCTTTTTAAAATTTCACAATAAATAAAGGCATATCGCCAGATTGAAAAAAAAAAACCTTTATTCGCAAGCAGTGTTTGGCGGAACACCAGCATCAATAAATAAAAATCCGCTCACGAAGGCCTACCATATCCCTCCCACATACATTTGGCACTTTTCATTTCCAACAAGCCAACCCATATCCATAAATCATTTCCACACAGTATCAACATTGCACACGCATGCTGCGGCAGCATATCAAAAACCACTTTTCACACACTTTTTCCCATATGCCCATCCTAATGTTTCCTATCCTACGACAGTATATCAAGCATTTCCTTTCACACGCTTTTTGCCACGCATACCCAACCTAATTTTTCCTATTGTAGGAGCGCATATCAAATATATCCTATCACCGATTTTTTCACACGCATTCTACACACGCAAAACCCTTGCCGTCAGGTTTTCCTTTGGTTTTCTGGAACACCTGCGAGTCCTTGTAAAAGTGATAAAAGGAAGGTGAATGGACAAAGGTAGTAAGCAGTCAAGATTTAGCCAGTGAGTTATGGACGTCATTCGGTGCCAAAAGATGAGCCAAATAAAAAGTTCGAAAAAAGAAAACAAGAGACCTTTTTTACTCAACTCAACAACAGTTGCCACTCTTCCTCAATCGCGAAGAAGCACGGTGGGGGCGGTGTTACAAGCTCGTTATGCTGTAACTTTTTTATAAAATTGTTTTCGAAAAAACGGTTTTGGGGAGTTAGTCTACACACTATAAGCTATTAAAAAAATGAAAAAAATAAAATAAAATAAAAATTGTTCTTTTAAAACTTCTTCATGAGAACTTCCCCTTAACAAAATCAATCTTTATTATCATGCTATACACTTATTTTATAAACTTTTTTTTTTCTCAAATGCTTGTTTTAACTGCATCGGCCATTCAGATCTTCCAATATCCGATGCCGCGTTCGAGCATTTCCAGTGGTACAGATAAACAGAATAATCAAACACCAATTCCCTCTAAAATCGTGACAAACCACCCATCAATTCAGTGATATTACTTGAGAATTATGTAGGTGGACTTAGGGTAATTCTGTTGCTGACGTGACTTGTAAAAGGACACTATCTAGCCAGATTACCAACGCACCCATTCTGTATCACGTACGAGTATATTTTTCCAGTTAAGGTCATTTCTGTGCCTGGGTTCAAATGGATGAATTCAGTAAGGTCGTCGTCATACTGTTTAGACGATCATCTGCTATAAGACATCTTACTCATTGAGGAGTCATATATCTACTGAAGCTTCTTAAGTTATGAAACTCTATAAGTCGTCCACATCGAAGTAGTATCAAGACTTCAATACCAATTGCATTTTTCTTTTCGTCTAAAGTCTGTTGGATTGCATAGCAGCAGCTGCTGCAAGCAACCTTATCGATTTACGTGTCTAGATAACTACCACGCTCTCTTGCAGTTTAATGAAATTTACTCATATGACGGCACCTACGTTTCCTAGGGAGGACGTGTCTCAATCTACGTGCGGGAATTCAGTAGCAACTCAGAAAAGGATGTGTTTTTATTACAACTAATCTTACCGTCAACTTATCTGCACCGAAATCTAGGAGATACGTGCTAAATCTATCGACCGAAACTTGCAGGATAGTTCATTCTCCGGGAAGCCTTTTTTCCATTTTCTCTCAGAAAGAATTCCTGGGATGGGTTTCGGTTCGTTTACTTTCACGTGCGGCTTGACATTTTGTGCGAAAAGGAAGCGTACACGAAAGAATGTCGAAGTGGGAATCACAAAATGCTGCCCACTTTTACTTCTCCACAAATAGACAGTCATAAATTTAGTTGAATACAATCATGGAGTGCAGGCATGGAAGGACCATAGCACTGGGAACGAATAAATACTAAACTTATACACGAAAGGAGATTAGGGAAAATTTTCTGGGACTATATTGTTTAGTGTAATCGTGACTTCAATCATTTATTAAGTAGGGTGACTGGGTGAGCGTTACAAATTATTTATTTATTAATTATTAGACTTTTCAACTGAGGCCCGTGTTGGACCTCGAATAGCCTTCTCTCCCCGAGCGCCTGAGCGCAATCTAAAATAGTTGGGTGCTAAGAAAGTTGCTGATTATAAACGTATGTTATATAATAAGTAACCTGTTTAAACCATAAATACACAATTTTGAAATCACCGACACATTTACACTTTAAACAACTTTTGTATCTATAGACCTGTATGTATTTCTGTAACTTAACACAACTGCCTGGGTGATTTACAAAATTCTGTGCCATAGTCGTCATGGATTCTCTTGCTGAGTCTACTAATGAATGTTAATTTGTTAATTTCAATAGAAGTCCTCTGTCAGAAGGGCTATAGAATATACTCACAGCTAGGCTAGGGTAAAAAATGACTAAAGGTTGAGTGGTACGTTGGGTGCTAACGGTCAGCCGCCTGGTAAAATACCACCCCATTAATATATAATTTAGGCCAGGAAACATCCTTGCTCAAATGGAAGTAATGACTTCAAAGAATCGTTCGTAGTTTTGGCAGTGTGTAGTAGAGTACCGTCTTGTTGAAGCCAGTAGTAATCCATACCACTTTCACGAAGAATTGGCATACAAATATCGGCCATTACAGCCCGATGACGTACTTGATTAAGGGTTGCTGTGTGACCAGGCTCAACTTCGAAGATGAATGGTCCAGTGACCATATACCGAAAAGTACCTTTGCTATCGTGAAGATGTAATGAAGGTTTCTAGTGTCATATAACCAACAACAATTTTGATTTTCTGTTTATGTGTTTTTAACTATTGTTTTCAGCGTGAAATGTTCCTCATCACTCATAACCATTTTTTGTCAAAAATTCTCATCTGACAATTGGGCGATGATGGTATTTGTCTAAATTTACACTTCGAAAACAGCCTTCTCGATTTGTTTCGTAGGGAACCTTGACGTTCGGTTACTACTTGAGTTTTCGCCATCAAAGTTTGCCTGGTAAAAAAAAAAAACAAGGAGAGTTTATACAAGTGCTGCTCAGTCTCCACTAGGGCAAGAGCTCAGCTCTGTGAGTGGGGCTGTGGGGGTTCTCTATACCTCATGGAGAACCAACCCACAACTTCAATCAAATTTCAAACCTTATTTCGACCGCTTTCAGCGCGGCATATCAAACCTTATTCCTCCTACAAGCTATTCCACCTGCAAAACATGTTTCACAAAAGGACGCATAGCTAAACTCATTATTCTATGCAGATAATGCATAATTGAGTTTAGCTACCCTTTTGCCATACGGCAACTCCATTTCGCTAACCCATGAGAGTTCCACCGGAAATTACATTTCATGTCGGTTAGCAACAGCATAGTCTGACCAAACAACGCGATTGCGTAATCACTCAATCGCTGGGGAAATTATCAAAGTATTTAATTTAGTTCCCACGATCAGATTTCCCTAGCCGATTCGGCGTCCTATTCACTTTCCCCAGACACTCCATTCGCTGGGGATCAATGATCTCTTCTTGCAGGTGAATAGCTACAAAACATTTTCCTCTCCTTCACATTCTTATCGTCCCCGGAATACATCATCATCATCGGCACTACAACTGGGATCCGGTCTTGCCCTTATTTAACAAATCTCTTCACCGGTCCCGATTTCGAGCCGATGTCATCCAGTTTGGCACTCTTAGGCTCTAGGCGTCCTGGTCTACGCCATCCCTCCATCGCAGACAAGATCTGCCGCGCTGTCTCCTTCCATACATCCTGCCACAAAGGCCTTTCCGGGCAGGCTCCTCTTCGCTCATTCGAGCTAGGTGTCCCGCCCACCGGAGTCTACCGAGCTTGCTTTTTCTTACAATATTAGCTTCAAGGTAGATTGCGTACAACTCATGGTTGTAGCGTCTCCGGAATCGTCCTCCCTCACATACGGGGCTAACAATTCTCCTTAAGACCTTTCTCTCGAACGCGGCCAAGAGTTCAGAGTGCCTTTTATTAAGCACCCAGGTCTCGGATCCATACATGAGTACTGGTAAGACCATGGTCTTGTACACTAGTAGCTTGCATGTTCTGGATAAATTTCGGGATTTAAAGAGCCTTGATAGACCATAGTAGGCTTTGTTGGATTTAATCAGCCGTTCGCGTATTTCTTCTTCCATATTGTTATCGGCTGATACTATTGACCCAAGGTAGTTAAAGGATTGCACTACTTCAAATTCGTGCTCCACTACCCAGATAGTTGCCACCATGTACTTTGTTTTTCCCTCATTGATGTGCAGTCCGAGTTTTTGTGCCGCCTGCTCGATCTGGGTGAAGGATTTCTGTACAGCCGATTCGGTTCTCCCAATGATGTCGATGTCATCTGCGTAGGCAAGGTCCTGGCTGGACTTGGTGACAATATGCCAGTGTCGCAGGTCGAAGAGGAGGCAGGCCAGACCGTCCCCTTGTCGGAGTCCATTATAGATGTTTAATGGTTTGGACAGCAAGCCCGCTATTTTTACTTGACTAGTTTACTTGATTAGTTATTAGTATCAATCTGTTTGGAATGCCAAATTCTCTCATGCCATTATAGAGTTCTACCCTGGCTTTGCTGTCGTAGGCGGCCTTAAAGTCTATAAACAGATGATACGAGGGTTGCCTCTTATGTTTCGAGATTTGGCAACCCTAGTGTTGCAATCCGGCAATTGACAGTTCTGTCGTAAAGTTGGACATTTTTGAAGTTATACGCACTCAGAACGTTTTGACATACGAGCGCTATTTGTGTTGTTTACAGTAACTTAAAAGATTCATCTCGGCCCAAAAATGGAATTAAATCGTCAACATTTTCGTGCGATTATTTTTTACAATTTTCGGCGTGGATTAACTCACCAACAGTGCATGGATGAACTTAATTCAATTTTTGGCGATGAAGCTCCATCAAGGACCAGTGTTTATCGATGGTATGGTGAATTCAATCGTGGTCGTAGTTCACTCCAAGATGAATTTCGTGAAGGTCGTCCAAAATCAGTTGTTGTTCCAAAAACCATTGATGCTGTGCGCGAACTGATATTGGAAGATCGTCATGTGACCTATCGTGAGATTGAGACAACCTTAGGCGTTAGTGGGACCAGCATACATTCAATATTGCATAAACATTTGACTGTCAAAAAAATTTGTTCGCGTAGGATCCCACACAATTTGTCAATCGCCCAAAAAAAGGCTTGTGTCAATTGGTCGAAAGAAATGCTCAAAAAATACGGTGGCGGTGCTTCGAAACAGGTCTATGACATCGTGACAGGTGATGAATCGTGGATTTACGAGTATAAGCCCGAAAGTAAACAGCAGTCGACTGTCTGGGTGTTTCAAGATGAGCCAAATCCAACAAAAGTTGTTCGCGCACGAAGCACTTCCAAGCAAATGGCCGCCTGTTTTTTCGGAAAAACTGGACATGTCGCAACCGTACCACTAGAACAACGCAGAACAGTCAATTCTGAGTGGTACACAACCATTTGTTTGCCAGTTGTCTTCCAAGAAATCAGGAAAACCAACCGCCGAAGACGGATCACTCTTCACCACGACAATGCGAGCTCTCACACATCGGCTGCGACAACTGCATTTTTGAGCACCCAAAACATCGATTTGATGGGTCATCCGCCGTATAGTCCTGACTTGGCACCGAATGTCTTCTTTTTATTCCCGTACGTAAAAAACAAACTGAGAGGTCAACGTTTTTCGACACCTGAAGAAGCGGTTGCTGTATTCAGAATGTATGTGTTGGAGATACCTCAATCGGAGTGGCAAAAGTGCTTCGACAATTGGTTCAAACGCATGCAAAAGTGTATAGATCTTCATGGGGAATATTTTGAAAAACAATAAAGTGATTTTCGATGATCAATATTTGTTTTTGTTCTCTAATCCCGAAATATAAAAGGCAACCCTCGTACTTCTCTTTTTGGTTCCCACATACTCCATCCGTTTTCATTGCTTTCGTACTTTCACGATATGCTTCACTATATTTTCACAATAAGTTTCAAAATTTACAATTTGAAAATACGATGTGGGTTTTTTTTTTGGTTCCGGTAGGAAGGCGGAAATCTTCAACCGATCCAGAGGCATTCTGGGTTTTTACCGACTAAAAGCACCTCCCGCCAGGCTCATATTCCCGTTGATCCCCGCGGAACTTTCTTTTAGATACTCCATCGCGGGGCGGGACGGAGTTTACCTGTTACTCCGCTCGTCGCGTGGCAACTGCTGCATCATTTCACAGAGAATACCATTTGTTACGGACCATGCCTGTTTTGAACTAAGCATGTATTCCGGGGAGATGGGTGCGAACATACAGGGCAAAGTCTCTGATTGTTTTCAACCCGGCGAAGGCCAGGACGATCCTTGTCCCTGTTTAATCCAAGTTGACATGCAGTCTCCACGTGACACCCCTGTATAGCTACTTTAGTACCCGCTAAGTAGTGAACCAATGCATGCTGCGACATTCTGAAAAAGGTTGCCGCAAGGCTAATAACCAGGCCCGTAAAAATGAATTATTATGGCAAATTTAACTAGCCTCGGATATGGACCGGATACATGACGACGACCACGGAAACGAAAATGGTTAAATAATTTAAGAATTTTTACATGGAACGTCCGCTCACTATACAGAGCTCGAGCTGCACAGCAACTAGCCGATGCCCTGTCCGAATATAAGGCTGACATAACAGCATTGCAACAAATAAGATGGATGGGGAGTGGTGTTATTCAAAGAAAAGAGTACGACTGTCACGCAAAACACCATGTGCTCGGGGTAGGCTTTCTAGTCAGCCAAAAACTGAAGCCTGCCATCATCGGCTTTAATGCAATAAATGAAAGGCTATGCACTCTTCGCGTGCGAGGCAAATTTAAGAACATAAGCCTCATAAACGTTCAGGGACCTACAGTGGAGTCCACTGACGACGAAAAAGAAGAATACAACGAGAACCTCAATGCCTGCCCAAGATACGATGTGAAAATCGTTCTTGGTGATTTGAATGCAAAAATAGGTCGGGAGCCGGTTTTCAGGCACTACGCAGGTTCCCATAGTTTGCCCGAGACCACTAATGACAATGGACTACGAGTCATCGAACTGGCAGCATCGAAAAACTTGGTCGTAGCGACTAGCAGGTTTCCGCGTAAAGATATCTACAAAGCCACCTGGGTATCACCTGATGGAGCCACTAACAACCAAATTGACCACGTGTTGATAGATCCCCGCCACTCCTCGAGCCTGATGACCGTACGAACGTACCGAGGTGCCAACGTCGACTCGGATCACTATCTTGTTGGTACCGTTTTCCGAGGGCGGATTGCCTTACGGAGACCTATTGCATCCGCGGATCAGGTTCGAATCAACACGGCTGCCTTACGCAATGAGAATACCAGTAACACATTTGGTCGTGCGTTAAGACTCGCCCTCGAAGAGCTCGACGGAGGGAGAGTAAGTCCTGGGACTAGAATGCCGGGCGTAGAAGAGAAATGGGCACGCCTTAAGAATACTGTCATTAGTACTGCCAACTCCATCTTAGGCAGTAGTCGTAGAGATCGGTACGACTGGTTTGATGAGTGCAAACTAGCGACTGAACGTAAGAATGCTGCATACCGGGCAATGCAGCAGTCTCATAGGACGCGGGTACGCGAGGAGAAATACAAAGAGCTCAGGAGATCTGAAAAAAAACTTCACAGACAAAAGAAAAATGCCTGGGAAAAAAAACCTTATATACCAAATAATCCGCAGTATGACGCGGTACACGCCACGCTGCACTTACTGCAGGGATAAAGAGGGTAATCTGATCAGCGATCCTGAGGGCATTCTGGAGCGATGGGAAGTGCACTTCAATGAATTGCTAAATGGTCAGCTCACAGAAGAATTGGAGGCTCCACCAATGCAAGATCAAGAGCAAATGCTGCCGCCACCAAGCATTGAGGACACATTAAAAGCCATTAGACAGCTCAAATCAAATAAAGCCCCTGGAGCTGATGGCATACCAGCTGAGCTGATCATACAAGGAGGGACAGCGTTACATCACGCAATTCATGAGATCGTGGTGCACGTATGGGAGCAAGAGGAGATGCCGGAAGATTGTCGTCGCGGTATAAGTTGCCCCATACATAAGAAAGGAGATATCACAGTGTGCAGCAACTATAGGGGTATAACATTGCTGAGTATCGCCTATAAGATACTCTCCTATATCCTACAAGATCGGATAGCCCCATACGCTAAAGCCATCATTGGTCAATATCAGTGTGGCTTCAACCCAGGCAAATCAGCAATTGATCAGATATTTACCCTTAGGCAGGCGATGGAAAAATGTCTGGAATTTAAGATTCCATTATACGAGGGTTGCCTTTTATATTTCGGGATTAGAGAACAAAAACAAATATTGATCATCGAAAATCACTTTATTGTTTTTCAAAATATTCCCCATGAAGATCTATACACTTTTGCATGCGTTTGAACCAATTGTCGAAGCACTTTTGCCACTCTGATTGAGGTATCTCCAACACATACATTCTGAATGCAGCAACCGCTTCTTCAGGTGTCGAAAAACGTTGACCTCTCAGTTTGTTTTTTACGTACGGGAATAAAAAGAAGTCATTCGGTGCCAAGTCAGGACTATACGGCGGATGACCCATCAAATCGATGTTTTGGGTGCTCAAAAATGCAGTTGTCGCAGCCGATGTGTGAGAGCTCGCATTGTCGTGGTGAAGAGTGATCCGTCTTCGGCGGTTGGTTTTCCTGATTTCTTGGAAGACAACTGGCAAACAAATGGTTGTGTACCACTCAGAATTGACTGTTCTGCGTTGTTCTAGTGGTACGGTTGCGACATGTCCAGTTTTTCCGAAAAAACAGGCGACCATTTGCTTGGAAGTGCTTCGTGCGCGAACAACTTTTGTTGGATTTGGCTCATCTTGAAACACCCAGACAGTCGACTGCTGTTTACTTTCGGGCTCATACGCGTAAATCCACGATTCATCACCTGTCACGATGTCATAGACCTGTTTCGAAGCACCGCGACCGTATTTTTTGAGCATTTCTTTCGACCAATTGACACGAGCCTTTTTTTGGGCGATTGACAAATTGTGTGGGATCCAACGCGAACAAATTTTTTTGACAGTCAAATGTTTATGCAATATTGAATGTATGCTGGTCCCACTAACGCCTGAGGTTGTCTCAATCTCACGATAGGTCACATGACGATCTTCCAATATCAGTTCGCGCACAGCATCAATGGTTTTCGGAACAACAACTGATTTTGGACGACCTTCACGAAATTCATCTTGGAGTGAACTACGACCACGATCGAATTCCATCGATAAACACTGGTCCTTGATGGAGCTTCATCGCCAAAAATTGAATTAAGTTCATCCATGCACTGTTGCTGAGTTAATCAGTTGTTGTAAGTTGTAAAAAATAATCGCACGAAAATGTTGACGATTAAATTCCATTTTTGGGCCGAGATGAATCTTTTAAGTTACTGTAAACAACACAAATAGCGCTCGTATGTCAAAACGTTCTGAGTGCGTATAACCTCAAAAATGTCCAACTTTACGACAGAGCTGTCAATTGGCGGATTGCAACACTAGGGTTGCCAAATCCCGAAGCATAAGAGGCAACCCTCGTATGCGTAGCTCCATTGCAACTTCCATCAATTAAACGGAGTTTAGTTTGAAAATTTAAAATTTCAATAAACATGTTTAAATAGAAATAAGATAAAAAGACACATTAGAGACAAAGCCCGACGGAGGGTTTACGAGGGAGTGAAGTTTTTATATATTTATTTTTATAAGTTTTATATTTTTATTATCTTTATTTTTACAAATTTTCTTCTTCTCTTTTAATGAATTTGACTACAATTTTTTAAAATTAGCAATGTTATTATTTGTACTTTATTTTGGCTTTCATGTTAATTTTCTCCAGGTAAGGTGCAGCTCTTCAAGGCGATGTTAATACCGACAAGATAGATGTGCGGCGAGTTGAAAACTTTATGGTTTTGGTTTTAACAGTCTTCTTAACTTCGTATTTCGAAATAAAGTTGTATACATTTCATAGAACGTACTTTCAAGAATCGTTATAATAAAACCCATTATTGAAAAGTCCTGTGCGTTGGTTCTATCCACTGAAATTCCTTTGTGTCTATTTCATTTCATTCTAATATGGGCACAGCTTTTTGCATTGATAGCCACTTTTGCAGTTTAAAACATTTTCATGTGATGTTTAATGATTGTTCAATCTTTCTTTCTCAGTCTTCTTAAGTTGCCTCTTACCGTAATACGAACGTTATTATTTAGTAAATATTTGATCTACAGATAATCTATATTTCACAATCCTTCCAGATATGTTGCTCTCAACCAGAACCTTGTTGTCGTTGTGCCGGTTCGCTGATCTCAATTTCGTACATAAGCGACATGTTTGCCCCACATCATGTGGTGAATATATTCTAAAGCTTGATTAAACTTAACACTAATTTCATTAAGGCTACTGATAAAGGTTTCATGAAAACAAACGACATTATAACATCAAATGGGTATGTAGTCTCCTGTACCAACAGCCTACTCATATAGGAAAGCGTTAGTTCAATGAACCACCGTCCTTTTAATTTATTCCACTCCCCCAATATCCTTCAATCATATTTAATTAACAAGAAAGTGTCTAGTTCGGCATCGCTTTAACGACCGTGTGACATGAGCCTCTAAAGTTGTAACTAGAACATCGTGAATACAACAACCAGATTCCATTGATTGGTTTTGATTTAACTCAGTTCTGTTCAGCGATGTGGATTTCTGGCGCTCAAACAAAAGACAATGGACACCTTATGTCCTTCAGTTCGGAACTCGCGAACGACCCTTCATCCCCTGCACAACGTGACGTGGTTTTCAATACACAAATAGCGTCGTTGTTGTCACTGGCTTGACAGCAACATAGTGTCGCTCTTAATACCTGCTTTTCAATATGTTCCTCACATCTTTCTCGATGTATCTACATATCACCTTTTGGTTTGAATTTACGGTGAAATGTGTCGACACTTAGTGAGTTACAAGTTTGATCGGACACTCCAAAACATCCTCGCGACTACTTTGGTGTCAATAGAGAAATACCTCCTTCGGCAATGGCGCAATAATGAATTCAGTGAAGAAAACAAAAGGCTTTCAACCGCTGAGCGTTGACTTTAACAGACTTTGTGACAGCGCAGTATAAGAGCAAAAAGGGTCGAAAATACACAAGAGGACCTCGTGGTAAGAGAGTCGATGTCGACACCTTTCATTGTATGTTTAGTCGTGTCACCGTCAGCATTGAAAATGATTTATTCAATCGCAACCTCCCGTAGAATTGCTTGTAATTATGAGGAACCGTTCCCTCCTTGGTCTGGAATTCGACTTCGTGATGATACTATTTTATTCATGACATCGATAAATACTTGTGGCCAGTTCTTCGACCATGGAGAGCACGTATTTCAGGATATCACTATCGTTTCGGTGGCTAGCGGAACAGTTCGTGAAGAAAAAGTTATCGAAGATAGGTAAGTTTTTTTTTTTCTTTTTAAGTTTATTTTGGAATCGAGTTTAATGTTATTTGGCTCACGTCGAACTGGTGTTGGATTGAGTAATCCGACACTTTTGCTTAGTTCTCGTGACATTATCATTGCATTACTTTGGATGGATTTAGTCGTCGCATAGAAATATAGATGTACTTGTTATTCTGCTGTCTTCAGTTTTTGTGACCACTAAACGAGAACTCGGCGTTTTGTAGGTGTCAACATTTTTTCCCATGATTACGATCTAAATCCAGGATTGGTATAATTTATGTTTTGGATTTTCGGTATTGAGCAAAGGCTTTCCTTGAAAATATATCTTTTGGATGGTGACGTTAATTCACATGTCATTCAAATCTTTAATCGATTTTTTGTTTCAAGGTCTAAAGTCAATGTGTAACAGCAATGTTGAAGGCTATTTATTGAAGTGTATCATCCCGATGTTCATTTAATTGCCACTGGCTTAGGCTTCTTTTTCGTAGACTCGATTTTGTGTTCATTGGGATCAAGCATGGGCTCCTCGATAGTATAGTGGTTAGTATACCCGCCTGTCACCCGGGAGACCGGGGTTCGATTCCCCGTCGGGGAGCCCCTGGCGCAAGACTATGACCTTGCCCAGAAAAAATAAATCATTATGGAAAATTTAACAAGCCTCAGGACTTGCTAAATAAGGCCAAGACCGGTTCCCGGTTGTAGTGCCGATGATGATGATGATGACGATGGGATCACGCATATTCTGTTGACGTAGCTTATATGCCTTTGTCGTTGTTATAGTTTAGTGTTCTATTCATAAACGGCCCATAATTACTGCAGTACCCTCGTTATATACTGTTCTGCAGGCCTTGCAGATTCTAAAGTTTTCTCTTCTGTGGATTGATATCATGGGATTGATGTAAGAGTCGAGAAGAGTTACCCTTACCCATGTCGGAGTTGCATATAAAAGAATATTTGCTAACTAAACCGACTCGTAGTCTTTGAGATAGGGGGGTGTCTATAAAATAAGATCTTCGGACAACCAATAAATGGGGTGGTAGCCCCACTAAACACTAAATACATTTCCGGGAATGTTGCACCTTCTAGCATTCATTTCATTTTCATTTTTAAAACATTTTTTATTTTTCTTTTTATATTCTTAATTTCTAAATTAAAGGCTAGACAAAAAATGCTTAAATTCTAGCTTAATTATCTTATATAATAACTTACTGGTCCTTCGCAGACGCTCTAAGCTAAACATTACTTAACATTTGTATAATTTGCCTTTCGGCGACAGAACTTTGTGGCTGTACTTATAATTATTTGAAAGACAAAGAAAATTTGAAAAACTTTGTCAATTTTTTTTTGTTCTTTTTTTCTTAAAATTTAACTTACTTAACTTACCAATTTTTTTTATTTATTTATTTATTTATTTATTTATTTATTTTTTTTTTTTTAAATTTAATTTTATGTAAAAGCACTTAACCTAACTTAACTTAAATCTTATACTACCCTAGTTCTAGAAAAGCTAAGTCTATGTAAGCTAGCTGATGATAGTGTGATTCTATACCGACTTTGGTATCCAGGTCTTTATATGCCATTCAACCACCAGAACTGTTGACGCTGTCTAATACTATCGTCCCGGTCTCTGTGGGAGATAGCCCTACTGAAGCGCAGGAGCTCTTCTTCGGTGCGCGTTACTTCCCGGTCGTAGCACAATCGCCCGTCTACAGATGATCTATTTACATGATAGATCAGCGGAATTCCAGATCTATCCTGTATAAGCCCTTTCATGTCCAAGTCAAGGAACGCCTCTGGAGGAACAAAGCCGTTGCGACGCACGCTCTCATAGTACAGAGTGTTTGGATAATAGGCCCCGAAAATTAGGTCATTGGACGAACTTATTGCTCTCGCAATATGTCCTCTGATTAATTTAATCATAAAATTATCCACCCTATTTATGCAGGCTTCATTATATAAAGTCTCATTTGAGTAGTACTTTTTGTATTCCGATTCCGGTGTCCGATATAATCTGAGACAACTTCTGAGACACTTCCTTTCGAGCACCCGAATCTTTTCCATCAAATTTGGACCTATGTTAAACCATACTGGACAACCATATATGAGCATTGGCCTGATTAGCGTCATGTAGCATATGACTTTTACCCTGCTGTCAAGTTGGCTACTGTGAAATAGCCTCCTTGTCATAGCAAACGTTTTTCTCGCTTTGACCAGAGCAGCCTCTACATGTCTGTTGAAATACAGATATTGATCTAGCCAGATGCCCAGGTATTTAACTAAACTCTTGGTTTCCAGTTTATCTCCATGCGGTCCCACGATAACTAGCTTTCGCCAGTTTTTCCTTGTGTCATACGTGGCTTTATATAATGGAGTTCTAAATAGGATGGCTTCACATTTCTGGAAGTTGATCTTAAGTTTCCAGTCATCGCAATAGCGCTGCACGTTGTTGAAGTCTCGCTGTATTAACCTATTTATGATCTCAACTTTCGGCGCTGTTCTGTAAATTATGAGATCGTCTGCGTACGCTATAGCCTGCGGAAGTGCATCTAATAAGTCGCTAATATAAAAAGAATCGGAGAGAGTACCGCGCCCTGTTGCAAGCCATTCTTGATATTATACGTTTTATTAGAGGTCGCATTACCACTTTTGACCACGAACCTCCTGTCCTTTGACATATCGTAAAGTACATATAGTAAAGGCTTATGTATGCCATATCTGACCAGTTTGTAATACAACCCTTCGATCCAGACGGTATCAAAGGCTTTTTCCAAGTCGATCAGACAGGCACCTGTGCATTGGTTCCTACATTTATTCCATTGTATGTCGGAGACCAGTTTAGCTGCGGCATGTGTGGTTTCATGACCCGCCCTAAAGCCAAACTGGTTATTTGGGATAATGCTATTGTCGTCTACCCATTTTAGCAGAGCTTTATTAATGATTTTTTCAAATACTTTACTGATGCTTGGGAGTAAACTTATCGAACGCATGTTCATTGGGTTTGTACAGTCTTTGCCCTTTTTTGGGATGGGCTGAATGATAGCCGTTTTCCAACGCGCGGGATAATATGCATTATTCAACGCGTTGTTAAACAGGACCGTGTATATATCTATTGCCATTGGGGGCAGGTTCTTGAGTACGATGTTAGGTACTCCATCTATTCCCACTGACTTTTTGCTTCTTAATGAGTCGAAGATACTCTGGATTCCTTCCCTTGTGATTAAAAGGCTATTCGCCCCACCATTGGCATTAATGTCAATTGACAGATTATCGTCACTGAATTCGATAAAACCCGGATTCTCCGATTTCCAATGTGAAATTTCATTCCGGAGGTGCAGGTGATTCAGTATAATTCTGTCCTCCAGGTCGTGATTTCGGCGAATGCTTTCATTCACCTTGTACATTTCCTGAAAGACAGCTCCCACAGCTTTCACCTTTTCCAAAGGATCTTCGATCACGAAGAGCTTACTATTGAGAATAGCGTTCTCTGTATCTATGCCAATGTTGGTTAGCAGCTGCTTGTTTACCTCAGTACGTGGAATTTGGAGACACTGAATCTCGTTTTCATTATTTCTCCTGAATATTTTATTTATTTGTGGGAACATATTCGGGTTATTAGTTTTTATAGCCCGAATTCTGTTGTTCCAATACAAATTAGTTGCTAATCTATAATTAGCTTTAAGTAATTGTTGGAGATTTTTTAATCGGGATTTCAGTGATATTATCTCCTGGGCTTGTCTGTCTGTAAAGTGTCTGTGTAATTGTTTTAGTTTCGATAGCAATCTGCTCTTTTTCTTGTGGAGTGCGTTTATTGTTGTGTTTCTGTACATGTTTATGTTATCTGTTACTGTTGTTTTGGGAATTGTTTTGTCCATTGTTCGTTTTACGGTTTCGTCCATTTGTTGGATGTATTTGTCGATTTCGTCATTTGTCATTTGGTTTCTGTTTACTGGCAGATTGGAGTCATTCGAGCGAAGTTCTCTTGTTAATGATCTGGTGAACCACGGCCATCGCATTGCCCTGTAGTTATAGGGTTGCGGGATCACGAATTCCTCCAGATCTGCGAGATCGCTCGGGAGCTCTATTACTGCCGTGAATGCACAGTGGTCACTGTGGTATTCAATCGTCCGTAAACAGTTTGTGTTTCGTCTGTTGGTGTTAAGTAGTCTCAGTCGGGAGTCAATTAGCAAGATATCTAAGAACGACCTACCTCTAGGGAACGATGGATATTCGGTAGCCAGCAAGTCAGTGCTATATTCAATATGATACTGATCTAACCAGCCAGCCAACTGATTTCCTCTGACATTCGATATATAATTTCCCCAATTCCCATGCTTGGCGTTCATGTCTCCCGCTAGGATAAAGTAGTTTTTGTCCAGGTGCAAATGTAAGCATCGAAAGAGTGTCTCGATCTCCGCTATAAATGGGTTATGTTGGTGCTCCTCAGGTGGATAGACCGCAATCGCATACAAGCCCCTTCCTTGCTGAAGGGGTATGCGTACGTTGAAAAGATTGGCTCTTCTCTCAGTTCTTATTAGTGAATTTATATTCACGACAAGAGCTTTTATTGATGTTGTGGTTAGAGGGTTTATATTGCCTTTTTGTTTAGATTGGGCAAGCACGAGTAGATCTCGTTTATTTGATTTTGCAGCTCTGTCATCTGTTTCTGCAGATTAAGCAGAACCGTGACTACGTCTGCTTGCGATGTTGTTTCAGTCTGTGCGGGAGTATTTGTGGCTACCAATGTTGTAGCCTGGGTTGGTGGTCTCCCACATGACGCAACTTGTGCGTACAACCGCTGCGATGTTACGGGCATTGTTGTAGTACGAGCTGGCTCTGTGTTTTTTTGCCGGGTCACACTTCTTGCCATTATTTCTCGGAATTTAGGACATCCTCGATAATTAGCGGGGTGTCCCTCATTCCGGCACACTGCGCACTTTAGAAGGGCTTTGTCTTCTACCCTTTCTTTTCCCAAAGGGCATTCTTCTGCCTTATGGTCTTTTCCGCATTTTACGCAACGGTGCTGCATTTCACAGTTCGCCGCCGCGTGACCAAACCTTTGGCAGCGGACACATTGCAGGATGTCTCTGCCTTTTTTTAATTTGTCCCATGTGACACTTTGATGGTCCAAGATGTAATTTTTCTTAGACCACCAATTCTGCTGCTGGGCGTTAGTTGAACTAAAAAGAAGGGTAGCTTGCGGTTTTCCCTTTTTGCCTTGGTTGTGGTGAATGGTTTTACGGAGATAAACACGAGATCGTCGTGCTTCAACTTTTGAAGCATCTCGAGCAGAGCCTCCGGTTGCACCTCAGGGTCGATACCCTTTAATAGAACCGTTACCCTCTTTGTTTGCTTCGGCGTGAACGAGTAGAATTCCGCGGTGGCCCTTTTTAAGACCTCTTTAATTTTTTCGTGGTCTGCCACCGCATAGGTTTGAATGGCATGCCTATTACCAGCCAGTCTTTTAACTACAAAATTGTTCCCTATAGCTAGCTTACAAAGACTTACCAATTCCTTACACTCAATATCTATAGTGTTGATTGGTGGCATCTTTATTTTTTGGTTGTTATTGTTGCTTTGTCGCTGCTGTGTTGCTTGCTGTGGTCGATTTTGTGTTGATTGTTGCTGTTGATGTTGATGGTGCTGTTGCTGTTGGCCGACTTTTGGCTTCGGCTTTTGTTGTGGTTCTGCGTCTTTTTCTTTTTCGAGTGCCGCTATTTTTTTCTTTCGGCGTCTCTCTTCTAGTCGGGCTCTTGCCATCGCAAGTTTCGACTCCAATTCACTTATTTCCTCTTCTTCATCCTCAGACTCTGAGGATGCAAGAGAAGCGACTGAGTTGTTTGCCCCGTACATGTTAAAGTTGAAGGGGGGTGGGAGCTCATTGACCTCCTCCATTTGCCGATCTCTTTTCTCCATTGTTAATTTCGCGGCTTTACTTCGCGTCACAATGGAGTTTTTCGGTGCACCTTTCCGTTTGTGTGTTGTCGCGTTTTTATCTTACTCCGTGTTCATGCTGGTTCTTTCCAGTTTGTTTTCATTAAAAAAAAAAACAAAGGCGACCGCAATACGAACCACGAAGTCGATTTCCTCCGTACGCCGACTCGAACTCGGCTATCGTCGGCTAAGGGTCAGTATACTTGCACTCGCGCCAAATGATGCTTTGAAAAGTCTGTGCCTAACTAGCAATATATTGTGTTTTAGTTTTCACTTTTACGACTGAGATGATATATTTTAATTGTCTTGCTTTGTTTTTGTACCTCACTGAAGTGATTTTGTGAGCACGTTTTTTGTCACTTTTAACATTTGTTTTGTTTGTTTGTTGTTATTGCACTTTGTTTTAATTGTCACACACGTCACGTCACTGTTTTTCTATTTCGTGGCTTCGTTCTCGTTTATCAATTAGATTAATTATATCAATAGGTTGTCCGTTTTTTAAACACACGTTTTGAAACTGAGTATTCACAGAGTGACAGGCGATGTTTTCGCGATATTAAAACACATTGGTTATGTGATAAACAGCAATTTAATTAGTAATGTAATTGCGTGTTTGTCAGTGAAAAAGTGTATTGCACCTTCCAGCATATTTCCAGTCATGTTCAGTAGGCATATGGTGACGCTATGATGACTGTTTTTGGGTTGGTCATCATCCTTTGGTGTTAGAATGAGTTTCTGTTCCCCCCAACATTTTGGAAAAGAACTACTTTCTAGGCACGTGGTTTAGGTTGCAGCGATCATTTCCGGCTTCTGAGATAAAGAATTCCGAAGTTAAACTACTTTCCCATACGGATCTCCGCGGGGAACTCTGTCAGGGGGAACATCATGTAGATATTAGGATAAATAACCGAACTTTAAGAAATTCGTCATCGCATAATAGAGCTTTTTCTAGAGGCTCTATTGACGTTCGACAGATAATGGCATTTTGTAACATCAGGGGGGTGCTTTCACCAATACGAATGAAAACGCCGTCCACCAATATTTGCAAACAGCAAAACCTGATATCATTGCCCTAACCGAGGTCGATGCATCAACTGATCCGACATATCTTCGCTGCTCAGTATACGGCGTAGAATTGAGATTCCGTTTTAAGGGTGGAGTCTGTATCTTCACGCGGTCCGATCAGGCTTGTGCAGAGGATGGATGCGTTGGAACTCCATGACATGGACATTATGCGGTTGAGAGCCATGCTGAGGAACTCTGTTAAATTTCTTTGTTGTCTTTACCGCCCTCCGAATGATGATCAACCAGCGACATTTTTCGAACATCTTTCACGTACATTCGACTGGATACAGATCAACCACCCGGCTTCTGAAATTGTCGTCCTTGGTGATTTTAATGTACACAATTCTTTCTGGTTGGTACATTCTAACAGAACCGACGAGGTTGAGAGGGTATCGGAGATGTTCGTTTTTGGCCGCAACTTGACTCAACTCGTGTAGGAACCTACGAGAGTGCTGGATACCCGAGGTGATTATGCGAACACCTTGGATCTGTTTTTGACATCCTAGCCGAGCGTTCACACCGTGGAACTTGCTGCGTCATTGGAAAAATCATATCACTGGTTGATATTGGTCGCACAGCCACTTGCATTTCAAACAAATAACCGACCTAAGAAGCTTCGCCAGGTATGGATGTTTGGGACTATAGCGTTTGCTACGATAATGAAGAACGTGTGATTTGAATTGACGCTATGGCGGTTAGAATCACTAAAAAAATATATGCTCAACACATCAGGCCACTGCCGTGTGTACGAATTCGATTTCTCAACTCAAGTACACTCAACTGATGTGGAATTGTTATGTTATCGCTATGGTATACGGCTGGGAAGCTTTGCTCATTCGAATTTACTTTCGGTGCTCTTTTACTATTTGCTTGCATATTGTGTGTGTATCTGTTAGAAACGCCACAGGAATACTAACTGGGACGATTTGCGAGATTCCTTCGCACCCTTTCCGTGGTGGAGGTTTGCTTTGGAGACTCCGATGTTAACGCATGCGCGGAATCGGTTACGGAGATTATTCTTCTTGGGATGGAGATTTATATTCCGCATTCCATCAAACGAACTTCATCTGATAAACCTTGGTTGGATAAAAAATGCGAACAGATTACAGCAGTAAAAAATAGAGCTTTTAAACAATGGCGCTCCAATCCCATCGATGTTAACAGAACAAATTTTGTTAGAATCAGAAACACGTGCAGCTAGGCGATTGATACCGCGAAGAAGGCCTGCAACGACACATGACCAATAAACTCCTTGGGTACCCAACTGATTCGCGTCCCTTCTGGTCAATGGCAAGAGCTATCAGCAGTAATGTCGCCTCCTCCTCTTTCCACCGCTAGTGACGGGCAGCCTCTATGACACTAGTCACAAATTCAAAAGATAAAGCTAATGGGTCCGCTAATTTATTTTCCTTGAATTCAAACCTCGATGCCGGTCTTTTGGAGCCACCTGTGATCACGCCGGTACGGTCTGCGGTGCGGGATGTGAGGTTCCGCCCGCATAGCATTCAACGGATTCTACGTGGACTGGAATGTAAGAAGGCAATCGGCCCGGATTTAATACCAGCAATACTTCCTAAGAACTATGCCACAGAACAATCGTCGTTCTTGGCAGACTCTTTCGCTTATCTTATGCACGGAGGACATTACCTACCTGCTGGAAGGTTGCTCGAGTTCAGCGAATCCCAAAAAAGGGGAAGAAGTGTCTCCCACAAAATTACCGTCCGATAGCATTACTGTCTATGTTATCTTAGGTGATGGAAAAGGTCATCAATGCCGAATACATTAAGTATTTCGAGTGCAACGAACTGAATGATCGTCAATACAGTTTTAGTCGCAGGCGTTCCACAGGAGACCTTTTCACCCTTATAACCGATATATGGACATCTGCGATTGAGGGGGATGGTGATTCAAGGACGGTCGCATTGAATATCTCCAAGGCTTTTGACCGGGTCTGGCATGGGGCATTGCTGGGCAAACTTCGTTCATACGGACTTTCCCAACGGCTTTGCGACTGGACGAAGAGCCTCCTCGAAAATCGATCCGTGCGGGTTATTATGGACGGCGAGTATTTGGATCTGTATCCTGTTCATTCCGGGGTGCCTCAGGGTTCTATTTTGGTTCCGAATTTGTTTTTGCTTCGCATAAAAGATTTGTTGGAGTCGATGGATAACAGAGTGTTCAGTTTCGCGGATGATAGTATGCTTGTTTCTTCTTTTTCGAGTCATCAGCTGATTAGTGCATCAATGTCGCACCAGCTGAGATGTAGCCAGATCGACTCTCTGAATCGGAAGCTGAATAAGGTCCTGCAGTGGGGAAAGTCCAATCTCGTTGACTTCAATACGACAAAAACACAATATTAAACATTCCCAAAGAAAAATGGATCATCGGTTCCACAGCTGGCGATAATTGACCAGGCCCTCGAATCTGGGGAAAGAATGAGATTGCTCGGCGTTACGGTATGTGGAAATATATCGTGGCATAAACACGTGTCGGTTCAAACTGGTTCAAAACTTTGTGAGTTAGGCTGCACGACGCGGAAAACAACGTCTTTCGAGAAAAACGCCATTTAAGTTTTCGTTCTTGAAGCGTTTTGAATGAAACGGACATTGCAACGCTCCAGTCGTCTCGTGATAATCTTCGTATATCATGGGAAGAATATTCCTTTGTATTTCTGAGTGTAGATGGGCTGGATGTTCCCCAACTTTTCAAAAAAGAAACTAGCAAATTTGTTTGACTTAGAAATTAAACGGCAGAGGCGTAAAGAGCACTCGTTCGCTTACCTGCTATCGGTACTTTCGCGTATCACTTTGGTGACTTTATAGGGATATTAAGGCATTTCTGTTGACCCCCAAATTTTGAGAATATATTCTTCAGATGCTAAATTAATTTTTAAGGCAAAAAATAAAAAAAAAATCTTTACAGGAACTTCCCCCCTTAATAAATTTCTGCCATCTGTGCCTATGTTGATAAACTTTTCTTACACCACCCACTTTGCACACCACACATACACACTTTATACACATTTAAAAACATCACACTTAGCAATTGTAACGAATAATAAAGATTGCAAATCCGTAGCATGAAATAGTTTTTATTGGTTGGACCTCCACAAATCGTTTTGATCAATCCGATGATGACGGAGAAAGAGATAATTAAACAAAACCGATCTTACAATTCATATAATTATTTATTTGTTATTTAAATAAACTTATTTACGCTATTTATTCTAGACACTAATTTTTAACTTTACATCGATTATAAAGTCGAAAATGGATTAATATTATCAACCGACTCCTTGTACACGAACTCAACACACTCTTCCTGACCGTCTCGGTCAATTTTCAGAAACCAATTCCTTGTCTGACCGTCTCGGCCAACATCTCGAAAACCCTGGATGTAAATCTTTTGTTTCCGCCTGCAGATAAAAGGATTTCTCCTTTTCTCCGCCAGCTGTTTTCTTTAGCCGAATGGGCAAGGATCTCTTCCGGGGGAAATCGATACAAAGGAGAAATCATATAGAGAATTGTGCTAATGTACATTTATGATTCTCTATGTTATTTATTTTAGCCGAATGGGCACGGATCTCTTCGGTGGGAAATCGATAGGAAACACAAAGAAAAATCAATAGCGTCTAGGCGAACGTGCAGTTCGTTTTATTGCCTGTTGTTTGTTTTAACTTTGTTTGGTTAAAACGGAAACCGACGCTGGTTGTGGTAACCATTTTTCTAAGGGTTCATAAAATTGCTGACGTGCATTTTATGATTCTCAACGATTTCGTTTGAAGAAAGGCATCTGGTCTGCACATTTGGCTCTTATGGGATTTTTGTGATGGACCTTTGGTTCGATTTTCCTGTCTAAGTTTTCTAATGTGACCAAATTGAGCGTTTAGTCCAATTTGTTTGAAATTGAATTGATTAGCGCAAATTGACCGTTTAGTTCGATGTGTTTGGTATCAATTTATTTGGGACCATTTGATGTATGGGGTAATAGCCTAGCTTGGGTATTGTCTCATCCTTTAAGTGGATGTTTTTGGTGTGTATGGCAATTAGTGGCGGAGACTGGCTCCAAAGGGGTAAGTATTATGGGATGGATGGTTGTGGCCGTAACACCTAGGGTATTCGATAGTGTCCTATTTTCGGACGACTTTCGCCTGTCAGTTTTTTTTTTTGCTTTGTGTTCATGTAAAGAAAATTGTATCCGCCTGAGGTATTCAACTGGTGCAAATGGGAACGTTTTTTTTTTCCATTTTTATATCATTTTTTATTTCTTCCTATTATTATAATTTACTTACTCGCTAGACAAAAATGATTAAACTCTAGCTTATGCTAACTTATTTCCTAACTTACTGGTCCCTTGCGGACTCTCTAAGTTACATGCATACGCTTAGAGCATGAAAATTTGGCTTTCGACATTATGATTATTTAGTTTACATGAATTTTAAAGAACTTAATTGGATACAAAGAAAATGAAGAACAGAAAAAACATTGTTTTTGTTATTCTTTTTACCTTATATCTAACTTAAACACTGAATTAACAATTGATATATTTTTTTTTTTTATACCTTAACTCTATCCTAAACCTAACATCAAAGCTATACTTTCGAAATGCTTAATCTATGTAAGCTTTCCGTTGTTTGCTGGTTTTTTTTATTATTATTGTTATTATTATTATTATTATTATTGCTTTTTTCAGTTTTATAAGGAAACTGGATTTTAATTGCCACTCAGTCACCAAAACCGCTGGTGTTGCTTATTTGTGTCTTTTCGGTTTTTCTGTGCTACTGCCTTACTGGACTGCAGGCGCTCTGTGTGCGAATTAATAAAAAAACAGTTGAGTTCTTATTAAATATCAAAAACTTATTTTATTTTATTTTGACTTTTCTCAAAGATTTCAAAGATTATCCTTCCTCGGATTTCTAATCGAGACTGCCTGCTCAATTCGCCTCCAGTCTCCTTTTTAACCTTTCTTCGCTTCCATGTTGTCCTTATCATATGCCAGCAGATCTTCGTTGTGAGGACTGTGGGAACTTTTGCTTATTTTGAAGTAGTGTTGAATGTATTACCTACAGCATGTGTGCTGAGGACTGTGGGAACTTTTGCAGATATTGTTGTTTGCAGCTAATGTTGGATGCATTAACTCTCCTCCTCTTTTAGAAAAAAGCGTCCTCGCTTTTCCAGTTAGGCGTAGTGTTCTTGAACAAAATTCATTTATAATGATAACGGCACTTCTAACAGGGTGTTCTATTGGGATGAAAAGTGTTGAGATTTCTTGTATATTGGTGAATTTAGTATCTGCTTCTGACTCTAATATATTTAGTGAATCTAATCTTTCCTCCTGTTTTTGTGGATGATTTCTTTTAATTGTTTTTTTTATGTTTGACTATTTAGTTCTATCTACATGTACATTATTTTCTTTAACGTCATTTAAGTCTAGAATGTTAGAATAGAACTTTTTATTGGATGAATAACTTCTAGGGTAAGTACGATGAAAAATAATTTTAATTGCCTGGTTGTGAACGAATGTTATCCTTGTGCACTTTGGAACTACGGTTCGTTGTCACTGTGTTTCCATTATCGTCTCCGACAATGTGTTCGATGAAGCGATCAGTATTTTTGTTTCGTCGGGATGATCTCACATAAATTTTGTCTCCTGGTTTATACATTTTGGTTTCGCGGTTCTTGTTAAAATACTTTATTAATTGTTTTTGGTTTGCTTCAAGTTTTTCCTGTATATTAGGATATGTGAGTCTGTTAAAAAACACGTCCTCGGGTTTCGCGTTAGTTACCGAGTGAATAGAGTTGTTATATTGTTTCACTGCTTCGAATATGAAGTCCTTACATTCACCGTTAATTTGTTTAGCGATTGCACGAACTATTTCTATAATTGTGGAATGCACACGCTCTATTTGGCTGTTGCTCGTAGAATGATCTGTTGGGGTTTTTATGTGTACCACATCGTGCCGGTCGTAGATATTTTTAGCTTGATTGCTGGTGAATATTGACTCATTGTCGGTCGTGAGGAATTGTTGTCCATGATAAGCGAAGTTTTGAGATAAGAGTTCATCGAGAACTAAATGTATGTTTAATTTATCTGGAATGTGTCTCAAATATGCGTACTTTGAGTAGCGGTCTATTGTACTGATATAGAGTTCGTTATTCATATGAAATATGTCCATTTGTAAGTGTTGGGATGTTTTATCGGGTATGGGGGTTTTTCCAATCAGTTGTTTGTTGGGTTTTCGGTCGTATTTTGTGGTCATGCATATTTTGCAATTGACTGCGTATTTTTTGCAATCTTTATTCTGGGTTGGCCAATAATAGTTTTCTGATATTTCTGAGTTGTTATTTCTATAGTTTCGGTGTGCTCTGTCGTGGGTATCTTTTATTATTTGTAGCTGTTCGTCACGGTCTATGATGTCTTTTAAAAATGCTTGGGTTAGTATGATTTTGTAATTGCTGAATGTCTCCTTGATTTTATTTTCGAGTTGGAATATTGTTTCTTCATTTGTTTTAATCGCATTAATGATTTTTGGATTCAATATTTTTTTTAGGTTTATTATCAGAGTTGCTTCATCTTTGAATTGAATAGTATGTCGTTCATTTTTGAAAATGGTATAGGAACTTAATTTATTAATAGATCCTTTTATTAACAAAATTTGGTTTTTGTAATGGTTGAGAGGATACGATGCTCGTTTGAATTGATCAGTAGGTGAGCTTATAGCTGAGTGGTCAGAACATGTTGATGAATTTATTTGTTGTCTCGAGAGTGCGTCTGCTACGACATTTTGATTACCTGGTTTGTATTTTAATTTTGCTCCATACTCTTCAATTAAATTCTTCCATCTTTTGAGTTTGTTATTTGGGTTTTTTTCTGAAATTGCAAATGTTAGAGATTGATGATCTGTGTATATCGTAAGATCAGATATTCCATATAGAAGGTTTCGTAATTTGGTTAGTGACCAAACGATGGCTAGCAACTCTTTTTCGTTTGTTGAATAATTTTCTTCCGCTGAGTTAAGGGTTCTAGAAATAAAGGTTATTGGTCGTCTCCCTTGACTTAAAACTGCTCCAATAGCGAAGTTGCTAGCGTCGGTTGTTAATTCGAATGGTTTGTTGTAATCTGGTTGATATAACTCTACTTGTGCTTGGAGTTCCTTTTTTATTTTATTAAATGCCTCTGTAGCTGGGTTATCAAATTTTATTTTTACAGTCTTGCTTTTATTTTTTGAAATTTGTCCATCTCCTCCCTGTAGAAATATCGTCATAGGCTTTGTAATTTTAGCATAATCTTTTATAAACTTGCGATAATATCCCGCGAGTCCTAGAAATGATCGTAATTCTTTTAAGTTAGTGGGCTCGGGATAATTTTTTATTGTTTTTATTTTTTCTGGGTCTACTGTTATTACATTATGTTTTATTATGTGTCCTAAATAATTGACTTCATCTTTAAAGAAATGTGATTTTTCGGTCGATATCTTCATGTTAGCTTCTCTTAGTGTATTTATAATTATTTTTATATGTCCCATATGTTCTTCTTCATTCTCTGAATATATTAGTACGTCGTCTATATAAACATACGCGAATTTTCCAATATAGGGTCGTAGAATATCGTCTACTGTTCTCTGGAAGATCGATGGTGCATTTTTCAATCCGAATGGCATTCGAACAAATTCATATTTAGCTCCGTTTATGCTGAAGCTTGTTTTCGCTCGATCTGATTCCTTCATTTTTATTTGATGGAATCCTGATTCTAGATCAAGTGTCGAAAATATCTTTGCTCTGCCAAGATTTTGTATGGTTAAATTAACGTCGGGAATCGGGTGTCTATCGGTTATAGTTTCGGCATTCAATTTCTGGTAGTCGATAACCATCCGTCGTTTCGGCTTACCATTTTCGTCTGTTCCCTTTTTTGGTACAATCCATACAGGCGAATTGTATGGGCTATGACTCTTTTGAATGATGCCTTCCTTTAACAGTTCATTAACTTCTTTATTTACGAAGTCGTTATCGGTTATAGGGTAAGGATACTGGCGTGAATAGATTGGATCTTCGCTTCTAGTGCGAATTGTTGCTTCGATTTTTGTTGTAAATGGGAGCGTTGGGTTTGTTTCCTCATTAATGTGCATAATGTCTTCGATTTCTTTTTTATATTTCTCGCTGTTAATGGTAAAATTAATTTTTTGTTCTACTTTGTCTTCAATTTTTTCTTCTCCCTCGTTTATATATTTATATTTAAATTCATATGTTTGTAGATTAATCTCTGCTTTCAATTTTTTTAATCCTTCTAACCCCATTAACATATCAAATTCTTCCAATGCGTCTGTTTCGTAAAATATCATTTTATGGTGCAAAATGTTCATTATCTTTTTTGAAGTTACTGTAGAATGTCCGTGTAATGTTTTAATTTTAATTCTATTTTCTATCAAAATCGATTTGCCATATTTATATTTTGAAGATATGTAGTTATTTGTAGCTCCTGTGTCGATTAAAATATTTACTTGTATAGTTGAACCTCCTTTATCCTTAGATTTTAAGACTAAACACGGAAGTCCATTCACTTGGCTAAAAAAGTACAGCCATAAATTAGTTCGTTTTCGTCTACTTGTGGTATGGTGGATTCATTGTCTTCAGTCGTTTCCATTTTGTTTACTCTTTGGAACTTAGGCGGCGGTCTCTGGTTTTGGGATGATATGCCATGCTCCCTTTTAACTGATTCTCGCTGTTGCCAATCATGGTGGTTGAACTGTTGTCGTGGCTGCCACTGTTGTCTCTGTTGATTTCTGTTCAATTCTTCATACGGATTGCTTCTGGTTGGTTGCACATATTTTTGTGAGTTATCTACGTCCATTGGTTCAGCGGCTGGTCGATATCGCACCTGTACATTGGGTTGATGCTGTCGTTGGTCAGGTAAAGTTTCTCTTCTGGTGCGGTTAAATCTGAATATGTTATTGTCATGCATGATTGTGCTAGCCATGGCGTATGCTGATTCTAGATCATTTGGTCTATTGGCATAAAGTGTACCCCTTGTATAGTCGCAGTTGAGGCCTTGGATGAATGATCGTACTCCATCCTTTGTGGCATTTTTACGAAGTGGTTCTGCATTGCTCCCTTCTTCCATTTCGATTTTACTGAGGATTAGATTTAAGGATTTATTCACTTCGTCGAAGAATTGTGAAAGCGTTAATCTTCCTTGGGTTAGGTTTCTCAATTGATCCTGTAACACGTACAGTGCTCGTTGATCGGCATATACATAATCGAGTCTGTTAATTATGGCGTAAAAATTGAATATTGTATTGTGTGATACTAAGATGTTCGCTGCTGCACCTTGTATTTTTGATTTTAATATCGACAGGCATGTGAAATATTTATTCGTTCCTTGAAAGTTTTTTATGTTTTCCATACACGTCCATGCCATGTTTCGCCATGCACGATAGCATTCTTGCTTTCCGTCGAAGATCGGAAGAGCTTTGAAGATCTCTGTATCGATTTGTTCTGAGTTTTGTAGCGACAGCGTTTCCGCTTTTAATTCTCGTGTTGTTACGGCTTCTACGTTGCTAAATCCTCTTATTTGTAAATCAGCTATTAATCCGTTTAGTCTCTGATTTTCTGCATCTAGCGCTTTTTGGTTGTTTGCCAGATGAACAATCTGGGTTTGTAATTCTGCGTTAGTGGTCATCTTTGGAGCTGTCGGTTTTGTTGAAATAAGCTTGGGTGATTCTTCTGTGTCACTTTCGCTTTCGCTTTGCTGATTATACCTGGATCTTTCCAATATATTTCCTTCTGAGATTCTTCTTTTGCTTGTTTTTATTTTCATTGATTACACTTTTGTTTCACTGAATTGATTTAATTGGTTTTCTTCATTAATTGTTGAATTTTTCTGTTATGCGGATACTCGTTCTTGTTGGTTTAAAACCTATCACTTTTCACTAGAAATTATTAGTGTTCTTACCATATTTTGCGTACTATGTACGTTGGCGAAGGTCCTTACTGTTGCGGCCCAATTGTCTTCTTGTCCGTTTGAGTAAGATGTCTTCAGATTTTCCTTTAAGTTCTCAAGGATTAGTGTGACGATGCTTCTCCTTTGCCTGGGATGTATCTCTGCGCTGTCGTTTGGTTTCACGTTCGTCTGGATTTTCCTCAGGTTATTTCTTCAGGGTTCTATCTCAGAGGTACCACTTGGATCCGTGTCCTTTTCTGGATAGTTCCTTGGTTTATGGTCCATAGGGTGTAATAACGATAGAAGTTAAAACACTCCTGGCAGGATCGCCAATTAATAAAAAAACAGTTGAGTTCTTATTAAATATCAAAAACTTATTTTATTTTATTTTGACTTTTCTCAAAGATTTCAAAGATTATCCTTCCTCGGATTTCTAATCGAGACTGCCTGCTCAATTCGCCTCCAGTCTCCTTTTTAACCTTTCTTCGCTTCCATGTTGTCCTTATCATATGCCAGCAGATCTTCGTTGTGAGGACTGTGGGAACTTTTGCTTATTTTGAAGTAGTGTTGAATGTATTACCTACAGCATGTGTGCTGAGGACTGTGGGAACTTTTGCAGATATTGTTGTTTGCAGCTAATGTTGGATGCATTAACTTCCATGTGTGCTGAGGACTGTGGGAACTTTTCCTTATATTGAAGTAGTGTTGAATGTATTACCTACAGCATGTGTGCTGAGGACTGTGGGAACTTTTCCTTATTTTGAAGTAGTGTTGAATGTATTACCTACAGCATGTGTGCTGAGGGCTGTGGGAACTTTTGCAGATATTGTTGTTTGCAGCTAATGTTGGATGCATTAACTTGCGCGACCTCTCGATTATAACATATTCGTTTATCTATACCCGACCGACGCACGTGATAAATCAACGGTATAGCGGATTCATTTTGTATGAAGACGTTCATGTCAAGACTGAGGAATGCTTCTGGCGGAATAAAGCCATTGCGACGGACCCCCTCATAATACATATTGTTTAGATAATATGCACTAAAAATTAAATCGTTCGGCGAGCTCAATAATCTCGGAAGATGCCCTCGGATCAACTTGATCATAAAGTTATCCACCGTACAGCGCTTCATTGGGATAGTATTTTTTGTGATCGGATTCAGGAGTCCGATGTAAGTTAAGACACGTCCTGAGGCATTGTCTCTCAAAAATCCGGATCTTTTCCATTATGCTAGGTCCCACATTAAGCCACACTGGACATCCATATATGATCATCGGTCTGATGAGAGCCATGTAGCATATAACTTTAACTCTGCTGTCAAGTTGACTACTGTGAAACAGTCTTCTTGTCATAGCATAAGCTTTCTTTGCCCTGGCCAGCGAAACCTCCTCATGTTTGTTAAAATATAGATACTGATCCAGCCAGATGCCTAAGTATTTGACTACATTTTTGGTTTCCAGTGTTTGTCTGTGTGGCCCGTAATAGCTACTTTTCCACAGTTGTTGCTGGTGTCTCTGGTACCTTCAGCCAGTGGTGTTCTAAAGAGGATGGTTTCACACTTCTGGATATTGATTTTGAGTTTCCAGTTGTCGCAGCATCGCTGAATATCATTGAAATCCCCTTGTAATAATCCGTTAATGATTTCAATTTTTGGTGCTGTTCTACATGTTATCAGATCGTCTGCATACGCAATACCCTGATGACGAGGCCTTATCAAGTCGCTAGTGTAGATATTAAAAAGGATCGGAGATAACACCTCTCCCTGTTGCATTTTTTATTTTGTAAGTAATGTTGGAGGTCACATTGCCACTTTTGACGACGAATTTCCTTTCATTCGACATGTCATATAGTATATACAGTAGTGGTTTATGAATGCCTAGTCTCATTAGCTTGAAGTATAACCCTTCTAGCCAAACGGTGTCGAAAGCCCTGTAGCGTTTCCGCCAAACCCTACGGTCTACTTACCTGAAAAACCCCCGTAACTACTACCCAACTCCCTTAAGTTTGCTAATGCAACGGTATTAGTACCTGTAAAGGCTTCACGCATTATGTAGATCACCATCTGTAATCATAAAATCCCTATAAAGAAAACTTACCTTCATGCATCCCTTCGCATACAATTTTCCGTAAGATTTCTTTGTTTGATTATTTGGTATTCTGAACCAATTCGGTACCAGACAAATTCCAGTAAACAAAATAATTCGGATTGCATTCAATGTAACCGTCATGACAGGGACCATAAATATCGCGCCGTCTATTTTCCCAGCCGCGTCATATACCTTTTCATACACATTGCCTGGCAACCTTTTTTTGTTTGTCTTGCCAACAAACAACCCAAGCAGCTGCATATAATTAGCGCAATAGACGCTGAAACCAAATTCTCCAGCATGTCCTAATACAAATATGAACCCGGTTTCTATTGCAACCAGAGATGCCATAAACATCCAGTTTGCTTTTAGCACCTTTTTCTCCTAACGTCGAAAATAGCGACGAGGCATCGTATAAACATGACCCTCATTAAAGAGCGAACCATTTGGTCGCCTTTTCTTTTGTCCTTGCCGCCTGCCTGTTTCGTTGTTCCACTGCACGTGTGAATAGCATTGATCTCAACGATCCCACACATACCACCATGACCTTTATTACAAGATCTGGTTTCCTATACCACCAAGAGAGACTTTACGTTTCCCTGGTGGTAGGTAAAAAAACGATATCCTTATTGGAGAGGATATCGTTTGAGTCGTATTCCACACACCAGACCGAGCTGGTCGATCCTCCATTCATCCGTCAGTGCGCGCACAGAGTTTGTTTTTCTTAGAATCCCCCGTAGGGTGTGCACTGGAGTCTGCACCCCTGCGGGATGTATCCTTAATTCACTTCTCTACGTATTCCGCGAACGTTGGGCCTAGTTTGAACTAAATTCAAATATTCTAACATTAAGTAAACATATTACGCGGAATTGAAAACTGTTTGTGATTAAGTCGAAACTACCGTGAACAATAAAAGTAAAAGATGTGATCAGCAATTAATTCTTGTGTTTCATTTAACTTGTTTCCTGTGTTGAGAAGTTTAGTTATGTGTTGCCTTCCTTGCGAACGATACGTGTCGGCATTTAGTGACAGTCATGATGGGGATAGGAGTTAAGCAGCGTCGTACGCCGGCGCACCACCACTTCCACCCCACAGCCCTCTCCAAGTCAATCAAACAGGCACCTGTGCACTGTTTCAGACTGTTATTCCACAGAATGTCTGAAACCAGTTTAGATGCGCCATGTGTGGTTTTGTAGCGATCCTAACAGATACACACAATTCACAAGCAAAAATAGTGAAGAACACCGAACGAAAAAAATCGAATAAGAAAAATACATCAGAACCGTATACCAAGCGATAAATAAAAATAATTCACACCAGTGGAATATAGTCGAGTTTAGAAATCAAATTCTAAACACGGTCAGTAGCCTGGTGTGTAACGCTTAGGTAAAATTTTTTTCGTGATTCGAGCTGTCATAGCGTCAGTTCGAATCACACGATCTTCTTCACTATTATTTCAAACGCTATAGTTTCATGACCAGCTTTAAAACCAAACTGGTTATTTGGAGTAATGTTATTGTCCTCAACCCATTTAAGTAGAGCATTGTTTAGAACCTTCGATCGCAGATTTTTTGGGTTTGTTCTGTCTTCCCCTCTTTTTGGTAACGGTTTGATGATGGCCGTTTTCCAACGTACTGGATAGTGTGCGCTGTTCAGAGCGTTGTTAAACAAGACTGCATATATGTCCATTGCGATTGGAGGAAGATGTTTTAGTACGATATTGGGTACTCCATCGATTCCAACTGATTTTTTGTTTCTTAATGATGCAAAGACGCCATGGATGTCTTCACTAGTGATCAAAAGGCTGTTAGCGCTTTCGACAGTGATCTCGGCGTTTGCCGTATTTTCATTACAGAATTCGATAAAACCATGGTTTTCTGATCTCCACTGTGAGATGTCATTTCGAAGATGACGATAATTTAGTAGAACTTTATCCTCCAAGTCATGGTTGCGACGAATTATTTCATTTGCCGTGTACATTTCTTGAAAGACAGCCTCTACAACATTCACTTTTTCCAAGGGATCTTCAAACACAAAAAGTTCACCGTTTAGGATGGCGTTGGTTTAGTTGGTTTAGTGAGGGCAGAACCCTCATATATTTAGCTTAGTACAAGCGATAAAACTTAACAACTAACCCAAAACTATATATAAGAATATAAACTATGATTAAAAAGAAAAAAAAGATGTTGGTGGGGGGGGGGGGGGGGGGGGGGGGGTATGTTTGGCGAGTTGGTTACTGGGTTTATCCATCAATTATCACTCATTCATTCACCTCGCTTAGTACAGGATGTAAGAGTGTAGAAGGGGAGTGGGCGTGCTCAGGAGGGGAAAGAGAGGAGATGAAGTTTGAGAGCAGTAGAGGTAAAGTTGAAATCGAAGGAGGTAGGGTAGGAATTTGCCCGCCGCAGCATTCGCGAAATGGGTTCATTAGAGCCGTAAGAAGTGTGGTGGGTGGGTAGATAGAAGAGATGAGGGTTTCGCAGGTTACGGGGGTTAGTGTAAAGTGCAATGGTGGAGAGTGAAGTTGATCAGGTGGAGCCGGCTTGTGTATGGGGAAGAATCCGAGGATTCGCCCAGTTCAGTCCGCGGACGGCAAAACGCAGAAAACGACGTTGCATGCTTTCGATTCTGCGGGAGAAGGTGATGGAATGACATTTGACAACGTTGAGTTCAAGGCAGTTATTACGGTACCAAGTTGAGGAGCTGTCGAGGTCCGTTTAGAGAAGCGAGGAGTCGAGAGGAGAGATGATCGTTTTGTAGAGTTTGGCGTCGTCCGCATAGAGGGAGATGGATAAGTATTTAATAGTGGAGTCAACATCATTGATGGTAAGGATAAATAGGAGGGGACCTAGATGGCTGCCTTGTGGAGCCCCCGACGTGGGATGAAAAGAATTTGACGGGGAGGATCTGAATTTGACACGATAGGATCGATCTTTCAGATAAAAAGATAACCACTTGATCAATAGGGGTTCGAAACCTAGGGAGGACAGCTTAAAAAGGATAAAATTATGGGAGATTTTGTCAAAGGCCTTGTTGAAATCACTGGTGATTACATCGACTTGGTTGCCATCCTCTAAGGCACGGAGAGTATGGAATGAGAATTCGATCGGATTCCTTGTGGTCGACCTACCCGAAAGGAAACCATGCTGGCTGGATGAGATGATGGATTTACAACGGAAAGATAACGCGTTGTAAAGAATTCCTTCGAACAGTTGAGGAGCTGTTTGAGACAGTTTGGCGACGGGGCGGTAGTTGCTTATATCGTTTTTAGGTCCCTTTTTACTAGGGAAGATCCCTTGTGAACGGGATAGATTGAATATCTTTGATATCGGGACGGAAAGAGAAGTGGAACATTTTTTTAAAAATACAGCCGGTAGTCCATCCGTCCCAGGGCTGAACTCGTCTTTGAGTAAGTTTGATTTCTCCTAAACTACGTGACGCTGAATAATTTGAGGGGTGAAGGACCCGAGGGAGAATTCGGGCAAGTCTTTGAAGTGAGACGGATTGGGTTCGAAGGAGATGTCTGTGAAGGATTTATTGAAGAACGAAGCGAATATATTGGAAATAGTTAGGGGGTCGGTTGAAGTAGTCGCGCCATAAGAAAGGGAGTTAGGATAGGCGTCGGATTTACGTTTGTAATTTATGAAATGGAAAAAAGATTTGGGGTCATTGATCAAATTAGATTGTGTTTTTGTGAGGTAGTTGGTGTAGAGGGAGTTGTAGAGCTCGGAAAATTTATAAAAGGAACCGAGGTAGTTGGGGTCGTTTTGGAAGGAACGCGTTTTGAGGAAAATGTTCCACAAGTTATTTCTCTTGTTCCGAAGAGTGCGGAAGGTGCGGTTGTACCATGGCGGCGATGAAACCGATGACCTGTGACGAGAATAGGGGACATATAAGGCGACGGCATAGTAGATCTCCTTATAGAGAGTGGCTTCTTCTACCCCCAAATGATCAAAGCGAAACGCCGTTTTGCTACGATGCTCATTTAAAAGGCGGAAGTTAGGTTTGTGGAAGTTGTAGGAAAAGCTGTCATGAGGTAGAGAAGGCTGGGTTTCATGATCAAGATATATGGATAAGAGCAGCGGGGGGTGGTAATTATCAATGGTGGAGAGGGCGCGTGGACTAGGGACAACTGAGGACGTCTGTGGATCCGTTGTGAACACGAGGTCCAGTTGTCTCCCCATATGCCGACGGAGGCATGAGTCGGTGAGACCGTTTCTTGTAGCTAGTGGGGTTTAAAACGTAGAAGGCTTGTTCGTCAGCCAATGCCCATTGGAGATGGAGGGGGTTAAAATCGCCAAGAACGACGATATCGTATATTGAGGTGCTTAACTCGGTTAGGTTATCTACCGCTTCTATTGCGAGTTCGTGTGACACGCTGGGTCGTGAAGGAGGTATATAGAAGCAGATAATGAAAAGAGACTTAGGGGGCTTGTCGATTTTTATTGGGACGTAGCCAAGATCCGGAGAAGAAGAGATGGCAATTAGAGACGAAGCGAGTCTGTTATGAGTGGCAAGCAGCACTCCACGGCATGGGGAATCGGGACCTTCTCGATGGGCGTTATCATCGCGAAAAACATTAAAAGAGGGGGGGAATAGTTCAAGAATATTAATACTAGGGATAAGGTTGGTCTCAATCAGAGCGTATATGTCGAGGGGGGGGGGGGTGCCTTTTCCAGAGTCGAATGTGTTTTGGAGCGGAGACATCTAACATTCTGATAATAGACGGTTAGGAGGAGGGCATTGGGGGTATTGAGGTGATGGGGGGATGAGAGGGCGACTGATTAGGGTCAAAAGTGTTTGTCATTATTGGGATAGGTCATTTTCTTGTCGATATATTGGCGAAATGCCGAGAGATATTTTAGCACCTTATTAGGGAGCATATCGAGATTTTTATGGAACTTAACGAACAGGCTGCGAAGGCTAGGAAAGTCGGTGGGTAGACCTTCCTGTTGGATGGAGGCTGTTACGCTGGTTTTCGTTTTACCTTCATAACAGACAGAGTCAGATTTGTCGTGGAGGTATGAAAGATAGAGGCGGACATTCCCGTAGGTCGTTTTGTTCCTAAATTTAGACAAGGCACACCGGTTGTCAGAAGAATTAATGGTCTGCTGAATGAGTTTGACAGATGGGGGTATTAGCGGGTCGATTAAAGGTCTAGAGGGGGGCGGGGTGAACGGGAGCGAGAACTGGATGCGGGAAGGAGTGGTGCGAGGGGCGGCCTCGAGTTAGGTTCTGTGGATGAGTGAGGGTGCGTCCAGATGGGAGGTGGTTGTTGTTTGTGTCTATGCCTATATTTGTCATCATTCGTTGGTTTTAGTCAGTTTGTGGTATTTGGAGACACTGAATGTCGTTTTCATTACTTTGCGGGAACATACTAGGGATGTTGGAATTTACCGCACGAATTTTGTTGTTCCCATACAAATTTGCTGATAGCCTGTAGTTTCCTTTTATCAGCTGTTGGAGATTTTTTAATCTGGACTTCAATGATATTATCTCCTGGTCGTGCCTGTCAGTAAATCCATAGTTTGCTTTATGGTTACGTCCATTTTTTTTATGTATTTGTCGATCTCATCGTTGGATATGTTTCTGTTGGTAGGAGGATTAATATCTTTTAAGCGGATTTCTCTTGTCAAGGTTTTCGTGAAACGCGTCCAGCGCATACCCCCATAGTTATAGGGTTGCGGTGTCATACATTCACCGAGTTCCACAACTTCGCTTGGTGTTTTTATCACTATTGATAATGCACAATGGTCGCTGTCATACACAATTGTGCGTAGGAAGTTTATATTTTGTCTGTTAGTATCTGTATGTTTAAGTCGTGTGTCAATAAGCATAATATCGAGGAACGATCCCCCTCTGGGGAAAGAAGGATATTCTGTAGTTAGCAGGCCAGGCTTTTATTCAATGTGATGTTGATCTAGTCAACCAGCTAGTTGATTTCCTCTCGTGTTGGGTATGCTATTTCCCCAATTTGGGTGTTTAGCATTCACATCGCCACCTACGATGTAATAGTTCCCTTCAGAGTGAAGTTGTAAGCATCGGAAAAGAGTCTCTAGCTCCAGTATAAATAGATTTTGTTGATGTGCCTCTGGTGCGTAGGCAGATATCACATACATCCTCCTACCTTGTCGGAGGGGTATGCGGATGATGCACGCTTCAAGCACCTGAAATCTGCGCATCTCACCGCTATATATTACCTTATGTTGAATTTATTTCTTAACAAAGATTGCCACCCCTCTTTCTTGTGTGGAGTTGGGCCGGTCTCTTCGTATAATGTCGTAGTTTGTGTGACATAGTTTATGCCTCTGATTCAGCTTAGTTTCGCTAGCCAGAAGCACGTCAGGACTTTCGTCTTGCAACAGTTTAAAGAGAGCGGCTCTTCTCTCGATTCTGATAAGTGAATTTACATTCACGACTAGAGCCTTAATTGTGCTTTCTGTTCGGGGGTTTATATTGACGGCTGGCTAGACAACTGCGAATAGACCCAGTCTAGTCTAGTGTCCTGGTCCTTTATTTGTTTTTGCATTTGTGTCATCTGCGTCTGAATACCGAGCAAGGATGTGAGAACATTTGCTAGTGTCACGGTTTCTGGAGGCACAGTATGTTGCGGCGGTCCCCGTGTGGTTGGTTGTGGCGTGTTTCTCCTACCAGCTGTTACTTCAGCATACGAGAACTGGGGCATTACATTTAGTGCTGGTCGGGCTTGAACTATCGGGCGTTCTATTTTACGTTGCTGTGAAAACTTTTTTCCTGTAGTTCGCGGAATTTGGGACAGCCTCGATAATTAGCGGGGTGTCTCTCGCTCTTACAGACTGCACACTTTAAAAGAGTTCTGTCGTCTACCCTGTCTTTACCTAACGTGCATTGTTCTGCGCTGTGGTCCTGTCCACATCTTACGCATCGATACTGCATTTCGCAGTTTACTGCTGAGTGCCCGAACCTTTGGCAGCGAAGCCACTGGATTATATCTCTGCCTTTTTTCAATTTGTCCCATGTGACAATTTGATGGTTCATCATCATCTTGGCCTTATTTAACAAATCTCTCCACCGGTCCCGATTACGAGCTGATGTCATCCAGTTTAGCACTCCCAGGCTCTGGGCGTCCTGGTCTACGCCATCCCTCCATCGCAGACAAGGTCTGCCGCGCTGTCTCCTTCCATACATCCTGCCACAAAGGACTTTCCGGGCAGGCTCCTCTTCGCTCATTCGAGCTAGGTGTCCCGCCCATCGGAGTCTACCGAGCTTGATTTTTCTTACAATATTAGCTTCAAGGTAGATTGCGTACAACTCATGGTTGTAGCGTCTCCGGAATCGTCCTCCCTCACATACGGGGCTAACAATTCTCCTTAAGACCTTTCTCTCGAACGCGGCCATGAGTTCAGAGTGCCTTTTATTAAGCACCCAGGTCTCCGATCCATACATAAGTACTGGTAAGACCATGGTCTTGTACAGTAGTAGCTTGGATGTTCTGGATAAATTTCGGGATTTAAAGAGCCTTGATAGACCATAGTAGGCTTTGTTGGATTTAATCAGCCGTTCGCGTATTTCTTCTTCCATATTGTTATCGGCTGATACTATTGACTCAAGGTAGTTAAAGGATTGCACTACTTCAAATTCGTGATCCACTACCCTGATAGTTTGACCAACGTTAGGTCTTCTCTTCGCAGAAGTTGCCACCATGTACATGGTTTTTCCCTTATTAATGTGCAGTCCCAGTTTTTGTGCCGCCTGCTCGATCTGGGTGAAGGATTCCTGTACCGCCGATTCGGTTCTACCGATGATGTCGATGTTATCTGCGTAGGCAAGTATCTGGCTGGACTTGGTGACAATAGTCCCTCTTGTTGTAACGCCAGAGTCACGGATTGTTTTCTCCAACGCCAGGTTGAAGAGGAGGCAGGCCAGACCGTCCCCTTGTCGGAGTCCATTATAGATGTTTATTGGTTTGGACAGCAATCCCGCTACTTTTACTTGACTAGTTACGTTGGTCATGGTCAACCTACAAAGTCGTATCAATTTGTTTGGAATGCCGAATTCTCTCATGGCATTATATAGTTCTACCCTGGCTATGCTGTTGGAGGCGGCCTTGAAGTCTATAAACAGATGATATAACGGAATCTTAAATTCCAGACATTTTTCCATCGCCTGCCTAAGGGTGAATATCTAATCAATTGCTGATTTGCCTGGGATGAAGCTACACTGATATTGACCAATGATGGCCTTAGCGTCTGGGGCTATCCGGTCTTGTAGGATAGTGGAGAGTATCTTATAGGCGGTACTCAGCAATGTTATACCCCTATAGTTGCTGCACAGTGTGATATCTCCTTTCTTATGTATGGGGCAAATTATACCGCGACGCCAATCTTCCGGTATCTCCTCTTGCTCCCATACGTGCACCACGATCTCATAAATTGCGTGATGTAACGCTGTCCCTCCTTGTTTGATCAGCTCAGCTGGTATTCCATCAGCTCCAGGGGCTTTATTTGATTTTAGCTGTCTAATGGCTTTTAATGTTTCCTCAATGCTTGGTGGCGGTAGCATTTGGTCTTGGTCTTGCATTGGTGGAGCCTCCAATTCTTCTGTGAGCTGACCATTTAGCAATTCATTGAAGTGCATTTCCCATCGCTCCAGAATGCCTTCAGGATCGGTGATCAGATTACCCTCTTTATCCTTGCATTAAGTGCAGCGTGGTGAGTACCGCGTCATACTGCGGATTATTTGGTAGAACTTCCGCGCCTGGTGCGGATCTCGCTCTCTACTTTTCTTTATTTCACAGACAAGGTTTTTTTCCCAGGCATTTTTCTTTTGTCTCTGAAGTCTTTTTTCAGATCTTCCGAGCTCTTTGCATTTCTCCTCGCGTACCCGCGTCCTATGAGACTGCTGCATTGCCCGGTATGCAGCATTCTTACGTTCAGTCACTAGTTTGCACTCATCACCAAACCAGTCGTTCCAATCTCTACGACTACTACCTAAGATGGAGTTGGCAGTACTAATGACAGTATTCTTAAGGCGTGTCCATTTCTCTTCTACGCCCGCCATTCTGGCCCCAGGACTTACTCTCCCTCCGGCGAGGTTTTCGAGGGCGAGTCTTAACGCATGATCAAAGGTGTTGCTGGTGTTCCCACTGCGTAAGGCAGCCGTGTTGATTCGAACCTGATCCGCGGATGCAATACGTCTCCGTAATGCAATCCGCGCTTGGAAAACTGTACCAACAAGATAGTGATCCGAGTCGACGTTGGCACCTCGGTAAGTTCGTACCGTCATCAGGCTCGAAGAGTGTCGGCGATCTATCAGCACGTGGTCAATTTGGTTGCGACTGGCTCCATCAGGTGATACCCAGGTGGCTTTGTGGATGTCTTTACGCGGAAACCTGGTACGACCAAGTTTTTCGATGCTGCCAATTCGATGACTCGTAGTCCATTGTCATTAGTGTTCTCATGCAAACTATGGGAACCTGCGTAGTGCCTGAAAACCGGCTCCCGACATATTTTCGCATTCGAATCCCCAAGAACGATTTTCACATCGTATCTTGGGCAGACATTGAGGGCCCGTTCGGCGTTCTCATAGTATTCTTGTTTTTCGTCGTCAGGGGACTCCTCTGTAGGTAATTTGATGGTTCAGGATAGTGATTTTCCTAAGTCCACCAATTTTGCTACCGGAGCCCCCCTGCAGAACTTTAGGTTCTGTTTCAGAGTCGACGCCTTTTAGTAGAACCGTTATATTCTTTATTTCTTTCAGGGTGTACGTGTAAAATTCCGCGGTGGCCTTTTTTAGCACATTTTTCATTTTCTCGAAGTCCTCAACCGAACTTTTCTATATGGCAAACCTGTTCCCTCTCAGTTTTTTAATTGAAAAATTCTCCCCAATAGGAAGCTTACATAGACTTACCAGTTCGTTACAATCCATATCTGTAATGTTTATAGGTGGCATCTTCGTTTTCCTTATTGTTGCCTGTTGCTCTTGTTGTGGTTGTTGTTGTGCCATCTGTTGCGCTGGACATTCTTTTTGCTTGTTACTGCTTTGTTGTGCACATTGTTGCTGTTGTTTCTGCTGCTATTGTTTCGCCATTAGCTGCTCCTTTTCAGCCAATTACTTTTTTCTGCGACGCTTCTCTGCTAATTGTGCCCTGGCTCGGGTTAGCCTTGCTTCAAGGTCGCTGATTTCCTCCTTCTCGTCTTCAGTCTCGGTAGTCGCTAAACATGCAAACATGTTGTTTGTTACTTTGCCGTCATTATATGGAGCCGGAGGGAATGACTTGCCTGCTTCCATTTTTTGCCCTTTTTCGAGAAAGTCTATTGTTGCCTCGTTTGGCTTGTTGACTTTTGTTGTCGGTCATGTCAGTGGGGAGCTCGCAGGGCGTTTTATTAACGCGGACTCTGGTTTTAGATTTTTCATGACTTGTTTCTTCTCTGCCATTTTGCATTTTGGATTTACGTCCATAATCCATGTGTTCTCACTTTTTTTTCCTTTTGTTTTTTATTATCGTTTTTTCTTTTATTGCGCGAAGGGCAAATAAATTGTGGACTCGCGCACACATCCACAATGTTCGCGTGCTCGCACGTTAACACGGTTCACACGTTCGATTTAGTATTATCGTCACAATTATTTACATTCAAGTATTAACATTCAAGTATTTACATTCATGTATTTATAGGTTGCACACACCCATGCAAAGAAACACTTCGTACAACGCGTATCGGCACTAATTGTTTTTTAATTATGTTTAACGATGTTTACCGGATCAGTTTGGTACTGCGGAATACACACACACGCATGTGTACGTGAATAATAATTTTATTTATTTTTCGTTGACGAGCGACAAACGATCTTGTTCGTTCAATGGTCACTGAAGCACTGGTGCGAATGCGACAGTCGCATGGTGTCAATGACGTTTGGGCAATAAACGTTCTTATCATTTTCGTAAAACGATAGAAAATTTCGGGACCTGAAATAAATTTCAATAGAGTAGGCACTTCAATAAAAGCATTAGGGAATTAATTATGTTGCCCATGATTATATCTAAAAAATATCGAAACCCTATTTTGTTGGTTCAATTTGGCAAAACGTGGTTTTGGTTGCTTTAGTTCCTTACTGAGCTTTCCGCTTACAACTAAATGTTCGTCTTTATCCTTCGTATTTCTCATTCTACCTTCTTTTAAGTTCCAAATAATTAGTAAAAAAAAAAAAACACTTTATCATTCTTAAAGTAAAATAATTTGAAAAGCGGGGGGCATACAGGGCAAAGTCTATGCTTTTAACCCGCCGAAGGCCAGGACGATCCTTCTCCCTGTTCAATCCAAATCTCCAGGTGACACCTCTCGATAGCTACTTTGGCACCCGCCAAGTAGTGAACCAATGCATGCAGCGACATCCAGAGAAAAGTTGGCACAATGCTAATAA
The DNA here is from genome assembly GCA_963931805.1 of Microdon myrmicae. Taxonomy (NCBI): domain Eukaryota; kingdom Metazoa; phylum Arthropoda; class Insecta; order Diptera; family Syrphidae; genus Microdon; species Microdon myrmicae. The sequence continues at coordinate 113,463,855 of OZ007502.1, forward strand.
ACTTGCCCGGAAAACAAATTATTGTGGACAATTTAACAAGTCTCGGATATGGACCGAATACCGGTGGAGAGACTTGCTAAGTAAGGCCAAGACCGAATCCCAGTTGTAGTGCCGATGATGATGATGATCAATTTGAAAACCAAAGTAATTTGATAAAATTGTCTTCTACTTCGATTTATTTACCAAGCATCAAAATTTATACCGATCTTATATGATTGACCCCCAGCCTTATTAGTCATTTAGGGCAGTAAAAATACCCTGTGTCCGAAATGTAAGGGTCACCATGAACCCGATTGAAACACAAACATGTGTTTCAGTTTACAGGGACTCTATCCTCTCCTTTTTGAGATGTTAAAAACAGTAACAGACTTTGAGACGATAAATTACAAGTGTCCTATTATTCGGTCCATAATGTGACCGAAACCCCTAAGCAGTGCCCCTAATTTACTCAAGAAATTTTCTACTTTCGTGTTAAAATAACAATTTGCATTTGTGAGCCGCCACCTTATATTTCCATGCTTAACGATGTGGTTACAACGTACAGAACGGTTCCAAAAACACCAGAAGGACACTCTGTATTCGTTATTAGGCCTCAGGCTACAAGCAGCTCTCACCTCTTTAACCGCGTCAGTGTCATCCGAGTCATTTTTCACTAGAAATTATTTCGAAAGGACTTGTATCCTTCATAGAAATAACAGTTGATCAGCCTTCGCCAATGTCCTCTCACCCAAACCACTTGTTGCCGATGGCTCTTCTATAAATCCAGTTTTGATGTAAATTATTTATTCCTCCACCTGTAGAAACTCACTTGAATGTAAGGATACCATTAAGTTCAACATCAGCTTTCGGTCTGAGGCCACGTTCACACGTTCGTCCTTTACTCAGTTCGTCCTTAAATTCGTGAGATAATTTGATAATTTATCAAATTGAAACATTTAATGGTATTCGTGTCGAATTATTGGATTCACTGCTCCGGGGGGAAAGAATAAAGTATCTGCGTATCTGAATTGTAAATTCGTTGTGGGACTGTAAAACATTTCGGGAACATCTGGCTGCTGATTGGTTGGGGGATGAGATGACTGCAGGGTCCTGCCCGTAATGAATGTGGTCGGTTATTGCTGTCGTTTTCAAAAGCCATGAAAATCTTTCGAAAACAGATATTTTTGAAAGTCGCTCATTTATATTGTTCTGTTTTTAAGGGGGTATACTGGTGTAAAAGGCAAAAAAAAATACCGTTTTTGTTCGTTTTTTTTTATTGGAAAAAACTATTTAATACATATTTTTGCAAATTTGAGCAATTATTGTGCCTACATAGAAATGTTTCCATTAAATTTATGCATAAACAAGGAAGTTATAAGTAAAAGACATCAGCGCCAAAAAAAAAAGTTTTGTTTAGTTTATGAGTGTAGTCAATTGATGAGTATTTAATTAAAAAACGTGATTAAAAAAAGGGTTTTTTTTTTGTGAAAATTTTCAACTAATTTTTGTTTATAATGTTTGATAAACAAAATTTTAACTTCTAAATATACATTCATCAAGAGCCATAATCATGCCGATTGCTCTATTCGGATGCGAAACATGAGTTCTCATAAAACGGGAAGAAAACAAATTCCGCGTATTCGAGAATAAAGCTTTATGGGGTATCTTTGGAGATAAATAGGACGAGGAGGCAGGACAATGGAGGAAACTCCACAACCACTAATTGGAGGAGCTGTACCGTAAACCTAGAATAGTGAGAGTAATCAACTCGCGAAGATTAAGATGGGCCGGACATGTAGCGCGAATAGGCAACGATAGGACCGTGCGTAGAATTCTTGACGGGAGGCGAACGGGATAGAGACCGACGGCGTTGAGAGGACAATGTTCGGTTTGGCCTTGAGGAGATCGGATCGGATGATCGAACGTGGAAGAAGAGCGCACAGCACAGGGAACGATGGCGGAGTCGAGTCGGTGAGTTCATGAATTTCCGGGCTCCTACAGGCCTATAAATAATGATGATGAATGACCAGGCCCTCGAATCTGGGGAAAGCTTGAAATTGCTCGGCGTCACGGTTCATTTCATTTCATTTTTGCAACATTTTTTTATTTTCTTTTTATATTCTTAGTCTCTGCGTCACGGTCTGTGGAAATGTATCGTGCCATAAACACGTGTCGAACATCACTGGATCCGCCTCTGGAAAACGGAGTTATCATTTTAGGGCCAACAAATATTTTACTTCGGCCCAACTTTTTCTCCTATATAAATCTCAAATTAGACCCGCGCTCGAATATTCCTCTCATGTTTGGAGCTCGGCTCCTAAACATACCCCCGACCTACTTGAGTGCATACAGAGACGAGCGATCCGTCTGATCGGGGACTCGGCGCTGACGTCAGGACTACAGTCGCTATCACATCGAAGGCGCGTAGCTGACCTCTGTTTGTTTTACAGATATTATCACGGGTACTGTTCTTCGGAGATTCGTGGTATTGTTCCACTCAATTCTGCTCATATGTCCTCCACAAGACAATCTGACGGATCGCACTAGCTTGCGGTTCATCTCCCGACAGCACGAACATCCCTGCATCAGAACTCGTTCCGTTACAGAGCGGGGAAGCTGTGGTGCTCTCTTCCCACGCGAGTGTTCCCTGAGCGTTACAACCTGCAGCTGTTCAAAAAAAACTGCAACAATTATTTTGTGGCATCTCGGGGTGCGCACTTGGCGCTATAGGTGCGCCTCTCCCGAGAGAAGTGTAAAAAAAAAGGAAAAAAATTATTGTACGCCGAAAGGCATAAGAAAAACAAAATTGATAATGTATAATTTAGAGTGCTTGCGAAGAGTCAGTAAGTTAATTTTTGTAAAATAGAATTTAACAATTAGTCTTAAGTAAAATCAATAAATGTGGAGATAAAACAAAAAAAAAAAAATAGTATGAGAGTGAATAGTATAAGAGCGAATAGCACAAGTGTTAATAGTATAGGAGTGAATAGTATAAAAGTAAATAGTAAGAGAATGAATCAAATAGCCTTGCGGGGGTATAATAGTTAATACAAAGGATTTTAGAGATGGGATATATGAATTTTGTACTAAAATGCGAATGCGCCCTTAAACTCGGTAATCTTCTGAATATATATGTGATTAGATTTCATACCCGATTACTCCTTTTTAACTTATCCAGCAGCACATATGGACTACACGCACAAGTACATGCCTGTTTGTTCCCCTACGAATCGTTTTTCGCCCTATATTCTGCGGATCGGCGTTTATTCCGAGGTGGACATATTCCGTCTTCTACAATTATACCATGCCCGCTGGAATCCCCATCTGGTGTTTAACATTGGCATTCTCTGATTTGCTCTGCGAGTATACTGCGTTCCTCCTGGAATCTACAGCATTCAGTTGAGATGTGTTCCACGTTTTCTACACATCTCTTACCCGGCGGGGATTGAGGGTCTTCCTTGTACCTGGATCTGTGCAAATATCGTCTAAAACACCTATGTCGGACATTGGAACATGCGAAAATCTGGCGCACCGTGCAGCCTGTCCGTCCATTTTTATATTTGCTATCTTTCGAAGGTACATCCTCTTGCATCAGCAGTTTGCCATTTCTGTTGCCATTGGGTAAGGCTTGACTCCCGGGCAGCCTAATATTTTTTCATATTTCGTTTTTAGCCTCTTAACTCGAACTTTAGAATTTCCGGTGCTCAAAAATATTATTTAATATATACCCTAGGTATACAGCTGACCGAGGCGTGAATACTTTTAATTGTTTTACAACTCACAGTTAGTTGGTACAAAGTGTGGTATATACTAGTAGGAATTCGTTATCACCTTTACATCCATGCTTAGGGGACAGCAGGCAAAGAATATAAAAACTCATCCAACTCCTCCCCCTCAAAAACATATTCAAGTCCCTAAGCGACCCCCGGTAAAGGTCAACATGACGCCTCAAATTCAAGCGGCGGTGCAAAAGCCTCCGAGGAGGCAATCTTCAATGCTCGAGAAACTACTTAGTTTCTCCCGCCTGATTGAAGAAATTCGACCCCGATATGAGAAACTATCAACCGAGGCAGAGAGGGAGGCCCTCCTTTTCACTGCATATGCAAGACATACCCTCCACAATGGATTCCAAAATTAAAGTTATCCTCATTAATTTCAACTCCCTTGTTTCGCATTTCAAGCGTATGATAGTCTCTGACTTCATAAAGCAAAACCGGGCGGACGTGGTACTTGTAACCGAAACTAGGTTGCATCCATGTCACCGTCCCGTATTCCCAAACTTCTCCATGATTCGAAGAGATCGAACCCTCAACTGAGGTGGCACTTGTATACTGGTTAATAGCGGACTTCCCCATGAAGCTATTGACCTCCCACACCTTGAATCCATAGAGGTGTCTGGAGTTGAACTGCACCTGGCTAATAATGGCAGAGTGAATATATACTCCGTATACCACTCCCATAAAACCAATAATGGCCCCACTAATCCCGAAGATATCGGCAAACTAATAAGGACCTCGGGGCATACACTCTTCATCATAGGCGGCGACTTTAACTCCAGACATCCCCACTGGAACAACTCTGTCTCTTGCCCAAATGCCACAAATCTGTACCAATGGTACACCGCAAGCACGTATGCTCTCAACTTCGAAATAGTCGCACCTACGGTTGGTACTCGAGGTGACTCAATCCTGGACATATTTTTTGTGTGCAAAGACTTACTTCCACAAATCACTCCTCCTCAAGTTTCAGCGGGTGTATCTCACCACAACGCTGTGACCACATTTATTCGTGGCTATCGAGCATCCCGGGCTCATATCAGATACATACCCGATTATGGGCGGACAAATTGGGACAACTTCAATATTACATTGAACGATAAACTCCACCAACTCTCTCTTCCCACTGACAGGAACCTAACGACGGTTGAGATAAACAACGCTGCAAAACGACTTCACAAGATTCTAGTTGATACTTCGGAGACTCATGTCCCGAAGTACAAACTTGAAAAGACCTATCAGATTCCCCATGACGACATCACTCTTCGTCTCATCCGGGAGCGTAAGAAGCTCTGCAGAATGAGATATCGTCACCGCTTTACGGAAAGGGAGCCATTATTGCGAGCCATTATTCACAATATTGGTACACTGATAAAACAGAGAATCCAAAACAATCGTATCCGACAATTGGAAGACAAACTGAAGGGTATTCAGATGGACCAGAACGTTTATAAAAATGTTAAAAAGATATGTGGCACGCCCCGTATCACTGGGCCAATCGTGCACAATGGTGTTGTTGTTAATAACGACACCAATAAAGCAAATATCATCGGAGAGACCTTCGAAAACAATCACAAACTTACTCTCCAAGATGGCGACCCGGATAATGCGATCATTAGTTCAGAGGTCCACAGTAAGTTGGAAGACTTTAACGAGCCAATTGTTGTCTTTAACCCAGCTAACAGTGTATACTTCGATGACACACGTGATAATGGCCACGGTTTCATCGCACCAAATGCCCTACAGAGCCTGGTTAAATCTCGAAACCCTAAGAAGTCACCCGGTATTGACAACATGTCATACCACTCGTTGCGAAGGCTTTCTGCCTTATTCTTTATAAAGCTCTCCATTCTGTTCAACCATGCTTACAACATGGGGTACTTTCCCCAAGCTTGGAGGGACGCTATTATTTGTCCAATAGCAAAAGTCGGGAAATCAACGTATCACCCCTCAAGCTTTCGCCCTACCTCGCTTCTCACTTGCATCAGCAAAATACATAAAAAATTCATATATGAGAAACTAAATAACAGGCCAATTGAAAAGATGGCCAGACACATAGATGGCGGCACTAGAATTAAATCCATATGATTTTTAGTTAGCCCTAACCTTCAAAAGACGCATGTATAAATTTGACAGATGTCGGATCATTAGTTTGTGAATTATAGTATTTTGAGTGAAGCAACTTCTGTTATTGTGAAAAAATGGATAAAAAGGAATTTCGCGTGTTGATAAAATATTGCTTTTTGAAGGGAAAAAATACAGTTGAAGCAAAAACTTGGCTTGATGACGAGTTTTCAGACGCCGCCCCAGGAAAATCAACCGTCAAGGATTGGTATGCTAAGTTTAGACGTGGTGAAATGAGCGCCGAAGACGGTGAACGCAGTGGACGCCCAAAAGAGGTTGTTACCGACGAAAACATTAGAAAAATCCACAAAATGATTTTGAATGACCGTAAATTGAAATTGAATGAAATAGCAGGCACTCTAAAGATATCAACTGAACGTGTACATCATATCATTCACGAATATTTGGGTATGAGAAAGCTCTGTGCAAAGTGGGTGCCGCGCGAGCTCACTTTTGACAAAAAACAACGACGAGTTGATGATTCGGAGCAGTGTTTGGAGATGATCAAGCGTAATAAACCGGAGTTCTTGGGTCGATATGTGACAATGGATGAAACATGGCTCCATCATTTCATTCCGAAGTCCAATCGACAGTCATCCGGGTAGACTGCACACGATGAACCCGCCCCAAAGCGTGGAAGAACGCAACAGTCGGCTGGCAAGGTTATGGCGTCTGTATTTTGGGATGCGCGCGGAATAATTTTCATTGACTATCTTGAAAAAGGAGGGACCATCAACAGCGACTATTACATAGCGTTATTGGGCCGTTTGAAGGACGAAATCGCCGAAAAACGACCGCATTTGAAGAAAAAGAAAGTGCTGCTTCACCAAGACAATGCACCGTGTCACAAGTCAGTGAAAACGATGGCAAAAACCCATGAATTGGGCTTCGAATTGCTTCCGCATCCACCGTATTCTCCAGATCTGGCCCCCAGCGATTATTCCCTGTTCTCAGATCTCAAAAGAATGCTCGCTGGGAGGAAATTTTCGTCGAATGAAGAGGTGATCGCCGAAACTGAGGCCGATTTTGAAGCAAAGGACAAATCGTACTACAAAAAAGGTATCGAAAAGTTGGAGGGTCGCTATAATCAGTGTATCGCCCTCGAAGGGAATTATGTTGAATAAAAAAAAAAACGAATTTTGCCAAAAAAATGTGTACTATGGAAGGCCGGGGACTTTTCAATTGGCCGGTTAACTTTGGCAGTGACAGGAACCTAATACCTGATTTACAATTTGGATTTCGACGAGCGCACAGCACAACTATGGCTCTCAACATATTTCAAAACCACGTCTGCGTGCGCCTATTTAATAAGGAACCCATCGTGCGGTGAGCCTGGACATTGAAAAAGCTTTTGACACCACTTGGATCGAAGGTCTCGTTTTTAAATTATTGAATAATGGGCTTAGTAGAACGCTATGTAGTATCATCTACCAGTTCGTTCGAAACAGAACCTTCCAAGTTAGAGTGAATGGAAAGCTTTCCCGAACTTTTCACGCCGCTGCAGGTGTACCACAGGGCTCCATTCTAGGCCCCATCTTATTCAATATTTACACCTCCAATATTCCTCGCCCTGTGGACGGGAGAATAAACCAGATATGCTATGCGGATGACGTCCTAGTATACACATCATCCAAGGGCCCTAAACTCGCAACAAATCGACTCAACCGTCACTTGGACGAACTGTATCAGTACTACAGTCGATGGAAAATTCGACTGAAGGGTATATTCTCATCAGTAAGGCAGAAAAATAGACTATTTTCATGTTTTTTTTTTTTTTTTGAGGAAAGTAATAAATCTAGACACTCGCGATTTTTCAGGTATATTTATTGTACTTTTAAGTAGCTTTTAAAACATTTTCAATAATTTCATGATAACCCCGAGGTAGGGGCACGTTGCGCCGTAGACCGCTGCGAAATAAAGGACCTCGATGGCGACTGTCCTACAGGTCATAAGATTTATCTGAAACAAAAAATCGAAAAAGGTTGCTTGTTTAGTATGAGTGTGGTTATGGCATGAACCACGAAAAATGAAATCTATACAAATATAACGTTTTGAAATTTATGTGCGCTTTTAATGAATGTTTTCGTTCTTTTATTTGTTTATAAAAAAATCAATTTACAACGTATCGGCATAATTATGATTCAGAGAGTTCAATTACACGTATTTAAAAAAAAAAACATTCAGATTCGTTGAAAATTGACTGAGTTATCACAGTCGCCAGCTCGAAAAACGTTGTTTTCCAGAAAACGCGTTTAAAGTTTTAAGTGTACTCGCTACCTGCTTTGACTCAGTCGGCTCGGAGGCTCATAACTTTTTAACCGTTACGAATTTTTCCTTTTAACATGATATTCTAGACAGTTATAGCTATCGAATTCCGCAAAAAAAAAAAAAAGTTGACCAAAATTTGACCCAACTGATGAGAATGTACCCTTAACCCATCCAAAGCAGTAGCTATAATTCTGAGTAGTAAACACTTCCAACCTGCTTCTCGATATTCACAGAATATTCGAATAAAAATGGGAGATACTACGATTAGACCACAGGACAGGATGAAATATCTTGGGGTCACTTATACCCCAAAATGAATTTCATCAAACATGTGACCCACATTCTCCAAAAGAGCCTCGGTCGGTCTAAGCAACTGCACAACATTTTGAAGTGGAGCAACAAAGTTGACACCAAAGTTAAGGGCATATATCATAAGCAGCTAATCCGATCTGGAATATCGTACGCCTTTCCTATATGGCCCTGCATATCTTCGGCTCGAATGGGAAGACTTCGAGTTTTCGAAAGGAAACTCCTCAGAAGATGCACCAATCACACTAGAAGGCCTGACGGTCGCCATTACCCCAACTCTCACTTATACGAAGGCGCCTCCATTACCCCTATCGACGAGTACTTGCTTCAATTAGCAGACAAGTACCTCGAAAGCATTCGGAACTGCGAGAACCCACTTGTACGGGACTCTTGCGTTCTTGATCCGTCTCTCTCTCGATCTCTTCGGATCAAACCCCCACAATTTCTTCTTCAGTACAAAACTGCAGAAAGCACCCTTCCCAACAACACTCCCATCTATAATAGAGGATTCCTGGATCCATCCCATAGGGTCTACTATTAACAAACCACACACACACGAACGCACAGTACAAGACGGCACAAACATACACACCGACCAAAGCGCAGATTATCAGACGCCAAAGATGTGATCTGCGTTTACTACCGCACCCAAGACCTACCGGTCTTGTATGATTTCTTTCCCACCATCCCTCTATACAAGTAGTTAGAGAACACCTGGACTAACACTGTCCACACTATCCTTGGATACCCCCCCCCCCCCCCCTTTTTTTTTTCTTCTTTTCTTTTCAGATATCGCGAGACCGAGCCCAACATCCTCATGGATGTGGTTGATTCTGGTTATCGAAAGCTAACCAGAAGTCAGAGACAAGATGAAGGACACATCTGTCCTTGTCTCGCTAAAGTCGGCCCTCTCGCCAACCCATTTTTTTTTTTTTAATCACCTTTACATGGTTACTTTGGTGGATGCCGTCAAGGCTATTTGATCGCCCGGAGAAAATATTTTTATAGAATAGAAGGATTTAAAAAAAATTCGCCACATTTATGCTATTGAAAAATTGTGGAAAAATTGGACAAAGCAGCAAAATTATGCAGACCCTTTATCCGTGTTATTCCGTACACAACTGTATACGGTATACTTTATGAGTTAGTAGACAAATTTACTATTTATCATTAAACATTTGGGTTTTCTATTTAAATGATACGAACTGTTGCGTGCTTTTTAGGACACCCTTTATAAAGGCATCCAAACTCGTCGCCCTTTCAAAGTAAAATATCCTTTTTATATTCATTCAAGTTTTCTCCGTCGGCTGTTGAAAGGAAGAATAATCCTCCATGAATGACCAAGAATCATTGACTTTTTCTGCTTTCGTGATTCGTTGTGATGTTTAATCACTTCGCATTTCAACTGCAATTGACCTATTTATATCTCTGTAGCTTGTAGTGCCACGACAGCCAGGTTGCCGTCTCAATGACAGACGGACGCTTGTATCCCTTTAAACGCCCATCTTCTGCCGGACAATTATTCGGACTAATGGTCGTCGTTAGTTGGTGGAAAGAAACGGTTAAGTGAAATGACTGAAAACGACATGACGCCAGAAGAGGATGCCATAAAAGCCGTCAACTTAGTCAACGTTCACTTCATATCTTGATGGACATCTTCAAGTCACGGGACGAATGATGTGAGGGAGTCTACCAACTTTAATGTGACATTGCTATCTCTGAATACTATTACCCTCTGAAAATCAATTATCGTTCCTTCTGTTCAGTGTTTGTTTTGGGTGATATGATATTGAGTGTGATGTTGTTTGCATTTATCACGAATGCTACGCCGAATTTACATTTCTCCGAGTCTGCCTTCCAGTTCGACCGGGGAACACTAGGAATTGTCCAGGGATGGCTATGAGTTCATGACTACAATAACTATCGATGTTTGCTTTTATTATTGTCATCTAGTCGAAAGTGGAACAAGCGGATCAACTCTAAATCAACATGGTTCTTTATTTTATTTTTAGATGGAACTTGATTCGAATCATGGGGTGTTACGGCGAGTAGGAAAATAATGAATGTACTTACTTGTTTATTTATACTCTCATGCTTTTCAGATATAGTTGCGGTTGATAAGATTACTTTTTAAAAAGGAAATTCTCCAACAAGCCTCGTAGGTTATCTCGCCTGGGAATTATGCCTCTAATATTAATAATGAAATAAAACTTCCAGATTTGAGTTGTTCATTATCGCTCCATCTGTCTTTATTCCGACCTTGAGGCAGAAGCCTTTTATTTGTGTAGGGAGAAAAAACCTATCTATTCGCTCCCACCGAGAGGCTGCCATCATTTCAGATTGCATAGAAGTTTATGGCTCGCCAAATGATATCATCTTGGCAAAGTGTTGGAATTAAGTGAGAGATCAACTTCATTGTCAGCCAAATGGAAACCAAGACAAGGTCGTGCTATACTTCCATTCTGTGAAAGATGTACTCAAGCGTGTGACGAGTTCAAGAGAAGCTTGTTGGCACAGTTTTCTTTTTATTCACATCTTCACAAAATCAATTACAGAAAAGAAGTGTGTGGAGCTAATTTCATTATTCCGCACTCGGTGCTCCATCTAGTGTACGATTGTGTACGTAGAGTTTCGTTAATAACTGGATACCACTTAGCCATCTCCTGATGTCTGGATGATAATATACAAAACAATTAAAGTATGCTAAAAGGTTTAAGAACGAAATTAAATATAGAAAATACACTCATAGTCCATTTTCGATTTTGCTATCAATTAGAGATCAAGACCTTTTCAGTTTTCTTTATTCTGAAGCTTAGAAATACTTATTATCTTTTCGAGAGCTGAATAAAGCTTAATTTAGAATATTACTGTTACACTCTTAAATTAAGTCAATTAATTCCAATGTGATCCTATCGCATCTCATAGTTCACATTTTGCTTTGTACTCTTCTCCAATATCAAAGCGACAGCAACCAATCCTTTTTGTCTGACAAAATGAAATGAAAACCTTTCTCATATAACTGTGGCAAAGTGAAAAGGGGAACATTTCACGTTTACAAAAATATCAAACGGTGAAAATGGCCCATGGCTGAGCAACATGTGACATGTACGTACGCCCCTGAATATCTACGACTCTCGTGGAGCATTGTCAAAACTTAAGTGTGCCGTTCTGGTAACTAGATAGTCCTTTTCGGAAAATACTGCGCCATAGCACGAAATTCCAGTTTTCATTTCCGTAGGGAAAGTCTCATCTTTCTCACCTTTGTGTCTAAAGTATTCAAAGAGCTACGGAGAAAAAAACTTTATAAATGGGGAACCATGGTTTGAAATTGGGGAGAGGAAACACGTTAACATTGAAGGCGGTAGGTTTGCATGAACACAAAACAATTAAGAAAATAACACAAAAAAAAGTGAAAGATACCTGAGAACGTGAAGGTATTTCAAGCTATTACTGAGACCTTGCCACGGTCCTTATATCGGTTCATCCCTTAGAGCCACATCCGTTCGCCATCTCAGAGAGGTTGACATACTTTTCTCTTCTGAATATAGCGAACAGTTTGTTTTTTATGATGTCTGACACTAAGGGACACACCGGTGGGGTAAGAATGATTGCAACACGAGCAACAGAAGCCTAGAATGCTTGTTTTTATATGGAATATGCATGGTAGGATGGGGACTACCATCCCGGCACTGGAAAGTTGTAGCCGTGAAGTTTTGAGCAGATTATAAGTTCACTAAATAATGTTTTTTTATTTACCTATAGGGAAATATTGACCCCGTGACCGAATGGGGGGCGACATGTAGTAATAGGCCATTTGAAAGACTAATATAACTGGAGTGAACCCTTTGGGCGCTCAAAAATAAGTCATTTGTGAAGTTATAAAAAATTCCCATCATTTTAAAATATTTAGCCTTATTTCATTACAACTTTCAAGCGTTGAAAAACATTTTCCTTTACAAAACAAAATGGCCCTTTACATGGTATTCGTTTACGCATTGTTTTCGTGACATCGAATAGTCCGGCCCTGTGAGCAGGGCGTTAAAATATACACACAGCTAGGCCGGCTTGTCGTAAGAGACGAGTAAAGGTCGAGTGGTAGGTGGGGTCCCAACGCCTCTTCGCCCGGTGAAATACTACTCCATCACGCTATAAGCTCCGTGAAATGGTCGGGACAAATCCCTGGCCATCTTTCGGAGCTTGGCTGATGGAACGGTTCGAGAAATGGTTGGTTTAGGTGGTAGTCGGTCCCAAGGTGAGATACCACCCCGTCACGCTGTACATACCGCGACGTCGTCGGGAGAAATTTTCGACTACGTTTCAGATATGTGGCTGATGACCCGGACTAACACAGAGAGAAGTAATGGTGGCACCTTCTGAGATAAAGAATTCCGGGGGTAAACTAGTTTTCCATTCGGATCTCCGCAGGTGACTATGTCACGGGGAAGATCATGAAGATATTATGATAAATAACCGAACTTTAACAAATTCGTCATCGCATAATCGGGGTCGTTCTCGACGCTCAATCGACGTTTGACTGATAACGGCATTTGGTAATATCAGGGGCATTGATTTCACCAATACGAATGTAAACGCCGTCCACCAAACAGCGAAACCTGATATCCTTGCCCTAACTGAGATCCAGATCAATTCGTCAACTGATTCGACTTTGTTGCTCAAGATACGACTTGCATTCGAGATTCCGCTTTAAGGGCGGAGTCTGCGTCTTCACGCGGTCCGATCTGGCTTGCCAGCAGATGGAGGCGTTGTAACCCAATAACATGGTCATAATGTGGTTTAGGAACGTGCAGAGGAATTCTGTTAAATTTCTTTGTTGTCTTTGCCGCTCCCCAAATGACGATCGACCGTGAACATTTTTCGAATATCTTTCACATACTGTCCACTGGATACAGATCAACCACCTTGCTTCTGAAATTGTCGTCCTTGGCGATTGTAATGTGCACGAGTCCGGCTGGTTGGTACATTTTAACAGTACTGACGAGGCTGGGCGGCTGGCGGAGATGTTTGGACGTATGGGGCTGCTAACTGGGACGATATGCAAGATTTCTTCGCATCCTTTCCCTGCTCGGAGGTGTGCTTTGGAGACTTACAGAGATTATTCTTTTCGGAATGGAGATCTACATTCCGCACTCCCCCAAACTAAGTTCATCTGATAAACCTTGGTTTGTGAACAGATTACAGCGGCAAAAAATATAGCTTTTAAACAATGGCGCTCTAATTCCACCCATGTTAACAAAACGAATTTTATTAGAATCAGAAGCGCGTGCAACCAAGCGATTGATACCGCGAAGAAGGCTTACAACGACAGAGTGACTAATTAACTCCTTGAATGCCCAACTGGTTCGTGTCCCTTTTCGTCAATGCCAAGGGCTGTTAGCAGTAACTTCGCTTCCTCCTCTTTTTCCCACTAATGACGGGTAGCGCGTAATGTATTCGTGAATTTATTCTCTGCGAATTCAAACCTCGATGCCCATCTTGTGGAGCTACCTGTCATCGCGCTGGTACGGTCATCGATGTGCGATGTCAGGTTACGCCCGCATATTATTCAACGCATTCTACGTGGACTTGACTGTAGGAAGGCAACCGGCCCGGACGGAATACCAGCAATAGTCCTTAAGAACTGTGCTCCAGAATTAACGCCGCTTCTTGGCAAACTCTTTCGCTTATCTTATGATCGGAGGACCTATCCTGCCTGCTGTAAAATCGCTCGAGTCCAGCCAATCCCAAAGAGGGGGAAAAAGTGTCTCCCACAAAATTACCGTCCGATAGCATTACTGTCTATTTTATCTAAGGTAATGGAAAAGGTCATCTATACTGAGTTAATTGAGTATTTGGAGTGTCACGGATATCTGAGTGATCGTCAATACGGATTCCGTGGCAGGCGGTCCACGGGAGACCTTTTGACACTTATAACCGATATATGGACATCTGTGATTGAACGGCATGGTGAGTCAAGGGCGCTCGCGTTGGATATCTCCAAGGGTTTTGACCGCTTCTGATACGGGGCAAACTTCGTTCATATGGACTTTCCCAGCAGCTTTGCGACTGGATGAAGAGCTTCCTTGAAAATCGATCGAGCCGGGTTGTTGTGGACGACGAGTGTTCGGACCTATATCCTGCTAATTCCGGTATGCTCTAGGTTCTATTGTGGTTCCAATCTTGTTTTTGCTTCACATAAATGATTTGTTGAAGTCAACTGATAACCGCGTGTTCAGTTTTGTGGTTGCTAGTACGTTTGTTTCCTCTTTTTCGATTGATCGACCGATTAGTGCATCAGCGTCACACCAGCAAGGTCCTGCAGTAGGGAAACGAAAACACAATATACAACATTCACAAAGAAAAGTGGATCATCGGTTCCACAGCTGGTGATGAAAGAGCAAGCCCTCGAATCTGGAGAAAGATTGCCCGGCGTCACGGTGTGTGGGAATATATCATGGCATAAAAACGTGTTGAATATCGCCAGATCCGCCTCAGGAAAACTGAGTTCTCATTTTGGAGCCAAGAAATATTTTACTCCGCTTCAACTCCTTCTCCTGTATAAATCCCAAATTAGACCCACGCTCGAATATAGCTCTCATGTTTGGAGCTCTGCTCCTAAACATACCCTCGACCTTCTTGAGAGCATTCAGAGACGAGCGATCCGTCTGATCGGGGGCACGGCGCTGACGTCGGGGCTACAGTCGCTATCACATCGAAGGCGCATAGCCGACGTCTGTCTGTTTTACAGATAATATCACGGGTACTGTTCTTCGGAGGTATTGGAGGTATTGTTCCGCGTAATTCGGTTTTTATCAGCTCTACGAGACAATCTGCCGGATCGCACCAGTTCGCGGTTCATCTCCCAATGGCGCGAACATCTCTGTATCAGAACTCGTTCCTTTACAGAGCGGGGAAGCTGTGAAATTCCTTCCGTGTGCAAGTGTTCCCGGGGCGTTAAAACGGGCAACTGTTCAAAAAGAACCGCAACAGTTATTTGGTGGCATGTCGGCGCTGTAGTTTCGCCTCTTCCGAGACAAGTATATTAAAAAAAAAAAATAGTAGGCGTTAGGAAGCGAATCTGCCTCTTGATGTGCCTCTTATGCTTAAGTTGAGGCGGAACTGATGTGGTATCAGGCAGCGTTAAGTTGGCTACAAAATGTGCAGCAAGTAGATTCTCTTTCTCTATTGCACTGGTGACTGGCCTGTGATCGACTACAAGCGATCGAATGGATGAGGAGACCGAGTTTTGGATGTTTTTCACGAATACCCAGAAGTTATTACTATCTGTGGGAGAGTGTAGTATTTCGTGTCTCACTCTACGATCATGCATGAACTTGGCGCGTTGAATATGCACATTGCAGTCACTTCTAGCTGTCTTGAATCTTGTCCTCAGTATTGTTTGTTTATTATTTATACAACCGCAAGCTGCACTCTTTTGGAGCAAGACTAATGACCTAGCCTAGAAAAAACAAATCATTATGGAAAATTTAACAAGCCTCAGGACTTGCTAAATAAGGCCAAGACCGGTTCCCGGTTGTAGTGCCGATGATGATGATGAAGCTGCACTCTTTAACCTTAATGGTTTCTCTGCACCCTGAATCCAAGCATATGTTTCTCTTGGGTTTGATACTCTTTACCCTGTGTGGAATAAAGTTTCGCATGAGTTAATTGGTTTGATCCAGTGAAGATTAAAACATAAAATGTCCGTCACCGAGCTCACGCCTCAGCGATAGAATTCATTATTTCTTAAAATTCCACAAATTAGTGAATCGCTTGATTGCCTTGGTTAGGCTATTTATACTCCTTCGTATCCCAAAATATGATAAGAGTTGAGTCATCCATTCCTTTAGTGATGAGATTACGTCTGATAATGTTTTGTTGTAAATTTGGTTATGATGGATAGGATCTATTTCTTTGTTTTACGTTAACTCATGCCAAGTAGAATCGTGTCTATTGAGGAAAAATAACGACCAATTTAACTTCCCAAAAAAGTCGTTCAGATCTTCTCAGTTGGTTTTCTCATACAAGGTGGCGCAAAATTAATCACCCCATCGGAAGATGTTATAATGGCAACGTACGTCAATCACATTTGAGATTTGTGAACTAGACACTTGCAGTATACAAACAGACAAGCAATGGAGCGCTATACTCCGTAAGAGCGTGGATTAATTCTGTTGAGGACGAAGAGGACGATTTTGTGTCGAAAATCATCATGAGCGACGAAGCGCATTTCCACTTAAGCGGTTACGTCAATAAGCAAAATCTTCATTTCTGTGGCACAAAAAATCCGCGTGTGATGCACGAAGTGCCATTACATCCACTCAAAGCCACTGTATGGTGCAGCGTTCATGTGGGAGGAGTGATTGGGCCGTATTGTTTTGATGACGCCATTGGCAATACGGTCACTGTTACTGGCGAATGCTACAGGGCCATGATAAACGACTTCTTACTGCCGGAATTGGATGAGCGGGACTTGGTGAACATGTGGTTTCAACACGACGGCGCAACCACACACACAGCACGAGCCACAAGGGATATTGTGAAGGAAGCGTTTCCTGGTCGCGAAATCTCCCGTTTTGGTGATTTGGTATGCCCAGCAAGATCGCTCGATTTAACCATCTCAGACTTCTTTTCTTTGGGGATACTTGAAGTCGCGGGTTTATGCCAACAAGCCTCACACAATCGCAGCCCTTAAGGAATATAGGTATTCGGTAGGAATGGGAACAGTTATCACTGGAAATCTTGCGGAAAGTCATGGAAAATGGGATAAAACAGGTACAAATGCGTATCAACACTGGTGCCAGCCACTTGACGGGTATCATCTCTTCCATTTAACAGAAAAAATTGTAAAGGTCTGTGGAGGTTCTTTAAAACATTCCCAAAGAACCACCCATTTCCTTAAATCAACCTGCCTTTCCCTCACTCCACAAGCCAATTTACTTACCTGCAATCGGGCAGCGTAAGCTACCTTTCATCCGCTTTCACCTGAAAGTAAAACCCCAGCAAGCACGCACATCATCAAATCATTCCGTTCATATTACATGAACCATACCAACCCAATCCGCTCAGCTTGTCAGCAATTTTAACCGACAAACACACGCTGGCCAGCGGATCTGTTGACGCAGCTGCAGCGGATTTTTCCGACCATTGAACGCCCATGCGACAACCGATCATCGAATAGGACATGACCGCGATCGTTGTTCAAATAATCATCCTAATGATCATGTCCTATGATACAGTTTTCCGATATTATATGAACCATACCAACCCAATCCGCTCAGCTTGTCAGCAATTATAATCGACAAACACACGCTGGCCAGTGGATGTGTTGACACAGCTGCAGCGGAATTTCCCGACCATTGATCGCCCAAGCGACACCCGATCGTCGAATAGGACAAGACCGCGATCGTTGTTCAAATAATCATCCTAATGATCATGTCCTATGACACAGTTTTCCGAAAACTAACATCCATTGAATCGGACACGATCGATCCCGGCCTTTTGCAGCCACCTGTGATCTCGCTGGTACAGTATTCCATGCGGGATGTGCGAATTCGTCCGCGCACTATTCAACGCATTCTACGTGAACTGGATTGTAGGAAGGCAACCGGCCCGGACGGAATACCAGCAATACTCCTTAAGAACTGTGCTCCAGAACTATCGCCGGTTCTTGGTAGACTCTTCCGCTTATCTTAAGCACGGAGGACCTTTCCTGCCTGCTGGAAAGTCGCTCGAGTTCAGCCAATCCCAAAGACGGGAAAAAAGTGTCTCCCACAAAATTACCGTCCGATAGCATTACTGTCTATTTTATCTAAGGTAATGGAAAAAGTCATCAATACAGAGTTGGTTAAGTATTTGGAGTGCAACGGTCTTCTGAATGATCGTCAATACGGATTCCGTGGCAGGCGGTCCACGGGAGACCTTTTGATACTTATAACCGATATATGGACATCTGCGATTGAACGGCATGGTGAGTCAAGGGCGGTCGCATTAGATATCTCCAAGGCTTTTGACCGCGTCTGGCACGGTGCATTGCTTAGCAAACTTCGTTCATATGGACTTTCCCAACAGCTTTGCGACTGGACGAGGAGCTTCCTCGAGAATCGATCGATCCGGGTTGTTGTGGACGGCGAGTGTTCGGATCTGTATCCTATTAATTCGGGGGTGCCCCAGGGTTCTATTTTGGCTCCGACCTTGTTCTTGCTTCACATAAATGATTTGTTGGAGATAACGGATAACAAAGTGTTCAGTTTTGCGGATGATAGTACGCTTGTTTCCTCCTTTTCGAGTGATCGGCCGATTGGTGCATCAACGTCGCACCAGCTGAGATGTGGACAGATTGACTCTCTGAACCAGGATCTAGATAAAGTCCTGCGGTGGGGAAAGGCCAATCTTGTCGACTTCAACGCAACGAAGACCCAGTATACAACATTCTCAAGGAAAACCGGATCATCGGTTCCACAGCTGATGATGAGTGGCCGGGCCCTCGAGGCTGGAGAAAGTTTGAGATTGCTCGGCGTCACGGTCTGTGGGAATGTATCATGGCATAAACACGTATCGGGTATCGCCAGATCAGCCTCAGGAAAACTGAGTTATCTTTTTAGAGCCAAGAAATACTTTACCCCGGCCCAACTTCTTCTCCTATATAAATCTCAAATTAGACCCGCGCTCGAATATTGCTTTGGAGCTCGGCTCCTAAACATACCCTCGACCTACTTGAGAGCATTCAGAGACGAGCGATCCGCCTGATCGGGGACTCGGCGTTGACGTCGGGACTACAGTCGCTATCACATCGAAGGCGCGTGGCCGACCTCTGTCTGTTTTACAGATATTATCACGGGTGCTGTTCTTCGGAGATTCTTGGCATTGTTCCACGCAATCCAGTCTATATGCGCTCCACAAGACAATCCGACGGATCGCACCCGTTTGTGGTTCATCTCCCGACAGCGCGAACATCCGTGTATCAGAACTCGTTCCGTTACAGAGCGGGGAAGCTATGGAACTCCCTTCCCACGCGAGTGTTCCCGGAGCGCTACAACCTGCAACTGTTCAAAAAGAACTGCAACAGTTATTTGATGGCATCTCGGGGCGCCCACTCGACGCTATAGGTTCGCCTCTCCCGAGAGAAGTCTAATAAAAAAAAAAGGATTGCTATTTAAACAATCACGCCAATGATCGTGTCCCACGTACAGCTTTCTTAACCAAACAATAGCCACCCTAGCTTTTGCCATAGGCGAACAAATCTGCGGTTGGCTTATAGTCACAGAGAAATCTATTGCCTGCAATGGTATGATTCTGGGCGATTATGTAAACAGCCGACTATGTAAACAGCCGACGTTTCCATGCAGCATTGATCCAAAATTGTGTTTCTATTTACAGAACACACAGAAACCTATTTATTCCTTCGGCGATTTTTCGCTATCGCTTATCTCAACGATGCCTGCAGCCCCTAATACCAGTTCCTTTGTTTGTACAGTTGCAGGATCGATCGTTGCCACTTCCAGCGAAAGGGCATTGTACTTGACCTGTACGGTTACCACAGCGAAATTCTTCTAAAAAAACCCCAATCGATCGGTCATTGGCCATCACCAAAGAAATGACCCGATTCGGCTCCTCCCATATCGATGGAAATTCACCACCACCGCAGCTAGGGGATGTTGAGTGCCACAGCCACTCACGGAGTCAGATTTGTCATCTTAAGAGTGCACACGCACTATACGCGCCTATTGAGATTCTTTAATATACGGAGTCGAGTCCGAACGGAGTATCTTTTTGTCTTGTGGGTGATTTTATGTCGAGCCTGTGTTGAAGTCCGTCCTTGCGCGAGTCGCTTATTATAACAACATAACTATCGTTTGATAAAGGGAACACTAAATTAAGTGAAACGAAAATCATATTTAACCAAGTTTGCTGTTTGTTGGAAGGAACACTAAGTGCTGTGAAACGAAAAATAAATTTAATCGAGTTTATTGTATTAAATGAAACACGTAGTTAACGTGAAACGAAATTATATTTAACCAAGTTTACTGTTTAATGAGGAACACAATTGTACACCAATCCATCGGATTAATACAAACAAAAATAACGTTTTATAACCGGAAACCATCAACTTGTTTCATTCATCGACTTTCACAGGTGATCAGTGCTTTGTCTCAACATCGTTGGTGTTCCGTCGACTTTTAGTCTGTGGGTGTTTACTGAACCCGCGTCCGTGCAGACGCACGAGTAATAACACCTCAATTTTTTTTTATTTAGTAAAAAAGTATTTCAAAAGCAAAATTGGATGATTAATTTTGCTCCACCTTGTAGAACCATGGTGTTCCCTTGGGAGTTTTCTCGTTAACGCTGCTGTTGGTTAGACCAAATTTAGTTGACACAACGCAGTGGTCTGAAGTGCCCAAGGGTGAAGAAACTTCAGATGTGTTTTTGTTTTGGTGGGAGGTAAGAAACAGGTCTAGTGTGTTGGCGGAATGTCCATCTATATCTGGTACCCGTGTTGGCTCATTTACGTGTTGAGCTAAATTATTTGACTCAGCAAAGAGCTGAACATACTGACCCTAAGAGGTTGTGTATCCGGAGTGGAGAAACCACTGAGAGTTATGCACATTAAAATCACCCGCAATAACGATTTCAGTGTGGGGATATAGGGTCACGATCTTTTCGATAGAATCAGATAGAGCATCAAATTCGTTAAAGGATGCGTTTCTATCCAAGTTTGGATTTCTATAAAGAAAGTATTAATGTATGATATGCCTACGAACGTGAACTTTTAGCCGCGAGAAATTAAATTCTGGATTGGAGCAAAGCCCATATTGTGGCAGAAGGTGATACGCAATATCAGTTCGTATGTAAGTGGCTAGTCCACGATGTGGAAAGGACAGCGGCACTAAGTTATAAGTTGGTAGATCGAAATCAGAAATATCTGTACCACTTATTACCTGGGTCTCGCTAAGAGCAAGGATATAATATTGAACACTCTTTTTTCTCGTTCTTCGATTGATTTATCGCGCTTTTTGTATTTTGTAATAGCCTACATACTATTTATAGTTGATGAATGTTAAAATTAAGTTCCTCCGGTCAGGAATGTTGATCTTCGGATCAGCAGATATTTTTCAGTTGAAGAATAAATACAATTTCTTGGTATGTAACATTCTGTAGCCGTCGAACAGCAAGTATCAGCATACCGCAGAATGTCATTGTGTATCAATGTGGTGTGTGGGGGTTCTTCTAACATCTCCGAAGAACCATCCATCGTCGTACCCAACTCCCCCTTCCCAACCTGCAATCAGTACCTACCTGAAAACATAAGCCCCCGGCAAGATTACCAGCCTGCCGTGGCATCAAACTTTCACCCAGGGGCATGCTCACATCCAACGCATCATGTTCCTAAAATCTAATATAATTCGATTACCTCATCATGTAACCGACCCGAACATGTCAATCCGCATTGCTAAGAAGCATTTTCTCATACACGTGCATGACATGTTCACCATTGCCTTATCTGCTGAACCATCGCTCAATCGTTCAAACGACAATCTACAGCCCAGCCCATTGCTGGCTGCCTACAGGGAGTTTAAGTTTTATTTAATGTAAACACACACCCGACACATCGACCGATGAGACGGTGGCAATCTGCGTGCAAGCGAATTGATGCCGTACGCGGTGGTCAATGAGTAAACAAACAATGCTTCTATGTCCATTAGATTTTCAGCAGCGGAAACTAAATTTCCCATGATCGGCCACCAACCGATCATGGAATTGGACAGGATCTTGATTGTATTTAAACAATCATATCCATGATCATGTCCCACGTTACTTTCTTTTAGAACAAACATGTTCCCATCCAGTCTAGTCCCTAGGCCTTGTGGGCAAAGTTTCTGTTGACTTAACGTCAACCAAAAAATCTATCCTCTATCGTACGGTAGCAATACACCCAGCCCGTACACCGATCATCATATTTGACCAGCTGCATGTTCGTTTTTCCTTTCTTTCGATCAACGCATTTTTCGTTTGTCTTTCTATCCGAGGTAAAGACATTCAACTTATCTGGACGATGTCTATGGGAACCTTCCAATGGGATGCGAACCGGTTTCTCAATTAATTAATTACTTTCCCCGCCGATGACATGAGTGGAAACCCATCCTACTCACCGAGGTTGGCTCAGCGTCGCCCAGCTCACGACGAGTCAGATTTCTGTCACCACAGCGGACGGTCGCGCGGCTTATCGTATTTTTTATCCTTCGCCGCGTTACGTAGTGGTCAATTTTAATCACGTAAAGACACACGATTTTAGAGTGTGAATCAGAGTCCAGTGTTTTTAGTTGTCGAATCGATAAACCCGTTTAGTTCTTTGGAAGTGAAGTTCGTGCAATACTGTCGGCGATCCTGAAGGAGTTGTAGGCGTCCATCGCCGAGGGATTAAGTGAACATTGCTGTGAATAATTATTGAGTTAAGGAACACTAGAACGTATTAATACTTCCGGTAGATTTGTTGTGGACCAATTTTCAAGACTGATGTACACTCTATATTGTGAACTCCCCGTTCTGTGCGCATGTGCCGATGCCATAGCTTGAATTAAATAAAGAACATTTAATCAACTAAGTACTTGCGTCCCTTTTCATTTTTCGCTTGTTCGAAGTTGATTTATTTCGTAGACATTTTACAGTGAAACAAACCGTAAGTGTTGGGGCGTTGAGTGGATCTAGTGCCCATGTCTGGTACATAATTCAACCCCCACAGGTGCACTTAAGAACAGCCCGGAATTTCAGGGAAGATACATGTTGTACAAATGTAAAAGTATTTTTTCAGTACAATATATAAAGTATGTTATCTTTCAAGCCAATAAAAAAAATACTTTTGGAAACTCTACAGTTGTGTTAGTCCATAATGACTTAGAAAATAAGTTTATAAGGTATGTCCTTTGAATTTTAACTTTATTTGGATTATCCGTATTTACCTAGTTTATAAAACAACCGCATTCAATGAAGTATTAATTCGCTAGACTGGACAGGACGAGAGCTTTACTCTTAATTGCAAAGTGTTCAAAAGCTATTGTCTTTTACGATTCTTAATATTACTAAAATCGTATCTCTGAAAAGAGAATCGTTGGCTCCTGCATAACAAGTCGATGACGTTGCCGTATAGAAAATTCTTCGCTGGTAGCTGAAATCCGTATCAATTCTTTAATGAATAACACCATCTTGGCCACCCTAAAGAGCAATGAAAATCGAACGCTCCTTTTTGTGTCTTTTTTCCCATCTGCTATCTCCACATAAAATATCTGTCATGTACGTCAATTTCATCCAGCATCATTCCGCAGCATTCTCAAGAATTAATCAAAACCCGACCTCAAAAGCTGGTTGTGTAAAATACGAAATGCAAGTGCTCAAGGCTCAAAACAGCGCAGTCCTTAATCCAAGTTTTTATGGTCATCTTGTCGACAGCGAACGACAACGGAAGCGAATTGCAACGGACACTGTGATTGCTGTGGCAATTTAGATGGAATTTAACGAGACACTTTAGGGCTAGATTGGGTCTGCCGATTGCGGACGAGTTTTCCGTTCCAACATCTTGTCCTTTCCGCTTCGTACTCTTTCCTTCTTCATTTTTAGTATAGACTTCCTTTTTATTTCTGTCATACTCGTCTGAGCTGTAGAGCTTATAACGTCTTTATCTCGTTACCAGGAAGTATTATTAGCGGGTGTCGTTGATATTATGATCTTGAAAAGGTGAACCATAAAAAGCTGATGGGTTGGCAGCAAAGCTCTTCGGCTAAAGAGGATCGACTAAATACCATCTTTTTCCCTAGGGAAAACCGGTTAACTATCGAAAGTTGATTCCTTTTTTGTCGACTATGCTTTAGTACAGTAAATATGTATTTTCAATCACTTCGTAAGGGAACCTTGAGTTATCTTTTATCACCTTTTTTTATGGTATATTTGATTTTTATAACACGCAAGTTTATTTTTATTTGAAATGAAAAACGTTGAAGATGAGACTTATGGTGGAAATACGGAGAAGATTGGATCGATATGCAGCCATATCGAATGCTAGTAAAATAGCTGCTCTATGCATCCGAGGAATCGAGGTATTGTATTCAGATATGGCTGGGGATATATGGGGTTTTTATGCAATCTTGTGTTTAAAGCAGATAATATTGATTCGATGTTTATTTTTGTGGACTCGTCGTCGTTTTTTAACTCGCTGTGGCTAATGTCTTGTTTACTTATGGTCAGCTCTGGTAAATTCTTTATGGTATGCTATTAGACTATGAATGTGTAGTCCATTAGCAAGTTTTAGCAGTTGATGGGAATTTAACTTTTATCACAACAAAAATGTTACATAAGAACATCTGCAGCAGAGCGTAGAGTGAATTCCGAACATTTAAGAACGTTATGGTGTCTTCTAAGAATGCCCTATACCATAGTTAGGTGATATAAAAAGCTGGTTTTTAAATGAGCTGGTGGAATTTTATGTGTCCGATAGGACCTGAGAATAAAATATATTAAGAGGTGTTCAATATGTGCATTATATTACAAATCACGTCATTTGTTAGGGGCCAATCTTCTTGTGACTTACTATATATTTCATTACTCCTACAGGGGTCACTGTCCGTCGTGCGATCTTTAATTTCAAACACGTCGTGAGTACTAATTGTATAGATGATTGTCATTTTTATACAGGTTGTTTCAATAATGGATTAGTTTAATGAATGAATGATTGAAATACTTATAAAATGCAATCTTTGGGCGTTTATGTTATAAAGATTATGTCGTCTAAATGTTTTCCCTTTCTTTTCTAATCGTAAAGCAAGTTTCGGAGATTGCTCGCCAGGTGGCATCACGACAAAATATACGCCAATTTTAAGTCCGACCAGAAGCGACGTCCGAAAGGCTACAGTAATCAGAGCGTAATGAAACACCGAATCAGGCAAGCTCGAGATGACGATTGAATTAAAAACCGTTGAGTGAATTTTAAAGAAGCTCCGCTTAGGAATCGCTCTCTCTCCCTTTGGCACCGACGCGTTGTCAGCTGGCAGGTTTGCAATTGGCAAATTCGAACTTACTAGAATTCTCCGATAGATTTAATTGTGAATCCGCAACACTAGTCGATCCCAAAATCTGAATTAATTGCACCGGGAGTTTAAAAATAAATAGATAATTAACTTTAAGTTGTGCAATATAAAAATCATCATCATCATCATCAACGGCACTACAACCGAGAACCGGTCTTGGCCTTATTTACCAAGTCCTGAGCCTTGTTAAATTTTCCATAATGATTTGTTTTTTTTTTTCCGGGCAAGGTCATTAGTCTTGAGCAATATAAAAATACATTTCTATAAAAAGCAATATTGGTGCTCACAAAAACATCTGCAATATTCACCGTTGGTAAATATCCTCGATATCAGTAAATATACCTAGAGGAAAGATCAAGTAAGCCAAACTCATCTAACAACGCCAAAAAATCTGCATCAAGCCGCAGCACAATGATTACTCCGAAGAGCAGATGCCTACTATAAAACACTTCACACTTCTTGGAGCCGTCTACAATAGAAAAAGCAAACACAAATGGTCAACAAATTGGAGTACCAATTAAATTATAATTATATATTTTGTGGGCGCAAGGTATTCAAGACTAAAACGCCCCTTGTCCAGAAAAGAGTCCAGCTCTGGAGGTATGGCATCTTCGTGAAAGAGAAGAATTATTTTGCAACCGATTTTCGCAGGCAGACTCAACAAAAAAAAACTGAAAATGTGAATTGTGCACAAAATAAATTGGAGACACAACTAAGCACAAGGCAAGGATAATAAAGCTTTTGGTCACTGAAGTGGTATAACAATGACAAATAATCATAAATATCTCCTGAATACGTGATGTGGGATTGCATTGAATATGCGAATGCTTCCAACATGCTCTCTCCGGAGAAATCCTTTTGTTGAGAAAGCCTTGCTAGGAGATTGAATTATAATACCTTCCTTCTGCTGTTTACATTCGATGTCTTGCTGTCGTTATTCGGACGTTGTGTTTGTCCTCCTGGAAATATCTCATCTGACGTCCTTGAATAAGACAGTTGGCAGGAATGTAACAACTTGTTGGTGTATTCCTTTTCGTGGATTTGTATAGAACATTTGTGGATTACATTTGACTACTTAAGTCCTGCTCCTATTGTAAATACTGAATGGGAATTTGGAAATTGATTGAATCAGCACAAGCTCTTATCAAGTTTGTTCCTTGGAGCCGTTGCAAGCAGTGCATAGACCTAAATCAAATTTTCAAGTTGAAGAAGCAATTTCACCGAATTCGTTCACCTGGTGGAACAACTTTGAACAGGTACTGAGAAGATTTAGCTCTTGAATTATCAATATATCCATCTGGAGGACTTTCCTAAGCAATTTAATTTAAAAAAGCACATCGAGTTTCATTTATACAAAACTGTTACGTACAGGAATATATTGTACATAGGAAGTTTTGTAAATGAAAAAAAGACTCGAACGAAAGACTGAAATTAATAATTGTTTAGAATTTCAATGAATCTAGTCGATTACATGACTTGAAAAAGTACAGATACAACTGGAAACGAGCTTTTAGTCTAAGTGTTGGTGTAAAAATATCCTTAGGCTGCTTTAATTTTCTATTGTTTAAAGGCAGGAAAACAACTGATGTGAATTCCACGCTATTTGCATATACGTAAACGTACCTCAAGCTCCTCGATAGTATAGTGGTTAGTATACCCGCCTGTCACGCGGGAGACCGGGGTTCGATTTCCCGTCGGGGAGCCTCTGGCGCAAGACTAATGACCTTGCCCGGAAAAAACAAATCATTATGGAAAATTTAACAACCCTCAGGACTTGCTAAATAAGGTCAAGACCGGTTCCCGGTTGTAGTGCCGATGATGATGATGATGATAATACCCACCTGTCACGCGGGAGACCGGGGTTCGATTCCCCGTCGGGGAACCTCTGGCGCAAGACTAATGACCTTGCCTGAAACTGACTTGCTAAATAAGGCCAATACTGGTTCCTGGTTGTAGTGTCGATGATGATGATGAAACGTGGCGCAACCATAAAAACGGTCAAGTTGATGTGGACTGTACAGCGAATATTGTTTTGCGGACTATACTCTACTACTCGAAATTGTCTTCGTACAATCGAGTACGATAACGATCATTACGGACTTGGTGCTGTAATACATGTCCCAAACGAACATTCACTTCTTGAGCAGTATAAACAGATACATTCTTTTAATTTCGGAAAAGCACACTGGTCGAGCTTTGATCGGATAATAAAAAAAGAATTATGCTCGAATGGCATAGATCCACCAACTAACAGAAATCTTCATAATGACGAAATTGATCATTATCTTTCGACGATGAACAACGTTGTTACTAATACAATGAATCGTTCTATCTCAAAAGTGTCTCACATGGAGAGCCATACAAACCGGTACAGAAACGGAACGATCGACGAGCTGTATAGGCAAAAGAGTATTCTGCTCTCTAAGTTAAAACTGCTCTACAGACAATTCGGCGATCCAAACAGCCAGGAAATAAATACAATTAAGTCATTAATTAAAAACCTTCAAAAACTGATCTGTGACAACTATAGATCAGTAATTAATGAAGACTGGAACAAGAGAATTCAAGCCATTAAAGCCAGTGGACCGAATATGTTCCCACAGATAACTAAAGTCTTTCGAAGGAAAGATTATAATGACATTCCATGTCTGCGAGTTCCGCGGACTCCCGAGAATTGTCAAACTCTGCTGAACGCAGGACTTACCCTGGAACACATCAACTCTAACGAAGAGTTAATAATAGTCGAGGATCCGCAAAAAAAGGCGAACTCAATTGGCGCTTGTTTCGAAGCAGTGTATAGATTGAACGAATCGGCTCATTCTAACCTTGACCTGGAAAATAGGGCTCTCCAAAAACATATTTCGCTACGCAATAAACTTAACAATTGGCGTCTCTTAAGTCGAAGTTTCACTATCTTTAGTGAAAATAATAGAGCGGATTCCCCGCTTAGAGATCTAAACACTAGCATATTTGTACACAAGGATGAACTGACGGACATTCTTAGATCCATTAAGAACAAAAAATCTTCTGGAATAGATAGTATTCCAAACATTGTTCTAAAGCCTTTACCTCTTGAAGTAGTGAAGGTTTACACTATTTTGTTCAATAACGCTCTAAACAAAGCATATTATCCAACCCAATGGAAATCTGCAGTAGTCCATCCTATCCCCAAAAAGGGCAAGGACAGGAGCAATCCAGCCAATCTTTGTTCGATTAGTTTGCTTCCAAACATCATCAAGATATTCGAGAAAATTATAAATAAAGCATTGACTAACTGGTGTGAGGAAAATGGTATTGTTCCAAACAATCAGTTTGGTTTCCGTTCGCAACGTGACAC
Source organism: Microdon myrmicae (assembly GCA_963931805.1). Classification (NCBI taxonomy): domain Eukaryota; kingdom Metazoa; phylum Arthropoda; class Insecta; order Diptera; family Syrphidae; genus Microdon; species Microdon myrmicae. Next base: position 113,492,720 of record OZ007502.1, read on the forward strand.
AGTTCATGCTGCGACAAAACTTGTTTCCTACATACAATGGAACAAGGCGAAGCGACAATGCATAGGGGCCTGTTTGGTTGACTTTGAAAATGCTTTCGACACCGTATGGCTAGAAGGTCTGGTATATAAGTTATCAAATCTAGGTATGCCCGAATATTTATTATACATTATCTACGATATGATAATGGGTAAACAATTTGTGGTGAAATGTGGAGATATAATCTCTAACAAGACTTTCCACACCAAAAACGGTCTACAACAGGGAGCAGTGAATTCTCCCATTTTATTTAACATTTACACTAGTGGTCTAGTGGGTTCTCTCAACCATGCAATTGCGTATGCCGACGACATTGTGGTGTATAGATCTGGAGAAAAGATTGATGTCATCAACAGACTTTTGCAAGATGATTTCAACAAAATCAAACGTTTTTGTGACGACTGGAAATTAAAAATAAATTTCCAGAAAACAGACACTATCCTTTTCAGAACGCCACTGTCCAGTGCATCAAGGGATACAAAACGAAATTGGAAACATTTTCCATTGCAGGAAATAATAATCTTCCCCTATAAGTAAAAACTGTAGTCAGATACCTTGGAATCTGGCTTGATCAGTATCTTTACTTTGATAAGCATACAGCAGCTGCTCTTACAGTAGCTAAGAACGCATATGCAATGACACGAAGACTCTTCCGTAGTAGTCTGCTGGACTCCAAGGTGAAAATAATTTCATACTCAGCATTCATCCGACCAATATTGGTGTATGGCTGCCCGATATGGTACAACATATCCCCATTTTACATGAAGAAGTTTCGAGTGTTCGAGAGGCAGTGTTTGCGTTCCTGCCTCGGAATGTACAGAACCCCAGAGTCGCAGTATAATTAAAAAAAAAAAAAAAAAAAAAAAAAAAAAAAAAAAAAAAAAAAAAAAAAAAAAAAAACATGATGTAGAAAAAAATAGAATACATTTAAAAAAGAAAACATATAAATTATTTTGATATGTTATAAAAACAGTTATTGTACGCCGAAAGGCATAGGAGGAATAATAGTGTATAATTTAGAGTGCTTGCGAAGAGCCAGTAAGTTAATGTAAGTGTAATATTTGTAAAATAGAAATTAACATTTAGTCTTAAGTAAAATATGTAATTGGTTTGTTAAATAAATGTGGATATAAAACTAAAAAAACTAAAAAACTATACAGTAATTACACTGCTTCTAGAATGTTTAATCTCAAGTGTATTATAAAGTGTAATCACATTATTACTGGGCTTCCACAGCCTTTGCATCAAGCATCATCATTCTTGAACAAAATAATTAATTTTGAATCATATGAACATTTTGTCCCCTTTCAAGTGGTGCACGAGGACTTGACTTTAAGAAAACTTTATATGAGGGACGTCCGTTGCCGATCTTTTTCAATGTCGAATAAGTCCTAACTTACGGGATCTCTAGGGTTAATATAATCTATAAAAGGTGAAAGAGTTCAATTTGGAAGAGAATGGGATTCTCTCGGTTAGCGCGAGTTTACGCATCTACCAATTATGAATAATCGAATATTGTCGATCTGTAGCATTCCATCCCGATGGAACCAAGAAAGTTGACACATCTGATAATGATGAATCAGCAAGTGTTGGCGATAAGAAGTGTTGCACAATAAAATGGTCTTTTGCACATACAAATAAAGGTATAAAAGACACTTACAGTTGTTCAGCTGCAGTTGGATGGAGTGGCGATGGTTGATCTCGGCGTGGTGGTAATCCCTGTTCAAAGTGGATGCTCAACGTCCTTTACACACTTTTGGAAATAAAACACTGGTCACTTTATTTTTAGTCCTTGTATTTCACTTTCATTCGGGGATCCTCTGGCGAAAGACTAATGAGCTTGCCCGGAAATAGCAAATCATTATAGAAAATTTAGCAAGCCCTCAGGACTTGCTAAATAAAGCCAAGACCGGTTCCCGGTTGTACAGCCGATGATGATGATGATGATTTCACTTTCATTGCTTGTTATCTTTTTCTTTTAATTAATTTTTCTTGTAGTCTTCACATATTTTTACTATACATACATTAGTCGGTGGGTAGAAATATACATTCAGTTACAGTTAATAAGAGTTCAAAGAAGCTTAAAGTTGTGAATTTTGTTTTATTTGATTTGTTGCGACAGGGACCTTAAATTCCTCTCTCAGATTGAGGAGACGACCCGGAAAGACAATTCTGTCCCTTGGATTCGTGAAACAATGGTCTAAGAAATTCTCCGACCTTACTTTACTCAATCCCTTTACCTTACCCTCGTCCGTCCACTGCTAGAATATGCTACCCAGGTATGGTCTCCTTATCACAAAATCCATATCTGCAGAATCGAAAGTATTCAACGTCGTTTCCTTCGGTTCGCTCTCCGAGGGCTAGGATTAGAAAACCCCTTAATACTTCCCCCGCACATTGACCGCCTCAAATTAATCAAACTCAGAACCCTCGAGGAGCGCAGAGTCGTGGCTGACATAATGTTCTTTCATCGGGTCCTCTCCGGCTCGGTCGATTGCGCCTATCGCCTTAACTTAATTCCTACACAAACTCTCGAAATACGCGTTCTCTACATATCCTCCCCGGATCTCGTATGGTCTCAACGCACCTCCTTCGCGGATGCTAAGAAATGTCAACTCCAATTCCACCTTGTTCGACTTCGACCTCTCTACCCATACTCTCAAGCACCGCCCCCTAAACCATTCCCCCACCAATCTCAAACAGCGCTTCCACTCTTTCCTATAACCTGCCCCCACCTCTCGCCCCTTCTCCTCCCTTCTTAATTTGTCCTGGTTACCTTAGGTTAACCTTAGTTAAGATAGTTCTTAAGCTCTCTAGTTTGTAACCTATATATACTTTAGACAATTACATTGTTTGAATTAAGCCAATAAATGGAGTGGTAGCCCTACTAAACTTAAACTTGACTCTTTTGCATACAATTGTTGCATCGCACGACGTTTGTTTCTTATTACACGGAACTGATGCTTGCGCCATGGACGCTTTCAATACCACACTCGAGCCTCTCTTAGCCCACTCGCATAGTTTTATACCGATCGCCCATTCCCGGCCGCTCACTCATCCTTGATTTCCCATTTCCCCGCACACTAAATGCGAATGGACTTTCGTGTATCTACTTAGCAGTCAATGAATCCAAAGAGAATGGGAAAATGGCAAAGGAGAGCAGCTTGTATTGGGGGTTGACTTGGTTTCGCTTACAATGAAAAGCGAATACAGGAGGGTGACCGCCTGACCTCGTTTAGAGGCTTGGGTAATTCTCGAAATGCAGAACTACGAAGTGCATCCAGAGAGGGGAAAATGGAGGGGGTTGAAAAGTATACTAATGTACCCTTTTCAACCGATGGAAAACTGTTCCCAAGCGGGTAGCCTGTACTTTATATATATTAATGGGGAACTTTGACTTGGTACAAACTTTTGCATTGGAATTTGCAAAAGGAATTTGAAGATGGACTAAACTGTTTCGCTAAGTAGAAACAGCGTCGTCTACCTATGTTTTGCTGTTGTTAAACAGCTGGGTTGGCTCCTCGATAGTATAGTGGTTAGTATACCCGCCTGTCACGCGGGAGACCGGGGTTCGATTCCCCGTCGCGGACTCCCTGGCGCAAAACTAATGACCTTGCCCGGAAAAAAACAAATCCTTATGGAAAAGTTAACAAGCCTCAGGACTTGATAAAAAAAGGCCAAGACCGACTTCCGGTTGTAGTGCCAATGATGATGAAACAGCAGGATGAAATTTGATGATTTCAGGTAGGGAAATCGGTATGGGGGATTTAGGGAATCGCAAAAAACGCGAATCAGTCCAATGATTCGCGGTAGGTGTGTGGGGGGGGGGGGGGTGCCAATTATGTAACAGAAGTATGCATCACCCCAACGAAACAAAGGAATAATGATAGCAGAATACATTGACAGTCCCCAAACTGCCTCTCCCCCAATTAGAACATTCTTTCATAAAAGAATTCATCTGTACGAGGTTAAGGGCCAAAATAATACATACACTTTTGTTTTTGGTTTCCGTAAGAAAGTGTAAATCTTCAAAAGATACCTCTGGATTGTATTTTACTATACTTTTGATATAAGCACAATTCACTGTCTTTTCCATCGTTGAGGAAAGTGTCCGGTTTGGAGGCAGGGCGTGAAGAGTCTGTGGCGTCTCTAACAGATACACACACACAATACACAAGCAAAATAGTGAAGAACACCGAACGAAAGTCGAATAAGAAAATACATCAGAGCCGTATACCATAGCGATGACATAACAATTCACATCAGTGGAATATAGTTGAGTTTAAATCGAATTCTAAGCACGGCCAGTAGTCCGACGTGTAACGCATTGGCTTAATTTTTGGTGATTCTAACTGTCATAGCGTCAGTTCGAATCACACGTTCTTCACTATCATTCCAAACGCTATAAGTTTTCTAAAGGCTTCCGGATTTTTTGTTCAGGCAGTCTTAACCGCAACGTTAGGAATTCATCCAGTCCCATGGTCTTGTTGTTTTTAATGACCCTAGCAGCCAAGGGAACCTCTTCAGTGGTCAGTCTCTATCAGCGATGTTCCAATCCTCCTGCGCTCTCAACACCTCATCACATTGCGGGAAGAGGACAGCAGCGATTCTGTCCATGTCACCTTCACTTTTTTGCATTTGACTACTGTTGTGTAGTGTTTTCATGACTAACCCGTAGCGAATTCCGCATGTAGCTGTAGGTAAGTGTTACGGTTTCTTACACTTTGTTGCAAGCGTCGTAACCCGTTGCACTCTGCTCATACATGGACGTTTTCTGAGTTCCACCAATACACTGGTTTGGCAGCCTCTGCTTTTTGGCTTTGTCGTGGCATAGAAGCACCGCATGTGGTAGTTTGCCACTTCATCACTTTCCCAGCCCACCTGTTCGCATCGAGCTCTGCGTCGAATTGTTCGATTTGCTATTCTAGTATATAATCAATTAGTTCCGCATCGAGTTCATTTTTTTCCACACCTTTTTTCTGGGCTTTCTTTGCCAATTTGCCAGTGATGCGTTGTGTAGTGGTATTTAGTACATTACGGCTTGGTGGTTACTATGGGTGTAGGTTTCCAAAACTCGCCACTCCATATTTCTTTCCAATATGAGGGTGGCAAATGTGTTGTCGATTTTGGACCGCCCTCTCTCGTTTATGAAGGGATCAGCTCTATCAATAAGTAGCACAACATCTAAGACTGCGAAGGCTTCGAGTAGTGCTTGGCCTCTATTGTTGCTCCTGGTCCTTCCTCATTCGATCGCCTAAGAGTTGAAATCTCCGCTGATTAAAAGGTGGCTCTTAGCTCTAGCTTCTTGTGTTACTCTGTTCTATGTTCCACCTTGGTAGATGCTGTGTGATCACGGCCGAGTGTCGTGATCTAGATGCACTGAACGCGATTCCAAAGGAAGCGGTGAAGAGCTTAGGAAGGAAATCAGATGACATGTAGGCTGCCATGATCCGCCTACCACGAGAAAAAGCTAGCATTTTGCTGGCTACCGGCTTCCTACGGCTCGGATGGGTAGGATGCAGGATAACCAGGTTTCTTTTCTCTTTTTCGTTCAAGTTAGTCTTAAGTTTTCCTTTTCTAACAGTGGACTCAGGTTCACTCCATTTAGTTTTATTTTTTGTATTTAAACAACTAAATTAGACAAACTTGATATAACTTTTGAAAATTTATTAGTGAAATAACATTTTATTAGACAATCTGTAGTCAACTTCACTCGAATTAATAACGAAGTACACCAATTCCAATTACATCTAACGTTAACCGATATCAAGTGGACACGCACAGTTTCCAGAATACGCCTATTTTAATATTTTCCCCTCTATTATTTATTCACCTTTACCTGGATTTTTGTTTTCTTAGTAAATTAAGTCTTCGTAGGTTTACAATACTGAACAAGTTTAGACACAAACATAATAAATATTGTAAGCCCCTTCTGGGTATAAAACAATACTTATCGATAGCTATTACTAACAATTGGCAACCCCTTCCGGGTTGCGATCAGCACATATCTCCTTTCGGTAGCATTCACGACTCAATCCCGATTCCACTCGACTCCACGCAGCTCCATTACTCCATTTCGCCCCTCTCAGGCCCGTCTCTTCCCCTAACTTGGCACACAATGCCCACTACTAGAGCCGGCACCCACCGGGAGGTGCAGGCGCGATCCGATTCCCCGGTGTATCTGGACGCCTCCGGCGCCGAAAACTGACTTCATCTACGAAACATTAAACTGCAGCCTTTCGACGAGGAGAGACCAGAGCTATGGTTCGACACGGTTGAGCTAATCTTCACAGCTCACGGGCCAATCTCGGAAGCCCTTAGGGCGGCCGAGTTAGTGAATGTTTTAGGCCCCACGCAGCTAATACACGTAGCGAACATAATCAGGACCCGGCTTTACCCCTTATTCGGACATAAAGACCTCACTCCTTAGCGCCCCCAACGTCCCCCACGCATCTCAGCAACAGCAAATGGCGAGGGAAAACAACACCACCGGCCTCAGACCCACCCACTACTTAACACATCTACGTTCAGTAGTGGGTCCGGAAATGCAAAATGACCAAATTAGGCAGCATTTCCTAAGGTCCCTGCCTAACTTCACCCATGCGATTCTACCGGTCCTAACGGACCAGAGCCTGGGCCACCTGGCGCAAAATGCCGACGCCATCCAGGCAATCCACCCTATTCAGGCCGAATTCCCGGCCTACAATATAGATGCCGCCAATGCCCATCTTCCGCCTTCACACCTGTCGGCATCTCAGCGGTAACAACCGGATCCACCCCCATTGCCTACCTAATTGCAGCCACAACAGCGACCGGCACACGCCCCGGCCCCCACTTACTCGAAGTTGAGCGCGTCTACTGGAGCAAGCAGAGCTCCCTAGGCCCCCAGAACCAAATTTTTTTTCCGCCAAGACACCACTCCTCGACTCCCCTACTTATTTCGTGACTACGTCACTTGGGGGGGGGGGGGGGGGGGCGGTGGAAGTTCTCTATATCACACTGAGAATCAACCCACGACCATAACTACAATTCGTGCACACGGGTACGTCAGCCACTCTCCAAACCCCAATAACAACCACAATTACGACCGCAGCCCGCGCATAACGCCAACCTCAACCCCTTTCGTTGGCCTACACCGCCTGCAAAAGGTACCCGTTCCCAAAGGCATAATACAAGTAAAGGATGCATTGTCTGAATTCATAATCCCACGCAGACAGTGCACCACAGAATTCAGTTTGCATGCCGTAGACATCATCACAAAAATCCTGAAAACCAAAAACCCTGTACAAGCATTTACCGCACCGCTATGGGGCAGCAACCAAATTTCCCTTAATGAAAAATCGTTCGCTTTTGTGTTGCATAACATTAATTCCTAGTACTGATGTAAATATCCTGGTTATGATAGTTCTCTTATTATATCCTGACCCACTAATGTTTGGCATTATTCTGGATAGGGGTGACTGTGCGTCGGTGGCGTTTTTAGGCGCATACTCTACGTGTGGCTTAAATCGTAGTTTGTTGTCGGATATAAGAACACAGTTGATCATAACAACAGAAGCCTGTCTTTATATCACTAGGAAGTTCATCATTCAACTAGGAAATTCATCACTCGTATATCTTCTTTTATGATCCGAAATATCTCCTCAACTAGGAGACTTCTTTAACAATCAAAGAAGGCTATTGTGTCCGATCTGGAAATTGACATACACTTCCGACTGGTTATCGTTACAGCCTCCGTTTTATGGTCAGCTAGTTTTAATCCAATAGACTGTGGCGAGTCTTACCCCATTAACGGCCGCTTTCAATTTTTGTAATTTTTACAACAACGAATTCGTCAGCGAGTCCAAACATTTTATTCCGGCATACATATTTTTCCACAGGAGTGGACCAAGAGCTGGCTCTTGAGGAACTCCTACCGAAACATTTTAAAATTGTCTGCCCTCGTCCATACACACACCAGCTGTTAGTGAAGCTTATGACGGATATTAGGAGAGAGAAAGGAGTCTCCATTCGACTAAGGGTTCTTCAAATGGCCTGTGGAGAGCGAGGTCGTAGCACCGACATGGGTCATTCGACTAAGGGTTCTTCAAATGGCCTGTGGGGAGCGAGGTCGTAGCACCGACATGGGTGCAGGGTTCTACCTCGTCCTCACAAAAGTATCCTGTTGACCACTGAAAGAAATCTGTTCACCAGCAAGGGGGTTCATAACACAGCACAGCGAATAAAACACACGGAATAGATACTATATGTTGAGGGTTTTTATTGTTTTCTTAAGCTAACACTAATTGTGAACCAGTTATAATGTCGAAATTAGTTTAAGAAACGAATATGAATACTAAACTAGGAAACAGTTTTAAAACATAAATTGCAATTCCGCTGAGAATAAAGGATCACTCGATAAACGTACCGTACCGTATGCATGGCACGGCAAAGCGGTAGACGAACCGACCGACTCCTTCGATGGACGAATTAAGACCCGATATCTGCTCGTTCAGAGCTCACTCGCTCATCGTGATCACGGTGGTATGTGTGCTTAGAACAAAGAAAGACATAAAGTGCATTCCTAGGATACGATTTCGGTAAAGCAAATAAAACCGAAATCGTCGGATGCATGTGCGTAGCAGCTAAACAAAGAGACCACGATGCGATGTGGAAAGGTGCTAATTAGTTTTAGCTAGGTTACTGGGAAATGGTGTTTATGGCATCGCTAGTAAGGGTACGTATTGAATACCTATTTGCATTGTTTATGCTTGGATTTCAATTGATACCAAGGGACGCGGAATGTGTATTTGCTTTGGGTTGCGCATTGTGCGAGTCAGGGAATTTTATTGCTGGGAGAAAAACGTCGCCAGCCAATGTATACATAAAGAAATTTATCGTATATATGAATGAAGGTGGGAATAAGCGACGCCATGATAATTATCTCTGGCTGGAATGGTTACATGATATGTGAACCGGGGTTTTTCTTTTCAGGATAATTTATGATAAGGAAAGTGAGAACTCTTACAGGGAGTTTTACATGCGAAGTTATGCTTGCAGGTAAGAATTCTTTTGCAGAAGCTTGAAAATAAATATATTCGGTAAGCTTAATGCGTGCAGCATTTACAGGTACTAATGCTGTTGCATTAGCGGAAACTGATGTAGATTGGGTCGTAATAATGGGAGTTCTGCCTGATAAGGTAAAGAAAGGATTCTTACGGGAAATTATATGCGAAGAGCATGCATCAAAGGTAAGTTTTCTTTGACAGGGACTTTAAGGTCCTTGACTTGATCTGTGTGATGAGTGAAGCATTTTCAGGTACTATTGCGATTGTATTAGTGAAGTTAGGAAATTGGATGGCAGTTATGGGGGTTTTAGGTAAGTGAACCGTGGGGTTTGGCGGCATCGTCACAGGCCAACCAGTTGGCCGAATTTAAAATAGTATTTATGCCCTCACCACAGTATTTTTTTGTTCCTTCTCCCATTTTGTATGTAATGCCTTTTCCAATTTCTCAACGATGCTTGGTACTTTTGTAATGTTTATGTACTTAAATTGTCAAATTATATTATTTAGTAGTAGTGGTCGTTTTTTTTTTTAAATCACCATAACAGAAATACTTCTTATATTTCCAATGCAATCAACTATAACTGGAGAGCTCTGGCTTTAATATAATCTTGGAATTGTGATGAAATGTAAATTTGTGTTTAACATCATCTTTCTGTCGGCAAGTCTATTGTAATATTTCACATTTTTACGTTTTATTTACTAAAAAAAAAAGTACTTTCCTTGATTATTATATTAGCCTGCTCGTCCCCAAAAATAAGATCTTGATAAGAGTATGTAAATTATGAACCTAACAAAGCCATTACTCCCAGCTGACGTTTTTATCTAAAGTAAGTTATTAATGTCTGAAAATATTAGAACAACTAAAACAGTAATTTCTTTCATTCCAGATGCCGCTGACTTACTGACAAACATAAACCCCCATATCATTTGTAATCCAAAACGGATTCATTACATCCCGAAATTATGTCACCAAGAAGGTTGACAGAGCTTATCTATCTCTGCAGTGCCTTTCAACTTCATATCTTTTATTAAACTTGTGTCATTTCTCCCATTGAGTCTGTAAATAACATGTAAGGATTACAAACACGCATTTGCACACCTCCGACAACATTTAATTGCCATAATTCTTCGTCCCTAAGCGGGAATTACTTCAAATCCCTTTTGAGGCAGCCATCCACATTCACCATTAACACCTCTTACAACAGTCACTCATCCAAGCGACGTCGAGATGTTGAGATGTTTTATCTTCCACTGCAGGCACCAGAATGTTCATTAAAAGGCCAAAAACATGTACCTCCACATCCACCCCGTGCCACCATAAAAGCCTTGCAGATGTCGACGTATGCGACACAAATAAAATATCGTAGACAAGAGCGGAGTCAAATGTGTCTACACTTCCCCCGTTTCTCCTCCAGGAAAGCAAACCAGTGAAAGTTATAATGGAAATTTTGTACGGCACTTTTCCACATATTAGGAGGTCTTATTGCAAGGACATGACTTATTTTGGGCTATCCTTCTCAAGTAGGCTGTCTTCTATGGAAATAGTGAGTGTCCTGTTGCTGAATTCATTCCATAATTTGCAAGATAGTTATCCTTGATTAAAGACAATTCTTGGACAATGTTGATTTCACAGATTCGTGTTTTTCAAGCAAAACAGGAGCGGATATATTGTCACCTAACCGTACGCTGACCTACCGTTGCATCAAAACCAGTCCCACGTGCGGCTAGTCCTCTGATACTCGTCTTAAAAGAGACCCTGTTCCAGGTAAATGCAAATGACTGTGCCTACGAATCTATGCCCTCCTACGTCGAGGAAAAGGTAACCGCGGGAATTATAATTTTCACTCTACCGTAATCGGCATCTAGACGGATTTGACGGCAATTACCACTGGAAAGGAGACATCCGCAAATGTTTCTCCTTATCTCGAAGTACGTCATTAAACTGCATCCATTCGCACCCACCTTTCAGCTGGTGGCTGCTATTAGGGAGAATTGCTATCCAGACGAATGGTGCTGCTGTAAAGAGATAGAAGTTGGCCATAGGTCTGTCACTGCTACGATAAAGGAACTACTACCAGGCGCCGGCAGCAAGTTATTAGAAAGTAGTAAATGGATTTTTATGACTGTCTAACGATTCCATTGCATTTCACCGAGTTCATCTGCAATCGAGATGCGAACGTTTAGACTTACGCAGTCTCCATTCAAAAGGCGGTTAACGAAGCCTGTTTCTATTCTGGAGATGGAATCAAAGTCGCGTGGGCAGAAACTGGTAGAGGACTTAAAGGTCAGTATAAAATTTGCATTTCTAATAAAAATATGATTAATACAATGTGTACCAGTACGATTTTAGCAAAGATATAAGTTTCTACACCTGTTAGCCAAACTCTTATGCGGGTTTTTACGAGCGTATTACATTTGCACCTTTTAAAGGAATTATTCGATCTTGTCATTAAATACAATTGGTTATGATAGTCTTACGAAATGTTCACATCCTCTTTTGTTTTGTGGAGATGAGGTACCATTTTGTATGACTATTAATCGGGATGACACGGTTCTCCAATGCTAATATCATCATCATCATCATCGGCACTACAACCGGGAATCGGTCTTGGCCTTATTTTAGCAAATCCTGAGGCTTGTTAAATTTTCCATAATGATTTTTTTTTCCGGGCAAGGTCATTAGTCTTGCGCCGGAGGCTCTCCGACGGGGAATCGAACCCCGGTCTCCCGCGTAACAGGCGGGTATACTATATACAATGCTAATATAATTCTTTGTTAAAAAAAGTTCCCGGAGCTACGACGGATTTTATTAAACTTGTGTCATTGTGCTGAGGATACTCACGTGGAAATCCTTTGTAGTCTCTACTTGCAACGTATGGAGCTCGTGGCGACGATGTAGAGCGGCTGCCTGTTGCGCTTCTGGTGCGGCTTTCGTCTATGGAAGGTATTCTGGAGAACCCGGATCCTACCTCGGCTTTGATTTAAAAACACATTTGGTAATTTGTTGCTTCTTTATTCTTCATTTAACTTCGGTTTTTATTTTATAGTTCCGTTCTTGTCCCCCGCTTGGTAGAAACCTTGACGTGGTGCGAGGGATTAAACTACAATGAATCACTCAGACTATGCTGACGGAAGCATATGCCTGCAGTAGGGCCATCCATGTCAGACAGGCTAGCGAGGAGAAACACACAAAGATCTACCACCCCTGATCCAGGGTGTTACACGTCACCGTGCCCATTGGATGGTTTGCAGCCAGGGGTATACCGGCTGTATTATAACGGCGCCTCTCTGACACCGGGTCGAATCAGAGCAGTAAGCAGACCTTACCATATCAAAACGGGGCTCTGATATGGCGGACTATTTGAAACCCAAAGACTTGTGGGATCAAAAATGAATAACCAATATACAAAAAACAATCCCACGAAAAACCCGTAGGCGCAGGTGTGATGAGCCGACACTACCATAAGGGAACAAATCATCAAGAAAACACCGACTCGGCAAAAATAAGACGTAGGGAAAAACGGAAAAACCGGGATATACGCGTCGGCACGTGGAATGTTCGAACGGTATATAAACCAGGCGCGCTACAGACGGTCGTAGAAAACACGAAACAATATAAAATGGACATCGTCGCGCTTCAAGAAGTTCGACTCCCACATCAAGTAATTGAAACCAATGGGTTTACACTGGTGTGTGGAGGTACCAATACACATAACCTCGGGACTGGCTTCATCATAAGCAAGAAGATTACGCCCCATGTAAAAGATGTGAAATTTACTAATGACCAAAGTCAGTGCTAAAAATACAGGGCCCATGGTACAATTATGTATTTATAAACGTACACGCCCCAATAGAATCTACTGACGAAGAAACGAAGGACACATTTTACGAGTACCTAGAGGAAGTATTTGATGGAATCTCATCATTCGATGTTAAAATTCTCCTCGGCGACCTCAATGCGAAAATAGGAAAGGAAGATATCTTCCAACCAACAACAGGTAAAGAAAGCGTACATGACGTTTCAAATGATAATGGTATTCGAATTATCACGTTCGCAGCGTCAAAAGATCTTGTAGTGAAAAGCACGATGTTCAAGCACAAGCAAATCCATAAAGCCACATGGATATCAGTCGACGGCGTAACGCGTAACCACTTCCTCATAAACAAAAGACACCACTCCAATATCCTTGACGTAAGATCATATAGAGGAGCAGATAGCGACACCGGTCACCTCCTAGTGATAGGCAAAATTAGAAGTCGGCTCGCAGCAAACTCACATGGACAGTCACGGGAGACGAGCAAAAGGTTCGAGATTGATAAACTAAAAGACCTACGCAAAAGGGCTGAATATCAAGACGAACTAACGAATAGATTTAGCATCCTAGAGAATGACAGTAGTGAAGAAGAGGAAGCCAATAGTGTGGACACTAAATGGGCATCGACCAGACACACAATCAAACAAACAGCCCAAGATGTATTAGGATTTAAGAAAACAACTAAGTCCAAACCTTGGTTTGACGATGAGTGCAGGGCAAAGATCGAACAACGTAAACGCCTCAGAGTGATCCACTTAGAAAGATATGATGAAGTCAACGCAGTAAGATACGCGACAATTCGGAAAGAGACAACCAGACTTTTCAAACGCAAAAAACGCGAATGGGAGAAGACTGGGATCGAGAAAATCATAGAAAATGCCAGAGCAAAGAACAGCAGAGGTATGTATGCCGGCATAAACTCAATTAGAAATGGCTACCGAGGGAGAGCCAAAATAATCCGAGACACAAACGGCTGTCTGGTGATAGACACAGAAAACATCGTGACAAGATGAAAGCAGTACTTTGAAAACCTGTTCAATGTGCGCACCCATCAACCACAAATAAACGCACCAGACATACATACAGCCGAGCCCCAGATCCCAGAGCCCTCTTTCGACGAAGTTGTAGACGCGATAAATCGACTGAAAAACAACAAGACTCCCGGAGTCGATTGCATACCGGCAGAGCTTGTGAAGCATGGAGGAGAGGCAACCGCTCGAAAGATCCACCAACTGGTTAAAACAATATGGGACAAGGAAGTCATTCCGGAAGAATGGAAAACCTCAATAGTCAACGCCATTTTCAAAAAAAGTGAAAGATCTGACTGCGAAAATTACAGAAGAATATTACTGCTCCTCGATAGTATAGTGGTTAGTATACCCGCCTGTCACCCGGGAAACCGGGGTTCGATTCCCCGTCGGGGAGCCCCTGGCGCAAGACTAATGACCTTGTCCAGAAAAAATAATTCATTATGGAAAAAACCCTCAGGACTTGCTGAAGAAGGCCATGACCAGTTCCCGGTTGTAGTGCCGATGATGATGATAATGATTACTGCTCCCAACCACATACAAAATATTAACAAATGTTATACTGGCAAGAATCACACCGTACGCATAAGAAATACTGAGAGACTACCAATGCGGATTCTGTCGGAACCGGTCAACAAGCGACCAGATGTTCACAATAAGGCAACTGCTGGAAAAGAAGTGGGAATACGGAGAGAAGGTTCACCAAAAGCCTACGGCTCATTCGCAAGGCAAAGACCTTACCATATTGCGGTTGAGCTGGGAAGGCCGGAAAAATATGCCGCCCCCATTCAAATCTGCATGAACGAAAACAAAGGGCGAGTTAGAATAGAAAACCACCTCTCAGAACCATTTGAAATCCGGACGGACTAAAACAGGGGGTGGCCTCTCACCATGCCTTTTTAACCTTGTCCTCGAGTATGTTATCAGAAAGGTACAAGACGACAACACGGCTGGATCATCCCTGAACGGGGTCACACAAGTGCTCGCGTATGCGGATGACATCGCCGTTCTGGGCGATAATCTCGAAACTGTAAGTAAAAACAGCGAAGTCATCATGCAAGCGGCAGAAGAGGTGGGCCTAGACATAAATGAAGACAAAACAAAATACATGATTACGGCGAGAGCAGGTGGACCTCAGAGAACACATATAAACGTCAGGGGCAAGGTATTTGAAAATGGCAAAGAATTTAAATATCTGGGAACGATACTGACGACCAGAAACGAAACATCGAAGGAAATTAACAAAAGACTACACTCTGGCAACGCTAGTTGGCATGCAGTCAGTAAACTGTTGAAATCCAAACTGCTATCACGTAATATAAAGCTCCGTATCTATAGAACCATAATCATGGCGATTGCTCTATACGGATGCGCAACATGGCCTCTCACAAAACGGGAAGAGAGCAAATTCCGCGTATTCGAGAATAAAGTTTTAAGGGGTATATTTGGCGGTAAATATGACGAGGAGTCAGGACAATGGAGGAAACTCCACAACCACGCATTGGAGGAGCTATACCACAAACCTACAATAGTGAGAGTAATCAAGTCGCGAAGATTAAGATGGGCGGGACACGTGTCGCGAATGGGCGATGATAGGACCGTGCATAGAATCCTTTACGGTAAACTAACGGGGAAGAGACCGACAGGACGGCCGCGACGGAGATGGGAGGACAATGTTAGATCGGACCTCGAGGAGATCGGATCGGATGGTCGAACGTGGAAGGAGAGCGCACAGTACAGTAAACAATGGCGGAGCCGAGTCGGTGAAGTCATGAACTTCCGGGTTCTTACAAGCCAATAAATAAATAATAGTTTCGTTCTTGTAATGTAACACAAGTATTTAGTTAATTTAACCTTAGTTTTCTTTTTCTTTTTACATTTAAATCCTTTTTTATTTTATAGTTCAATTCTGATAATATATCCGGGCCGGTTGCTTTCTTATAGTCCAGTCCACGGAAAATGTGTTGAATAGCTGATAGGGGATTTGGATTGGCTGAACTCGAGCGATGTTCCGCTAGGTGGGAAAGGTGCTCTGTGCATAAGATACGCGAAAAAGATACGCTATCTAAGACTAGTTGTGGAGCACTGTTTTCAAGGACCATTGCTGTTATTTCATATGGGCCGGTTGATTTCTTACATTCCAGTCCACAGAGAATTCCATGATAACACGTGGGTGTAACTTCACATCTAGAATTAAAGACTACACCAGCGCGAGTGCAGGCTGTTCTAAAAGTCCGGCATCGAAGGTTGAATTCACGAAAAACAAATTCGCGAACACATTAGCTTTATCTTTTGAATTTGTGACTACTGCTTCGCAACAAACCGAGTTATTGCTGACAGCCTTTGTTATTGATCAGACGGGACGCAAAACAGTTGGATCGGACGCAGAACAGGCGATCGCCAAGAACGACTTTCTCAGAAGCGGGGTGGTTGATTTGAACCCAGTCGACGGTACGTGAAAGATGGTCGGCAAGTGTCGCTGGTCGATTGTCATTCGGGGTGCGGCAGATACAACAAAGATATTTCATAGAACTCCTCAGTATGATTTTCATCAAAATGACGTCCAAGCCATTGGGTTGAAATGCTTCTTCCATTCGAGAAGACAAATCCAATTGGGTGAAAATGCAGACTCCATTTTTAAAACGAAATTTCGAATGTGACTCGCATCGAAGATATGTCGAATCAGTTAACGATTCGTCCTGGGTCTGGGCTAGGGCTAGGATGTTAGGTGTCACTGTTGTGACGTTTTGATGCCACATAAATTTGGATGTGAATACAAAATTGGTTACCTGTTTTTCCTGTCGTTTTCTGTTGTTTTCTGGGGAGAGCTGAAGGTCCGTGCAGCAGCTTTTTATCTGATTCGATCTGGACCGGGCAAGTAGCACTCTCCGTTTCCTTCTTCAGCTCTTTGTATTCCTCTTCTTCTTCAGAGGCTGCTCCACCACCTTGGTTCTTCTGCAGGTTCTTCCTCCTTACCCGACTAGGGCGGCCACCGCCAAATGGTGATTTTAGAGAGAAGTCGATTAGGTTTCTGCGAATACAGTCGCACCACAAGCGATGGGATGTTCACCTCCTGCTTCCGTCTTTGACGGATTAAAACACGAGCATGATGGACAGATCTTTAGTTTTAATTTAATTTCCAAGTTTAACTCTTATTTACTTTTAGTTTTACGTTTAATTTCAACAACTTTACTTTTACAACAATGTTTTAGTCTTTTACTTTTTCTTTCATAACATAAGTATATTACTTTTTCTTCCAGCTCTTACCTTTCCTTTTATTTTT
Organism: Microdon myrmicae; assembly: GCA_963931805.1. Lineage (NCBI taxonomy): Eukaryota > Metazoa > Arthropoda > Insecta > Diptera > Syrphidae > Microdon > Microdon myrmicae. Next base: position 113,509,930 of record OZ007502.1, read on the forward strand.
AAACTTTACTTTTTCCCAAAAAAGGAACGGGGCGTTACTCGCGAGTTTCACCTTTTTTTTTTCTTCTTCTCTCTTAACCAAAACTGTTCTATGCAACTGTATCAAAAAACAGTATCCAGCAATCCAAATCAAAACTAACGGAATCAAAAATTCCTCTTGCGGACGAAGGTCCTTTACAAGGACGAAGATTCCGGAGATAAACCAGAGTCTGGCCAGCTAGGATCAGGGGCTCCAAGTTTCAGGAAGGCTTAACCTTTCCTTATTTGTTTTTTATTAAAAAAAAAAGTTCTCTGTAACTATGTTACCAGTAACGTCCGCTGTTCGGGGTTTATCCGGATGACCATGTGGGTAGCACGTGGTTGAACATCTTTTCGCAGCCTTCCCCTGTATGGGTAGGGTCTCCGGGCAAGTACCTGCCGCAGTATCGGCCTTAACAGGTCCCTTTGGCACGTCTCTTTGGCTGCCACATGTTCAACCCTTCCCGTCCCATAGTTGGCACATTGAATGGAGAATGGCACGGGATTTACGGTCGTTCAGGGAAAAACCAAACAACCATCCGGCCCGTCTACCTCACAATTCCGAGACAGGAAGTCGTACCCCACAATCCGCCTTCCTCCAAACCCGGCAAGGAGTCCACTATTTGGAAACTGCAGGGAATCTCGTGGTGCAACTTGAAATTCCTAGTGCAGCATCCCCTCGACTTGCCTTTGACAAACAGCGCTTGGAGCGTTATAGATTTATACACATCCATGCCATATCTAGGATGGAGTGCCTTCAGCAAAGGAAGAGTGACAATCGGGACCTGAGTCGGCGAAAACTGAGAACAGCTGGAGCTGGGTTGCGTTTCTAGTGCGGTCGGGTTGGATCTAGCCGACCCGACCTTGGGGAGTTTCCCGAGCTCTCCCATTTTGCCTTATGTCGACACTCTGCCGCCTTGTGAGTGTGTCGACTCGCAAAACTCGCACAATAATCCGCTCCTCCGTTTAGGACTGTCTCGCTCGGGAGTCCCACTGGACTCCGAACTTGCGGAACTGGAGCTATTTTTTCGGCCAACTTTGGGCCCAATCCACCGGGCTCGCCTTCTCCGGTTCCCTACGCTGCTTGATGTGGCGTCATGCCTCGCATCCGCCTTCGAGGACTTCGAGTCCATGGAGTCGAGTCGTTTACCGCCACCGCTCGACACGGACGATCCTCGCCTACTATCTCCACTCACCTCCCGGGAGTCGATCCCGTCGGCGCTGTCTTCGACGCTTTCCGCGCCTATTTCTCGCGCTCCCCCAAGTCTCCACCTGGGTGTCCTGCCATTGGCTCGCAGCAGGTGCTGTTCCGGCGTGCCGCTCGCGGGGAGAAACCTGAGAACCCTGTTGTTGTTCCCATTTCTGATTCTACTCGCACCCGCGCGAGTTATGACCCTGACGGCCACAAAACTCGCAGCAGCACCGGACGCTAAACACTCTTGGGCCTGACGTCGCCGGCCCGCCACCCGCGGAGGGGGCTGCGGCTCCGGTAGGGCTCTCCTCTGAAACTGCGGACGCTGATGGGGCGGCCCATGCCGCGCTAATCCGCCCTGCTGTCCTCTACCGCGTCCTTGTCGGACGATCCGGGCAGTCCACTATATCGTGGCCATACCGCCAGCATTCGCGACAGAAAGGAGTGTTTCGTCTTTCCAGACATTTGTCATACACGTGACCCCTTATCTTGCAAATACTGCATGTTGTCTGGGATTCCAAGGGGTGCGCCGATCGACCAACCGGATCCTGGACCGGATTGGCCCAACCCAACCAAATCAAAACAAACGGAATCAAAAATTCCTCTTGCTGTTCCTTTCTCTCTCCCCATCAGCATCCACTCCGAAAACAGAAATCGAACTTGCACACGATCCACACTCGAACAGGAGTATGTTCGCACACTCAACATGTGGATCGTGTGTTTTTCCCACCACCTTACCATCAAATTATATTAAAAACCAAATTATATTTAAAACGAACAAACGATGGAGGTGGCGGAAGTCGCACGTAACACTGTTTGTAAACATTGGTGGAAGGCGTTGACATTGGTGGAGTCAATACTTCTAATGTTACGTTGTAGCGTTGACACTGTTTCCCCGGCAGACCCAAATTCGCGGAGATGTATTGTTTCATCATCATCATCATCATCGGCACTACAACCGGGATCCGGTCTTGGCCTTATTTAGCAAGTCTCGAGGCCTGTTAAATTTTCCATAATAATTTATTTTTACGGGCAAGGTTATTAGCCTTGCGCTGAGATGTATTGTTTACCCCGACGTAATTATGAGTAGTGATATCTGTGTTATGTTTCTATCTCCCATATAAATAATACAGGTGTTCCGCAGGGCTCTATTCTCGCACCCATTCTCTTTCTCGTCTTTATAAATAAACTTATACAGCAATTCATTCGTTTGTTGACGAAAACACCTTGAGTTTCTCATACTTATACGACCATTTCCATTATACATACGAACAGCCACCCCTTTCAAATCTCAGTATCAATCAGCAAAATGTGCTCATTTCCTTGTATATCGACCTCAGCAAATTATCCCAATAAGGATTACCTAACCAAGTAGAATTCAATGGTTTGAAAAACCAGTGGTACCTGTTTCGCCAAAGATGAACGCTTCTCCCTTTTCTTCCGCTCGCAGGTTGCTTTGACATTTAAGGGTATCTCGAAATCCCATTTGGTCTTGCCGTTTGTATAAAAGAGTGCTTACTTTCTATAGCGCGTGGTGCTCAATTCTATTTCACCAATAGCTATTTCTGCGGGTTTGCAAAACGGCATTTATTACTACTTAACTGATATTTGTTGAATCTTCTTCAGAACTGTTCACAGTTGGGACCTCTTTTTTGAAGTGTTGAGATGCGTGTGGAAAAAGGAGATAGCTTTTGGACTAAAAGTTTCTTTATTTAACAGCAGAAGAACACGTGTATGCTTATCAGTAGGAAAAGAAAAAGGAAGCGAAGTAGATCTGACAGCTAACTGGCAATGCCATGCCGTCGAGTGGATGCCAAAAGAAAGATTGGTGGAAATGAATTCGCCCAGAGCCGATAAAGGAGTGCACACATTACACACCCAATACCCCTTCTCAATTTCACAATCTGCTGATTTTGTTGTGATGTTATCGGACAAACAAAATGATAATATACATGTATATCGAATTTGGGGTACTCACGGTTTGGGGGCTTACCAGGTGGGTCCTACCTGGTGTCAGCAACGAATGGCCTGGGGAATCCTCCCTGACTACTCCTGGCGATGGTGGCTGTGTAGTGCTCTGAAAAGCCCTACCACCTTTTTTCCTCCATTTCCACATCCAAATCCCAGCTATTTTACTACAAAACTCAAAATCCGATCAAAACCCGAAAAAACCCAAACATAAACCAAAATTCGCAATAAACGAATCAAACATTCGTTTATCGCTTATTAGCTGCTTCCACGGCATAATTAAATCCAAAATCTTAAATTAAAATCAAATTCCCAATAAACTAATCTAATATTCGTTTATTGTTCTATATTCGCCCCACGGCATCATCTAAATTCAAAAACCAGAGATACGTTATCTCAATTTGGTAAAATCCATCAAAGTGAACAAACAAAAACCCGAATTCATTTACATATCCACATCTGCACAATAGTTTCATAGGAATTCAGGAAACTGAATCCTTATCTTAAATAAACACAGCATCTCACTCAGGATTCGAAAATCGGGATTTTTGTAGGAAATTGTGTATTTACGAGATACAAAGTTCGATTTGTTTCTCTTTATAAGGGTGATGAATTTCAGATTCGAGGATCAGTCTCAATTGGCGTTCTAGGTGTAAGGACGCCAGAAAATGAATTTACAAATAAAATTAAAATTTAATAAAATTAAAAGTATTTTTAATTGATCCTGGCCGATTCCCAGGACCATATTCGATCGGTAGCTGCTCTTCCCTCAAGGTTTGAGGAAGCACGGCGGCACCGCAACGGGTCCTCTCAGGAGCTTTCTTAAAGAGATCCCTCGTCCTTTTCAGGACCAGACAAGCTCCCTGAGAGAAGGACCACTACAGCTGTACTGTCGATGATGATGTTTCACAATAGCAGCACCAAAATTGTATGTCCTCCAGGTCGATTAGATGCCGGGGTAGTTTTCTGCAATTTTGCGTAACTGTCCTACAGAGCCTCACACCTTTCACTGTCGGATTTAAATAATGACAAGGCAGGTCTGTGGGGAAGAGGTATGTGTGCAGGCGTACTGCACCGGGTTCCCTTCTCCTCCCATCATAATACCGCTGTAAATTGTTCACCAGACAAGAAGGAATGATGGTTGGTCTACGAAACGGAGCGGACACAGCACAGGAAATGAAACATGCTAGATGCTTTATTAATTAAATGGTTACTTTATTGATAATTGATAGTTACTTTTCGATTAACTAAATGAGAAACATGAATTAAAAGTCACTTGGAACCTTTCAAATATTTTAATTTAAGCATTCTCATTGCGTCGTTCAAACGTACACAATTCACGATTAAATGTAATTTAGTTTCCGTTGAGCGCTTAGGCCTGACGATGGGTTTGGATTATGTTAATTTGTAGTTAGTCGGTTATTCGTCTCGCGTGTGTTAATATATTTACTTTAAATCGCAACTTTCACTATTGTATTTACACCGGGATCACAACAAAAATTTGCTTTTAATTGAATATGCTTGGTATTTTCTTAATCTGACTCAATTAGACTTTTCACGATTAAATATGGCGAGTGACAATAACTCGACCCGCCGTTGAATTTCGCGTCCCGCAGCGCTACGGGAGCAGAGTTGGAGACACGACCGGCTCGGTCGGGTGATGGAAAAAGGCTTACCGAGGAAAGAACTCCGACTTGTATTTAATCCTCCGTTAAAGGTGAGATTCGTATAAAGAGACAGAAAATTTCTCTTTAGAGTATGGCCACCAAGGAGATGCAATCTTTCCTTATTGCAGCTGCATAAACAAGCTGACCGACGTTGCTTTGCTCGCTGGACAAAGGAATCGTCGGCCAATGTGTATGTACATTACAGAATTCTTTCAGCGAATTTGAATAGCGGATTAAATGCGTGAATACTGGAAGAATTCTTTTTAGGGATTTTTAGATAATGCGATGAATGCATTAAATGTCCTTGAGAAAGGAAATGTTTCAGGTATGCGCGGAGATAGGGGTGGAAATATGGGTTGCGAATATGGGGGGTTCTTGAGGTGAGCTTTAAGAACCCCCACAAATCCATATTTACTTGTTAATCAATTTAATTATCATGAACAATTTACTACCTAATTTATATGCATATAAATGATTGATTGATTTGATAACTTGAAAGTTGATGATCTTGGAAAGTTGATTGGCACAAAAAAAAAAGCAAACACCACCGTAGCTTTTTTCATCTTTCTCTCCACAAAAACCACACCACGACTCAAACAAACGCGCAGGGAAAAGCAAAAAAAAAACGTCAAAAACTGCAAAACACAAATTTGTATCTCCCACATCAAAAACAAAACCGTAATCACGGTTCTTGTTCCTCTCCGTTTCTCTCGTTCATCAGTGCCGTTGTCCCAACGAAGAAACTTGCCAACGATCAACTTTACAACTAATCAAAGATGTCATCCGCGAATAAAACTGGGTTTATGCAGCAGCTATATTTTTATATTTTTTTATGCCAAATGTAATATATATTTTGTGTGTTTAAAACATGAAATGTACGTTATTTAAATGAATATGTTTAATTTATGTTGTAAATGAATGAGATGTAATTAATGTTTGATGTATTATATGGATAAATCAAAAAGTACATTGTGTTTTGTATTTAAGCCTAGTTTGAAAATCTGGTAATTGTTTGTAATGTAAGTATTTACTTTTTAAATTGTTTAAATGATTCATCGCAAGGTTAATAACCTTGCGCGGAAAAACGAATTATTATGGACAATTTGTAGTGCTCCAAAAAGCCCTACCACCTTTTTCCCCCATTCCTAATCCAAAATCCCAGCAATAATACGCTAAAACGTATAAACCCATCAAAACCCACAATAACCCAAACATGATCCAAAATTCGCAATAAACGAATCAAAATATTCGTTTATCGCTTTGCATTTGCCCCCACGGCATAATTTAATCAAAAAAACCAAAACTAAAATCAAAATTCGCAATAAACGAATCAAATATTCGTTTATAGCTTTGCATTTGCCCCACGGTATAATCTCAATTCAAAATCCAGAAATACATTTCAATCTGGTAATTTCCCCAGAAAATTAAACAAACCAAATCCATGGCAAATCACACCAGATGTTCGAATTTGCCACAAGCAAACAATACTCAAATACCATTTCAAATCCTCATATGCAAATAGATTGATGAAGATTCAGAAAACTGAATCTTATCTAAAACAAACATTGAGCATCGCACGAAATGTATCGGAAATCGAGATTGTTGCACGAAAATGTGTATCTTTGGGATACATTTTTCGACTCGTTATCCTTTATAAAGGAATAGTATAGTGATCTCCGGGCCGCAGTCTAAATTCACTGTCCCTGGAGGAAGTACCCCAGGAAAATCCTGAATAATACAAATAAAATCATATTCAAAAAGGAAACTAGACGACTTTTCATTTCCACGGATATCTAAATATCACCTGGCCCCCACGGAAGACCAAGTGAAGACATCAGGACGAAGGCCGAATCAAAGGACGTTGCTCTTCCCTTTGAACTCAGAGGAAGCACGGCAACGACCCCTTTTGTAGGACAAGTTTTCAGAAGCGGTCAAATTTTAAGAGATCGCCTTGTCCCTTTAAGGACCAGGAGACACGCTTCCTGAAAATAAAAACACCTACAAGAAACACAACAAATTTAACAAGTCGCGGATATGGACCGGATACCGGTGGAGAGACTTACTAAATAACGTCAAGACCGGATCCCGGTTGTAGTGCCGATGATGATGATGATGATGACATGTTTCATATGTTATGTATGTTTGTTTATGTTTAATGTTTCCTCGCTGGGACAAAGGCGGTGGGGGAGTTACTTCATAACAATTTGAGTTAGTCCAAAAAACACGTCCCTAAACATTTGAAACATCTCTGACACTCCCATTGACTTTGTTAAAGCGTCCGCTGGCATCTCTTCTGAAGCAATAAATTGCAACTCCATTGTCCCATCTCCGACCGCCTCCTTGACAAAACGATACCTGATATCAAGATGTTTGTTTCATCAATAGATGCCCAAATCACTTGCAATTGTCGGTCCAAATTGTCACTGGTCCTTAATGTAGTCCAAGTTCTTTCAGCAAGTTCCGTAAAAATGCAGTTTTTTTTTTTACCAGAGCTGATATTTACGTGTTCTGCCTCTGTGCCTGATGTCGCCAGAATCTCAACCGTAATTTCCACCTAATTTCGACAGCTTTCAGCGCGTCATACCTACCCATTTCCTTTATATGTATTCCCCTGTAAAACATGTCAAACGAACGTATAGCTAAACTCATTATCCTTTGCAGATAATGCATAATTGAGTTTAGCTACATTCTTGTCATACGGCAACTCCATTCTTGCTAACCATGAGTTTCCCATCGGAAATCTCATAATGTCGGTTAGCAACAACAACTCTAAACGAACGACGCTGTTGTATCATAGCAAAATAGCTGGGGTTATTTTAGCGTCTTAGAGTCTTGTTCTCACGCGGATTATTTCCCAAGCATCAGCGGCGTCCTATCGACTTTCCCTCAGATCACCCATTCGCTTGGGATCAATGATCTCTTTTTGCAGGGGAGTAACATCAGCTAGGTTTCCCTCTCATTCGTATTTCTTTCCACGGTTCAATGTGCTCCGACTACACCATAGCCGTACCACTGGGTCACCAGGTCATGTCAGTAGCTGCATCTGATACCAACACACCCGACCAAAGCTACCCCGAGATCACAGCACATCATGTTTCTGTTCTCTCGTTCTCAATGTCCGTCAATTACCATATTAACAAAAGCTACTCACACTTTGACGAGCGTGAGGTTGAACGAGCAGAGGCGTGGTCTCTTTTGGTTGTCCTGTGTGTGGAATGAAATATGAATTTCAACTCTAATTTACATCAGTCGCTAATCAATCATCACCGCGGTCGGCCACGCTGCACCGCGTTAAAGAGACACATCTCAACTGCGATCGCCTGCAGCCACGCTGCCGTTCCATCAAAATTTAAATACATGTTTATTAAAGAGTCACTATTGAATCATTGCAACGGTCAGTCGCGTTGCCGCTCGTCGTTGTAATAAAAGCAAAAACTGCAAAATGTCGTCTCTATTGCCAACATTTTCTAACTATAAAAGAAGTTTATTATTTGTCTGTGAAGCAATTGTGTATTGAAATTATAGAGTGATAATAGAATTAAAATAAACGACAAAACTCTTCTTTGAGTTAAACAAATTAAAAGTGTTTTCCTCTCTTCCTGTGGAACAATTCTTGTGTAAGGCGTAACTGTGCTAGTGGGGAAGAAGTGAATCGTGTGCCCGTGATTGGCAACAATACTTCTTACCCCCATAGGACCATTTCTCCTCTGTAGAAAAAAATCATATCCGGTTTGGGACTTCTGGTCGTTGTATTAGTTTGCCCAACTGTCACCAACAAATGCGTATAGAGCCTGTGATGTCTTCTTATACACAATCTCAATTGTTTTGGAACCGTGTAGGTGCCGGAGGACCTTCATTGTTTGCATTTGGTTCAAATGCTGCTGTCGAGGAGTACTGGAGAATTGAGATAATGCGTTAACTGCATAGGCTATATCGGGTCTACTAAATCTGAAGAGATGAAGTAGATTTCCTATTAAACGACGGTAAAGAGTTCTGCCCACCTCTTTTTGCTCTTCTTGGATTGATTGTTCTCGTTACAACCTCAAGTTCGTCGCCATCGGCAATCGGTCGGGCTTGCAATCCTTAAGTCCGTATTTATCTAGCAGGTTGTTAACATATCCTCCTTGAGTAATACGGAGGCAGTTGACAAGACGTTTAACTTCCAATACGACACACAGTTCAGGTTGTCCTAGGTCCCTTATATCGAAACTGTCACTCAATCGCTGCTACAATACGGCGAACTTCTTTTGATCGGTCCTTGGCACCAATAAAATCATCCGCATAGACACTAATCAATGTGATTTTGCTCTTTGCAACGTTGTAGTACATAGATTTGTCATATTTGTAAGGACTAAAACCGAGAATCTAACTTTAGGTTCCATTGGCATTTAGGTTCCACTCTGCTTCAACCGATAAATCGCTTTGCTTTCAGCTTTCATACTCGATCTCCAACTTCGAAACCCTCAGGTTGTTCCATAAAAATTACGGTGTCAATTTCTTCATTAAGGTAGGCCGAAGAAACATCCAAGTGGTGCAGGCCCAAATCCTTTTAAATCGTGATTATCACAATTAATCGGATCGAGCTGATATTTGCCACTAGCGAGTAGGTATCTTCGTGGTCGACACCTTGAATTTGATCAAATCCCCCTCCTCTTTTCAACACTCCCATCCGGCCTATAGTTAGTCTAAAAAAACCCATTTGGATTTGATCCCTTTCCGATTCAGTGGTCTGTTAACCAAGGTCCATGTATTGTTTTTGAGTACCGCGTCCTACTCAATTCGCAACGCCTCCCGCCAATCTACCGTGTCTTCCAAGCAGTCAATTTCATTAATTGTTTCCGGATCAGGGCGTAACTGCTTCAAATTTTCTTCAGGAGTGATTGTTGCAATCAGTTCATCCGATGATACGATTTGAATCTGAGCCCACTGCCGGCGTTTGTTGATCAGAGCTATTGCGTTCAATGCCGTCTTCGGGAAGAGCTCCAGGGTTCTCGGCACTATCCAGAAACGAGAAAGTGTAAAATTATTATTTTTGGGTCTATTACCTTCCAACCGGACCTTGCTCTCGTTATGGAGGAATATGATGTCCTTGCTCCTAATCACACATCGCTTACTTGGTGTCTAGACTGTGTAAGATTTTGTCTCTCCGCATAATCAACGAGGATGCCTCCCTCAGATTTGCAGTCAAATTTTCCAAGATTTGAGTCCTTTTTCAAAGTGTAAACTTTACCTCCGATCTCCCTGTGAAAACTCACATTTGGCTTGCTTCCATTCCTGAGCTCGTCCGTTGGGTCATCGTCGGCACCTTTGGTTGGACATCGGTTTCAGAAGAATCCCGTGGTGTTAACCAATTCTCCCCACATAAATTCAGCCAGTTCATATTCGTTCACTAGGCACCTGGCCATCCCGGTTAAAGTTCGTTTGCCTTTTCCGCGAAGATCGTTCTGTTCGGGCGTATGTGGTACAGTCTTCTGGTCCGGGTGCCACTTTCTTGCATGTAGAAGGGTGAATCATATATAAACAGTAATTTTACTTTTTTGCTTAGCAACAAGTTGTGAGCTAGATAATCTTGTGCGTGGCCGTTGTTTGGCTTATGAAGAGTAGGGGAACCGGTTTGACTACCGGTCGCGCTTGACTTTCTAGTCAGTACAGCCATGAGCGCTCAAGAGGTACGTATGTCCGTTGCGCAATGGACTATTATAGAATTTTTAACAAATGAAGACGTTCAACCTTCGGACATTTTTTCTCGATTGAATGCACAATTTGGTGATGATACACTGTCTCAGAATCGTGTGTATACGTGGGCCAGAGAATTTAAAAGTGGGCGAGAACATACCGAAAACGAAAGTCATGATCGACGCCCAAGGACAAGTCGTACAGATGGCAACATCCGTGCCGTTCGAGAGCTCATTGAAAGTGATCGCCACTTAACTGTTGGAGAAATCTCATCAGAAGCCGCATATTGAAACAAAAGACGATGTATGCATATTCGAGATGCAATCCTTCTTCATGATGACACCAAGCCTCACACCGCGTCCTTGACAAGGGATGTGTTGGATGGAATGGGCTGAGAAACCTTCGAACACCCTCCTTATAGCCTTGGAGGAAAAAAATTGCCAACGATGAAGTACATCGCCTTTCCTAGAAATTCTGTCCGCATGAGACTGGAAACATCTGAGTGAACAAGTTGCAGTCGTTACAATTTTTTTTTCTCGTTGCTGCTGGGGAGAAGTGATCGGGTTTGCTTCGCTCGTATACAGGTTGTGCAGGTTGTAACGTCTTCACTGAATTTTCCTGGCAGTGCGCGGATCATCTTCTTCAACAAAAGCAGCTTCAAAGAATTAAAGTAAGCATGTCCCAGCCTTTTATGCCAAGACATAAGAGATCCATAGTGAACGTTTGATGTTCCCGTTGTACCGCTTCTAACTTACGCTGTTTCATCCATGGGTAGGGAGTACAAACCATTTATTTTTTTAGCTCTCATTATCAGGCGAACCTCCCGATCCAAAATTTTAGCTCCAGTAATTTCAAAAAACACCTTGTAGCCTTGATCTGTTGCCTTGCTGATCGAAATGAGGTTATCTGTTAATTTTGGAACTAGTAAGGTGTTGTGCAGGTAAAATGGTTCCTTTCCATTCCGAACGCAATTGCCAAATTCAACGGTGCCACTTCCCTTTACGTCTACAATGTGGTAATCAGCTAATTTTACATGATTTGGCTCCTCAGTTTTGTTGAGAATGACAAATTTGAGTTTGCCACTTTGAGATTGCCTAATTTGATCCGTTTTACTCCAGCAGTCTTTGGCCATGTGGCCCCGTATGTCGCAATTTTCTGCCATTATAAGGAAACTTATTACTATTGGCTGCCACCTTAGTCTGATTTTGCTTCTTGTGGTATCTTTCTTAAATTTTTTTTTGTTTCAGAAAGTAAACAAATACTTTTCGCTAGAAATCAACGATGAAGGCGATGAACTACTTCTCCTTTCCTAGAGATCCTGTCCGCGTGAGATCGCAAACATCTGTGTGAACAAATTGCAGTTGCTGCGATACTTTCTTCTCGTGGCGCAGATCACGTTATTGTTTGAGACTTCCTTTTCCTGTTGCTAATTTCTAATAATCTGGTGCAAACGGTTGAAACATCCGGGTAATTGTTTTGTGCATCAAAAACAGATCTTAAATCCTTGTATACTTCTGACAATCCATCGAGAAGCAGTACAAGCAACATAACTTCCAACTCCTTATGTCTGTTGGTTATGGTTTTGAATTCGTGTGATTTATTGTCCTGTGGTTATTTCGAGGCTGGTAAACTTGCGATACCCCTCAATTTTTTGGCATGGGCCTGTGGGGGTTCTTTAAAGCATTCACAAAGAACCACCCATTCCCTTTAAATCAACCCGCATTTCCACACCCAACAAAGCCATTTTGCTTGCCTGTAATCGAGCAGCGTAAGCTACCCGTCAGTATCTTGCACCTGACACATAAATCCACCGCAAGATTACCATCTTGCCATGTCATCAATTCAAACCATTTCGGTTCGTCTGCATGAACCGATCGGTTACTATGGGCGACCACATGTCCATCAAACACAGACCAATACTTCCGAGTATTCTTGTTCGCTACAAAGCAAAGCACAACTCGCGCCTAACTGCCAAGAGCCGAATTGTTTGCCAGTGTAAATATTCACACTGGAACTCGACCCTCGACTCACTATGGATGCAATGCACAATTGACGTGGATAAATACACAACCGTCATTGTGTAATCATTCCGATCACCAGATCAGATCCCACGGTATCATTCCCTTAAACAACTCTCGTACCATTAACCAAGGTAAACAAACGCGTATCTTAGCGTTAGAACCCCGAAATAGCGTTTCTGTTGACATAATACTCAGAAACCTATTTCTGCATCAACGAATCGCTAGTTCAAACATAGCCACGTTTTCCGGCCGCTATACGAGCGACCATCTATTTGCACAGCTGACCTGAGTTGAATTCGAATATCATTTAGGCAGTTGTTGTTACTGCCTTGCCTTATTCGACTTCAGTCTGTATTTGCTGTCCTTTCCATGTACAGGCCCTTTATCTGCATGTGTGCAATCTCGAATAGAGATATCCGCGCGATGCAACATCTAGATTCATGGAGGGGTCAGATCGTATCCACCGAACAACGCACACGTCCCGGGAACGCTGCACTTCAAGTTTATTTTAATTATGCCTCGCCGAGTACACTCACACCGAGGAGACGAGATTCATCCACCGTCGCGTACCCTTCCACAAGAAATTGTCTTGAGACGTTATTTTTCAAAAGTCCTCATTCGTTGTTAATTGAAATCGATTCGCGACATTTGGCTTCGCAATCAAACCCAAAATTAAGTGCTATTGGAAACGTAGTTTCAGTGAAATAGGATATTAAAACAATATTAAATAAAAAGGATTATTATACGACAAAACAACCCAGTGCGTTTTTTTTTATTTTTCTCTTTCCTTGGTGTTCGGATTTGTGTGAACGTCTACAGAGTGATCTTGGTGGTGTTCCTGCTGAACCAGCGTCCGTGTCGACGCGCTAGCAGAAACCGCCACAGTCTGAGATTGATTTTGGATTAAAAGTTTGTATATCGAGCAGCAGAACGTATATACTTATCAATAGAAAAAGAAAAAGGAAGTAAAGTAGACCTGACAGCTAGCTGGTAGTGCCATCTACTGTCGAGTGGAAGGCAAAAGAGAGGTTGGTGAAAATGAATCAGTCCAGAGACGATAAAGGTGTGAACACATTACACACCCAACATGATGGTACACGAAGTAGGGGCTTTTCTGTAGTTCTCTACACCACGTGTCTTCCTACAATATTCGTTTTTCCAAACTGTTGCGAGCAATTAACTAAATAAAATGTAGTATATTATTCTTTCCCCATGGCAAGACGAATTTAAACCACAATCCATGTTTGGCCATTTCTTGCCTAGCATACTGTGTGCACTACGTTTATGTGTATAATCCGATTGTGAGGCATTCAATGTAAATGAAGCGGTGGACGACAGACGAATTCTAAGTTATTCCTACATCAGGAGTCCATGTAACACTCAGAGGATCAATAGCGCGCGCCGCAGTGAGCACCGGAAGGCTTAACCTTCCCTCGACTCATTCACCATAAGTCTTGGAATGAAGCGCTCTACAGTTTTGCTAAATCTCTGTACCAATGTCAGTAGATTGCAGTACATGCCACTTATCCAAGCTATAGTGCAATGTCGGTTTAAATACAAAACGAACGGACAACACCAATTTATGGTGATGATTAGATGAAAGACCGCAAGCCAATTCCAATACGATTTCTCTATTCACGGGAAACCCCTAATGAGCTCGCTGGTATTATACTCCTTCCTAGGATTATTTCTACTAGTTGCTCTAGCGGTCGTGATGGTTGTACTATCGCCAAGAGAACACAGATGTACATAAGTCCTTTAAATGCAAACAGATTTCTCACTGAATTCTACGTGATTATGACTTAAACAGGACAGCATTTGAATAGTTTTGCGAGTACGAATACGCCTCTCGGTCTGGAATATGATTGGGGCGCTTTTCAACCTCTTAGCTGATGATAGGATTACAAGTCCTTCCCCCGACCCACTTTTGACAAGTAATTTGATTGCACCTAGAGCGGGATTGGTATTAAGCGCATTAATTGCTGTAGATAATTTACGTACCATGTTTATAGATATATGTCATGTATAAGCAAGCTTTAGGGAGCTGGTACAGTAGATAACAGGTGTGATTGGAGTATCAGAATGACTGCCGAATTTGAGGGGAAACAGTTTACTTATACATATGTCTGTTGACTGTGGCCAGATGAACCGAGGACTTAGCAACAGCCTCGGCACGTTCGAGCACTGTGAATTAGTTAACGAGGTATTGTTTGTGGTAATATAACACGGATCAGAAGATGTCAGCCAACAAATACAACTTGCGAATTGCGGTGAAGAGTATCTATAAGCTGGACAAGAATTGTTAGACCATTCGGTGTACATGAAACTCATGTGGGTTTATGTACTTTACTCCTTTACTTACGAGTCATCATCATCATCATCATCATCATCATCATCATCATCGGCACTACAACCGGGAACCGGTCTTGGCCTTATTTAGCAAGTCCTGAGGCTTGTTAAATTTTCCATAATGTTTTTTTTTCTCCGGGCAAGGTCATTAGTCTTGCGCCAAACTGACGAGTGCTGCACCTAAATTATAACTTTTTGAGAACACGTTGTAAAACAAAGATTTTTTATTGAGTTTTATACACCAGTTTTATATTGATCTACTAGCGTTTGGATTTTGGTGTAAGATTTGTGTGCTTTTTCCGAATCAACAGAAACCTTATCTGGATCGGTAAAAAAAAATACTTTTTTTACTTGTGCTGTCACGTACAGTTGGCACCTCTGCCGTATTGCAACAGTAAGTTAAATACTCGTAATTTGGTATTTATTCCACCAAACGTATGGAAAATTGTCCAGCCTGTAATTGCTTTAGGGATGTTGATGCTTTTACTTGGATAGATCCGAAGCCATTGCATTTGTTTTGGTTGGGTAAATAGGGGTCGATCTTGAGCAGACCGGAGTGCAACATCATTCGGTAGAAGAAGACTGGGAGGATACTTCATAACGTAGACAAACATAAACGTTCCGTGAATTTTCCGAAATGCTGAAAATAAAGAGGTATCTATTTTGTGAGTCAACAGGTAAATTTTAATTTGGGGAAAAAAAAAATCCATTATTTTACGTTTGTTTAAAACTTAATATTTCCACTTCGGACAATCCTGTTCTAGTCAGCTAGCTTGGAACAGTCTAGTTGTTGACAGTAAAGATTCAAATTTAATGTTTGGTGATGGGGCATATTAGATGATTCTTTTTCAGTTCGACCAAATCTAGAGATAAACTTTACTGACCGAAATGGGTTGATTTTGTTCCATTTGGCCAAGGTTTCTCAGATGAAAATTCGGTCCATAATGTTTATTGTGTCAATCTCTGTGGCACCAAAGATCGAGCATCTTTTTGAATTCAGTTTTATGCGGGCGGTTTGCAAATGTTTTGTGGTCGACCTTTAACTCTTGGACGATGCTACGACTGTTAATATGCCGACCTACTTTGATCATTTCCATGATTTTATCGATACTTCAGTTCACCTGTAGCAAGTGTTACAACATTGGAAATACCAATCTACCAAACCAATATTGCGAAAACCGAATATACCTATTGTTAACTTCCACATTTTTCCCTTTGTAGCTGACAACTGAATGGAATCAAAGAACTGTCAAGGAATTAGTACGGAATGTCTAACGAGCGCAAGTCATTATTTTTTTTTTTGTTCAACGTCTTACGAGATACATGTGTTGACGTCCGGTGCCGTGCTTCCTCGGTTGAGGGAAGAGCGGGGACCTTTTAGTTTGTAGACTTATTAAAACGCATTTTATTCTCGTCTCAAAATTCTTCTATTTATTCTCGTCTCTATAAACTTCTTCTCTCTAAATTCTTCTATCTCAACTCGACTCTTCAAACTTAACTTGACTGCTATCTCACCTCAACTACTCAATCAGAACAAACATCTCAACTGTTCAAACTTAACTGTTACTTCTCAACTGTTCTTTGATTACTCAACTCAACTCAACTAAAACTTACAATTCAATTGCTAACTCCGAACTCCAAACTCAAACTGACTTTACAAATGAATTTTTTCTCAACTTGTAGAACATTGTGTTCTAATTTACTGGAAATTATAACATGAACAAAACAAATTTTAACAAAGTCTCTGTGACTTTTAACTTGAATAAAATTTGGACGAAAATCAAAGTTACTATGTTTTGAATGAATAAAAAGGTGCAGGTTATTAAATGTGCTGTAACTGGCAATATTGTGAGTGTTTATGAATGGTATGTATTAAGTGAGAATGTAATAAATGTTAAGGGAAGTTTTTCAGGATGTGTAAGGAGATTCAGTGTTAAATTGAATAAAGGGTAGTATTCCTCTTCCCAATAATCCCAACCCGATAATAAATGCGTTCATTTCGACTCCATCAGATAACCGAACTGTCTCCACATCAGAACGTTCTTCACCTCTGGCAGGTTGGTTAATAACTCTAATGAGAAAGTATACCACAATACAGAGCTTTCACCTCACCAATTTAAATATAGTAATATTCAACCCTTCTCCAATATTTTGCGATTCAACGAACAAACGGAAAGTAGTTCCCCAACCCACATCCCTGACTGACAATATCCTCACTAACCCATTGATCAGTATGCTACCCGCTTCCACACAACACTAACTTATTTCAATAATAATTAGGTAACTAGACAAAGTTAAGATAAGTTAACTTAAGTTAAGTAAATTAGCATAGGTTAAGTAAATAACTATATCCTGGTTTTCTGACCTTTTCCAGGAAGCTCTACTCACTAAAATCATAATCCATAACCAATATATAACTTTTATCATATTGTTTGAAAAATGTACTAGTAAGTATATGTAAACAATTATAACTAAGGTATTATAAGTTATCTGTATTGCTTATTGTAAAAATTATTATAAATACAGAAATGTAAAAAAAGGGTAGTATTCTGGAATACAACACATATCACTACAGCCATCTAGCGAAAAAGAAGTGGATTTATTTTTCTGACTGAAGTCAGGGAATCGTGCGAATTGGAAGCGGGTCCCGGGAAATCTATCAGCGCTCATGTCACCTTCTTTTTTTTATTTTAGTGGGGCTGCTATCCCCTTTTATTTTCTTAGTTCAACTTTACTATTATTACAAAAATTGCAAAAAGATATAGACGAATAAGTAAAAAAAAAAAAAAAAAAAATATATATATATATCTGCTTGTGCTTTGACATATAAAAATTAGTTTATAGTTATGCTATTAAAAAGAGGTGTGATGGCCGGGCAAGTAGAAGAGACGCGAATTCGGTAAGTTACGGGGGATGATATGAAACGGGATGGCGGAGAGAAGGCTTGGACAATTGACCCAACCTTAGAGGAAATGGAAGATAAGGAGAATGCCGGCGTGAATTCGACACTATTCAAGTGTGTTTAGGTTAATTAGTTTAAGACAAGTGTGTTGAGGTAATGAATTCCACGTGGCTTGTGTGTCCATGGAAGTTGAGGTAAGATAAAGTGGCCAAGAACTATGATATCATCTTGAGAAGTATGTCAGTCGACGTCAATACTGACGGCCGATTTTCACAATCAGGGAAAATATTGAACAAAGAATATTTTCTCTTGTCGTGTGCTAATGCATTGAAGATATTGCAGAAGGCTTACGTGGTATCCATAGCATATGAGTTGTACAAAGGCTTCAGGGGCGTTCTAGAAGTCGTCAAAGACATACCTCGTTCTGGAATTTGAACATGGACGCATCGCCGCTAATGTTTCATAAGACCTGAATTATCTTCAAAAACGTTTTTGTGAACAGGTTTCAGTAGACATGCTGGATCGCTATAATTGACAAAGTTGATTCTTGGCAAAGTTTATGCTTGGAAAAGCTAATACTTGACAAAGATAATACTTGACAAAGTTGTTTGTTGACAAACTTAATACTTGACAAAGTTGATACTTGGCAAACTTGATACTTGACAAGGTTGATTTTTGACAAAGTTAATACTTGACAAAGTTAATACTTGACAAAGTTAATACTTGACAAAGTTGATACTTGGTAAAGGTGTTACTTAGAAAAGTTAATACTTGACATAGTTTATACTTAACTAAGTTAATACTTGACATACTTAATACTTGACAAAGTTGATTGTTGACAAAGTTAATACTTAACAAAATTGATTGTTGACAAAGTTGGTACTTGACAAAGTTGATACTTGACAAAGTTAATACTTGACAAAGTTGATACTTGACAAAGTTAGCACTCATTTGGCAAAGTTGATTGTTGAAAAAGTTTATACTTGTCAAAGTTGAGACTTGACAAAGTTGATACTTGACAAACTTACTATTTGACAAACTTAAGATTTGACAAAGTTTATTTTTGACAAAGTTAATACTTGACAATGTTGATACTTGGTAAAGTTGATACTTAGAAAAGTTATTCCTTTACAAAATTTATACTTGACAAGGTTTACACTGAACCAAGTTAATATTTGACAAAATGGATTCTTGACAAAGTTGATACTTGGCATAGTTGATACTTGGAAAAGTTAATACTTTATAAAGTTAATACTTGACAAAGTTTATACTTAACTAACTTAATACGTGACATAGTTAATACTTGATAAAGTTGATTGTTGACAAAGTTAATGCTTGAGAAAGTTGATTCTTGACAAAGTTGGTACTTGACACAGTTAATACATTACAAAGTTGATTGTTGACAAAGTTAATACTTGACAAAGTTGATACTTGACAAATTTGGTACTTGACAAGGTAAATTTTTGATAAAGTTAATATTTGACAAAGTTGATACTTCACAAAGCTGATACTTGGTAAAGTTGATACTTAGAAAAGTTAATACTTTACAAAATTAATACTTGACAAGGTTTATACCTAACTAACTAAATACTTGACATAGTTAATACTTGATAAAGTTGATTGTTGATAAAGTTAATACTTGAGAAAGTTGGTACTCGACAAAGTTGCTACTTGACAAAGTTGATACTTGACAAAGTTAACACTCATCTGACAAAGTTTATTTTTGACAAAGTTAATACTTGACCAAGGTAATACTTGTCCTTGGAAGAACCTACTTTGGTTCTATAGATAACTCGCCAAGCAAGTAGAATTGTCGACAATAAAATGCTGGTGATGCACTCCACATGAACCAATGCACCAATATGGATCAAGAAATAATAACCACCTTGTTGTGCTTATCTGTCAATAGCTTCTTTATTCTAAAAAAATGTTCTATCTTATATATTAATTTACATAACAGAAATCGTGGGAATAGAAAATTGAAATGGAATGTTCATAATTCTTAACAACTTGACAAAGTTAAAACTTGAAAATGTTGATTTTTGACCAAGTTAATACCTGACAAAGTTGATTCTTGACAAAATTAATGCTTAACAAAGTTAATACATGACAAACTTGCTTATTAACAAGGTTAATACTTGACAAAGCTATAACTTAACAAAGTTAATTTTTGGCAGAGTAATACTTAACAAAGATGATTTTTGAAGAAGTTGATTTTTGACAAACTTAATACTTGTCGAAGTTGATTTTTGACAAAGTAAATACTTGACTAAGTTGATTCTTGACAAAGTTGATTCTTGACAAAGTTAATACGTGACAAAGTTGTTTCTTGACAAAATTAATACTTGACAAAGTGATACTTGACAAAATTAATACATGACAAAATTAATACTTGACAAAGGTTACACTCATTTGCCAAAGTTTATTGTTGAAAAAGTTATTACTTGACAAAGTTGATACTGGACAATCTTAATATTTGACAAAGTTTATTTTTGACAAACTTAATACTTGGCAAAGTTAATACTTGATAAAGTCGATACTTGACAAAGTTAATAGTTAACAAAGTTAATACTTGACAAAGTTCTTTCTTGATAAAATTAATACTTGACAAAAGTGATACTTGACAAAATTAATACTAGACAAAACTCATACTTGAAAAAGTTAATGCTTAACGGTGGTGATTGTTCACAAAATTAATACTTGACAGAGTTTATACTTGACAAATTTGATTTTTGACAATGTTAATACATGACGAAGTTGGTACTTGACAATCTTAATATTTGCCAAACTTTATTTTTGACAAACTTAATACTTGACAAAGTTAATACTTGAGAAAGTTAATACTTGACAAAGTTCTTTCTTGACAACATTAATACTTGACAAAATTAATACTAGACAAAATTCATCCTTGAAAAAGTTAATGCTTGACGGTGGTGATTGTTCACAAAATTAATACTTGACAGAGTTTATACTTGACAAATTTGACTTTTGACAATGTTAATACATGACGAAGTTGGTACTTGACAGTCTTAATATTTGACAAAGTTTATTTTTGACAAACTTAATACTTGACAAAATTGATACTCGACTAAGTGGACATTTGGAAAATGTATTACTTGATAAAAGTGTTATTTGGGAGAGTAACAATTTGCAAAGGAGCTTCTCGGCAAGGTTTAATTTTTGCAGAGGCGACACTTGGAAAGGTTGACACTTGTCCATTCCAATACGTGGCAAAGGTGTCACTTAACGAAAGTCATGCTTAGCACGGCGGTCTATTGACCTATATGTCACTTAACAAACACGACATAAATAGTTGTTATCATAACAGAGTCTTATTTCGTCGTTTTGCTACAGAACTAAAACGAGAAGAAAAAAAAACCGCCCAAAGTTAAGGTGATACTAATATTTATTTGCCTGTAGGAGCCCGGAAGTTCATGACCTCTCTGACTCGCCTGCGCCATCGTTCCCTGTTCTGTGCACTGTCCTTCCACGCTTGACCATCTGATCTGATTTCCTCAAGGTTAAACCTAACATTTTCCTCCCATCTCCGTCGCGGCCGTTCTACCGGTCTCTTTCGCGTTGGTTTACCGTCTAAAATTCTACGCATGGTCCTATCGTCGCCCGTTTTAGCCACATGTCCGGCCCATCTTAATCTTCGCGACCTGATTACTCTCACCATAGTAGGCTTGGGGTATAGCTATTCCAATTCGTGGATGTCGAGTTTCCCCCATTGTCCCGCCTCTTCGTCATATTTACCGAGAAAGACGCTCCTTAAAATTTTATTCTCGAATACGAGGAATTTGTTTTCTTCCCGTTTTGTGAAAGCCCAAGTGTCGCAAATAGCGGTAGATTAAAATGTTAATTCTTTGTAATATTAGTAATTGTTTTTGTTATAAGTTGATTATTTTTATAATTTTGTTATTAATTGTTATAATTTGTAATTAACTGCACGCTTGGCAGCACTTTCCTTTTTTGTTACTGCCAGTTGTTATTCAGTTTTTGTTGTCATGGTTTTTGTTGTCATTTTTCCATTATGTATTTGATCAGTTTTTCGTTATATATATTGTTATTGAATCGTTTTCGTTGATTAAAGGATTTCGTTTTATCGATTCGTTTGAGTTTTATTCGATATTGTGTTCGTTCGCTTCCGGTAAATGAATCGGAAAGTAAACACCATGTTTCGCATCCGTATAGAACAATCGGCATGATTATGGTTCTATAGACACGGAACTTTATATTCCGTGATAGCAGTTTGGATTTCAGCAGTTTACTGACTGCATGCCAACTAGCGTTGTCGGAGTGTAGTCTTTTATTAATTTCCTTCGAAATTTCGTTACGGACCGTCAGTATTGTCGCCATCCACTGCCTCACTGAGCTAGGGTTATAACCTGCTTTCTCATTAAGATCTCAAAAGACCTCAAAAAATCGGCTCCAGCATCGAATTCATTAGATGTTGGCATCGTGTGAATTCTTGCTGTTCCCAAAATCTAAACTGCCGTACCAGGGTACACGTTTTGAGTCTATTGAAGTAATAAAACAAACGACACACGAACTAAATCCCACCGCGGTAAGGAACTTTAGGAAATATTTCGATGATTAGAAAAATTGGTGGTATATATGCCATGCTTCAATTTAAACTTACTTTGAGGTTGACCCGATAAATTTCTTGACAAAATGACCGTGACCACTTATCCCGCACTTGTGTTATTTTCTTTTTATAAGTCAATGAACTAGTTTTTAAAATTTAGTAAACTAATGATTCTTACTCATTTATTCTATTACGGAAACGTCACTCCATCCGGAGTCGTCCACTCTCGTTGATGAGTGGGCGAAGCCAACTGACTAAAATACAAAGAACAACAAGAAAAACCGACGCCATCGAAATTTCTAGAAAGCTTTAATTGATTAATATGGATCTGTTGTTGTTTTCTCTCATTGTCGCAGTTTCTGCAGGAATGTTCGTATAATGTCGGGAAACTACAAGTAGCAGCATTCAAAGAGAGAAGTGTAAACTTTTATGGTGGCGAGATACAAATTTGTAATTTAAAGGTGACATAAATTGGAGCCGCCATAGTCCCATAGAATCACAGCTCGTGTCAATCTCTAATTATAAAGCTAAAATGTGTTATCAGTCGTTTTCCACGCTAAACTGTGTGGAATTCTACATGCACAATGAATTATCTGCAGGTGTATGTATTAATTATTTAATTATCTCCCGGTTGTAGTGGCGATGATGATGATGATGATGTATGTATCTCACAGATATCTGTTTGGGAGGGCGAGGTGTTGTCCGAATTTTGACCCCGCAGCACATTATAATAGCACTAATTATCAAGAAGTTTAAAAACAAAAACAGTGGCTTTGAACAGCCACTCGAATAGCTATTGCTAAAGGTCCAACTACACAGATATTATTATATATAATATATTAACTCTATCTATCTATTTGTTTATTGGACTGTGGGACCTTGAAAGTTCATGACCTCACTAATATCTGCTGCGCCATCGTTCCCAGTATTATATATTAATTCAATAAAATAAAACACGTTAGAGGTCTAGCTAAGTTTCACAAATTCCCATGGAGTTATGTGTTCACCTTTACTTAGTGGGACTGTATTTGTGTTTTGTGTCTTTTCAGGATGGTCGGCCATTAAATTTCGAAGTTTGTGTAGAGTTGACTCTCTTCTGCAATAACCATGACACATTTCGCAGGTTTTCCTTATTTTCTTTCCTTTCTTAATCACGCTACATTTCCAATACCAGAACTCTGCTAATAGTACATTTAACGAGGGTCTTTTATGATGCATATAAAATAATTTTCTAAATGAAAATTGAGCAACTTACTCACATTCTGGGCTTCCTTGTCAAAATACTATTTCTGGACCATATTTAGCCTGCCATGGTCATGGCATATGCCAATTACGTTTACATCCCTGTTGAATTTTGTCCTCTATGAAAGAATGCCAAAGAACTAAAGAACACGACATGGAGCCATACTTCTACACACCTTTCGAATTACATGTGAAATCAAGTTGAAAATGCCTTCACATACATGTTAAGAGATCCAGTGTGTAAATCTAAGCTAAACGTTTAGTAATCCTTGTCAGTATTCTAGCACTTTGCTGTTTTCCTTTTTTCAGAAAATGAAAGACGATACTTGAGTCATTCAATTCAAAAGACTTTCTTCATCAATGAGTGTGTACTCCGCCCTGCTTGTTGTGTTCTTAATAATACACACAAGGATGGTGCTTTTGGAAGCCGTAGAGGATAATCAATTTCTTTGAGAATGTCCTGTGACACGGTGTCACGTAAATGTACTCCATCAGTTTTATCTTTGTACATATACATATACTTTCATGTAATATAAACACATCCTTCCTCTTTTCTTTGGATACCATTTAGTTAAAGACACTACTGGAGGGATGGGGGGAGGGCATTACTCTAGATGAGTGTATCATGTTACAGTCAATGAGCGCACCGTACCCGTAGTTGAACAACTTACTTGAGTACACATGTGATGTGGATAGTGATAACATCTTCAGAAGAATCTGTTTTCTTTTTCGTGGGAAATTCATTACAAGAAAGATAGGGAGGGTGTTGGGGGGAGGAGGTAGGGGTGGGATGTGGAGCTCATACTTATTTTACTGATATTGGATTTGTTGACGGTTCCTCTGTACTCATCGGTGCTTGTGACTGCATCGGTAGTCACACACAAAGCTTAGAATTAAACAGGAGATACGTTCGCAATTTCGTTAGATGCAAATAAGAATGCTTGATCTAAGAAATAATTTAAGTGAATCTGTTAGTGGAATCGATTTGCTGATCTATCTTGAATGCAATTTCATTATTTGCTTTGATTTCGTCAAACTGCAGAAATTTGCTACTCTTGTAAAGACGTAAAGTAAAGACGTAGGACTGGAAACTGATGGAATCGAAGCGGACTGACTTAAATCCAGCAACGAATTGAAGATTCTACCACTTACCTTATAAATCTACAATGCTATCGAACCCGATGAGGTAGTAGTGCATATATATATATATATATATATATATATATATATATATATATATATATATATAGTGTATTGAAATTGGATTTAGTTATGCGCCGCAATACCCTCATTTCTCCCTGCAATAGTTTAGTTTCAGTCTGTTTCCGAATATGGGATCCAATACACGGCGCACCCAATAAGTTAGGAAAAAAAATGGCCGAAAGCTATTACAATAAGTTTAATTAAATTTCAATCAACCTTAGGTGCCGAAAATGAGGTTGTGATTTGTGTATCGTTCAGCCCAACAACGAGAGCTGCCCTGCCTTATGAAACCTTCATTTCAGATGTCGATGGTAAATTTCATCGTGGCTTTTCTGAACCATTACATATATATCCTTATGCCTAGTTGTACTTTTCAATTTGTGTGACAAGTTTATACTAATTTTAATTCAGTGTAGGGGAAATCATAACTAGGTGCACCCTTCTTTTCTTCTTATGGGCGTGCCATAATACGTACAACCGTTTAAAAAGACTACGGACTCGAGTCTCCGGCATACACTATTCGTATGGTTGTTCAAAATACCTACATGTCTTTGTGCGGAACTGACTTTAACTTTTCCGTCCCAAGTTATCACTCGACGTTGATCCTACGGTATTTTCGGCAAATTCCTGTTTTGTTTTTGCAAATTTACGTAGCTTATTCTACACTCGGATCACAAGGGTGCAAATTTCAATCCAAAACTTCAAGGAATGCATCATATAGTCCAAACGTTGCTTCGGACTAGAGACGTTACTTCTCTAATAATCGAATTGATGCCATAGCTCCGTATTCTCTTCTCGCTTTTCACAACCTGAACAGAGAGGATAATTGTCGTGTCCACGAAGGAGCTGCATCACCCTATACTTCAACAGGAACCGCGAAATGTGATAGTTGTAATTTCCTTGTGATCGTTTTGTCGGGACTTTTATAAATGGAATGGATTTAATAGTACATATATCTTTTAAACTAGTTTTCCATCTTTTTAAAAATATATTTCTTTCAGGAAATGCGAACCTATTGCACTGTGTCGGACCCCTGAGCGCTATTTAGTTCTCCACCAGGAACTTTAGGTTACGCACACACCACTATAGTGAACAACAGATCACCAGAAGAGAATCAAAAATCTCGTCAGCGCTGTATACCAGAGCACTAACGTTGCATCCCAGCGTATAAACTCAGTTAAGATATCGTGACACGAAGCTGTGGCGTAATACGTCGGTCCACCTTTTCTGGCGTGGAGTTGAATTAGGTTCTGCACTACCATCGCAACGCCAATCATCCTATGTATATGTTATTAGTACTAAAACACTGGGGGGATGGGTGCGAACATACATAGCAAAGTTACTGATTGCTTTCATCCCGGCGAAGGCCAGAACGATCCTTGTCCCTGTTCAACCCAAGTTGACATGCAGTCTCCACGTGACACCCCTGGATAGCTATTTTGGCACCCGACAAGTAGTGAACCAATGCATACAGTGACATCCTGAGAAAGATTGGCGCAAGGCCCGTAAAAATGAATTATTATGGCAAATTTAACAA
Organism: Microdon myrmicae; assembly: GCA_963931805.1. Taxonomy (NCBI): domain Eukaryota; kingdom Metazoa; phylum Arthropoda; class Insecta; order Diptera; family Syrphidae; genus Microdon; species Microdon myrmicae. The sequence goes on from OZ007502.1 coordinate 113,536,292, forward strand.
GCCTCGGATATGAACCGGATACACGACGACGACCACGGAAACGAGAATGGCTAACCGATTTAAGAATTTTTACATGGAACGTCCGCTCACTATACAGAGCTCGAGTTGCATAGCAGCTAGCCGATGCCCTGTCCGAATATAAGGCTGACATAACAGCATTGCAAGAAATAAGATGGACGGGGAGTGGTGTTATTCAAAGAAACGAGTATGACATTTATTATAGCTGTCATGCAAAACACCATGTGCTCAGGGTAGGCTTTCTAGTCAGCCAAAAACTGAAGCCTGCCATCATCGGCTTTAATGCAATAAATGAAAGGCTATGCACTCTTCGCGTGCGAGGCAAGTTTAAGAACATAAGCCTCGTAAACGTTCACTGACCTACAGAGGAGTCCACTGACGACGAAAAAGAAGAATTTTACGAGAACGTCGAACGGGCCCTTAATGCCTGCCCAAGATACCATGTAAAAATCGTTCTTGGTGATTTGAATGCGAAAATAGGTCACCTCCGGATAGCTACTTTGGCAGCCGCCAAGTAGTGAACCAATGCATGCAGCGACATCCTGAAGAAGGTTGACGCAAGGCTAATAACCTTGCTCGGAAAAACAAATTATTATGGACAATTTAACAAGTCTCGAATATGGACCAGATATCGGTGGAGAGATTTGCTAAATAAGGCCAAGACTGGATCCCGGTTGTAGTGCCGGTGATGATGAAGAAAATACCATTAATAAATTGTTCCACAATCATTCCTTGTCTTGACGCTCGAATTGACGGACGCAAACAAATTCTTATAATTTTAATTTGAGATTAAAGATTAGCGCCTTCGTTGATGGTTTGAATTCGACTCCCATTTTTCTACGTCTATTGTAGACGACAGATAAACCACGATTTTTTTATTATTTGAGCATCTTGGATGACGTTTTTTGAATCCACACATTATAATTAAAATACGCGACCACGTTGAATCCACACATTATAATTAAAGTACGCGTCCCCATTTGTTAGTGATATGATAACTTTTTTTAAAATATGACCGCCTTCGTTGAAAGTTTTACTTCGACTCTTATTTTCTTACGTTAGTTGTAAACGACAGTTGAATCTCGACTCTGGTATTATATGGTAGACAGTTTCGGGTCGATTCCTTATTTAATAATTTAATTAAGCGACCATCTTTGTTGACAATTTGATGATTTTCAAAAGATGTGGCCGCCTTCGCTCACAGGTTCATGTCGATTCTCTCTTTTTAGCGACTTGAAATTTTCCCGATCTTCAATACTGAAAAATGCCGCAATTACTTCACACGAATTGTTTTTTCGTTAGACCTTCAACACAAGAATTTGGATACCATAAATGTGTCGATAGTTTGGCACTATTTCTTACGGGTAGGTTGGGTCTCAACGCTAAGCCGTCCTTGAAATACTAACTCATTAAGCTAAGTTCCGTTAAGTGGTTGGGAAAAACCCCTCATATCTTCCGGTTTGGCTGATGGACCCAGTCGAGAAGAAATAGCGTTTCAGGGCACTGATTCATCGCTATAGGTTTGCTTTTCCTGAGGGAACTAAAATAAAAATAAAAAATGAAAAAAAATACAGAAAGAGCTTAAGTCTGTGCATCCAATTCAATATTTCCTCTGTGTAAAGAATGAAAGTCGGCATTGTGCATGCGTAATTTAATAATACTTCCTGCCCACAGGATCCGATTATATATCCTCGGACACAAGGCTGGTTGTTTATTTCACTCCTCGGTGTGAAGATGAATCCTGTGTAGTGTGCCACTGTTTGTATACATATTCTATCTTATGGAAATTTATGAAGTCCCTACTGGTAAAGTTTTGTGAAGGAAAAAGCCAGTCGGTGGTGACTCAAAGAGGATCATCATCCTTATATTGTTTGATGCTTCTTCCGCTGCCCTGCTGTAGTTTGAGATTTCGAAGGCTGTCAGTCCTGGTGATGGTAGAGTTAGTCCATACGTCGATCCAGTAAATGTATCCCCAAAGTGTTTTGAATTTACTATTTCTAATTGTATGCGTGAGATACATAGAGCCACAGTCCATGACCACGTAAAGTATTCGTACTCGTAGAGCCACTCGTTTTTTTTTCCTTTCGTAATGATCGAAGTCTAAGATTATACCAAAAATTTGATGAGATCGACCTAGAACAAATAACAAAAAGAATTAAGACTTTCTGTGCAACAAATGGTAAAAGCTTGTTGGGGATCAAAATCATACGAGAGTCTTCTAAAATAATGAATAGGGCGATAGTTCGTATAGTATCCAACAGGGACACGTGAAAAGAAATTTGCAAAAAAAATGTGGATGGCTGATCTCTACGGTTGAAAAGAAAAGGAGGCAGCGTGAAGCTGAGGACTTGGCGAGACCAATTTTGAAGATAAGGTCTAGCAGCCGACTTATATTATTTAAGACATTGCTAATTTGATAGAGCATTGAACATGAAAAACAATTTATGAAAAGATATTCCTTAGTTGAGATGCGACAGGAAGTATAATAATATTGATAATCTGATAAAGTTCACTGAATTTGTAGAGGATTTAATTCGCCAAACGAGGATATCATCCTACGAATCATTTAATTCTCTTATGTGTCCGATAGCTTTAATTGCGAGTTCGCTTCAAAGGAATCGGGTGGCAGAAAATAGTAACAAATAACATACATCGTTCCATAAGTCTTTAGAACATTCAAGAGATGGCGCTGTAGTATCGACAATGGCATCAGTATCTACTAGATAACTCACTAGTAACTCATATGACCAAAATCTCGGAAAGATGAGTGCCACGTTCACTCTCAGGGAAGAAAAGACCCAATAGTGTGGTTCACTTTGAGGTTGTTTTGCCGCCTTTCAGTCGGTATCCTTAGGAGTTTCTATGTCGAAACATAACTATGGACAAAACACAAATACACTACTACACTTCAGAAACAAAGGAACTTTTTAACTAGAAAACTTTTGGGAGCGAATGACTTGCGAATAGGGTGAAGACGGTTTGTTTTGTCTAAAACACACTCCACATTTATTACTCGTAACAGTTCAATTACAGATTTTACTTAAGACTAAATGTTAAATTCTATCTTACAAATATCATTCTTACATTAACTTACTGGCTCTTCGCAAGCACTCTAAATTATGCATTATCAATGTTTTGTTTTTCTTTTGCCTTTCGGCGTACCATATCAAGTGTTTTTATAACATGTCACAATTATATTTTTTTTCTTTGTAAAATGTGTTCAACTTTGCAACTTTTGTACAACTTTGCCGTTTTTTCCGAAATTCGAGGCTTTATTGTAAAAAACTGGTTATACATTTATGATTCAAAGTATTGTCCATTGCTGGCCACTACTTTCTCCCATCTTTCGGGCAGCATACGAATCCCGCGTTGAAAAAAACTGGTCATCTTTTGAATCGATCCAATTTTTTACTTCTTCATAAGACCGGAAGTGCTGGTCAGCCAGGCCGTATGCCATTGATCGAAACAAGTGATAGTCCGAGGGAGCAACGTCTGGAGAATACGGCGGGTGGGGTAGGACTTCCCATTTCAAAGTTTCCAAGTATGTCTTGACCACTTTAGCAACACGGGGTCGAGCATTGTCATGCTGTAAAATCGCTTTATCATGTCTCTCGTTGTATTGCGGCCGTTTGTCTTTCAACGTTCGGCTCAAACGCATTAATTGCGTTCGATAACGATCGCCTGTGATTGTTTCAGTCGGTTTTAACAGCTCACAATACACTACGCCGAGCCGGTCCCACCAAATGCTGAACATGACCTTGGATATTCGGTTCGGCCGTCGACGTGGAAGCATGGCCGGGATATCCCCATGATTTTCTGCGCTTGGGATTATCGTAATGAACCCACTTTTCGTCCCCAGTCACAATGCGATGCAGAAATCCCTTCCGTCTTTGCCTTGCAAGCAGCTGTTCACAAACACACAAACGTCGTTCAACATCTCTCGGCTTCAACTCGTACGGCACCCAATTTCCTTGTTTCTGAATCATTCCCATGCCTTTCAGGCGTTTTGAAATGGCTTGTTGCGTCACTCCCAATGATCCTGCCAATTCTTGTTGCGTTTGACACGAGTCTTGATTAAGTAAAGCCTCCAATCTGCATCTTCGAAAACCTTCACCCTTCTACCGGCATGCTGGTCTTCGACGTTAAAATCGCCGTTCTTGAAGCGTTGAAACCACTCTCGGCACGTTCTTTCACTAATAACGGGCTCACCATAGGTATTTCAGAACATTCGATGGGCCTCAGCCGCAGATTTCTTCATATTAAAGCAGAAAATTAAAACCACCCGCAAATGACGAGAATTTGCCTCGTAAGCTGACATGTTTATTCGAGAATAACTTTATGATGCAGACACAAATCGACTAATATTTCGATGGCATTATGTTTACAAATACCTAAGCTTATTGTATGACATCTATGATCTATTTATTTCAACTACCACTTACCGCTACAGCCATCTATTGCAAAACGGCAAAGTTGTACACCTAATATATATATATATATATATATATATATATATATATATATATATATATATATATATATATATATATATATATATATATATATATATATATATGGCGCAAGACTAATGACCTTGCCCGGAAAAAACAAATCGTTATGGAAAATTTAACGAGCCTCAGGACTTGCTAAATGAGCCCAAGACCGGATCCCGATGGTAGTGCCCATGATGATATATATATATATATATATATATATATATATATATATATGAACATAAACAAGGAATACAAATATAAAAAAATAATTAAGAATTGGGGATAGGGGTGTGGAAAGCGGTCCGCATGAGAGGCATACTAAGTTTGAGGACGTATAGTCCTTCATTACTGATCCACCACCAGTTGGGATGAGATCGATCTTTTATTGATTTATCTCATTCACCGATCACCACACTAAAACGCCGGTGATCTGAAATATTTGAGATATCGTTATCATGGAGAATCCGTTTATCCCTGGCACCACGGAAAGCGTGGTAAATAATAAGGAGTCCATGTTTGTCTTGGATAAGTCTTCTTTTATCCAGGAAAGGGACCGCTTCTGAGGGAATGAACCCATTCCGGAGAGTACTCTCCATATACATACCATTGGGATATGAGATCGTTTTCATTGCACATTGCCCTTGTTGTGGGACAACGGCTAATCTTGATAATGAAGTTATCTATTGTATTTAGTCCTGATTTGTCATACAGGACTTTGTTGGGATAGTATTTCTTGTATTGCGACTCTAGGTTCTGTACATTCCGAGGCAGGAACGCAAACACTGCCTCTCGAACACCCGACACTTCTCCATGTAAAATGGGGATATGTTATACTATCGCATATTGCGAGGATAGTGAAGAACGTGTGATTCGAACTGACGCTATGGCGGTTAGAATCACCAAAAATGTAACCAATGCTCTACACACCAGGCCACTGCCGCGTGTACGAATTCGATTTCTAAACTCAAGTACACTCAATTGATGTGGAATTGTTATGTTATCGCTATGGTATACGGCTCTGATGCATTTTCTTATTCGATTTTCGTTCGGTGTTCTTCACTATTCACTGTTAGAAATGCCACAATATCATACCGGGCAGCCATACACTAATATTGGTCGAAATTTTTTTCTACATTAATAATGCTTATGTCCGCCGTTTTTGGATATGACCTCTATAAGACGATTTGGGATAGAATCATAGAGTTTTTTTTTAAATAGTCTAGAGAAATTTGGTCTCAGGAATCCCGAATAGCTTCGATTAAGGTGTCCTTGTTTTCAAATTGTCTGCCGCCTTCATAAACTTTACGACATAGCCATGACCAAACGTTTTCGATTGCGTTTAAGTCCGGCGAATAGGGTGGCCATGGCAAAAGTTCCACCTCTTTTGATTGAATCCACCTTCTAACAACCCTGGAGGTGTGGATGGGGGATTGTCTTGTTGGAAAATCCAAGACAAGGGTCCGAAAATGTTTTTAATTTTTGGAAATGCAAACATTTGTAGTTGTTTCCGTTCATTGTTGTGGACAAAAACTCCAACTCGATTGTGCCATAAAAGGTAATAGCTCTGCACACCATGACACCTGATGTACGGCTGTGATGTTTTGCCAAAATAAGCTCCTCCTTTCTCAGATCACGGAAATAAAAATTGAAACTATCGGAACCGTCAAGGTTAAACTTTTTTTCATCCGAAAAGACAACGCGTTTCCATTCATTGGTCCATGCGACATGTTCTCTTGCAAAATTCATTCGATGCTCCTTGTGTACTTGTGGGGGTTCTCTATACCACATGGAGAACCAACCCACAATGCCAACCAATCTTGACCGCTAACAGCGCGTCACCACAACCTAACTCCCCATCCCAAACCTGCAATACACACATTCGCAACCATGCAAAACCTGCAAGCGCATCCATCCCAATTTGCAACAGCATCCGACCCCAATCCGCAATTGCATACATTCCCCAATTTACCAGGAACCCATTTCCCAACCCGAAATAAATGCATATTTCAATTTACAACGGAATATTAATCCTCTTCCTCAATTACATCATCATCATCGGCACTACAACCTAGAACCGGTCTTGGCCTTATTTAGCAAGTCCTGAGGCTTGTTAAATTTTCCATAATGATTTGTTTTTTTCCGGGCAAGGTCATTAGTCTTGCGCCAGAGGCTCCCCGACGAGGAATCAAAACCCCGGTCTCCCGCGTGACAGGCGGGTATACTAACCAGTATACTATTGAGGAGCTCCTCAATTACATCGCCCCATATATAATTGTTCCCAAAATTACTTCTGCCAATTCTTTACTTAAGTTGTATTCCTTCCTTGCGACCAAGCAATCTTAATTTCCCCGAAATTCATATGCTGTAATAAAACGCACCCTCAAACCCACAACGGAACATTAATCATCACCACCAACTATACCGAACCGCATACAGTTCCCCGAAATTGCTTCGGTTAATATCTTATCTAAATGATATTCCTTCCTTGCAACCAAGCAACATTTAGTTCCCCGAAAATCATTTCGGCTTCCATCCTACCCAATACCAATTCCTCGTATACATAGCGCCAGAGGAATTTAACTCAGCCTATACGGCAACGATTCTCCGAAACCCAATCCCCTATACAGGCAAAGCAACTCTTCTCGAAATTCCTAGTAAGTGGCAGTGAGCTTATTTCAGCTATGTCTCAATTACCACGACGCGATGAATAGATTCTTTCCATTGATGAGTCAGTCGAGTCACAACCACCGTCGAGCGCACATCGATCCGAATAAAACAAACAGTCGAGTTTCATACACGCTAGAGTGCGCACGAAGAGCGAGTAGAGTTAGTGCAAGCACCGGGCAAACGTCACGCGAGTTAACAGCCATAGTTAAGAACCATAGTTAACAAATCATACAAATAGCTATCATATCATATTATGACTCATATTCAAATACCGCAGCAGAACAATATCACAATCTCCTAGGAAAATTCCCAATAACATCAACCGATGATCTCATCAATAGCATCATATACAAATCTATCCGAACAAAGGAAAACCATTGCTGATAAGACCCACAGATGCTTCATAGGAAAACTACCAGAGACAGCACCAACGAAATAAGGAGATAAGAATATCGATATAAATAGAGAATACTGAACCAGCAGCATCATTCCCGATTATTCCGCATTAGGATAACATACTTTAAGAAACGTGTTAACTAGTGTGTAAGATTTAAGAAAAATAAAAATATATTTTTTTAGAAATCTTAAGTCGTGGAATCATAATTGGCGATCCTGCCAGGAGTGTATTATACTTCTAACGTTTTTACACCCTGTGGACCAACTTAAAGTGGAAGTAAACCGAAGCAAAGGTGAAACCACAAAAGTGTTAGATCTTAAAGAAGAAACAACACAATCCAACGGACAAAGGACCATCCCCATTCGAAAGGAACGTAAAGTCAAAACGTATCCAGATTGAGATGACCACCTCTGACGAAGGAAAGGAGAAAACGACAAATTAATAGATACATCAATCCAAGAGACGATCAATATACATTCAGTGCTTCAAAGATAAATTAATAGATACATCAATCCAACAGACGATCAATATACATTCAGTGCTTCAAAGATAAATTAATAGATACATCGATCCAAGCGACGCCTAATATATATTCAGTGCTTAATAAATACATCGTAACAAATACATCAAGCCAAGAGAGGATAAAAATATTCTAGTGTAAATGAAAATAGACAAGACCAAGAAGAGAACCAGATTACAGAACCCGTACCCAAAGGAGGACAACAGTGAAAGCGGATCAGAAGAAGAACCAGGTTTTAAACACAACGTACCGACAGCAACAGTAGCAGATATGGCAACCACATCCAATATCGCACAACTGGAAGCCAAACTCAACCAGGTAATCAACGAATTCCAAAGGGTAAATATTGATAACAACTTCTTAAAACAAAAATTAGAAAAATTAGAAAATACAGGACCTAGAATAGAAGCCTTTACTATTAAAGAATTAAAACCCGAAACCATAAATCTCCAGAATGCCAATCAAATAGATAAAGATATATTTAAATCTCTACCCACATTCAATGGTTCAGCAGAAGATTATAGAGCATGGAGAAATAACGTAGATATATTCATGAAAGGTATAGAAAAATTCAAGGGCACGGAAATTTACTACAATTGCCTATCTATTGTCAAGACAAAGATAACGGGCGCAGCAGCAAACATGCTAGCAGCCCATAATACAATATTTAATTATGAGGCAATCATGAATAGACTAGATTATATTTATGGAGATCGAAGACCGCTATATCTTTTAGAAGATAATTTATCAAAAATTAGGCAAGGGAAACTAACATTGAGCCAATACCACGAAGAAATGAATAGAGCCCTAAATCTTGTATTAAGCAAAATTGAAACAAGTCGAGATATTCATACAGAGACACGCTCTAGAGAAGCGATGGAAAAAGGTGTACGTGCATTCATAAGCGGGTTGAATGATGATTATACGAAAAATACATTATATACGCATTTGCCAAAGGATTTAGAAAGTGCCTTAGCTTTAGCAGACACAGTGGCACACGATAGCGAAGGATATCATTTACGTAGAAGTCTCAACCTACGACCACAAATGACTCAACAGATGATGTACCAACCGCCAAGACAACAGAGTAGATACCAACCACCGAATTACGAAGCTCCAAGATATCGACCTAACATTCAAATGGGATATCGCCAAGCGGCCGGGCCAATGGACGTAGATCTTTCAACACGTGCAAGATTTAACCCCTTCAGGAATAATCACCATGGAAATCCCTATAGAAATAACAACTATAACCAATATAATAACAGAGATCCTATCAAGAGAGAACACGGCGGTTCCTCCCAAAACCAAAGACCGCCGAATAAATTTCAACGCATCAACCAAATATCCACTGATGATAACGAATCCATGATAGCACAGCCAGACGAAAGTAACCAATCCAAAGGTAAAACTTTTTTAGGTTATGGAAAGGCTTACCGTGTTTGGAATTAAAAACCGAGGATAAAGGAAAGCCAACTTTAGATATTAAGATCTTAAGTAGACACAGGTGCAACAAACAATTATATAAACAAAAGTTATCCCTATGGTAAATCGATAGAAATAAGACCTGAAATAATATATAATAACTGTAAAATTAAAACTAAAATAATTGTAAACTTATTTAATCAGGACTTAGAATTTTTCGAAATAGATGATATGGAGGATTTTAATATGATTTTAGGTATGTCAGGATTAAAAGAACTAAAGGCAGAATTAAACATAAATACCCTCGAATTAAAATATAAATTTGAAACAGACAATTCAGAATAAAAAGTCCATTTTACAATTGACAGTAACAAATATAGAGACCAAATAGCAAAAATAATGGAAACTAACCAAATTACTAACCCTTCACTCCCCTTTACCACTAATATCGAAGCTACTATCCGCACAAAAAAGCGAAGATCCAATTTATACACGTCAATACCCTTATCCCCTATCTGATCGCGATTTTGTTAATAACGAAATAAAAAATCTATTAGAAGAAGGGATTATACAAAAATCCTTTTCACCATATAACTCACCGGTTTGGGTAGTTCCAAAAAAGGGAACAAATGAAGATGGCACACCAAAAAGAAGACTTGTAATCGATTATCAGAAACTAAATGCTGAGACGATCACTGATAGATACCCAATGCCTGATATAAATTTAACTTTGCAAAATCTAGGTAATGCAAACATTTTTTCAACAATCGATCTTGAAGCAGGTTTCCACCAAATTAAAATAAAGGAAGCCAACAGACAAAAAACAAGCTTCAGTATAAATGGTGCTAAATACGAACTTGTCCGTATACCATTCGGTTTGAAGAATGCTCCTTCCATTTTCCAAAGATGCGTCGATGACATATTACGACCCTTCATTGGTAAATTCGCATATGTTTACATAGACGATGTTCTAATTTTTTCAAACTCTGAAGAGGAACATATGAAGCACGTAGAAATAATTATAAACGAATTAAGAAAAGCTAACATGAAAATTTCGGACGAAAAGTCACATTTCTTTAAAAATTCAGTTACATATTTAGGACATATTATTAAAGGTGGAACGATTACAGTAGACCCAGAGAAAATTAAAACTATTAAAGACTATCCGAAACCAACAACGCTTAAAGAACTCAGATCATTTCTAGGACTGGCAGGTTACTACAGGAAATTTATCAAAAATTATGCAAAGATCACGAAGCCAACGACTCTGCATTTAACGCAAGAAGAAGGGCAAGTGTCTAGAAATAAAAGTAAACATGTTCAGATAAAATTTGATAAAGAAGCTCGAGAATCGTTCGATAAAATAAAAAAGGAATTACAAGCACAAGTAGAGTTATACGAACCCGATTATAGCAAGCCATTTGAATTAACAACTGACGCCAGCAATTACGCTATTGGAGCAGTACTAAGCCAAGGCAAGCAACCAATAGCTTTCATATCAAGGAACCTAGTCTCAGCTGAAGAGAACTACTCCACAAATGAAAAAGAGTTACTAGCAATCGTATGGGCACTTCAAAAGCTAAGAAATCTTCTATATGGTATAACAAACTTAACTATATTTACAGACCATCAGTCTTTGACATTCGCGATTTCGGAAAAAAATCCAAATCCAAAACTAAAAAGATGGAAGAATATAATTGAGGAATACGGCGCAAAGCTTACATACCAGCCAGGAAATCAAAATGTTGTAGCAGATGCTCTTTCAAGACATCAACAAGCGAATACATCATCCTGTTCTGACCATTCAGCTCTCAGTTCTCCATCAGAACCATTACAAAGGGTAAACCAAGCCATAAACAAATATAAAAATCAGCTTGTATTAGAAAAAGCTAACCTTAACGGTATACACTCATATACAATTTTCAAGAATTCAAGACATAGAATATCTTACAAAGATTCCAAAAGTTTAATATCCCAATTAAAAAAGGTACTGAATCCCACCGTAATTAACGCAATAAATATGAGAGAAGAGTTATTTTTCGAAGAACAAGATAAGATAGTGGAAACATTTAGCAACTATAAAATGATACTAGCTCAGCTATTTTTGAAAGACGTAGTAGTAGTAGTACGCAGTATTTTTTTAGAAATCTTAAGTCGTGGAATCATAATTCGCGCACCGTTCTCTTTGTCACAGTTTTTGAACCCAGATTTAAATTTAAAACATCGAAATTACGTGAGGATAACGCTACAGACAGTGTTTCAGACATTAAGACAATCGCCTTCCGCTTTGTCACATAAACAATAGTGTATTTGAATTGTTGTCTATCTTATTAGCTACTGAATGAAATACAATTGTCACCAAAATCTAAGCTACAGTTGTTAATAAATCGGACCTACTTAACGAAGTGTAACCGGAGACGGCGTTTTATTTTTTTGACATTTTTCGACCTTCTCGTGTGTGCCTGGTGATTTGTCTCTTCCCCGGTGGAATATTGGTGAACTCGTGCCAGTACTGGCACAATGCCGATAACCCCCCCATATACTTGCCTCTTTTTACAATTTCTTCTCTTGATAGTATCACTTTTTTTATTATCCTTCGTTGCTATGCTGGCTGATACTCCGCTTTTGGCCCTTACTTTGTCGCTGGATGAGTAGAATTTGAGGCAAGCCGTAAAATCAACCGTTTTTCTTGATGTTGTTGGCTTAGATGTGGGTCCTTCTTTATTTTTCCCATATTTTTGTGGATCCGCAAGATAACTGTTTACAACAGTTTTACTTCTCTTAAGCCCCCCATCTATTTGTCCCCTTTCTGTCGCTGTCAACGTCTTTCCGGAACCCATTTGTGTTTTAAATTAAATAAAAACAGTTCTTTTCAACACTTTTTTAAATATTCCAAACAAAAGTTTTAAAAAATCGCTCATGTGCGGTCCTGCAACGAAATATTCGCAATGGTCTCATTTAAGTGACGCACTTTTTTATACCTTTTTAAGTAGTTCTTTATATTTTATCTTGGGAAATTCCAACGATCGTTTCCTAATTACCCTTTAATTTTATGAATTTCTTTTGGAAAAATACGTACTTATTCACGTGTAGTATATGTATCCAGGTACAAAATTTCCGACAGGTATAAAGACCGAAAGGTCGGCGCAAGGCTAATAACCTTGTCCGAAAACAAATTATTATGGAAAATTTAACATGCCTCGGGACTTGCTAAATAAGGCCAAGACTGGATCCCGCTTGTAGTTTCGATGATGATGATGTTGATAAAGAGCGAAAATCAATTCCAAAATATGTGCCCTCATCCTAGTGATTGTATGTATTTTGGTCTAGACGCGCGAATTTAACGCAATTTTTGATGTGCTGTAAAAAAAAAGCAATCAATATTTTTACTATTCATTGGAACTACAAAAAAAAATTATTTTTGTACCACTTTTTTTTAGTTTTTCGAATTTTTTAAAAATAGTTAACATTGAAATTTGGCGATAAGGATAGTTCATGCAATAGAAAAGCCTATAAAGAGGACATACACTAAATTTGAAGTAAATCGGTTCAGTAGAATTTGAAAAAAACCTGGGTATTGTTTTAAAAAGACAGTTTCAAGAAAAACTCGTTTAAAAATTTCAGGGTATAGTAGCTTCAAGTGACATAATATTGCTAAAGCAGTTGTAACTTCACCAATTATTGGAATTTTAAAATTTTCTTTGGACAGGATATTCTTAAAAGTATACGCTATAAGAAAATATAAAAAGAAAAAAATCGATTTTTTTTTTTTAAATTCTAGATCAGAATCATCATCATCATCGGCACTACAACCTGGAACCGGTCTTGGCCTTATTTAGCAAGTGCTGAGGCTTGTTAAATTTTCCATAATGATTTGTTTTTTTCCGGGCAAGGTCATTAGTCTTGCGCCAGAGGCTCCCCGACGAGGAATCGAACCCCGGTCTCCCGCGTGACAGGCGGGTATACTAACCAGTATACTACTGAGGAGCTCTAGATCAGAATACCCCCTTTAAATAAACTATTTCCATATATGAAATATTTTTATTTAACTTGGTGCTTTACAATTTAATTGGACTAGTTTTTGAATACAACATCAATCAAATAGTTGCCTTTATTGAACAAAGCAAAATGTGCCCTTTTGCTGTGTTTTCCATCATGTTTTCGAGCATCTCGGGCAATATAGCGATGTGCTTTCGGGACGAATGTTTACTTTGAGCTCGTCAATGGTTTGAGGCTTGCTGGCATACACCTTGCGCTGCAAATAAACCTACAAAGAGAAGTCCGGAGGTGTCAAATCTGGAGATATAGGTGGCCAGTCAATGTTGCAATTTTTGACAGCACACGTCCAGGGAATTTTCGTTGGAGAAACTGCATTGTTTCTTTTCCAGTGTGATATGGCGCTATGGGATTTGCGACGGTAGTGAAGAACGTGGTATTCGAACTGACGCTATGACGGTTAAAATCAATAACAATTTTACCAATGCTCAACACAGCCGGCCACTGCCGCATGTACGAATTCGATTTTTAAACTCAAGTACACTCAACTGATGTGGAATTGTTATGTTATCGCTATTGTATAGGGCTCTGATGGTTTGCTTATTCGAATTTCCTTTCGGTGTTCTTCACTATTTGCTTGTGTATTGTGTGTGTATCTGTTGGAAACGCCACGGCACAACGTTTTTTGGAAACCAATAATCGTGTCCAGACCTTTTTCTCACATTTGTGGGGAGACATAATGAGTCAACATCCACCGATATCGACTGTTCGCTTTCTCTGAAGAAAAATGATCTAATTATGGGTTTGACGCAAACGCCGGACCGAACAGTCACTTTTTGGTCATGAAATGCTGTTTCGTGGATTTACGGAGGATTCTCCGTGCCCCAAAAGAAATGGGCCTCGCCGGTCATCAAAATTTGCTTCCAAAATCGATTTTTTTTTTTTACTTCTAAAGGGTCTTTCCCCCTTAAGATAGTCGTCGCGGTAAACATTAAATATAGAAAGTGTTGTGTTCTTGGTTTCAGGAAGCGTGTTTCTTAGTCCTTAAAAGGACTAGGTGATCTCTTAAAATAGCTTCTGAAAACCTGTCCCACAACAGGGTTCGTTGCCGTGCTTCCTCTGAGTTCAAAGGGAAGAGCAACGTCCTTGGATTTGGCCTTCGTCCTTAGTCTTCACTTGGTCTTCCGTGGGGGCCAGGTGATGCTTAGCTATTCGTCGTCCATAAAATGAAAACGCGTCTTGTTTCTTTTTGGAATGGGTTTTATTTATTTCCTCGAAGATTAACCTGGGGTACTTCCTCCAGGGACAAAAGACGAATTTAGACTGCTGCCCGGAGATCACTATACTATTCCTTTATAAAGGAAAAGGAATCGAAAATGGTATCCCAAAGATACACATTTTCGTGCAACAATCTCGATTTCCGATACATTTCGTGCGATGCTCAATGTTTGTTTTAGATAAGATTCAGTTTTCTGAATGTTCATCAATCTATTTGCATATGAGGATTTGAAATGGTATTTGAGTATTGTTTGCTTGTGGCAAATTCGAACATCTGGTGTGATTTGCCATGGATTTGGTTTGTTTAATTTTCTAGGGAAATTACCAGATTGAAATGTATTTCTGGATTTTGAATTGAGATTATGCCGTGGGGCAAATGCAAAGCTATAAACGAATATTTGATTCGTTTATTGCGAATTTTGATTTTAGTTTTGGTTATTTCATTAAATTATGCCGTGGGGGCAAATGCAAAGCGATAAACGAATATTTGATTCGTTTATTGCGAATTTTGGATTTAGTTTTGGCTTTTCAGGATTTTGATAGGATTTAATGTTTTGGTGTAGGATTTCTGGGATTAGGATGTATGGATGGGGAAAAAGGTGGTAGGGCTTTTTAGAGCACTACAAAAGTATTGAAGAAGCGACAGACTACATGCCTTGTGTGTCGATCAGACTTCATTCGTATCAGTCTGTATTCTATTGGGTTGTCAAGTATACAAATTGTGAAAACAAATAATTATTTTATTATTATTTATTGGCCTGTAGGAACCCGGAAGTTTATGACCTCACCGACTCGGCTCCGCCGTTGTTCCCTGTCCTGTGCGCTCTCCTTCCGCGTTCGACCATCCTGTAAAAACAAATAATACAAACTTTATCCTCTAAGACCTAGTATAAAGTCACTATATATTCGTCTATCCGCTTTGACACCATTGCTTGGTACCTTGTTTCGCTGGACTTGACTTAGGATATTACACCTGAGCTGAACTCATGGTCAACGGCGTAGTGTTTCCTTCAATAAAACAAATGAGTTTTCAAACTTTCATAGTTTCAGGGGTTTGCTCTTCTCAGGACGACAAAATAGAAATAATAAGACATATTATGAGCGCATATAAGGAAATGGTTTCTTGCACCCTGGCTACGGTTTGCCTTGGTTTCTCATCGATAAACTAAGGCATACCCTATGGCAACTGCGGTTTCCAACTATTTAAACGTTTTTCATTCCAATTATATGTTGCAGCCAGAGTCCTGCGTAGGTTGATTTCTGTGTTTACTTAAGATAGCTGCACCTAAATGACCCTACACAAACACATTTTATCGTTATCAACCTTATTTCAATAATAATTCCAACTTTTCCCTATAGCTATAGACAGCTTTGACAACAGTTTGTTACATATATGACCAATATACCCACAATGCTGAATTCTCACTTTTACACAGATTAGATGGGATTACGTAGAAACAAACTCATCTATAGTTCAATCCGACATTTTGCATTCCAACTTTACGTACCAATTACGTTAATTAATCCATTCAGTTGTTGTTTTCCAGAAAAATAAAAAAAGCGAATTGAAAAGAAAAAAACAAAATTGAAAAACTCACAGATTTGAAAACGAGGCGATTTTTTTCCTTTTTTAAATCAGTTCCAAAAGCAATAATCAGCGATTGTATTTTCAGTAATTATACAACCCAAAGCAGCTGCCGTGAACCGAATGCCTGTGCAGGTTGACAATTCATGAATTGTTTCTATTATTTGATCACAACAATAGTACATATCTGTGGTGTTTTCTCACTGTCCACCAACCCTCCTGCAGTGACATCAGATATCACCTGATACCTGTTCACTGGTGAGAGGACAACACGTTCAGTTTGCATCTAAAAACTATTCAATATACAAAAAGTACAATGTACCCAATAAAAAGGGGAATATTAACCCAGCCCGTTCAGCCCATTGGTAATGGTTTCTCAAACGCCCATTGTACGCAGGATACCAAAAACAAACACCTGGCAACGGACGAAGTATCAGGCAATTTATTTATTTGCATCGCATCACTCGGTCAGCCGTGTAATCGGTGTCAACAACATTATCACTACATCAAAATTTGATTGTGAAACACAAGTGTCACAGCAACAAAAGTATCTAGCTTTGCGTTCCACAGTCTGTTGGAACCAACTCACCTGCTATTCAAGTTGCCAAGCACCACGGTAGTCAGTTCATTTTTGACTCGTCACAGTGAAGGTTGTGTAGAAGTATCGTGTGGGGGTTGTGAGATTATAGCACATTCATTATAGCTCCGATGTATCTAGTCTCCTCTTTCCCTTTTTTGGTGGGATACTGATACCCGCCAAATTGTTGAGTCTACAAATCGTGTGCCTGATGTGATTTCATTTTAGGACGTCCTTTAATGGCTGTTAAATACCCTCCATTGAAGTATGCGTATAAAAGGGATTTAATGGTACCTTTAAATGTCAAAACACTGTGCGGGCAGAAGAAGTACGTACGCATTGCTTTTGGATGCCTGTCACAAATTGCCACATTGTGCTCAAAAAACTCTTTAAAATAATTTCAAACCCCGTAACTTGTCCCGATTTTAGAGGAGTAAATAAAAGTTTATAGTCCAACAGCTGTGATACTTTTGCTATTGTTATTTTTTGTTTTTACACTTGAGTAAATAAGGCATTTTGAGATATTCTTACATTTCTTAGCATAGTGTGAACGGGAGGGAAGAGAGTTTTATGTAATTGGCCTGGAATGCCTGAAGATGTAAATAACAAGGAACCAAACATATTCAATTACATTGATTCTGAAGAAAAGAGTTTCAAAAATTAATCTTTGACATAGTTGTGCTGTGCGTATATTATTACACACCAGACAAATTTTTGTTGTTAAAAAATATAAATTCACTACCACAATCCGATGTCATGTCAATGAAACCCACACGACTCTCACAACAGTTGATTGGAACCGAATAGAATCAAGGCACTGTATGCTGATGGGTCTATTTCATTGACAAAAAGGCATCGGAGAAACATTCAAGACACTGTTTTTGTTTTTTTGTGGTGTTCATTTTTTATGATATTAAGACAGGTTCGGATGATATGTTGGGTTGTGGCGTTTACACCAAACGCCACTGCTTAGCTTTTCATTTAATAAGCTGAAAACCCATAAAACAAGTATTATGGCAGTTCCATTTGAACGCCATTGCTTGCCTTGCAATTAAGCATACAAAACTTCCACCTAAAACACATAAACCCTGGAAAGTATTTACTCACCTTTCAGTTATCGGCTTAAAATGTCTGCTAACCACCTAAGCCATATTTTCGCTAATTCAATAGCATTAGCACCAAGAGACATTTTCCCCAAGGGCATGATTGCATGAAACGCATCATGTGCCTAAAAAGCAATTCGGTCGTAACACCAAACAACCGATATAAACTCAAATCATATCGACGCCCATATCGCTTGTCGAATCCTACAGCACACAAGCAGGAGATATTCTTGCTTTACTTCTTTGCTGCGACCATATCGGTCGCCAAACCTATCGGCAAGCAAATGCATTGGCACCAATAAGCATGCCCCTGAAATTCAATTCGGTTACAACATTACGTAACCGACATAAATCCTCGAACTTGCCCATGCACACAAGAACAAAGTATCTTTCCCACAAACGTGCATGGCAAGTCATATCAACAGACCTTGCGATATGTGCACGATCAGCGTAAATGCTGTACGAGGTTACTAATCGGGTAAACACCCCAAGTATCGTCTTCATGATACTTGCCCAGCTGCAAACACGTCGTGTAACATTTCCTTTTATGGAATTCGAATATCCTTGGTTCGCATGCTCATGGAAACGCAGCATGAGCGTGCGAAGCAACCATATCTGTGTGCGTGCACATCCTCACCGTGACCAATGTATGGAAATTCATCCCCTATTGGTCACTGAAACGATGGATGAAAATGAGTATTCTGTCGTTTCGAAGGAATTTAATCAATCGCAATTCGGATTCCGTGGAGGCAAGTCGCGCCCTCCACGTAAAACGTCGATAATCGATCGAGATCGGGCGGTCAAACATACAGAGTCGATTATCAACCACTATAGCGTGTGGACCTAGGGCGTCGGGTGAATATGTTGACTGTCGCAAAGAAGTACCTTTTATTAAGTTATGTAAGAGTGTTATAAGCTTCATCAGTGACTATTGTAATTAAAATTACTTCTTATTAATTTTACGAATGAGTGTTATAAGCTTCGTCATTGACAATTGTAATCTAAATTACCTGTGTATTAAGTTATGTATGAATGTCATAAACCGCGTCATTGGCAATTGTAATTAAAATTACTTCTTATTAATTTTATGTATGAGTGTTATAAGCTTCGTCAGTGACTATTGTAAATAAAAATTACCTTGGATTAAATTCTGGATATTTTTGTTGAGTAAATAAAGAAAACAAGTTGAGCTATCAAAAGGAGTTTGCAGTGTTTTATTTTCTTGCGCTGTGAAGTAGTGACAGTTGATTGGGGGATCTTAGTGGACCCGTGCACCTGCTTGCACATACTAAGACCAAGACATTAACCAATAACCCCACAGGGTCTTTATTGTTTCCGCGTATTGTTTATTTTATTTTTCCTATAATATAGATTTAATCATTTTGCACTATACAACACCTAATTTCTTTTAAATTGGGTTGGTCCTTCTCGTTCTTCCCTTTTGTCTCTCGGCTTTAAAGATGAGTCCGGTGGTCAATGATTAAGGATCCTTAACATATGCGACCATGTTAGTTGACGATTGGAGTACTCTATAGTACAAAGTCTACCTTCGTCTGTCTGTAACTTTTGACTCTTCTCATCTTCTACCATGTAGGAAAATGGATCATTTTCAATCGCATTTTTACTCCTGTTTTAGTTCCCGTTCGGACTCACTACCTCCGGATGTGATTTAAACAAGACGCGTGTATAGCGTGTATCGCATGTACAAACCTTGATTTTCGAATAAATGTTTACATGTTATTCCTGATTGATCACCGGCACATGTTTATTAGTTTAGGGAACTATTATTTGTATTTTGAACCAAATAGTTTTAGTATTGGTGAGTGTAGAGCCCCATTTATTCAGCTTAAGAACAATCCATACATAACTAAAAACTTAATTGTTGATAGTCAAATTTCGATTGTTAACATTTTACATATTATAATAAATACAACTACTGGGGAACGGAAAAGCACGGGAAAGCTTAAAATTGGTGCAAGGTTGCGTGTGGAGTGTAGAGGGCGCGATGGATTCAGAGTGCGTATTAAGGAGACGGAGTTGAACAGCCGTAGTGTTAAGGTTAAAGCCAAATTGTTTAATTGTTTTGGACTAAAATTGTTCCACAAGAATGTTTCTGATTTTCTCCTTATTTAGTGAATCCCACTTTAATGCACATTTAAACATATATGGATCGCCGCGAATGCCAATCCTGTATATAATTTACAAGGCGCTCTCTCGACTACACTTTGTTTTTACGTAACACCGATTTTCTATTGAGTTTAGGGTTTTATTTGAAGTACTCCACTTGTTAACATTTTATTGTAATATGTCAAGCCATATTTAACGTGCAACTAAATATTATCCTGTGTGATTATCCACTTACACCGAATTTTTGTTATTTGTTAAAATCAAATTCACCGGACTCACGAGCGACCACTCCAGCGCGTTAAACACTCGACTCGTGTGCACTGTTTGGGGGTTGAAATTCGACTCATTTCAATCAGGGATGAAAAATTTACTTTTTGGCTATGCCCAACGATCAACCAATCGAGATCATACTCTCATCTGTGCTCTCTCATTTTCCCCGCCCATCGAGGTGAATAAACCCTTTGGTTAATATAATAGTCGATGGACTAGAAAGAATGAGAGACCGAAACGTAGAGCGGGGACATGCACGAACGCAAAATCAATGGAGACCGAATGACCTAGTTTGGAGATTGGATTGATCTCACAGTGCAATTTACTCTGAGAAAAGGGAAAATGAAATGGGATGAAAAGTATTTTGTGCTATTCACCTGACTAAAGAGTTTATTGATCCCCAGCGAATAGCGTGTCTGGGGGAAGCCGAAGGAACGCTGCAACGGCTTGGGAAATATTAGCGTGAGAACAAACTAAAAGAATTCGATAACCCAAGCCGTTGCGCAATGACGTAACAGCATCGCTTGGTTAGACTTTGCTGTTGCTAACCAACATGTGGTGATTTCCGGTGGGAATCTAATGGGGTTAATGCAATGGAGTTGCCGTATGGCAAGAAAGAGCTGAATTCAATTATGCATTATCTGCATAAAATAATGAATCCAGTCCATGCATCCTTTTGGGATATATCTTTTTTACGGGTGAAATAGCCGACGGAAGGTATTGGGGTTGAGGTGCTGCGCTGTTAGCGGGCGAAATTGGGTAGAAATTGTGGATTGGTTCTCCGTGTAATATAGAGAGCCCCCACAAGCTGATATTATGGGCGAGGTTTATGTGAGTTATAGTAGTTTGTATTAAATGAGAAGGCTTGAATAGTGCAGGCTTGCACAATCGTTCGATCCTCAGAAAAGACGATGGATGAAGAAAATGTCAGCGTGAATTCTCCGCTCTTCAAGTGTAGTTAGATTAATTTATAGTTTGAGGCGACTTGTGTGAGGGCGCCTGATCGGGGGGGGGGGGGGGTTCCCCAACCCAGTCCTTGGTGGCCAAAACGTAAGAGCCGACGTTAAATGCGCCCGATTCTGCGAATATGGGACATATGACAAGGGGACTAGACCTGGCTGGCATATTCTAGAAGAGGGCGAATAAAAGTAACGTAGAGCGATCGGTTCACGTAAGGGTTAAACATTTTTTTAGAACAGCGTTACACAAATCCGAGACGAGAGTTGGCCTTAAGAATATGGCATCAATATGAGGGTGGAAGTTTAGGTGCCTGTCATATATGCTGCCAAGGTCGCGGATTGAATGATCAAACGATAGAGGTTGGTTGAATATGTTAGCGCGCGCTGGCGGGGGGGGGGGGGGGGCGGGCTTCCGTGAAGACGTAATTAAATTGTATGAGAACTCGATCCGTTACAGAGCGCGAAGCTGTGGAATTCCCTCCCCACGCGAGTGTTTCTGGAACGTTATAACCAGCAACTGTTCAAAACGAAGTTCAACTATTATTTGGTGGGATTTCTGAGCGCCGAGTCGGTGCTATAGGTTCGCCTCTCCTGAGAGATAATAAAAAAAATAGTTCTAAGCAATTCTTCTGGCACCAAACCGAAAAAATGTCAAGGCCTATTTGGAGAAGGGAAGTATCAAGCGGAGAACAAATGATTTTGAAAAATGTAGCATCGGCGTAGGGAGAGAAGCTGTGGAATTCGCTCCCCACGCGAGTGCTTCTGGAACGTTATAACCAACAACCGTTCAAAACGAAGTTCAACTATTATTTGGTGAGATTTCTGAGCGCCGAGTCGGTGCTATAGGTTCGCCTCTCCTGAGAGATAATAAAAAAATAGTTCTAAGCAATTCTTCTGTCACCAAACCGAAAAAATGTCAAGGCCTATTTGGAGAAGGGAAGAATCAAGCGGAGAACAAATGATTTTGAAAAATGTAGCATCGGCGTAGGGAGAGATACATGAATGCTTATTATCATATCAGTGTCGTTTATGGTTAGAATAAATAGAAGGAGACATACGCGAGTGCCTTGGTGGTCTCCTGAGCTGGAGAGAAAAGGATTTGAGAGAATGGATCGGAGACTTACCCTTTAGAATCGATTATTCAGATATGATGAAATCCACTTTCTCAATACGAGTTCGAAGTCAAAGGAGAATAATTTAAAAAGTAATAGTTTGTGCGAGATTTCATCGAAGACTTTACTAAAATCGGTTGTGAAAACGTCGATTTCGTGGCCGTCCTTTAGGGCTAGAAGTGTGTAGAAAGTGAATTCAACTAAATTAGTGATGACAGATCCACCACCAAGAAAACTGTGTTGCTTGGGTGAAATATGTGATTTACAGTTTAAGCATAACCCTTGGTACAGAATGTTTTCAGGAACTTTTGGAATGTGGAAAAGTGTGGCGATGGAACAGTAGTTTGAGACAGTGTAGTTTTATGTTCAGGTGGGATGAAAGAAGTTTTCCAAATGTTAGCGAATTTACCTTGAGAAAGCGACAAATTGAAGATAATCGAAAGGGGAGAAGAAAGAACGGAAGATTATCTTTTAAGGAGTATAGAGGGGAGACTATTGAGGCTAAGAGCGAATTCGTCTTTAAGTTACGTTAGTTTATTTTTAATCGTGGGTAGATCAATGAAATGAGGAATAAGTGGACCAAGGGAGATGTTTGGTAAGTATTTGAAATAAGAGCGATCGGGACCAAAAGGGTCGTTAGTGAACGATTGCTTAAGAAAGTAGGCAAAGAACTTTGCAATAATATGTCGACCCGTTGAGGTTTCTAATTGAAAGAAATGGGAGATAGGATAACAATGGGACTTACGTTTGTGATTAACTAATTGAAAAGAAATAGTTTGGGTCAGTTAATAGGCCGATCTATGTTTTTGGTAAAGGAAATTGTAAAGTTCGGTGAGATGGAGATAGGTGCCAAGATATTTCGAATAGTCGCGGAGAGAGCGGTTACCGAGAAAAGTAGGCCACAGTTTGTCCCTCTTATTACTCGTACATAACCAGCGACGCTATGATTGTACCAAAGAGATGAGAAGTTGAAGTTTTATCCCTAGTATTACGCATTCAACGGGTCCTCGATAGTATAGTGGCGAGTATACCCACCTGTCACGCGGGAGACCGGGGTTCGATTCCCCGCCGGGGAGCCTCTGGCGCAAGACTAATGACCTTGCCCGGAAAAAAGAAATCAATATGGAGAATTTAACAAGCCTCAGGATTTGCTAAATAAGGCCAAGACCGGCTCCCGGTTGTAGTGCCGATGATGATGATTACGCATTCAACGACGTGCTTCCTCGCGACCGAGGACGACTAGGATCACTATGTTGTTGGTACAGTTTTCCGAGCGCGGATTGCCTTACGGAGACGTATTGCATCCGCGGATCAGGTTCGAATCAACACGGCTGCCTTACGGAATGAAAATACCAGTAACACCTTTGGTCATGCGCTAGGACTCGCCTTCGGAAAGCTCGATCGATGGAGAGTTAGTCCTGGGGCCAGAACGCCGGGCGTAGACGAGAAATGGACACACCTTAAGAATACTGTCATTAGTACTGCCAACTCCGTCATAGAGAGCGGAGCGACTGGTTTGATGATGAGTGCAAACTAGCGACTGAACGTAAGAATACTGCATACCGGGCAATGCAACAGTCTCATACGACGCGAGTACGCGAGAAAAAATACAAAGAGCTCAGAAGATCTGAAAAAAGACTTCACAGACAAAAGAAAAGTGCCTGGGAAAAAATCTAGTCTGAGAAATAGAGAAAAGTAGAGAGCGAGGCCCGCAACAGGCGCGGAAGCTCTACCAAATAATCCCCAGTATAACGCGGTACGCCCAACGTTGCATTTACTGCAAGGATAAAGAGGGTAATCTGATAACGGATCCTGAAGGCATTCTGAAGGGACGGGAAGTGCACTTCAATGAATTGCTAAATGGTTAGCTCACAGAAAAATTGGAGGCTCCACCGATGTAAAATCAAGACCAAATGCAGCCGCCACCAAGCATTGAGGAAATATTAAAAGCCATAAGACGGCCCAAATCAAATAAAGCCCCCGGATCTGATGGCATACCAGCTGTACTGAAAAAACAAGGAGGGACAGCGTTACATCACGCAATTTATGAGATCGTGGTGCACGTGGGAGCAAGAGCAGATGTCGCAAGATTGACCCCATACACAAGAAAGGAGATATCACAGTGTGCAGCAAATATAGGGATATAACATTGCTGAGTACCACCTATCAGATACTCTCATCAACGATTAATCAGATATTCATCCTTAGACAGATGATGGAAAAATGTCTGGAATTTAAGATCCCATGGTATCATCTATTCATAGATTTTAAGGCTGCCTACGACAGCATCGCTAGGGTAGAATTATAAGATGCCATGAAATCATTTTAAACAAATTGATACGACTTTGTAGGTTCACCATGACCAACGTAACTAGTCAGGTAAAATAGTGGGATTTATGTCCAATTCAATAAACATTTTTAATGGACTCCGACAAGTGGAAGGTCTGGCCTGCCTTCTCTTCAATCTGGCATTGGAGAAAGTAGTCCTCGATTCTGGAATTACATCTAGAGGGACTATTGTCACCAAGTCCAGCCAGATACTTGCCTAGGAAAATTACATCGACATCACCGGTGGATCTAATACGGCTGTACAGGACTCCTTCACCCAGATCGAGCAGGTGACACAAAAACTGGGACTGCACATTAGTGAGGGGAAAACTAAGTACATGGTGGCATCTTCTGCGAAGAGAAGACCTAACGTTGGTCAAACTATGAGGTAAGTGGAGCATGCGTTTGAAATAGTGCAATCCTTTAACTACCTTGGGTCAATAGTATCAGCCGATAACAATATCGAAGAAGAAATACGCGGACGCCTGATCAAATCCAACAAAGCCTATTATGGTATATCATCATCATCATCGGAATTACAACCGGGAACCGGTCTTGGCCTTATTTAGCAAGTTCTGAGGCTTGTTAAATTTGCCATAATGATTTGTTTTTTCCGGGCAAGGTCATTAGTCTTGCGCCATTATGGTATATCAAGGCTCTTTAAATCCCGAAATTTATCCAGACCATCCAAACTACAATACTACTGTACGATATCATGGTCTCACCAGTACTCATGTGTGGATCTGTGACCTGGGTGCTTAATAAAAGGTACGTTCGAGAGGAAGGTCGTAAGAAGAATTGTTGGCCCCATATGTGAGGTGGGACGATTCCGAAGACGCTACAACCATGAGTTGTACGCGATCTACCTTCAAGTTAACGCTGATCGAAATATCAAGCTCGATAGACTCCGGTGGGCGGGAAACCTAGCCCGAACGAGTAAAGAGGAGCCTGCGCGGAAAGTTCTTTGTGGCAAGATGTATGGAAGGCGACAGACCTTGTCTGCGATGGAGGGATGGCGTAGACTAAGACGCCCAGAGTTTGGTAGTGCTAAACTGGATGACATCGGCTCGAAATCGGGACCGGTGGAAAGACTTGCTAAATAAGGTCAATACCGGATCCCGGTTGTAGTACCGATGATGATGGGGATTAGTAACCTTACTATTTATCCCTATAAATCGATGTCAAGTTACATAGCTTGAAACTATTCTGAAGAGGTTTGGGCTCTACATATATATTGGTGTCTTTTCTCCCTTCTCACCACCTCACCAACACTTTGTTGGAAACAAATTCCCGAAGTACTAAATTAAAGGCGGAGTTAATATTCGTAGTATAATTCACATTAGTTTATTGGTTATCTCTGTTTATTGAATATAATTGGACCTTCTACCTGTGCTTGTGTTTGAGTTGAACTTCGCAGGAACCGTGGAAGTGATGCCGAAATCCGTACGTTTGTTGGTTGGCAGGAACACAGCTGCGATGAGATGATTAATCCGTCTGTAGATTGCGACGCCGTTGAAAGTTCGGGATACCTTTCCATTCAACCGAACTTGAAAGGTTCGGTTTCGAACGAAGTGGTAGATGATACTACACAACGTTCTGCTAACGCCAGTGTTCAACAATATAAAGACGAGGCCTTTTCAATGTCCAAGATCACCGCAATGGCGGGTTCCTCATTAATGAGGCGCATGCAGACGTGGTTTTGAAATACATTGAAAGCCATAGTGGTGCTGTGCGGTCTTCTAAATACAAATCAAGTATTAGGTTCCTGACACTGATAAAGTTGTTTAGTTTTTTGTTATCAACTTTTCATACATTTTGCTGATGGAAATGAGGAGTGATATGGGGCGAATACTTGAAGGATGATACGTTGGTCTCCAACTTTGGCTACTGGACAAACAATAGCACGCTTCCAAACTTGGGGAAAGTATCCAATGTTGTAGGCATGGTTGAACAGAATGAAGAGCTTTTTAAAGAATAAAGCACAAAGCCTTCCCAACGAGTGGTACGATATGTTGTCGATACCGGGTGACTTCTTAGGGTTTCGGGATTTAACTTGGTTCTGTAGGTTATTTGATGTGACGAAACCGTGATCATTATCACGTGTGTCGTCGAAGTATGCACTGTTAGCTGAGTTAAAGACAACTATTGGCTAGTTAAAGTTTTCTAATTTAATGTGAACCTCTGAACTAATTATTGCATTAGTGTCCGGGTCGCCATCCCCGAGAGTGATCCTGTGATTATTTTCAAAGGTCTCTCCGATGATGTTTGCTTTATTGGCATCATTATTGACATTGGCCCGGTGATACGAGAAGTGCCAGATATCTTTTTAGCATTTTTATAAATGTTCTGGTCCATCTAAATATCCTTCAGTTTGTCTTCCAATTGTCGGGTACGATTGTATTGGATTCTCTGTTTTATCAGTGTACCAATATTGTGAATGATGGATGGCAATAATGGTTCACTTTGCGTAAAGCGGTGACGATATCACATTCTGCAGAGCTTTTTACGCTCCCGGAAAAGACGGAGAATGAAGTTGTCATGGGGAATCTGAAAAGACTTTTCAAGTTTGTACTTCGGGGCATGAGTCCTCGAAGCTGGCAGTCAGTGGATGGAAAACGACTCAAAGATATTCAATCGTTTTGGGGTGAGTCTTCTCGAGAGAGAAAGTGTTTCTCTCATGGTAAAAACAAGGAAGAAAGACTTGGCAATGTATGTGCATGTCTGAGTGAAGATCATATTGGTTTTTTTTTCATACACAAAGCCATGGGAATGAACCTGAAACAAAGAAAGGAAAAAGGGATCGTGGAGGTCTTTGTTTCTGTGAGAGGTTACTGGGAAACGAATCCAGAACTATGTAGGATAAAAGGAATTTATGACTTTCGAGTGCAACTGAGTAAACAAGTTGCAACTCATTAGATGGTAGGTGCATTTGGGATACTAGGATGATTGAATTGTTTGCGTATCGCCAAAATGCCTGCTGAATGACAGCGGTCTTTTGTTTACTCATGGTGTGCGTTAGGGAAATAGTCTCAACGTGGATGGTGCTAATTACACGCAGCTGGTGTTGGACTATTTATCGCTGGCTAAAAGGGTCGACAGCCGATGTGTGCATAGATAGTTTTTATGTACACATATTGAGGCTAGGATTAGTCAACTGAACCGATGAATTTTATTACAGGGAATTTATGATAAGGTAAGAAAGAACTCTTACAGGAAATTGTATGCGAAGGGAATGCAAGAAAAAGTAAGAATTTTTTTACTGAAGCTTTTTAGATTATACCTTAGATAATCCTAGATGCTTAAAGCATTTAAAGTGGTAATGCTATTGCATTAGCGAAATTATGTGATTGGAAGTAAGTTATGGGTTTTTTTTATGTAAGTGAACTGTGGGGTTTGGCGGAACCGCCACAGTACCCTTAAGTGTCAGAGCACAGTGCGAGCGGATGGAGAGGAAGTGGATAAGGAAAGGAGGTGTCGATGTATATTGATCTTGAATGTCTGGGCATCACAACGGCCAGAAAACACATGATCAGGCAGAACATTCCACATTCGTGTGGTTCGGCTAAAGAATGACTCTCTATGTTTATTTGTGCGCCTAAAGTCCACTTTCAACGTGAACTGATGCGCATTCACAGATTGACGGGTATCGCGGGAAAATGTCTAAAGGGGCGGAACACATTCAGCAAGTTCAGTTGAACAACGACCATGGTAATACCTATAGAAAAGAGATATGCATGATACGTTGCGCCGACGTTCTAACGACGGGATTGATCGACTTACGGCTGGTGCGACTATTTCGAAGTTGAGGGCATGACAATTTTCGGTGTATCATTGATACAATTTTGTGCTATTTGGGCAAGAGACAGAGTTATTCCAGTGGGGATGTCTGGAGTTAAAATCGCCGCCTATGATGAAGAGTGTATGCTCCGATTTGCCGATATCTTCGGGATTAATCCCTTTAACCTTATCAGCGAATGTCAATACATTTTGGATACAATTTTGTGTTGCCTGTTTTCCTAAGCCTGCCTTGGCTATTTCTTTAGCTCGAGTCTCCTTGAATCTTTGGACCATCTCTTTATATTTAGCACAGTCTCTGTAACTGGCCGGGCGTCCTTTGTTATGCAGTTGTAACAAGTTCCCAAATTTATTTCATCGTGGACATTTATTGTGGGATCGTATTTTGCTGGGGTGAGTTGGCACTTGCCAATCCAATGGGATTTTCCACAACAGACGGAACGCCGGTTAATGTTGTAGTTTCAGGAGACATGCCCGAAAGGTTGACAACCTCTGCATTGAGATATTTCACTGTCGTGAAATACCTCGAAGACAACTTGCTGATACAAGATTGGAAGCAACTTTGACCATAGTATAGAATGTATGTCGGTGCCTCGAGCAAGGCGAAGCACCCATATGTTCACCTTGCTATATTTTTTCGGTCTGATTTCCACAAACCGTGGTGCGGGACACAATTCTTTAACTTCAATGATTTTGAAGTTGAGAAATGTTGCCCCAAGGGCTACGACATTGTCGTTCTTTTCCCAACAGGCAGCGACTCATTTTAAAAGGATGGTCCTTGACTTTTCCTCGCCCGAGGTAAAAGTGTAATAAAACACCTGTTTGGGCTTGAGAGTGTCGTTATCTTTAGAGAACGTCTGTCTATCGTAGGTTACGATTTAGTTGAGGCTTGGACAAAAACAATCGTTTCGATCCACAGTAAGCATAGCTTTGGCAGCTAGATCTCGCTGCTGCAACCTTGATGTAAGGAAAGACAACCGAACTGCCGAAAACTAAAAAGAAGAAAAAGGTACATAAGGCAGCAAAATTTGCGGATTTCGGAAGTTTTTCTGTTAAAGGATTTAAAAAGGTGATGTGCATAATTTGTTCTCCGAACTTAGGATATTACAGTACATAAATAAATATCAAGTTAATTTTAAATCGTGTTTCTTTTTTGCTGGGCTCGTAACGAACCACTTGGACTTAAAGTTGGAGATTCCTTGTCGGTTCATATCACCGACGAACTCCTTCAGGTTGAGATCTCGTGCAAAGACCCCAGGTTTCCGCTTCTTTTTTAAAGCAGGTAGGTCGGCCCGACCGTCTTGTGTGGCATTTCGATCTAAAGCGGTCTTTGGTTTTGTGGTTGTGGATGATGCTGCCTTTGGTGTGCACGATTTTTCCAAAGGAACGACTTTTTGTGCGGTGGAGTGCAACGTTTTGGCACAGCTTCTTTAGCCGAAGCCGGGGATAATATTGGCGTACAGCCGGGGGCAACACGTTTACTGGAGGAACCTGCCTAGCAGTTAAGTATTGCTTTGGATGTTTTCCGTTTTTACGCACGAAGAGAGGTAGGCGTGGAGCGAGAAATACTACGTGTAGTGCCACGGGGGCAACTTTCGTCGGTAGAGACATCAAAGCCGCTGTCGAGCGTTCTCATTTCCCGTTCGATTTAGTTTCGAAGGGGGTTTCCAGGGTTTGTTTGTTTGGTGAGGTGGGGGGGTAGCTTTTAATGTTGCATTCTCTTTCTCGCTAACAGCAATCCTGGCTACCCCGGCGGCGAGTTCGACTTGTCATCATTGGGAGGGGTCATTTTTTTTTGTCAATATATTGGCGATAGGCCAAGAGATCTTTTGACACTGTCTCTGGGAGGATATTGGAATTTTATGAATAGGTTGCGAAGGCTAGGGAAGTCGTTAAGAAGACCTTCCTGTTGAATGGAAATCATGACGCTGGTTTTCGTTTTACCATTATAGCAGACAGAGTCAGATTTCTCATGGAGGTAAGAAGGATAGAAGCGGACATTCTCATAGGTCATTTTGTTTCTAAGCTTAGATAAGGCGTACTGACATGGACTGATGGGTTTTTGAGTGACGGTTGGAGGCAAGCGGGTGTGATGGTTGGAGACAAGCGGTGTCAATGGGACAACGACGTTCGAAGTAGAGTTGGGTTCAGTGGTCGTGCGGGACATTTCATGATGGAGGGCTAAATGGGATTGAGAGTGTGTGATCTGTGGAAGTTGGTATACATCACGCCGGTTTTGAGGTCGAAAAGGGGGAAGAGGTTAGAACTAGGGGCCGGGAGTTGTGAGGGGCGAACCGATTTCTTATGATTAGGAGGGACTTTTTTGTGGGCGGATAAGGATGGGGGTTAGGGTTAAGGGTACTTAAGTCGTTAGAATATGGAGGAGCGGGTTAGGTTATAGTTTCACTTATGACAGAATAGGACTTATTTACGGGCAGATGAGGAGGAGGGTTTATGCTTAGAATACAATTTTGTGGATCTAGTCGTGTTTTCTTTGGTTGGGGGGGGGGGGGGGGGGATTTGGTATTGGGGGGAAGGTCCGGCTATGATCACGTACTAAGTGTGTAAGAAAGGGAGCCAGATGTATGGTAGCTGGATTTTTTTCGAGTAGAAAATGCAGTCAGATCTGGTGGGAAAATGGATCTGTTTTTGGAGACGCGGGGTGCATGGCATTCTATTAAAGGTATCATGTAGTTTTTGAGAAAAAGTTCCGAAATCCAGTCAGAATTCACGGTTTTGGGGGTCTCCTTAACAGGTATGAGAAAATTTCGTTTGTTGAAAAGATTGAGTTTATTAATACGGGGTTGCCATTCTTCGCGGGTCCAGGATGTACCGAAATGGACGATCGGGGAGGGGTTGACGGAGACCATCGCAGAAGTGGTCTGAAGGAGGTGAACGTTTAAGATGGGGGGCGGGTGCTGGTGGGTGCTGGAGGGTGCTGGGAGAATCTGAGTGATGAGGGGGACAAGGAGAGTTAGGTAATGTAGGCTAGAATGGGTATGGCGCCACGTTTAGTAGTTCGTCGAACAAATACGTCTTACGGCACGGAGGGGGGTGGGAGTAGATTACTTTTGATTGGAAGAATAAAATTTAACCGTCAAGCTGGCCTAGTGGGACCGGGGAGCCGCGGTCTCGCATACAACCGTGTTGAGTTTGTGAAGTACTAGCTGGAGTAGGGGGTCAGGTTTGATAGGGGTGGGGTAATTTTGTATGGAGGAGCACGATAAAGCTAACTCATTCCTAAGGCAGTTAAGCCTGGAGAGAATATTCTCTAAAATGGGGTTGTCAGGCCGAACAGGCGATTGCTTGTACGTCCATTGCAGGTTTTAGCCGGAGTATGTGTGGAAGGAGTTGGATAACTCATGTGTGAGTCAATTGAGGGATTCGTTAATTGAAAGGGTGACCCGGTTAACGATCGCCTTGTTACTGTCTCTAATGGGATTTAATGGTGGAAAGAGACATTTGGTAAAGGGATCCTAGATCGTGTTAAGCAACATATCTCGATAAGATTGGTATTGTCATTGAGATGCTTTACCCATTCATAAATAGCAACTCAATGCTAATCAGATTCAATAAGATTATAATTTATAAGGTCAATCCATATTGCTTTATGCTTGCCAAGTGAGGAGAGACTGTGTAAATTGCCACATTAAGAGGCTACCAATATCTCAAAATATACTGTAATAATAAATGATACTCAATCTGTCTAGATATCACAGTACATCTGACCTTCACCATCAATCGGGTGTTGAATTCATCTCCGAACGAAGAGCAAAGCTCACGGATAAAATTCATCAAAGTTGTGTTTCTTTCAGATAATCCTCTGATACACCAACTTTACATGTAATTAACGTAAAAATGTGTTATATTTATTTATTTAATTATATATGTACATATGTGTGTACTTATTTGCTTATTTATTTATTTATTTTTATATTTATTTTTATTTGTTTAAATATATAAATATTTATTCGTGCCTTGTTTTTTTTTTTCTTCAATTTACGAAGTTTTGTCGTACTTTCCTTCAAATCATTGTTTGTTCCGTTTATCTAAATATTTTTAATACCAACACTATTATCCAGCTGAAAGATATAAAATAAATATCCAATCTCTGTATATAAATTGTGTGGCAACCATATTGTATATTTTAATACGAAATAAAGAATTATCTATTTATCTATCTCTCTAACTGCATCACTGAGTAAGACCTTATTTACTCAAATGTATTTTTAAATCAATTTAAAGTTAGTAAATTATCCTGAAATAAGATTAATAATAATACTAATTACGTAGAATTAGTAGTCGGTCCATTATTAAAGAAATTGATTCAAACCTATTCATTGTTTTAGGGGAATATATAATTACCCAATTCCTTCCTTTAGTTTATTATATAATAGAGACAGTTTATTATGAATACAAAAGGCTCACTTCTATTTTAGTTCAGCAATCAATTGTCCACCCCAGTCAAAGGGTGCAATGACATTTTAATTGCATCGACAATTTCTTTTAGAGATTTTATGATAATTAATATGAACAAAAATAATGACTCTCATGGAGTTCTGTTAATAAAAAAGTTTCCGCCCCGAATCAGATTTTCCGCCATCAATTCACAAAGTACTTTCAACGTTTTCCTTCTTGGTCAAGGACTGTTCAAACTTCGATGGCTTTCAGTGCTCTTGGAACTCTTCCCCAATGCCGCCGTGTTCGACCTGCACAACTTATTCAGTTTATTCGATACTGCATTCCCCTGATGCGCAATAGTACTTTATGGAACCGGAAAAGGATGAAGACGATTTATATACTAACAATGGGCTCCGATCTCCTTTCCGGAAGCAAATCAATTCATAATTTTCCACTATTAATGAACTGGCACGTCTGTGGTGCTGCCCAGTGCAGATCGCAATCCAACCGAACACTCGGTAACTGAAAGGCTTTGGCTCTGTGGCTGGGTGTACGAATCACTTATTTAAAAAAACACACACAACCCAACACTTCATCAGGCAAAAGCGAAAAAAGGACATAAAACTGTTTAATGCGTCGTATATCCTCACCTTACTTGAAATGGAATGGATTGGTTTGTAAAGCTTCGCATTGTTGGATTCATTGATATTGCGGGGCTGTCTCGCTGTGTGTTGCACACTTGCATAATAACTCGCGTGCGAGTTCGTTTGTCACACGACGCTCTTGTGTTGGGGGCGAGGGATGTTTGCACAGCTCAATCGCATCGTCTGTGAAGTGAGCATTTTCCAGGCCGCCCAAAAGGGGTGAGGAGTTGCGGCGGGAAAATTGCTACGCCCTGTTGGGGAGCTCCATGCCAATTTGACTAGGAGGGGTTTTGGGAATGCTAAGAACCCAGCTTCGTTGTTCCCTGACCAGGACATTCCACCGTTGCTAGGTCGAAATGGAATTCCAACACTCAGTTCTCTATCCAGTAGAAACATCACATTCAGTCCTTAAACAGGCCATTGTCTTCTTGTGAATCATCAGTCGCTATTCGGAATTAATTGGTCGTGGTTTGGTATGAACGAAAGCCTTCGAACTATTTACTTGTTACCACTTCAAACAAATTGCTGCTGTTGTGTCTGCTTTTAAAAAATGAAAGAAACAAAGTGAAGGAGGACGTGGTACACAGACGTAATGAGTTTCTTCTCACTTATTACACTTGTCGTACGTGAGGCGTCATATGTAATTCAATAAACGTTGAATGGAGACCAGAGTTGGGTGGACGAAGAACCCTTTCCATTCAAGATATTTTCTCAGATTGTGCGTGGCTACATGTACTTATTACCATTCTTAAATTATAATGGAATTGAGAGCTATGTAATGATGGCGTTATTACTCTAGGTAATGTTTAGAATATAAATAAAAATGAATGTAACAGATGAGATACCCAACGAACCATTCCTTCTTCTGTACGATGTAAACAGAGTACAAGTTCTTCAATTAGAGGTTTCACTGTAACCATTCCTGTATTTGGAAATCACTCAGGTATTTAGTTGTCAAATACCTGTATCTAACGACGGAAATTAACGACTTACGGCTGGATCCACAATAAGCTTAACTGCGCGTTTTTGCCTCCTATCGAATAGGTGAAGCGCAGTTTTGGGTGCATCTGGGCAAATATGGGAACTGACCTCCATTTTACGACGAATGTACGCCGTGTCTGTGGTCAGGTTGAATGGAGTGAAGTATTTCTTTTTTGCATCTCATAAGGTACTCCATCCATTTGGCCGTACTATTCGCAGGTTCAATTATTTGATCCTTCAAATTAAGAGTCGAATTAATTTATCTGCTTAAAAAAGAAAACAAGGAAGTCTTCATCTACGAGTATTTCACATTCTCGTGAAATGGAAAAGGAAAGAAGCGACGACATTTTATTCACCCCAGGGCTTAGTTTAATCTTCACTTACTTGTTTGATATCATATATTTCATTTTACAGACAACGGGACTGAATAGCAAATTAAACAAAATAACTTCCCCAAACCATTAGGCTGTGACTTATAAACATAATTTCAAGGTCAGCATCCATTAGGAAAACATCTGATTTCTCACTCCCCTTCTAAGTACTGCAGAAGTTTCCATGTGCGTCATAAAGAAGAAAATTCGTCCACATAAAACACGCACACGAACGAAGGCGTTTTTCCTCATTAATATACCGGATGAGAAACGAGAACAATCCTTGAATAACAGGTAACTCAACAAACACAATCTAAATGACAAATTGGTAGAATTGACTTCGATTCATTTTGTACATCTGGAATACCAATGACCCAAGACAGCCGGAGTCGTCACAGGTATGTCGGACTTGATAAAGGCATTTAATTTGAATTCGATTTTCGATAACAATTCGAAATATTAGGGTCAGTCGATGCACGATGGTCAGGTATTGTGATTGTTCTTTGAGGGATTAGAAGGCCTTCCATAACGCATGCACCTCGGGCATCCAGGTAAAGAATGAAGCAGTTAATTGTTTGTGGAGGCAGCTGGATGCTATCTTACGAGAACAATCGGATTATGCTGCCGATGACTTCTGGAAATTATTTTTTATTACGCTCCGGATTGATTCAAAAGAAATAAACGCTACAAGAATTCACATTAATGTGACGCCACGATATGATGGTAACTTTTTATTTCAGGTGAGGAATAGACACCAGACCCCATTTAAGTCTACCAACTTCGGACAGTTTAATGAGAAGGACTTTTATTATTCTATCCACGAGGTACACAGCAATTCTAATTAGAATGGGAAACCACACGCAGTACAATTAATTAGAAATTATAGGCGTGTGGTGTTGCATTAGTTTTGAGGAGCAGAGACAAAAAACTTCGGCACGGCAATTCTTGGTAAAATGCGAAGACGTTTTCCTAGTATGCTTCAATGTACTTCTGGCATATTTACTTATATGGCAAGAAAGTAATTGCGATTGTCTATTGAGACACAACTTTTCATTATTTATACAAAGAACAAACTTTAAAAGAACAGAACGTATTAAAATACTAAGAAAAAGGCAACTTTTTTCCAGTTCCTTTCTTAGCAATTAAACCTTTTTTTAAACTTGTTTAGATTCTTCAAAAGTAGACATTTTTTAGATTGTGGGTTCTTTGTTTAATTTGCAACTTAGAGGTCTAGCCCAGTCCTAAAAAAAATTCTTGTCCGATTGCGGATATTTAATGTCAGTACTGCCCATTCTGAAATGAAAAATTAAATGGTAACAAAAAGGATTCTTTCGCACAAATTCAAAATTTTTTATCAAAAATGGAATAAAAAAAAAACGAATGAATAAATAAAAATAAAAAAAGTGTGCGGTTCACACGCGATAAAATGAGACGAATGTAGAGTTTCAGGAGTGGGATAATTGTAAGGTTTATTTATTATAGGTCAATAAGTCTTTAGAAAATGAGGACGATTTTCTTTCTTTTCGCATTTCATCATCATCATCGGCACTACAACCGGGAACCGGTCTTGGCCTTATTTAGTAAGTCCTGAGGCTTGTTAAATTTTCCATAATGATTTGTTTGTTCCGGGCAAGGTTGTGACGGTTACGCCATACCCCACGGCCCACTTACACGAAAAACCCCCATATCTGCTACCCAACTGCCTTAAGTTCGCTAATGCAATCACATTAGCACTTTAAACGCTTTACGGATTATATAGAGCAATTTATAATCGAAAAGCCCCTAGAAGTGAATTCTTACCTTTCATGCATCTCTTCGCATACAAATTCGCTATAAGAATTCCTTCCTAACTTATCTTAAATTCCCTGAAAAAAAAATTCATCTGTTTACATATAATACAACCGCATAATCAGGGAATCTTACCCTTGAGTTGGCTTATCCCAGTCTCAACATGTGTACAATAAAAACTACGTACATACACATTGGCTGGCAACCACTTTAACCAACGATAAACAGTCCAACGCAGCTGCATGTAATTAGCACCATATACATTGAGACTAATTCCCTAACTCGCACCATGTGCAAACAAAAGAGCGCCGTCCTTCAAAGGTTTTCTGGCGATACCATAAACAACCAACATCATTCGTGGTACCCCAAATGCAATTCCCATTTAATGAGTTCCAGCTTATTTATTTAGCTGGCCCTAATCACAAACCGATGCATTGGGTCGCTTTTCCTTTGTTCTTTTTCCCTAGCTGTAGGTTTAGTTTAACCTTACTGAAATGCATCGATAAACACGGTAATGTGTACGTCCACACATACACACCACTGCATCAAAAGATCGCGTTTCCTTGGTGGCCACACCCTTAAGAGAAATATTTTCTCTCTCTCTTCCGTTCCTTAACTCTAACCGAGGGTGGAATTCAAATCAGAGTTCTATCCTCGAGGAGTCTAATTCCATCAGGCGACCACGCTGGTCGTGCCATCTCCCGCTCTCCGGTGCGCACGGAGACGCGAATATACCCCGGAGTCGATATCGTAGTGTGGAGACCTCTCTAATTGTAAAGTGAAATATTTGAATTGAGATCCGTGGCGAAATAAAAAACACATTAATAATAACAAACTTGTGCTCAGCGCGTTTTATTTTTTGGTGACTTCCATCGATGTGTTTTATACGCCGTGCTGCGTTTGTTCTGCATTTTGGACTTAATCCTTGCTGATCGGTTAATGGCAGATGTTTGTGAGGGCGAAGTAGAACCTGGTGTCCGTGTTTGGTACAATACTTCGTCCCCCACAAGGTCATTCGTTTTTTCGCATTTAGCTGACGTAATAATGGCGCATAGTACTGACCAGTTATCGTCCGTCTCTTTTCCAAATAGTGAATGAAGATAACCACGTGCGTCACAAAACACAGTAGCCATAACTTTTTCAGCTGATTTCATCGTCTTTGCCTTCTTTGGGGCCCGTTCGCCTTTAACAATCCATTGTTTGAATGTTCTTTCGTCTCGGGAGTGTAGTGGTGTATCCGTGTTTCATCTACGAGTAACTGCGCAGAAACGCATCTGGGTTGCAACGAATGCTGAGAGCTGAGAGGAAATGTGGCATCCATCTCGCAGATACTTTTTTCATACTCAATTTATCATGCAAAATTGATACAAGAAACAAATTGAAAACTGACAGATACAAAAAATATACCATTAGAGATGCTACGACCGCCATTTTAGGCGTTTCTAAGGACTTATTGGTCTGCCAACGTAATATTGTTATTGTTGCGGATTCGCAAATTATTTATTATTCTATCACATTCCCTAAGTGCCAGCTGTCAACCGGCAGTTGATAACGGGTGGTCGGTGACAGCCGAAAAGTAAATAAAGATCACACGAAAAGATCAAACAAAGGAGGTGGTGGCCGTACTCTAATGATCTAATCGAAATCGAAAAGGATCTAAAAGAATTAACAAAGCCTCAGTTCGTGGTGTGTTAATCTAAAAGGAAAAATTGGAGCTGGCGCCTATCCAACACGATAAAGAACAAAAAGAAAAACGTATGTGGTTGAGGTGTGCATTTCCTCCTGCGTGTCATATTTAACCAAATTGTCGAACATTAATATAATATATATGAATGCACTATAATTGGTATACACTTGAGATGTCCATAAAGTCGTTAAAAATTCTCGTATAGAAAGCGCATCGAAAAGGAACAGTCGTGAGCGTATAACGTGTAGTGCTCATCTCAACACTTCGTCTCTCATCGATACATCGCAGTACATTCATTAAGTCAAAAGTGTTTTGAATAATTTGGATTATCATTGATTTCAAATTACAAATCTATCAACAATATACTCATCAAAGAACTAGAGAACGCAGCAGAGAATTATATTTTCCCCAATAAACATCGAATTAATAAAATAACAATTCGTTTTTATTACACAAGCCCTGTGGGAATTTCATCTTCTAAGGAACAATGGTTGCTGTTTCATCTATCGCTGGTGGTGCATCAGTTCTCTCCAGAATCCAGAGGACAGGAGCGCCTTCTGCTGGGAAAAACATAGGATCAGGGACGCACAACGGAGGACTTACCTGAACAAACAGGTAAGCGACCGTATAATTATTACTGTTCATTGTGAATCTGTTGTTATCTCCTTGAAAGGTCTCGAATACAAGACATTTCAAATTCGCTTTTTTGTTTGGTCTTCCGTGTCTGCTCAACTTTGTGAGTAGGGCGTTCGAATATAGGCACAGCTAAGCCGGCTTGTCGTAAGAGGCGACTAAAGGCCGACTGGTAGTTGGGGTCTCAACGCCTTGTCGCCCGGTGCAATACCATCCCATGAAGCTATAGGCTCCGTGAAATAGTTGGGAAAAATCCCTGGCCATCTTTCAAAGCTTGGCTGATTGACCGGTTCAAGAAAAGGTTGGTATATGGGGTAAGGCGGTCCCAAAGTGAGATACTACCCCGCCGCGCTGTGAATTCCACGATATCGTCGGGAGAAATCTTCGACTATGTTTCGGATGTATAGTTGATGCCACGGAGATAAGTCACAATGATAAGTCACGGAGGTAAGTCATGATGATACTGTGGCGGTCCTGCGAACCCCACAAATTAATGTGGAGTTAAATAACATGTTCTCCAGCCATAGATTTCGGTGTCCTCAACCCAACGATCCACAGACACGTGAGCCAAAATGCACTACCAATTCCTCATGCTTGCACGGCTATTGAAGGACCCTACACCAAAAACGAATTTGTTTGGCATCCCACTTGATGGGTAAACATAAGTGGGCTGGCGCGACAGTCATCAAAAATCCCATGCGATAAAAATACGGCGAAAAAATAAACAATATTGATGATCTTCTCTTGAGTCAATTGCATTTTGGTTTTCCTTTATCGAAGGGATCATTGGGGAAACAGAAGATGAATGAACACTGTTTCTACAAGGAGATACACATCTTGTAAAGATACCGTAGTCGAAGATAACGACTTCGGCGGATGAAATCACCAAGGGCATAAACCACATCCGGGTAAAGTACACAAAGGGATACCGCAGATGTGTGAAAGGCCTAACGATCTCGGCGTATCTCCGGCCACACAAACACCAACGTTCACGTCTGTGGGTGTGGGTGCATTCACACATTATCTCTACGAATGGAAGCGTAGAACAAGATAGGATGCGATCTCCTGGAAAGGAGACATCCCCTGGAACAGAGGGGACTCCAGAGGAATGCGAGTTTAAGAGAAGGGTGAGTTTAAGAGGGACAACCGGGTGAGTTTCCTTCCTGCGGATAAGTTTTTAATTAGACAGTCAAGTTATAACGTTCGCGAGGGAAAGATCTGGAGACCAGAAGAAAACGGAAGGCGTGAGTCGGTGCGAACCAGTGTGTCAGCGCGAATTTTTTTCAAAAAAAAAAAAAAACCTTAAGTAAACGTGACTTTTATTTGTGGACAGTGTTCCGGGGGACTATGTCAGGAACATCATGCTATTATTCTGATAAATAACCAAACTATAAGAAATTCGTCATCGCGGAAAAGGACTCGTTCCCGAAATTCTGTCGATGATCTACTGACAACGGCATTTTGTAATATCAGGGGCACCGGTTTCACCAATACCAATGTAAACGCCGCCCACCAATATTTGCAAACGGCGAAACCTGATATCCTTGCCCTAACTGACACCCAGATCGATTCGTCAACTGATTCGACATACCTTCGTTGGTCGGGATACGACAAGGATTCGAGATTCCGGTCTAAGGATACAGTCTGCCTCTTGACGCGGTCCGATGTGGCTTGCCAGAGGATGCAGACGTTGGAACCCAATAACTTGGACATCATGTGGTTGAAGGTCGTGCTGAGGAATTCGGTTAAATTTCTTTGTTGTCTTTACCGGTGCCCGAATGACAATCGACCGGTAACACTTTTCGAGCATTTTTCACGTTTCGTCGACTGAAGTAGTCCTTCTTGGCAATTTTAATGTACACAACTCCGACTGGTTGGTATTGTGGCGTTTCCACTTAGCGCCACCGCTTACCTTTCATTCGATTACCACGGAAAATCTTTTCCTGGAACAGCCAGAGTACCCAAAAACTTAGAAAACAATATTTTACGGCGTTCCATTCGAACGCCATTCCTACTTTTCCTATTAATTACGTAAAAACCTCATTACTAATTACTTAAAGTAACTAAATCTACAATTTTCGCTAATGCAATCGCATTAGCACCAAACCAACAATTTCCCCAAGGGCACGATCGCAGGAAACGCATCATGTGCCTGAAAAATAATTCGGTTGCAACACAAAACAACCGACATAAACTCGAACCATTTCGGTGCTTATATTTCATAACGAATCCCGCCGCACACATGCAGGAGATATTCGTTCTTTTCTTTTTATCGGCGAGCACATCGGTCGGTAAACCGATCGACAAACAATAGAATAACTCGCACCTGGCTGCCCAAGAAAAGCAAATAACCATCATTTAATATTCCTTTTTTCGTTTCCTTCTTTTTTTACCTATCTACATACATGCCGACCAGTCGCCCAACCCGGACGAATGTTATACCTCGCGACTGGCCACCAAAGGAAATCGGATTCCCAATAATGTAAACATACACACATATTATCAGAAATACGCATGCGTCAAAAGATTATCGCAGTGTTTTAGACAAGCAACCTACAGACGGATTAATCATCTCATCGCAGCAATGTTCCTGCCAACCAACCATCATACGGATTTCGGGATCACTTCCATGGTTCGTGCGAAGTTCAATCCAAACACAACAAAGTGAGTAGGACCAATTATATTTAGTAAATAGAGATAACCAATAAAATAAAGTGAATTATATTATACGCCTTTTTTTAAAATGTACAATACAGAAAGTAATAAGCAAGTCTTAAAAGAGGTGGTGGGAAGGGAGAAAAGAAACCAATATATATGTAGAGCTCAAACCTCTTCAGAATAGTTTCAAGCACTGTAACTTGACATAGATTTATAGGGATAAATAGTAAGGTTATTAATCACCTGCCACAATAATACAAAGCCATCAATTGATTTTTCATACGCATAACCGGTTGATTATCGAACCCACCTTATCGACGAAGCTACTGGGGCAGGCTGTATAGACTAAATAAATGTAAAAAGAAAATTTATTCATTTTGTCAATACCCGTTCACAGAGGCACAAATCCTGAGATATATTTCTGCCCGTGAAAAGTTAATATAATCGAAAACTTCTATATCAATCTTGTCAATCTCGATGTTTTTTTTTCCACAGCATTCAACATCTAATTTTTAAACGCATTCAACAACGATTTTACATTACAAATTGAAAAAGTTATTGTTGACGATTAGTCTTCTAAGCTTGCATCTATACACCGACATTTAATTAAATATCAACTAAAGATAAATCTGGCTGTCATTGATGACAAATGGGAGAAATTTGACCAACGGATGTCGCACAGTCCAATGCAGATAACTTTTTCCATTTGAGGAAAAACCCCGAGATCCTATTTTCCAGACGACTTCTTCCATCACCCAGCATAGACGATATCGAAATAATCTTCCTAGTTATCAACTTCATTCCTTAACTCAATGGAAAGTATATTTGAACTCAATTTGCCGCACATACCGGCATAATTTGGTTCAAAATTTCATTAAAATACTCCACACATTATCTCGAGCAACGAAAGTATTGTGCTGACGAGCTCTCCCCCCCCCCCCCCCCCCCCCCCCTAATTGTTGTTTGGGTTTAAATTAATTAGTAAGAGGATTTTGAGTTGGGTGGTAAGTGAAACTGATACGACTTCTGCCAAAA
The DNA here is from genome assembly GCA_963931805.1 of Microdon myrmicae. Taxonomy (NCBI): domain Eukaryota; kingdom Metazoa; phylum Arthropoda; class Insecta; order Diptera; family Syrphidae; genus Microdon; species Microdon myrmicae. Next base: position 113,579,143 of record OZ007502.1, read on the forward strand.
AGCTACAATTTATTAAGGCAACGACGACAATCAACAGTGCACACTTGAAGAACCAACCGCAAATCCATCAAACGTACTTCTCCGTCTGAGAGTCAATAATTTAGCATTACCACACGGTGGTGGATAGTGGGGGAGGGGGTGTTTGCCCCATCGTGGATTACCAAGAATTATATATAGAATAATCAGACTCCTCGCGACAGGACTCATCTCCTTTCTCTACCTATATTTGTCTCTAAGTCTCATAAACTTCCAAATAAGATCGTGACTTAATTCAATTTCGCTGAAGCAGGATATGAAAATTCCCTTCCGCCATTCATTGTTGTCGCTTTTAAATGAGCGCGTTTGGGTCTTTTCATCATTTTAAAGATACTTAAAAGGGGCTTTGCAAAAACCTTCAGGCAAAGCCGTTTAGTGCAATGATGAAGAAAAGGAAAATGAAATTGAATCGCAGGATAGAGATTATCAGATAAATATTCGACGTGACTACAAGTGATACCAACCATTTGTCTTCCTTGAATTGTATAAGAAATAATGTTTCAGTCTTAAAAGGACTTAAGGCATCTGGGGTATATTCACAACCTAAGACAGAGGGTAACTCAGATACCTGAAAAGTCAGTAGGAGTTTGGCGAAGGGTACGCATACCACTATAGCATACAAAAACTAAAAATAATCTGTCCATTGGCGGCTTGCAAATAATGAGGTACGTTGCATCTAAGCGTCTTCTACTTGTCTATATTCTTCTAATCTAATATCCATGGGTTTTAGAGTTAAAACGAATTTTCCTTAACATTTCTTCGGAAACAACGAAGATTGTATAGGTAGTCACAAGTATAACCAGATTCACAAGATTCGTGGCTAATAGATTTCGCACTGTCGAATATACACGGTCATGCGAATATAAATGGCATAAATACTCTCCAGCCCACAAATTTAAACCCCACTCTTCCTTGGGAAGAATTAGGGTCAGTACATTCTGTAGTGTTTGAATGATATATATATATATGATATATAGCTAATTTCAGCACTTCTCAGATAAATATTGAGGGATGGACAAAAACTCTACTGTATCCAAGTAGAAGAATTCAGAGATTGTATATTTAACATAACCAAACTGAAGTTTTCTAGCCTTCTGACAGTTGAATAAAAATTAAGTAACTACATCACTCAATGCTTGAGGCTTTACCTTTTGACCTTCTTTGAGGTTTGTATAAAAGGCTCTTCGTCAGGCATATGCCTAATTTTCTCGAACAACAAATAAATATCACAACTAGTAATTCATTTCCCTTCTATTTATCCAATAATTCTTCCCAATAATATTTATTATGGAAACCACAAAAAATAGGCAGTAAATCTGCCAATTCAGCTTACCAGACTTGGCTTGATTAGGTAGGCTTTCAGCATCCATTGTTCCAGCATGATCCACCTCTCTTTCTTCGCTGTGCTGAGACTTGCACATTGCGGTGTCTCTGATGATCACTGTTCGGCTCCAGCTAGAATAACCGGCCCATTCGTTTGAGATGTTCAATCAGGTGGATAGCCATTAAATTCCAAGGAGCGTAGCTGAAGTTCAAACAAGAACAGCGTCAGGCCTCATTTCTCGTCCGCCAAGGTTGATGAAGATGACTTAGGGAACGACTCCTAATTATACACAACCTCCAGAGAAATCCAATGCTCATTACGGTTGGAAGATGGGCGTCTATTGTTTTTTGCTGTGGAGCAAGAACCGTGTATCGTCCCTTAGGAGAAGGAGAGACAGTCTTATACCTAATTACAAATATGTACCACAACCTGCGGCTATACAAAGGGACACATTGCGTGCGACATTGTAATTACACGATGCCTGTTTCGGCTGCTTGCATAATGACGAAGCACATCGTCGAGTTGGCGGTTGTCGATGCATTCGGTATACCCCCATAAATATTCCGGACTTGGGGCTAATCTACGTTTCATTTCTTCATTTATTCACTTAAGAAATCGAGGAAAGGCGACCAGCATCAATTTGTTTGTTATGGAAATTTGGCCAGAGAATAAGTTGCGGGAGTAGCACGTTGGCTTGGATAATGCGATGCGGAACTCAGGTAGCGGCAGGTAAAAAGGTGGGAAAGGCGATGGTACTTCGCATAATTTAAGTGCCTAACGTAGGGTTGTGTGGCGGATCAAAGTTATTGAATAGTGAGCTCTTGAATAATTATGCTTGGTGGTTTGGAAGATGTTAGGAATTATAAATTATATAAGGTAAGCGATGGGAGACAAATGGTAAACTAGGAGGTTAATTTATTAGATAAGAGGAACAGTATATGACAGGTAACGGAAACCTGTGGTTTAAATTCTCTGCGGAAGATGGTGAACAGTACAAAGGTAAAAAAAGCATGGAGATTGAAATATGTTTGCTTTTCGATGGCGCAAGACGAATAGTAAAAATGTGATTCTATCGATCCTAGATTACGCACAGGTGCCATGAAACCAATGTAACCTGTATTAGAAATTAAATATCATGTTCATTTCTTTCTATAACTATTCCCCCGAATAGAGGTTAGTAATAATTATTATGTGGCGAGATACATCGCGCTCGAATTTAGGATGTAGTTATCAACATTATTTAGGGGTCTGTGTGGAGGAAGTATTGTGCGCCGGCGTACGGCGCTGATTCACTTCACATCTCCATCATTCACTAGAGAGTTCATCGGTTCCGCCATTAACCGATCAACAAGGATTAAGTTCACGCACCGAACACAGACAATTAATCACAAAGGCAACGAGGAAGAATTTCAACACAGTGTATTGATTTGTTCATTAAATGGTTTCTTTATTAAAACGATAGATACTTTTTTTTGTTATTTTTTTGCGCATGTAGCTTATTGTTTTTTGTAGTTTACATGAAACATCTGAATGTTGTAAAATTTTTGACTATGATCACGACTTCACTTAATTGCAGTGGCTTTACACGTTGAGGCTAAGCTGGTAAACTCAACTTAATACAACAAACACTCAACAAACCATAGGTTTTAATTACGCGACGCTGGGAGCAGGAGGGACACGACCGGCTCGGTCTAGTGATGGTAAACGACTCAGCGATATTTGGCTCGTGCAGAGCCTAGTCGCTAATGGGGTGAGTTTGGTAGTGTGGTGGTAGATACCCTCTCCACTAAGGATATGTTTTTACTTACCACCAGAGAAACGTAAAGTCTCTCTTGGTCGAATAGAAAACCAGATCTCGTAATAAAGATCATCGTGGCACACATGTATGTGTGTACATTGGTTCTCGTTCATGGGACAAAGCCATGAGAACGAAACTGAAACAAAGAAAGGGGATAATGTGCATCCTTGAGATGTGACTTCGGCTAAGCAAATAAGCCGAATCTCATTGGATGTGTTGCGTGATGGCCTCCCCTACTGCCAGTGCCCCACCGAGAGGGAGTAGAATTTAAATGTAAACACTTTTGTATTACATATAAAATATAAATATATCAAGTTAATTATATCGTGAATGAACACGTTCCACAATGTTTGATTGGATGTGAGCAGGTGCACAAACCTGTGTCGTTGAGTTGTGGTATGGTTGAAAGTTTCTTTTCGAAGTAGTTGTGAGGTGGTGAGAGAGAGAGAGTGTGTCTTTTAGACAGATGGGAAGAAGTAAGTCAAAGCAGAGTTGGAAAGAAACCTCCGTCCAAGTAGGACGTATTTTTGTTCTTTAGTTTTTTGAAGTAAACCTCCGTCCAAGAAGGACGTATTTTGTTCTTTTTGTTTCTGAAGTAAAGTTCTTAAGTTAAAATTCCACGAAGGAATGTTTTTTTTTTTTTTTTTACGTTTCTGTTTTTTTTAATATTGAATTGTGTAACGAATTGTGTTAATTGTATTTAATCTCAAAATTGAAATTAAAGTCCTTCCCATTGTTAAACATGAAATATCTGTGTTTCGTTTGCACGTGCCACATGGGAAGAGAAGTCACATGAGTTGGATGACCTCAACGAGGAGATTTCTGGAGCTGGAATAGAAGGTAAGATTTGTGCAAAAGTCAGATAGGATTTCAGCTACACCGGTTGTGTTACAACCCGTTTGGTAACCGTACCTGGACGGTACCGTATACACTTGCCACCATTCCAGCAAGAAGCAGTTATTCTACAGGGAGAAGTGACCCCGTTACCAGTGCTGACAGATTACGGTTCTAGGATTGATATTGATGGAAAATTGACACTTGCTAAAGACAAAAACATATACATTACATATGAACATGAAGAATAACATCACAGATGCTAACGGGGTTTGTGTTTGCTTATGTGAGAAGGTCAATGGTAAACGGATCCAGGAATATGTAGGAGAGAGGGTATTTATGATCTGAGAGTTCAACTGAGTAAACAAGTTGGAACTCTTTAAATGAGAAATGCATTTGGAGTACCACAAACGATGTGGATTGTTTATGGTATCACCAGAAAGCCTTTGAAGGGCGGCGTTCTTTTGTTTGCACATGGTGCGAGTTAGGGAATTAGTCTCAACGTCTATTGCGCTAATTACATGCATCTGCATTGGACTGTTCTTCGTTGGGTAAAATGGTCGCCAGCCGATGTAGTTTTTATTGTACACATGTTGAGGCTGGGATTAGCCAACTCAAGGGTAAGAGTTCCCTGATTATGCGGTTGTATTATATGTGAACCGATGAATTTTCTTTCAGGGAATTTATGATAAGTTTGGAGAGAATTCTTATAAGGGATTTTAAATGCGAAGTTATGCATGCAGGTAAGAATTCTCTTCTAGGGGCTTTTAGCTAACTAAACTTGATCAATTTGATCCGTGAAGCATTTGGAGGTGCTTAATGCGATCGCATTAGCAGAAACTTAAGGAAGTTGCGTAGCAGTTATGGGGGGTTTTCGGGTAAGTAGTAGTGGGGTTTGGCGGAACCGCCATATGTCTTTTGTTTTTGTGTCGTTTGCGGTAGGAAGGTGGAAATCTTCAAATCTGTAGGAACCATAATGTATATTACATGATCCCACTTACTCGGCTGCGCCACTGTTTTCTGTACTGTACGCTTGTAGTTAGTAGAAGAAAACGTTAAAACTGAGTTGTACGTGAATTCGAAATAAAATTTGGTACAAAATAGTCCCTCACCCCTCAGAAGTTACACTAGTATGGAATATAAAATAAGTTCGTGTACGTGGGCTCAACTGACGACCCTGCGCAGCGATTGGCTACTAATGTCAATAAAACCTAACAACGAAGCTGAGAAGACCATGACAAAACTTGTCGCTTCCAACTGTTCAACTACCCTCTACTGTTCTTGCTTGTTCTTCGACCTTAATCGTTAAGAAAAAATGTATTTGGGGAAAAATAAGAATTAAAAATATACTAATAGATTTGGTGCACTATAATACATAAACGAAATACTAAATTTTTAATAAAAAAAGCGAGAAATAGTGAAAAAAAAGTCCATTCCGGTTTTCCTTGGATTTGCCTGGAAAAAATAATAGAAACAAATTAGTTTTTTGTTTGTGTTTTGTGAAGAATTAATTTACAGTAAAAGTGTTTCATGTCGTTTTAATACTTAGCTGTTGCACCTTTGTTTTTAATGACTGCTTCGCATCTTCGTCCCATGGCCATTGACTAGTTTGGTACAAGTCGCAGGTGGTATAGAGTACCATTCATCTTTTATTTTGGACCAAAGTTCTGCCTTATTTTTGGCTTTGCAGTCTCCGATGCTTAAGAATGCCACATAGGTGTTCTATTGGGTTAAGATCAGGGGACTGCGATGGCCACTCCATAACATCGACTTTGTTTTGAAGAAACCAATCTTTAGCCAATTTTGAGGTGTGCTTGGGGTCATTATCCTGCATAAAATCCCATTTAATACGCATGTCCTCTTCAGAAAATGGTAACATAACCTTTAGCACACATTTTGTCCTTTATAGGAAAAATTGAACCAACACCAGATGCTGAAAAGTGCCCCCAAATCATTAAATTGCCTCCATCATGTTTCACTTTTTTTCGTATACTTTGGATCGAATGCTGAGTTCATTGATCGTCTGACGTACATTTTTCCATCGGAATCAAACAAATTAATATTGATTTCATCCGACCATAAGATGTTGTGGGGATTAGGAGTATTGTACCAGACACAGGCACTCGGTTCACTCCTATCACCATCCGTCTGTCACTAAAGTTCCAAAAACGTTCCGCCAAACACTAAAGGAAAACTGTTCACCGGAAAAGTAATTACCTGGACAAATAAAACACCGACGTATGTTGTTCGAAGTTAGCTTTATAATTTTATTATCTTTATTGGTCCGTAAAACTATTGCACTTAAATGGATTAAAGAAACAAAACAATTACACAAGGATAAAAGGACGCACAGAAACAACATATAAGACGTTAAACTTATTTTAATTGAAAGCACGCTTACTCCACTCGACTTAATTATCTACGCTTCTCCGCCGCGTGACGCAGAGCGGGAGCTCGCGCGACCAGGGTGGTCGGCAGATGGAAATGGACTCCGCGATACAACCTTCGTTTGGGGTGAGTTTGTGGAGTGGTGGTAGATATCCTCTCCACTAAGGATATGTATTTACTTACCACCAGAGAAACGTAAAGTCTCTCTTGGTGGAATAGAGAACCAGATCTCGTAATGAAGATCATGGTGGTATGTGTGTGATCGTTCAGATCTATGTTGTTTACTCATGCGCGGAGGCAATGGCAAAACAAAGCAGGCAGGCGGCAAGGACAAAGGGATCGAGAAGATCGTTGCCTATGAAGTGCATCGCGTCTAAATAAATAGACGACGATACTTCGAAGAAATTTGGTAAGAGAAAAGATGAGACGATGGCATCATAAAAGTCTTGGATGAGTATCTTGGGCCGGTGGCCAAAACGAATCCCTTGCTTGCATTTGTGTATGCAGGGAAATTCGTTGCGGCAGAGAAAGGAATTGGAGATTGTTTGTTAGTGGGAAAACACTACATATACGCTAGATGCGCGTATTGCTTTTGTCCCTTGGACAAAGGGTCTGCAAGATACGTGCATGTGGGAAGATAAGGATGCACATGAGGAACAAAATTGCTTGGCAAACAATGGTGGCGGAATAGTTTTCTTACCTATAATACATGTATGCCAATGAATTATTTTCCAGCGAATTCTAATGATGCATTAGATGTGTGAACAGAATCTTTCAGGAATTTTCATGTAATGCGTTGAAAACATTAATGCCTTTGTAGTAGGAAATGTTTATACTGGGTGGAGATTGCGGTGCACGTGTGAGAAAGCTAGAATTTGCCTGGCAACCGAAGGTACCGAATAGGTTTTGGGATTCCTGAAAAGGTAGAAGGGAAATCTTACGGGGAATTGTATGCGAAGAGATGCATGAAAGGTAAGTTTTCTTTTACGGGGATTTTTGGATTAAAGATTTGATCTCTTTAATGCGTGAAGCATTTAAGGTGCCAATGCGATTGCTTTAGTGAAGTTATGAGATTGGGTGGAAGTTATGGGGATTTTTCAGGTAAGTGAGCTGTGAAGTTTGACGGAACCGCCACAATGTTGTTCCAATTCGCACGGTGGAGGTGTTTTTTTTGGCAAAAACGAGTCTCTGCTTTAAATTTTTCTTGCTCAAGTACGGAACTTTTCTGGGACTTCTTCCAGGAAGACCCACTTCTATTAGTCTGTTTCTAATTGTACGGCTCATACAATGTGCATTTAGGTCATTTTTTAATTCCACTGCAGAAAAAAACGGCTTGTTCTTGGATAGTCTTTTCTGCCTCTGGTTTCCATTTTGGGAATGAAGAGCTGTGAACATTTTTTTTCTTAGAGCACTTTATTAGCTTCGCTATTTCATCCATTGTTTTCCCGTAATTTCTTAATTTTTTTTATCAATTCACGATGGGAACAAGTACAATGTACTCCGCGACCCATTTTCATAAAATTTTATTTTTATTGTTTTTTTTTTTCCTAACAAACACTAAAACACAAATCTAACAAATTTACGAAGACTTCAATAAAGACAAACCAGTAGTTTACTTCACAATCATGATTGAAGACTGTGGTGATGGTTTGTTTCTATTATTTTTTCTTGGCAAAACATCCCTTTGGCTTGAATGTTTTACTACTAGGCAAAAAAAAAAAAACTGAGAAGAGCAAATTGATGCACCATATCAAAGTACTGTTAGGTACGGTTCGGGTATAGGATTGGTGTCGAAGAAAAACCAAATTGTACGCAGTTACTGATTGTTGGTCGTTATCTAAACCTTAGTTTCTATTATTTTTTCCACCTCTGTAACCGCTCTGCTTTTACCTATTTCCGCAAAAACACGACGATTCTGTTTAATCCAGTGACAATAGCGTCGGATGGTCTACGAGTTGGAACAGCAATTCGATTTTCTATTATCTTTCAATCATCTAAGTGGAAATACATCCTATAACAATAAAAATTGATCACAACAAAACCGGATCAATGGCTGAGTTGGGAAAGAGGTTTTGCCGTGCGTTTTACTAGGCATACATAGGTTCAACGGACGACTCTTGCTCTTGTGGCAGATCGTCATAATTACTGAGTAATTGGGTTCGAGAGCCCAGCAATTGCATCCGAGGGAATACTACGCGGTTAAACTATAGGATTCGTTCATTGGCTGGGAGAAAACCTTAACCGTCTTTCGGAGATTAACAAATAGATCCGGTCGAAAAAAGTTCGCCTTTCGTGGAAGAAGTAAAAAAAGAAATGTGGACGAAAGGCCAAATTAAACGAGACTTCGGCTTCTGACTATCTTGCTTTATCCAGAATCACACACTCGTGAGAATGTTAGGATCAGTCTTGGAATATTTGAAAAAGAAAAAGGGAGGTATCTACGGATACTTTTTACAGGGTTAGTTCATTAGTTCTGTAACTACTTGGAAGTCGGGTATTAAGTTCCTGGCACTGATAAAAGTATTTGGCCTCTCATATAAGACATTTTCATATATGTTAATTTGCTGACGCATGTGAGCAGCGACATGGGGCCGAAGGTTGAGGGATTATGTGTTGGTTTGCTAACTTTAGCTATTGGCCAACCAATAGCATGTTTCCAAGCATGGGGAAGGCATGTTATAGGCATGGCTGAATAGAATGGAACGTTTTATAAAGAATTAGTCTGAACGTCTTCGCAATGAATGGTACGACATGTGGTGTTGCGGATTCGCATTTGAAACAACCGGCGAATTCGCAATAATTAAATCTGTGGCACCACTTGAACAAGATATGTGGCATCACCTTTAAAAATGTCAGAAATCAGCTGACATTTATGAATTTTCTGTTGGTTGTCACTTGACAACCATCTTTACTTATATTTTTCTCTTCCTTTTGAATTTTGATGAATACAGTTCGTTTTGTTTGTAATCCGTAAAAACCTAATCCATCATACCAAATAAAGACTATATTTATAATCGAATTGAAGAGCCTCATTTGGTCAATCACCTGGAAGATCCACTTTTGGAATTTAAAGGTAATCTTTTCCTTTTAGTAAATTTAGTAAGAGTGGAATCAACTGAGTGGTATCAATGTGTCGGACGTTATTCACACGGAACCAGCATCATACACGGCAAAGGAATGACGCATTGTTCTACACCATTTTAGACGATTTGCAGAACGCAAATCAAACACATGTGGATACCAGATATTTTCTTAAGGTGCGAGTTTTAACTATTCAGGATGCAAAAAAAAGGGTTGGACTATGCATGGGCGGTGCGGTAACTCTCGTGGAGTTCTGACTTTGGTCGAAAACTGTCTCGTTGTGTGAGGGGATTTGGTATGTATCAACCTACGTCGAGTCTCCCATACCAAAGTAGTCTCTTTTTCTTAGCATCACCTTTTGGCTCCTTTCCATTTCGTGATAATGTTTTCGGGGGGCCCATCCTCGAACGTTAATAGATGGTGTCTGATATGATCCTCCCTCGAACCACTCCAACCACCCCAACCATTAGTACGGTCTTCACCAACCTCTCAATCCGGATGGGAAATGCGGCACTGCTTGCTTGAGCGTACGAGCGTGTTTCCGCCTGCTTGCAGAGCACCGCAGCTTGTTTCAGACGAGAAACGAAATTTGTGATGTCTTCTATATGAAGTCGTCGCATTCTGGAGGGTTGTCTTCCTACCGCCCGTTATGCATGCTGGACATAACAGGGAAACTGCTTGAGCGAATAAATGCCACTCTCCTGGAACAATTCACTAAGGGGATATCACGGCTATCTGAATGGGTTCCGGAAAGATAGATCAACCGGAAAGGCACTACCTGTGGTGTACAAAATCGGTCACAATGTGATAGCTGGAACACAATGGCTAGAATGGACGAAAAAATATTGCGCCTCGGTGACACTTGAAGTCAAAAATGCATTTAACTCGATAAATTAGAATCGGATTCTAGAAACATTGGGTGAGCTACAAGTCTCACCCTACTTGGTGAGTATACTAGCAAACTCTCTATCAGAGAGAATACTGCTCTATGACACTGATGGGGGACTACAGGTATATAAAAGAACATATTAAATATCTTAATGTTACCTTCGACGACAGGCTGATTTTCAAGGAGCCCCTGCGGAAAACGAGTGAAAAAACGGCAAGAGTATGCAATGTTTTGGCGAGACTGCTACCCAATGTTGGACGACTTCGGCCCCAGAAAAAGAAACTGATAACCTCCGCAAACACTTCCATTATAATATATGCAGCTCACATATGGGCAGGTGCCGCACAGTATAAGTCATTCATGAGGGGATTGAACTTAGCCCATAGGCTGGCATAATTAAGAGTATGCTGCGCATTCCGAATGGTATCCGAAGATGCCATAAATGTTTTGGCCGGGAGAAAACCACTTAACATCGCAGCTAAGGAAAACGCTGTATTGCACGAGGTCTTACAAGAGAATCGCCGGGGAATGCGGTCCCAATTAGAGTTCTCTGGATCGAGGCAAGTCGGATGTACCCACTTTTATTATGATTACCCTTTTACTTATTTTGTATTTATAGCGATTTATACTGCAGTTGCGGTTCGATTCCCCGTCGGGGAGCCTCTGGCGCAAGACTAATGACCTTGCCCAGAAAAAATAAATCATTATGGAAAATTTAACAAGCCTTAGAACTTGCTAAATAAGGCCAAGACCGGTCCCCGGTTCTAGTGCCGATGATGATGATGATACTGCAGTTGCATCTTCTTAATCATATTATGTTAACTTTCTCATGATATTGTTTACATTGGAGTTTACGTTTAGAAACATTTTTGGCACAGTATGTACATTTTTTATTTTATTATTTCTCTTAGTTTTTTAACTTACTTGGTAGACACAAACTGCTCAAATTCTGGTTTATTTATACAAAGTCGTAACTTTCTAATCCCCAGCGGACACTCTAAGCTAAATATAAGGTGACTAACTATTGCCTGCTGGCTTTATTCCTCTTCTGTCTATTAATATATTTACTAATTATTTATTGTAACAAGAAAATTTTAGAATAAAAAACCTTGTGACTTTTTTTCTTCCTTATACTTATATTCAAACTTACTTCAATAGCTTAACGTAATTTTTTTTCTAATTATTTTCTCTTAACTCTACCTTAATCTAAGAGAAACTAGATCTATGTAAGCTTTCCTTTTTTAGAAACATCCCACAACAGTAGTGCTGTCAATTGTATTGACAAGCAATCTATTACTGATTACAATGAATCATGTTTTACCCATAACTTATCTATCCTAGTCCATCCTTCTCTTGACACACTGATAACTACTTCAAGCTTTACTGCAGTGGGGAATAATAATGTAACCACAGTTGGACTGATTTGTCATAAAAAGCGACTGAAGGCCGAATATCAATCGTGTAAAAAGAAAACCGAAAGGATAAATACCTTTCCAGAAATATACCCTTGCAGGGAAAACGATTTATAGCAACCATTTTGGATTACAAATATCATCATTGTGGGGTCTTCCTGTGGCTGAAGTCCTTTTCTCTATGTGAAATAAATAACCAATTCAACTTTCGTTACTTACTCCATAAAGAAGGAATAAATAACACACTTTCAGTCAACAATGATATCGAACCTCTGGGGATTGTTCTTCCATTTCAACCCTAAACTGAATAAACACCCTCTTTGAAGTAGACTCGGTACTTCTGTCATTATATTTGGTGAGCTCATCAAAAGACCTTTCTAAAATTGTTGCAATAAACCTCATTGCAGGTCATCAAATCTTATTCAACCACAGGATTAATGCAACTGATACCACCCATGAGACGACTGTGTGCATTAATGACTCTAATAAATGGGCACAAAATGTTGGCACATATTATTCGATGAGTATGGATGAGATTGCCGTCGATTTATGATCAATTAGTTTTATTGTAGGCTACAAAGGCAGCTTTCCATAATTACCATTATGAAGGAATTTGGGGTAGATGAATCATTACGTCCTTTTTGGCTTAGGTGACCTCGGACGAGCATAGCGGTGAAGTCCTCTGAATTCTATTGTGCACGCTAACAGGGGAAAGTTTATGAAATTCTATACGTTTAATTAATGTTCGCATTTGGTAGATTAGCAGATTTAGTTAACATATCTAGATATCAGAACAGTAGTCAATTAAGATAATTGTTCAGTACAAGGACGAGCGCTTTTTGAACGTGTTGCAAGAAATATAAGGCAAAGTGTAGGTGTCTAAAGAGAACTTTTGGAAATAAAACACTGATTTCGTTCTCGTCTTTCTTAAATGTACTTTGAAACTGATTAACTAGAAGGATATCGGTATCATCATCATCATCATCATCAGCACTACAACCGCCATCCGGTCTTGGCCTTATTTAACAAGTCTGAGGCTTGTTAAATTTTCCATAATAATTTGTTTTCCGGGCAATCAGATGTAGTGCATAACATTTTTGCAGGTATCATATCCAAAATCAAACTCAACCGGCTCCGCTCTCTTTTTTTCCTGATTTCCTTCCTCACTTTCCTATTAAAGCTGAACGAGTTTCATGAAAAATATCAGGACCGTAGGAAGAGTTCGTTGGCTAGCGTACGCAAAAATTTCTTGTATTAGTTCACAACTTGATCGCTTTAAAGCACTCCCCTGTGAAAGAGCTACTCCAGCGCTTCTACCATTCCTATAAACAATGTTTCATATCATTTCAACCCAACGCTTTTAGACATCCTGTCATTTCACTTTGAATGCCACATTCCCACGTCCTCAAAATGTTTACTTATCGTCGTTTTTTTTCAATTTTGGGAAGGGAAAAAGTCACAGCGAGCCAAATTTAGGTATTAGATAGGGTCCATTCTGGTAGAGATGTTTTTTGTGCGCCAAATATCATTTCACCCATTTTACGAGAAATTTGATGTGCATTACTTACTCAATTAAATGGGATCACTCCACTGACAAAAAAGAACTTTTAATAGGTTTTTGGGTTTGTTCCCAAGCAGCACAAGTGTAAATAAAAGAACGAGTAAATATTTTAATGTTATATTACGTGTGTAGTAGTTTGTTCAGGGAGCGTGTCTCCTAGTCCTTAAAAGGAGAAGGGATCTCTGAAGCCGCTCCTGAAAAACGTCCTGCTGAGGTCGTCGCCGTGCTTCTCTGAGCTTGAGGGGAGAGCAGCGTCCTGTTGTTGGTCCTGCCGCTTTTTCGGCTTTCATCGTCCTCGTCTCCGCAGGCTTCCGTGGGGACAGGTGATACTCAGAAATTAAAAAGGAGTGGTTTTGTGGGGGTACCACAGCTCCACTCACCAGTTGTCAGCTCAATAAAACTATTAAAAGTATCGCTATTCTTCGGTATAAAATGGCTTTATTTAACTAAACTCTTTTCATCTACTTTATAAAGTTGTTCTCCTGGGGCACTTCTTCCAGGCACAATTAAAGAAAATCTACTGCGGCCGCAAGATCACTCTACTGTTCTTTTATAAAGGGAAACAAATCGAGATTTGTATCTCGAAAATGTACGATTTCGTACCAAATCCCGATTTTGGTACACTGAGTGAGATGCTCAATATTTGCTTAAGATAAGAATTCAGTTTTCTGAATTCTCATGAAACTATTGTGCATATGAGGATATGATTCCGGAGGTAAACTAGTCTCCCATTCGGATCTCCGGGGGGGACTATGTCAGGGGGAACATCATGCAGATATCATGATAAATAATGGAACATTGAGAAGTTCGTCATCGCATAACCGGGCTAGCTCTCGGGGCTCGTCCCACGCTCGACTGGTGACGGCATTTTGTAACATCAGGGGCTGAACTAATGTAAACGCCGTCCACCAATATTTGCAAACAACGAAACCTGATATCCTTGCCCTAACTGAGACCCAGGTCGATTCGTCAACTGATTCGACATATCTTCGTTGCTCAGGATACGACTTACATTCGAGATTCCGTTTTAAGGGCGGAGTCTGCGTCTTCGCACGGTCCGATCTGGCTTGCCAGAGGATGGAGGCGTTGGAGCCCAATAATATGGACATCATATGGTTGAGGGTCGTGCTGAGGAATTCCGTTAAATTTCTTTGTTGTCTTTACCGCTCCCCGAATGATGATCGATCGGCGACATTTTTCGAACATCTTTCATATACCGTCGACTGGATACAGATCAACCACCCAGCTTCTAAAATTATTGTCCTTGGCGATTTTAATGTGCACAATTCCGACTGGTTGTTACATTCTAACAGAACCGACGAGGCTGGGAGGCTGGCGGAGATGTTTGCTGTAAGCCACAACATGACTCAACTCGTGGGGGAGCCAACGCGAGTTCCGGATGCCCGAGGCGATTATGCGAACACCCTGGATTTGTTTTTGACATCCGAACCGAGTATTTATACCGTAGAGGTTTCCGCGCCACTGGGAAACTCGGATCACTGCTTGGTATCTGTCGCGCAAGCACTTGCATACCAAGCAAGCAACCGGCCTAGGCAGCTTCGTCATATATGGAAGTATGGGGCCGCTAACTGGGACGATTTGCGAGACTTCTTCGCATCCTTTCCGTGGTCCGAGGTGTGCTTCGGAAACTCCAATGTTAACGCATGCGCGGAGTCGGTATCAGAGATTATTCTTCTGGGGATGGAGATGTATATTCCACATTCCATCAAACGAAGTTCGTCTGATAAACCTTGGTTTGACAAAAAGTGCGAGCTGATTACAGCGGCAAAAAATAGAGCTTTTAAGAAATGGCGCTCCAATCCCACCGATGTTAACAGAACGAATTTTGTCAGAATCAGAAACGCGTGCAACCAGGCGATTGATACCGCGAAGAAGGCTCACAACGACAGGGTGATCAATAAGCTCCTTCGGTGCCCAACTGGCTCGCGCTCCTTCTGGTCAATGGCAAAAGCTGTCAGCGGTAACTTTGCATCCTCCTCTTTCCCTCCGTTGGTGACAGACAGCCGGACGTTAGTCACGAATTCAAGGGATAAAGCTAATGTATTCGCAAATTTATTTTCGGCGAATTCAAACCTCGATCCCGGCCTTTTGGACCCACCTGTGATCTCGCCAGTACAGTCTTCGATGCGGGACGTGAGATTTCGTCCGCGCACTATTCAACGCATTCTACGTGAACTGGATTATAGGAAGGCAACCGGCCCGGACGGAATACCAGCAATAGTCCTTAAGAACTGTGCTCCAGAATTATCGCCGGTTCTTGGCAGACTCTTCCGCTTATCTTATGCACGGAGGACCTTTCCTGCCTGCTGGAAAATCGCTCGAGTTCAGCCAATCCCAAAGACGGGAAAAAAGTGTCTTCCACAAAATTACCGTCCGATAGCATTACTGTCTATTTTATCTAAGGTAATGGAAAAAGTCATCAATACAGAGTTGGTTAAGTATTTGGAGTGCAACGGTCTTCTGAATGATCGTCAATACGGATTCCGTGGCAGGCGGTCCACAGGAGACCTTTTGACACTTATAACCGATATATGGACATCTGCGATTGAACGGCATGGTGAGTCAAGGGCGGTCGCATTAGATATCTCCAAGGCTTTTGCCCGCGTCTGGCACGGGGCATTGCTGAGCGAACTTCGTTCATATGGACTTTCCCAACAGCTTTGCGACTGGACGAGGAGCTTCCTCGAGAATCGATCGATCCGGGTTGTTGTGGACGGCGAGTGTTCGGATCTGTATCCTGTTAATTCGGGGGTGCCCCAGGGTTCTATTTTGGCTCCAACCTTGTTTTTGCTTCACATAAATGATTTGTTGGAGACAACGGATAACAAAGTGTTCAGTTTTGCGGATGATAGTACGTTTGTTTCCTCCTTTTCGAGTGATCGGCCGATTGGTGCGTCAACGTCGCACCAACTGAGATGTAGACAGATTGACTCTCTGAACCAGGATCTAGATAACGTCCTGCAGTGGGGAAAGGCCAATCTTGTCGACTTCAACGCAACGAAGACCCAGTATACAACATTCACAAAGAAAACTGGATCATCGGTTCCACAGCTGATGATGAATGGCCAGGCCCTCGAGGCTGGGGAAAGTTTGAAATTGCTCGGCGTCACGGTCTGTGGGAATGTATCATGGCATAAACACGTATCGGGTATCGCCAGATCAGCCTCAGGAAAACTGAGTTATCTTTTTAGAGCCAAGAAATATTTTACTCCGGCCCAACTTCTTCTCCTATATAAATCTCAAATTAGACCCGCGCTCGAATATTGCTCTCATGTTTGGAGCTCGGCTCCTAAACATACCCTCGACCTACTTGAGAGCGTACAAACACGAGCGATCCGCCTGATCGGGAACTCGGCGCTGACGTCGGGACTACAGTCGCTATCACATCGAAGGCGCGTAGCCGACCTCTGTCTGTTTTACAGATATTATCACGGGTGCTGTTCTTCGGAGATTCTTGGCATTGTTCCACGCAATTCGGTCTATATGCGCCCCAGAAGACAATCCGACGAATCGCACCCGTTTGTGGTTCATCTCCCGACAGCGCGAACATCCCTGTATCAGAACTGTGGTTCGTGTATGTTGGGATGTCAACAAGGACACGGTTTCACATACACGCCATAGATTGTTCACTGAATTGTCTACAAAAACGCCGGCACCAAGAACAACGATAAATAAAAGGCACTGGAGGATTTACGCTGACAAATGTTTTATTTCAGTAAGACAATTTATTTTCACACTTCACATTAGCACCAGTGGCATTCTACACGTAATTACTATGTTAGTTGGACGTTTCCACAGCGTTAATAGATAGATGTTATTGAGTTCATCTTTCACTTAAGGTGATCACATATGTATTCTCATTTCCTAGTTCCCTTGGTTAGATTGCAATACATGTGTTGAAAAAGTCGTGCGACACAAAAGGTTATCTTTACGCAACACGGAACAAACTCGGGACAACGCTATAACACAACTCGATCTTAATATCACGCAAGTTGGAATTGACAATGGTATAACTAGACTCGATATTAATATCAATGTAAATTTGAATTGACAAATTAACAACTACTCGATTGCGTTCTCTATGTGGCCACTACTCCAAGACTCTGAAATCTGACTGAACCCATTGGAAGTCATCAAAAGGAAAGGAACCCCGAAAGAAACTGGAAAGGAGGCGGAGTTACACGATTAACTTGAAGTAGTTAATCGTGATTGGACCGGACGGGGTAGTCATACATTACGCATGTGTGGGTATGCCATGCATACGATCGTTCGGCGACCGTGGTGGATGGAGGCACATCGCTAGTGCATTTTCTAAGAATGTAAATACTAGCATCTGGGGTGTGAAAGACCCAAACCGATGATTTGGTCATCCTAATGGAAGGCCATAAATCATCATTTCGGTTGCCGATGATTAAACATTGCAACGAACATAGGGTGCAGCCATTGCCAGATGTTGAAAGTAAACATTTTCTGGCTGCATCTTGATCGTTGCTTGATTACGGTCTCTGAACATGGGGACCGATAATTGGGAGCCAGCGATTGCTGGTAGTCAGGGACATGTTTGGTTTGCGTCAGCAGAAACCTTGTCGGCGGTAGCAAATCAATAGGGGCAAATAGCCGCATGCATGTTATGCCGAGGGTAAACAAATACAACGAGTCACAAGGAACTCTTGTTGATTGTTGTTTCCATAGTTTAAGGCTATGGAAACGAGATGCCCTGGCAGAATGTATGCCTAAAGATAGGATTTCAGATGCCGTGGCAATGTGATGATTTTGCCGTGGACTTATGCTTTTTTTTAGGAAATGATGTACGCCTCGGGGGTGAATTTTCGATGCCACGGTAAGGTGATAAGCTTTGCCGTGGGCTTAATGTTTCTTAGGGAATGATGTACGTCTCGGGGGTGAATTTTCGATGCCACGGCAAGGTGATAAGCTTTGCCGTGGGTTTAATGTTTTTTTAGGAAATAATGTCTGGCCGAGGGTGAGTTCTCGATGCCACGGCAAGGTGATAAGCTTTGCCGTGGATTTAATGTTTTCAGTAGTGATGCTGGAGAAAAAGGGGTTTGGAAGGAAAACCCCTACAGAATAGGTAAGCTGCCTAACAGAAATTCAAAACAGTTATCCGATTGGGTAACCGTATTAATTCCGGCGATTTGGCTGGGGGTAAATGCCGTAGCAAGGTTACGCAACCTTGCTGAAGTTCGACCGAGAGGTAAGTCGTTCGCCTGGAATAGTGGGGATCGAGCGATGCATGGCTCTTCGGGCCCTGAAAAGCCCCACATCACTCCCTCCCCAGTGACGTAGTCACGAAACAGGTAAGGCAGGTTAGGGGGTGGTAAGTTGGTTATGGGCGCGCATTTGGGCGCGAGTACGGGGAGGTTGTGCTGGTGGAGTAGGAGCGGTGTCAGTAGATGGAGGTGATTCTGGAGCGGAAGCTTCCAGAAAACAGGGCTTAAGCCTTTCGACGCTGACCGTGGATCGCTTGCCTCTAATGTCGATCTCGAAGACGCGGTCACTGATGCGGCGGAAGACTTTGAATGGGCCATCATAAGGTGGGTCGAGGGGTTTTTTGACCTTATCCACCCTGACAAAGACGTGCGTGCAGCTGTGCAGTTCAGGGTGGACGAAAAGTTTTTTGGAGCCGTGCCTGGATACAGGGGTTGCCCTAACCTTACGTAGCAGGTCACGGAGATGTCCCAAATCACGAAGTTGGTCACGCGGTGTTTCGCCATTCAGGAAAAGTTCTCCTGGAAGAAGGAGGTTGGTACCGTAGGTAAGCTCTGCTGCCGAAGCACCCAGGTCCTCCTTAATACTTGTCCTCAGGCCGAGGAGGACGGTTGGAAGGGCGTCAAACCATTGTGTGTCATTATGACACATGAGTGAGGCTTTAAGAGATCTATGCCAGCGCTCTATCATCCCATTTGATTGCGGGTGGTAGGCGGTGGTACGACTTCTTTGGCAGCCGAGAAGATTTGTTAGCTGCCTAAAAATTGTCGCCTCAAATTGTGGACCTCGGTCCGAAGTTATGGTGGTTGGTACACCGAAGCGTGTGACCCAAGTTGAATAAAAGGCCTTGGCGACTGATTCGGCAGTAACTGCCCGGAGGGGTGTCGCCTCTGGCCATCGCGTGCAGCGATCCATCATAGTGAGGATATAAGAAAATCCTCTTGATGGAGTAAGCGGTCCCACTATGTCTATGTGGACATGGGCGAAGCGTGCCGTGGGAAGCTTGAATTGCGCTGGCTCCAGTACATTATGTCGCGCTACCTTGCAGCGCTGGCACTGGAGACAAGCACGGGCCCAACCGGTGAGGTCTTTGTTCATCCGGGGCCAAATAAATTTGCGACGGACAGCAGCGGCTGTTGCTCGGCCGCTGGGGTGGGCAGGGTTGTGGTAAACCTGGAACACGCCCTTACGAAGTTTCTCGGGAATGTAAGGTCTAGCGGTTCCAGTGGAGACATCACACCAGATTTCGCCCAAAGGGTCGCGAAGGGTAATTTTCTTGAGCTCTAGTGCCGTATCGGCAGTTAGGAGGGACTTGAGCTGTTCGTCCTCCTCTTGAGCTAGGGCAAGATCAGCGTTATTCAAGGCGGTACGCAAATGAATCGTATCGATTCGAGAAAGGGCGTCCGCCGTGACATTCTGTTTACCGGAGATATGCCTTATCTCCGTGGAATATTGCCCAATGAGGTCTAATTGACGCTCTTGTCGGGGGGAGGCATTTCCCGACTTCTTCCGGAACGCATAGACCAATGGCTTGTGGTCTGTTAAAATTGAGAGCGAACGTCCTTCTATCATATGACGGAAGTACTTAACAGCGCTGTAGATCGCGAGTAATTCACGGTCGTAGGCGCTGTAACGTCGCTCAGTGGGACTCAGTTTCCTTGAAAAGAAACCAAGTGGTTCCGGGCGGCCTTCAATGTCCTGTTCAAGGACGGCTCCGATTGCGGTATCCGATGCGTCGCATTGGATAGAAAGTGCCGCTCCCTCGAGAGGGTATCGGAGTAAGGTGGCATTTGCCAATTGTTCTTTGGACAGTTGGAATGCTCTGTCAGAGACTTCTGTCCAATTAATGGGGCGCTTATCATTGCGCTTAGCTCCTTTTAAAAATTCATTGAGCGGAGCTTGAATCTGGGCAGCATTCTTCAGGGTAGGACGGTAGAAGTTCAGCATGCCCAAAAATCGACGAAGCTCACTCACGTTAGTAGGCCGGGGATACTTCATGAGGGCCTCCACACGGTCTGGAAGTGGGCGAATGCCCTGGTTGTCAACGACATAACCCAGATAGGTGATTTGCTCCTTGGCGTATTGACACTTATCTGGGTTGATGACAAGACCGAATTCACGGAGGCGCTCTAGGACCTGACGTAAGTGGCGCTTATGTTCGGCGTGGTCTTTGGAGGCGATGAGAATATCATCAAGATAAGCATGGCAGCAATTAAGACCACGTAAAGCCGTGTCGATATATCGCTGGAATGTCTGTGCGGCATTCCTGAGGCCGAAAGTCATCACTTTGAACTCGAAGAGTCCGAAAGGTGTAATGACTGCGGTCTTGGGGATGTCTTCAGGTGCCACCGGAATTTGGTGGTATGCCCTGGTGAGATCCAGGGTAGTGAAGACATTGCACCCTCGCAACTTGTACGAAAAATCGTAGAGGTGTGCAATTGGGTATCTGTCCGGGACAGTTGCTGCGTTCAACAGCCTGTAATCGCCACATGGGCGCCACTCACCAGAACGTTTCTTCACTAAGTGGAGTGGGCTTGCCCAGGGACTGTCCGACGGTTGGCAGATACCTAGTTCGATCATGTGCTCGAACTCCGCGCGCGCCGCACGTAATTTTTCCGGAGCCAGTCGACGTGGACGCTGGCTCACCGGGGGACCACATGTTTCTATATGATGAAACACCGTGGCTTTATGTCGGCGCTGGTTAGGCAGAGGAATTGTTGTACTCACAAATTCCTGTACCATAACCTGGAATGGGTCTATGCACTCTGTGGCCCCTGAAGTTGCCGCTGGTGATGCCGTCATGGGCAAGGGGGGTGCGGTTGGAGCCACAAGTCTGTTATGGGTCGAATCGACCAACAGATTATGTGCACCTAATAGGTCGGAACCTATCAGGGGTTCATTTACGTCCGCAATGACGAAACGCCAAGTGATCGGACGATAAAGACCCAATTGAAGTGTCAGCTTTTTACGTCCGTACGTAAGTATCGGCGTATTATTTGCAGCTGACAATTTAAGTGCGGCCGGCACGCGGTTACGCGGAGCAAACGATCGCGGGAGGACTGAAATATCGGCGCCGGTGTCGACAGTAAAAGCGATATTCAGTTTCGAATCCCGGATGGTTAAGCGACTTATCGTAGGGGTGCCGGCCGATTGCGCGAAGGTGTCGGTCGGCAAAATTAGTTTAAAGAGCGCCTTTGGTTGGTGGAAGGTTGCGTCCAACCACAAGGCGCTTTGCAATTGAATGCGCGATCACCATATCGTTGGTGATTGGCGCACCAAGGTAGAGTAACGGCATTATCTGGTATATTCTGCCTATTGGCATTGCCGTTACGGGGAGGTCGAGCCGGAGCTCGCTGGGAATTGGCCCGGTGAGGGCCATTTTGGGTGGGATTGGCCCTCTGTGGGGCATTTTGAGGCATATAGGCCCTCTGAGGGGCAGTTTGGTAGGAATTCTGCCGATTGAGAGGACGGCTCGGCATGGCTCGGTTCTGGGCGCTTCGAGGATTGTTCCTCACCTCCGCGCGCAATTGAGTTATCTCGCGGAGGAGTGAGGTTTGGAGCGCCCGAAGGTCAGCAGGGGTTAATTGTGTGGGCGAATTTCTTTGGTTAGGGTTGGGGCCTGCCACTGGATTCCCCTGAGGGAAATTGGTTGAGGCGGGCCCTCTAAGAGGCAATTGGGTTTGAGGAGAACGGAGAGTCGGGACCAATTGAGGGGCTGAGAAAGGCAGACGAGGGTGCCGTGCAGGCTGGGCGACGTGTTGAGAAACCGCCGCTACTTGGTACGCAGGAGGCTCAGAATACTGATCTGAGCTTTCCATAATTGCGTCCGCAATTTTGGATAAATAGCCCAAACTCTGATTGGGTTGGGCTATGAGTGCCGAACGGGCATGCTGGGGAAGACACCTCAAAAAGTGAGGCTTTATTAGGTCGTCCCCAATCCTGGTCCCCGCTATAGAGCGTAAATGGGTCAGGAAAAGAGATGGTCTCATCCCAGAAAGGTTGGTTACAGCGGCTAAACGTTGTTGCCGCACACTTCCAGGCTCGTCCAAAGCGTCGAGCAGAGCTTCACGCATGTTGCTATATGGGTTGCGGCCGGCCGACCTTATTATGTGGGCAACATGCGGTCGCTGAGTGCGGTCAAGCACTTTCAACAGCTCGACTGCACGAAGTTGTTCGTCGTGCAAGGCTGAGGCCTGGAAGATGCGGTCTGCCATTGCAAACCAAAGGTCTGGGTCCTCCTCATCGAAGGGGGGAAGCCCTATATTAGCAGGACGAGTCCCATTCCCGAGGCTGGAAGCATCGTGGAATTCTTGGGGCTCTGGGTGCCTATGGGCTTGTCTGGAAGTACCGGCACTAGTTGTGGGCATTAAAATGCCGGAATTTACCAAAGGGCCGGTACTAGAGGCGTTAGGAGCAGTCGAGGGTGTGTCTGTGGAAGTGGGCTGGGGTCGGTTCACGACGCTGGGGGCAACGGGTGGTGCCAGGGGAGTAGCTTGTCCGGGCAAGTCTAAGTCAGTATCGACTTGCTCAGTTGGGAAATCGACGCTGGAGGCGTCGTGGAATTCAAGGGGCTCAGGTTGTTCCTGAGCCTTTTTGGCCGTGGCGTTTCGCGTGTTGACCATTGTGGGTTGTATGACGCGAAACTAAAGTTAAAAGCGTAAGAGGACGCGAAGAAAGGTGAAGGGAGGCCGATGAGTCAAAAGAATTGAGTAGAGTGGGGTTAAAGGGCCAAATTGTGGTGAAAAGAAGCGATCGACGGTGCGGAGTCAAAGGAGAATTGCGCCAAGTCGAGTGGAGTCGTTATGTGAGTGTGAATGTGAGCGTAAAAGATTGCGTGTTTAATTGCACCCAGAAGGGGTTTATAAATGTTACTATTTTAATTTAAACCAATAAGTTCGGTGCGAATCGGAAAGAGTTTCTTATTCGTTTTTCGGAGCTCTGAAGGAGCTTACAAAATGTTCGCTAGTTGCTGTTGGATTTTTATTATGTTATTTAAATTCTAAAACAACTAGGCCGTAGTATAGTTGGTTCTTACCACGCGTGGCGTTCGAAAAAGTGGGTCGGGTTCCTTTTTTATAACATTACAAAAGAAGTTAGAAAATGTGGTAGAAGTTATATAAAAAGGTGAGTAACCTAGTTTCCGTGTTGTGTGTGATATTTCAATATGCTATGGAATTGTTAAATTTTCACTTATAGGTATAAAGGACAAATCAAATAAGGTTAATGGATTATCGTTCTTATTGATAGGTAAAATAGTAAAATTGGGATTACTTATGTCCTTGTATAAGTTGTAAGTGCGTTTGTACAATACGCTCAATGTATAACATAATATTTGGCAGACACTTTAGCTTCATATAATTTATTGGCTGCATATGCGATGGATTAATTCCATTTTTTAATTGTTATAATGTATACAAGTTTTATCGAATGCAATTTATGAAGTAGTTAATATCTTATATAACGTTTATCTAATAGGTACGATATAAAATTCAAGTATTGGTATATGTCAGTTGTGTATTTCTAAATGTATGACCAAATTCGAACTGTTAATTTTTCTAGTAAAACTAATCAATCTTAATGATTGCGTTTTTAAACATGTGTTTAAACAATTTAACAATGAACTAAAGAGAGGTGACGACAAAGAAAATATATTTTATTCGTGAGTGTTACAGTTCGGGTAGATACTAGATTCGAGTTTTGGTTATCCTTTTCTTAATTTGATTTTTCGTAATAGTATTTAAATGTCTTAAGGACTTTAATATTAAGTTAATAATTTGTGTAAAAATATTATATCTGCAGTTTAATTAATTCTAAATAAACTTATTGAATTAAAAATTTAGTAATAATCACCGAATGTGCCTTCGTTAACTTCTATTGTATTGTATGGTATGATAAAATGATTAAAACAAAACACGGAAAAACAAGGAGGTCAAAATATACGGCTCATTGAGAATCGGTACTAACTTACAATATCAAATGTGAAAAGGCAACGAACATATAAAGCTTATCTTAACTTAGCTATTAAGTTGCGAAAATACTTTATTTTTTTGTGCATACTATGACTTGGGTATTTACAATTTCACGATTTTTAGGATTAAGCACTAGAAAAGATAAAAAGGGTAAGAAAAAGGATACCTGTTGTTGGTGTTGATGATGGAATGTTGAGCTGTTGCTTCTGGTGTTGATGGTGATAAAACTGGGGGCGGTGTCTGTCCAGCGATGGTGGCAGGTGACTACTGGTGAGGTGGCGCTCCTTAATCAGTTTCGACGTCTCCTTTGATTGGCACTTGGTCACTGTCTCTAAACACAATTATAGTGTAGCGCAAATGTTCACGACTCGCGAATTTATAAGTGGCACAAAAGCGCGTGTTCGCTTAGTCGCGGTCACCAATGTGGTTCGTGTATGTTGGGATGTCAACAAGGACACGGTTTCACATACACGCCATAGATTGTTCACTGAATTGTCTACAAAAACGCCGGCACCAAGAACAACGATAAATAAAAGGCACTGGAGGATTTACGCTGACAAATGTTTTATTTCAGTAAGACAATTTATTTTCACACTTCACATTAGCACCAGTGGCATTCTACACGTAATTACTATGTTAGTTGGACGTTTCCACAGCGTTAATAGATAGATGTTATTGAGTTCATCTTTCACTTAAGGTGATCACATATGTATTCTCATTTCCTAGTTCCCTTGGTTAGATTGCAATACATGTGTTGAAAAAGTCGTGCGACACAAAAGGTTATCTTTACGCAACACGGAACAAACTCGGGACAACGCTATAACACAACTCGATCTTAATATCACGCAAGTTGGAATTGACAATGGTATAACTAGACTCGATATTAATATCAATGTAAATTTGAATTGACAAATTAACAACTACTCGATTGCGTTCTCTATGTGGCCACTACTCCAAGACTCTGAAATCTGACTGAACCCATTGGAAGTCATCAAAAGGAAAGGAACCCCGAAAGAAACTGGAAAGGAGGCGGAGTTACACGATTAACTTGAAGTAGTTAATCGTGATTGGACCGGACGGGGTAGTCATACATTACGCATGTGTGGGTATGCCATGCATACGATCGTTCGGCGACCGTGGTGGATGGAGGCACATCGCTAGTGCATTTTCTAAGAATGTAAATACTAGCATCTGGGGTGTGAAAGACCCAAACCGATGATTTGGTCATCCTAATGGAAGGCCATAAATCATCATTTCGGTTGCCGATGATTAAACATTGCAACGAACATAGGGTGCAGCCATTGCCAGATGTTGAAAGTAAACATTTTCTGGCTGCATCTTGATCGTTGCTTGATTACGGTCTCTGAACATGGGGACCGATAATTGGGAGCCAGCGATTGCTGGTAGTCAGGGACATGTTTGGTTTGCGTCAGCAGAAACCTTGTCGGCGGTAGCAAATCAATAGGGGCAAATAGCCGCATGCATGTTATGCCGAGGGTAAACAAATACAACGAGTCACAAGGAACTCTTGTTGATTGTTGTTTCCATAGTTTAAGGCTATGGAAACGAGATGCCCTGGCAGAATGTATGCCTAAAGATAGGATTTCAGATGCCGTGGCAATGTGATGATTTTGCCGTGGACTTATGCTTTTTTTTAGGAAATGATGTACGCCTCGGGGGTGAATTTTCGATGCCACGGTAAGGTGATAAGCTTTGCCGTGGGCTTAATGTTTCTTAGGGAATGATGTACGTCTCGGGGGTGAATTTTCGATGCCACGGCAAGGTGATAAGCTTTGCCGTGGGTTTAATGTTTTTTTAGGAAATAATGTCTGACCGAGGGTGAGTTCTCGATGCCACGGCAAGGTGATAAGCTTTGCCGTGGATTTAATGTTTTCAGTAGTGATGCTGGAGAAAAAGGGGTTTGGAAGGAAAACCCCTACAGAATAGGTAAGCTGCCTAACAGAAATTCAAAACAGTTATCCGATTGGGTAACCGTATTAATTCCGGCGATTTGGCTGGGGGTAAATGCCGTAGCAAGGTTACGCAACCTTGCTGAAGTTCGACCGAGAGGTAAGTCGTTCGCCTGGAATAGTGGGGATAGAGCGATGCATGGCTCTTCGGGCCCTGAAAAGCCCCACAGAACTCGTTCCGTTACAGAGCGGGGAAGCTGTGGAACTCCCTTCCCACGCGAGTGTTCCCAGAGCGTTACAACCTGCAACTGTTCAAAAAGAACTGCAACCGTTACGAGGGTTGCCTCTTATGTTTCGGGATTTGGCAACCCTGGTGTTGCAATCCGGCAATTGACAGCTCTGTCGTAAAGTTGGACATTTTTGAGGTTATACGCACTCAGAACGTTTTGATATACGAGCGCTATTTGTGTTGTTTACAGTAACTTAAAAGATTCATCTCGGCCCAAAAATGGAATTAAATCGTCAACATTTTCGTGCGATTATTTTTTACAACTTTCGGCGTGGATTAATTCAGCAACAGTGCATGGGTGAACTTAATTCAATTTTTAGCGATGAAGCTCCATCAAGGACCAGTGTTTATCGATGGTATGGTGAATTCAATCGTGGTCGTAGTTCACTCCAAGATGAATTTCGTGAAGGTAGTCCAAAATCAGTTGTTGTTCCGAAAACCATTGATGCTGTGCGCGAACTGATATTGGAAGATCGTCATGTGACCTATCGTGAGATTGAGACAACCTTAGGCGTTAGTGGGACCAGCATACATTCAATATTGTATAAACATTTGACTGTCAAAAAAATTTGTTCGCGTTGGGTCCCACACAATTTGTCAATCGCCCTAAAAAAGGCTCGTTTCAATTGGTCGAAAGAAATGCTCAAAAAATACGTTGGCGGTGCTTCGAAACACGTCTATGACATCGTGACAGGTGATGAATCGTGGATTTACGCGTATGAGCCCGGACGTAAAAAACAAACTGAGAGGTCAATGTTTTTTGACACCTGAAGAAGCGGTTCCTGCATTCAGAATGCATGTGTTGGAGATACCTCAATCAGATTGGCAAAAGTGCTTCGACAATTGGTTCAAACGCATGCAAAAGTGTATAGATCTTCATGGGGAATATTTTGAAAAACAGTAAAGTGATTTTCGATGATCAATATTTGTTTTGTTCTCTAATCCCGAAATATAAAAGGCAACCCTCGTATTTGATGGCATCTCGGGGCGCCCACTCGACGCTATAGGTTCGCTTCTCCCGAGAGAAGTCTAATAAAAAAAAAAAAAAATTTAATGGAATTTGGGATTTGCTTGTTTAATTTATAAGGGATTTTACCAGATTGAGATAATGTATTTCTGGATTTTGAATTTAGATTATGCCGTGGGGCAAATGCAAAACGATAAACGAATATTTGATTGGTGTGTGTGTTATTTATTATGAGGGGTTGAAATCGAACGAAACCATCACTGGGAAACGGTATCGACTTAAATTGATGGGCAATACGTCAAATGATTTAATTGTAACCATTTTTTCAAAATAAAGTTGCATTTTCATTAAAAAAAGAAGAAAAAAAACGGTGAGAACTTAGTTGCGCACCTAATAGTTGGGCAATTTTTGATTTTAGAGAACTGAACGCTTGGCTAGCTAATGAACATTTTCTCGCGCTAAGGAAGCTTGGACAGAGCAAAATAAAAAAGTGATCAAGCGTCAGGGCTCACTGGCAATATCTATGTGAAATGTTTCTACAATAGTTGAAGAACTGAATATTGGTATGAAAACGATGCTGTATCGCCGCCACAATATCACAAAACGGAAAAAATAAAAACAACGACAAAAAAAAAAGTATTGCTCCGATTACACCTACATTGGTACTGAATGCCCACAACATTTATGGGAACGACTTCCAGAGGGCTAATTGTATTAACATATAGTCACGTTTCTCGAAAAAAAAAAAAAATAACCTACTACCTTTTCGTCATTTAAAAAAAGTGAAAGATATATATTAACTTTCGGATTTGAACCCGTCAATTCCCTTGTCTCTGATAACAAAAAATTCAACTATCTCTTGTATTAAAAAGTGCAGATATATTTAACACATCAATCAATAAGTTTGACTCTTACTCAAAGATGACGCCTATAATAAAAAATCTTTATGACTTTTAGGAAATACTAACCGTCAAACGATATGTGTCAACATTTCATCACGATCGGATCATAACATACTGAGTTATAGTAATTTAACCTCTCAAATATATACTAAGAAAGCAGTCGACCTGAAAATGTATATACAAGCTAGAGAGACATATTTTTCGGTATACGAATTCATATACCTTTGACGATAATGGAAGTCCTGCAGTTGCCCATAGGCTTGACATGTTACAATTATTGTGTAGAAAACAATGAAACGAGAATCAGTCAAGCCGAATCGTCGTTGACAGATGCTGCAAAAACGGCTCGTTCGGCCTATACATCGCTGAAAAAATTGGAAGATGAAGCAAATATACACTTGGAAGGCAATTTGTATGGTGGTGGCATTGCTGACTAACAGTAAACACATTTTTTTATATACATTTTCAAGTTGAAAGCATAAAATCAGAACTTAAAACTTTAAACGCAATTATCTCAAAACC
The DNA here is from genome assembly GCA_963931805.1 of Microdon myrmicae. Lineage (NCBI taxonomy): Eukaryota > Metazoa > Arthropoda > Insecta > Diptera > Syrphidae > Microdon > Microdon myrmicae. The sequence continues at coordinate 113,608,272 of OZ007502.1, forward strand.
AAGTTATTCAAATCGGCTCGCAAAATAACTCCCTCAATTTTTATCCGATTGAGTCCTAACTTCAAGTCTAGCTTCCTAATTAGATTGCGCAGAGCATGTCGGATTACGGATTTTGCCAAATATTAAAATTATAAAAGTTATTAACAAACAAATGTCTTCTTGTTTTTGCGAAAAAAACTATTTTTTTTTCAAAAGCTTGGCATGTTTTTTCAAAACTTAAAGTTTTCAAAATTCTGTGCGACATTTTCCTGTAGTTTAACTATTTTTTTCTCTTCTTTTTTTTTTGCAGAATCAAAACTCTTTAAGATATTTTGCAAGCCCCGGAGAAACTTTTTAAAACACGGGTTTTTGAGAACGGCCGTGTGCTGCAATTTTTTTTTTAATTGTACCTTAATACATGTATAACCCTATGGTAAACTTCGTCGAATTAATAATACATTTTTCCCATCAAAAAAAAAAAAAAACCAAAGAACATTTCCAGCGCACTCTGTTGGTGCAGTTTAGGCACAATAAATCCGAGTTTTGTGCCGATTAATTACTGTCGATCAAACTTGGATACACTATTATACGCCCAAAACAAAAACACAGTCAAAACAGTGGACTGCTAAGGGGGAATCGGCTCCAAAAACAAAAAAAAAAAAAAGAGTTCAACTCACTCAAACGACAGTCAAATAAAAACTACCCATCCAAAATGGCTAAAATTGTAGTGAGTAACTGGCAAAAAATGCTCAACTATATTCACTAACTTTTATTGACGAGTGGTCGGAAACTTTTCGGCTCACCCTCGTACAGTGGCATAACCCCTTAAGTGACGCTACGGGTGTTATCTACAGGTGAACTGGGCATTATTTAAAGTGCTCATGCACTTTTTATCTGTCTTTCCGTTGACATTAAGGATCCATTTTTATAAAACAAAATTAATTTATTGGCCTATAGGAAACCGGATGTTCATGACCTCACTGACTCGGCTGCGTCAACGTTCTGTGCACTCTGCTTCCATGCTTGACCATCTGATCGGATCTCTTCAAGGCCACATGTTCTCCCATCTCCGTCGCAGCCCTCCTATCGGCGTCTTTCCCGTTGGTTTTCTGTCAAAAATTGTACGGTCCTGTCGTTGCGCATTCTCGCCACATGTCCGGCCCATCTTCGCGTCCTGATTACTCTAACTATTGTAGGTTTGCGGTATAGCTCTTCTGTTATATTCATAAATACGGATAAATTAAGATAAAGCGTACACACGATAGTTGTTGTACGAGGGTTGCCTCTTATGTTTCGGGATTTGGCAACCCTAGTGTTGCAATCCGGCACTTGACAGCTCTGTCGTAAAGTTGGACATTTTTGAGGTTATACGCACTCAGAACGTTTTGACATACGAGCGCTATTTGTGTTGTTTACAGTAACTTAAAAGATTCATCGCGGCCCAAAAATGAAATTAAATCGTCAACATTTTCGTGCGATTATTTTTTACAACTTTCGGCGTGGATTAACACAGCAACAGTACATGGATGAACTTAATTCAATTTTTGGCGATGAAGCTCCATCAAGGACCAGTGTTTATCGATGGTATGGTGAATTCAATCGTGGTCGTAGTTCACTCCAAGATGAATTTCGTGAAGGTAGTCCAAAATCAGTTGTTGTTCCGAAAACCATTGATGCTGTGCGCGAACTGATATTGGAAGATCGTCATGTGACCTATCGTGAGATTGAGACAACCTTAGGCGTTAATGGGACCAGCATACATTCAATATTACATAAACATTTGACTGTCAAAAAAAATTGTTCGCGTTGGATCCCACACAATTTGTCAATCGCCCAAAAAAAGGCTCGTGTCAAATGGTCGAAATAAATGCTCAAAAAATACGGTCGCGGTGCTTCGAAACACGTCTATGACATCGTGACAGGTGATGAATCGTGGATTTACGCGTATGAGCCCGAAAGTAAACAGCAGTCGACTGTCTGGGTGTTTCAAGATGAGCCAAATCCAACAAAAGTTGTTCGCGCACGAAGCACTTTCAAGCAAATGGTTGTCTGTTTTTTCGGAAAAACTGGACATGTCGCAACCGTACCACTAGAACAACGCAGAACAGTCAATTCTGAGTGGTACACAACCATTTGTTTGCCAGTTGTCTTCCAAGGAATCAGGAAAACCAACCGCCGAAGACGGATCACTCTTCACCACGACAATGCGAGCTCTCACACATCGGCTGCGACAACTGCATTTTTGAGCACCCAAAACATCGATTTGATGGGTCATCCGGCGTATAGTCCTGACTTGGCACCGAATGACTTCTTTTTATTCCCGTACGTAAAAAACAAACTGAGAGGTCAACGTTTTTCGACACCTGAAGAAGCGGTTGCTGCATTTAGAACGCATGTGTTGGAGATACCTCAATCAGAGTGGCAAAAGTGCTTCGACAATTGGTTCAAACGCATGCAAAAGTGTATAGATCTTCATGGGGAATATTTTGAAAAACAATAAAGTGATTTTCGATGATCAATATTTGTTTTTGTTCTCTAATCCCTACGAGACCATAGAGAAAGTATTTGATGGGATCTCATCATTCGATGTTAAAATCCTCTTCGGGGAAGTCAACGCGAAAATGGGAAAGGAAGACATCTACCAACCAACTATAGGTAGTGAAAGCCTACACGACGTTTCAAATGATAATGGAATTCGAATTATCACGTTCGCATCATCAAAAGATCTGGTAGTGAGAAGCAGGATGTTCAAGCACAAGCAAATTCATAAAGCCAAATGGATTTCACCCCACGGCATAATGCGTAACCAAATAGACCACGTCCTCATAGACAAAAGACACCACTCGAATGTCCGTGACGTAAGATCATATAGAGGAGCAGATTGCGACTCCGACCGTCTTCTAGTGATGGGCAAAATTAGGACTGGGCTCGCAGCAAACCCACATGGGCAATCACGGGAAACGAGCAAAAAGTTCGACACTGATAAATTAAAGGATCCGCGCAGCTTGTTTAAAAGCGTGTGTAGGCTGCTCCGTATTAAGAACCTTCAGAAGTCAGCGTAACATCCACAATCGAATAGAGGCGTGGAACGAGCCCATCATCCACTCGTAGAATATCTACGTAGTATTGTGGATGGAAATTCTTAGTCATGGGATCAATACTTGAGGACGGCAATATTTGTATATAACACCAACATACATGGAGGTACCAAGCTTACGACAATGTATTGTCTCTTTGCTTTCACGCCGAAGGTACCGACTAGTATAAAAAAAAAACCTCTGGAACCGGTGTACAAGCATGACAGCTACCATAAACTATTGAAGTACAAACTTCAACAGACGTACGAAGTAGCTAGGTGTAATTGATTGTTTTCTAAAAGAAAGTCGACCGTAAGACATACCCTTTCATGTTCCATGTTCTAAAACGGAACGCACAGAAACGAGGACAGTTAGCTTTTATTTAATCAAAATGAGGAGAAGGATCGTGGTGGTGCACAAGAATCGGTTGAAACCCTACTACGAATAAAAGGAGTTAGACATAGGGGAAGCAAAAGAAACACTACCTTTTGACGCACTATAGGTAGTGCTAAGAATCCCCAAATCCAATCACATTACCACTCGATAAGCTTCATTTCTCTTGAAAGAAGGAAACTTCAATTTCATAAGGGGGGAGGAATGTTAGGGACCCAAAACTACATATATCTCTCTCCTGCAGATAACTACAACAAAATATAACAGATTAAAAAAATAATTACAAGTACCCAAAAAGAAGAAAAAAACTGCTAAAAAAAAGTATGCGTTGAAAATATAAAAACGAAATATTTTTTCGAGTAAAAATTGAGTCGTTTAGGTTGGAGATCGAAAAGACACCCCTCATAAATAAGAGTGGCGGCATTTTAAATAAATAATCATATTAATTCGTTCTACAAGTTCGGTAAAATATTATACGATACTAAATAGCGAAATGTGGCTCTAGGCTAATAACCTTGCCCGGAAAAACAAATTATTATGGAAGATTTAACAAGCCTCAGATTTGTTAAATAAGGCAAAGACCGGATCCCGGTTGTAGTGCCGATGATGATAATGAAATAGCGAAATGAAAATAACTTAAGGGGGTATTCTGGCCTACACGCACGAATTTAACGCAATTTTTGAAGTGCTGTAAAAGAAAGCAATTAATATTTTTACTATTGTTTTTTTATAGGATGTTTATTAATATTTCAAGAATACAGCAAAAAAAATTGAAAGTAAAAAATTCAAAATTCAAAAAGTTAGCAGCTGATGAAACACTTCAAAAATTGCGTTAAATTCGTGCGTCTAGACCAGAACAAGACAGTTAGACAACAATTAATGGAAAAACTTACAGGATTAATGATTGTTTGCGGGAATTCCAAACAAAACTCCTGGTCCATTCTTAGATAGAAAGCCGTTACCCAACAGGCCGTTTTCCGACAACCCCGGCAGGGAGTCTACTACCTGGAAACCACAGGGGATTTCATTATGTAATTTGAACTTTCCCTGGCAACAACCTCTAGACTTGCTCTTTGCCAAAGGCGTTTGGAGGGTAGTTTCTTTCTGGATATCCACTATATACGTTCGGTGGAGCGCATTCAGCTTTAGGAGGCTGATCTCAGCGCCGGTGTCCACAGTTAGACGTGCAGTGTTTCTACGGCCAATGTGCAAAGGGAGTTGAACAATCGGGACTTTGTTCGGCAAAAACCGACAACAACTTTGGCTGAATTGCGAGTTTATCGCGATTGAATTGTGTTTTCCGATCCGACCTCTGGTAGTTGTTTGCCTTTTGTTGACACACTGCCGCCGTGTGAGTATGTCGTCCGAAAAAATGTACACAGTTAACCATTTTTCTTCTGACGATCGCTCTGTTTTGGAGTTTCCATAGACTCAGTATTAACAGAGCTAAACCGATTACAGCAACCTTCGGGTCGACGATGTTGTGGTCGGTATCGCTTCCGGCGTTTTAACCCCGTGGTGGTGTCTCTGCACTGCTTTTGAGCCTTTGAAGGCTCAGTACAGACAGAGCTGGATCGGCTTTGGCCTGTAGTGTAGGTGTTGTGGTCGAGAATTCCGGTCTTTGCCGCCTTCGTCGCGTATTTTATCGTGGCCATGAGATTTATTCCTTGTCTGCACTTCCTTCCATTTTAGATTGGAGATTCGAAAAGATACCTTTCACAAATAAGAGTCGCGGTATTTTAAATAAATAATCACATTAATTCGCTCTAATGAAATGAAAATAATTTAATAACAGTAGGACAACAAATATCAGTCCAAGAAAAAAACAACAGAAAACGAAATATTTTACGAGTGTAGTATTGATCCGCATTGTGTGTTCCACAACCAACAACTGGGGGCTCTATATCCAACGCCCCCAACAACTACAATAGAACGGCTGTACACAACAATCAACAACCAATAATACCACAACACCCGTCAGTACGCCTTACCTTAATGTATCTGTTTATTTAGTGTAAACATTAATATTAATATATTTATTTATTTAGTGTAAACATTAATATTAAATATAACACTTCCATTTCGTGGTTGTGGAGTATCCTCCATTGTCCTGCCTCTTTATCATATTTACCGCAAAAGATACTCCTTAAAATCTTATTCTCAAATACGCGGAATTTGTTTTCTTCCCGTTTCGTGAAAACCCACGTGTCCGGCCCATCTTAATCTTCGCGACTTGATTACTCTCACTATTGTAGGTTTGCGGTATAGCTCCTCCAATTCGTGGTTGTGGAGTTTCCTCCATTGTCCTGACTCCTCGTCATATTTACCGCCAAATATACCCCTTAAAACTTTATTCTCGAATACGCGGAATTTGTACTCTTCCCCTTTTGTGAGAGCCCATGTTTCGCATCCGTATAGAGCAATTGGCATGATTATGGTTCTATAGACACGGAGCTTTATATTACGTGATCGCAGTTTGGATTTCAGCAGTTTATTGACTGCATGCCAACTAGCGTTGCCTGAATGCAGTATTTTGTTCATTTCCTTCGACATTTCGTTACTGGCCGTCGGTATTGTTCCCAGATATTTAAACTCTTTAACTTATTCAAATATCTTGCCCCTGAAGTTTATGTGTGTTCCCTGTAGTCCACCTGCTCGCGGCGTAAACATATATATTGATTTTTCTTCATTTATTCCTAGGGCCACCTCTTCTGCCGCTTGCACGATGTTTCACTGTTTTTACTTACAGTTTCTAGATTATCCTCCCAAACGGCGATGTCATCCGTATATGCGAGCACTTGTATGACCCTGTGGCGGTTCCGCCAAACCCCACTGCCTACTTACCTGAAGAACCCCCATAACTGCTACCCAACTTCCTTAAGTTCGCTAATGCAAGCACATTAGTACCTTAAATGCTTCACGCATTAAATAGATCAAATTTATAATCTTAAAGTCCCTGTAAAGAATCCTTACCTTTCATGCATCTCTTCGCATACAAATTCCCTATAATTTAATTCCCTTCGGTGCCCGGCAAATCCCCCTAGACGAATTCCTGAAAACAAAACGATTTGGTTTACATACAATGTAACCATCACAACAGGGATCGCTAATATTACGTCGCCTATTTCCCGTCCTCACCAAGTGTATCATAAATCACCATACATACACATTGGCTGGCGACCTACATCCAAGGGACCAAAACAAATATACGCATCTCGCGTCTCTTGGCACCAATTAAATCCTACAGCATTAGCAAATGCAAATAGGAATTCAATACCTACCCTTACCAGCGATGCCATAAACACCATTTCCCGGTAATCTAGCTAAAACCTGTGGCGAATCTAACAGATACACACACAATTCACAAGCTAAAATAGTGAAGAACACCGAACGAAAAATCGAATAAGAAAAATACATCAGAACCGTATACCAAGCGATAACAAAAATAATTCACATCAGTGGAGTATAGTCCAGTTTGGAAATCAAATTCTAAACACGGTCAGTAGCCTGATGTGTAAGTAACACTTAGGTGAAATTTTTTTCGTGATTCGAGCTGTCATCGCGTCAGTTCGAATCACACGATCTTCTTCACTATTATTTCAAACGCTATAAACCCATTAGCACATTTCCACATTGCATAGCCGCCTATTTATTTAGTCGCAATGCACATCTCAGACAAAGACCCAAACGTTCCCTTTATCTTCTCATATTGCAGGATCTGCTTCTCATCAGCAGCGGTATAAGCAAACACAAATCCAATTAGCATTCAATGAGATTCGGCTTGTTTGCTTAGCCGAACTCACATCTCATGGATGCACATTATGCCCTTTCTTTGTTTCAGTTTCGTTCTTTTACTCGGCGAACAAATTCTTGGTGGAACATTATGATAGAGGAGGAAGATGAACGAAGTGTCCGTGTTAGGCACAACACTTCCTCACCACAACCCCATTCAGGGATGATCTAGCCACGTTGTCGTCTTGTACCTTTCTGATGACTTACTCGAGCACAAGGTTAAAAAGACATGGTGAGAGGCCTCGCCCTGTTTTAGTCCGTCCCGGATTTCAAATGGTTCCAAGAGGTGGTTTTCTACTCTAACTCGCCCCTTATTTTCTTTCATGCAGATTTGAATGAGGGCGGCATATCTTTTCGGGATTCCCAGCTCAACTACAATGTGGTAGAGTCTTGGCCTTGCGACTGAGTCGAAGGTTCTTTTGAAGTCAACGAACAGTCGGTGAACCGTCTCTCCGTATTCCCACTTCTTTTCCAGCAGTTGCCTTACTGTGAACATTTGGTCGCTGGTTGACCGGTTCCTACGGAATCCGCATTTGTAATCTCCCAGTATGTCTTCTGCGTACGGTGTGATTCTCAGCAGTATGACATTAGTTAGGATTTTGTATATGGTTCCGAGAAATGATTTTCCTATGCAGAAATTACCTTGTGCACTAGAGCTCTTTGATATCGTTTCAAAGACGCGTTGTTTGTAGCCCATAAGCCGATCACCATCAGGTTGTAATTCATCTGTTAACGCCTGTGCTCTTCTATATTAAAAATCGTTTAGTTAAAAAACAGGACAATTGTGGAATCCATTCCTGCAGAAATATTTTCAGGGCGCTACAATTTGGAACTATTCAAAAATAACTCCTACAGCTATCTAGTGATAAGCGTTGAGGCAGCTCTATAGTTTCGACGTTCCTTAAAGAAGTATTTTAAACTTGACGTGGTGTGGGGGGTTAAATTACAATGAATCACTCAAGCTATGCTGCAAGAGCCGACGTTTCCGCCAGGCTCACCCATGTCAGAGAGGCTAGCTAAAAAGTAACATACAAGTATCTACCACCCTTAATTCAGGGTGCTGTGCGTCACCGTGTCATTGGATGGCAGATAGGTGTATATCGGTTGTATTAAAACTACGCCCCTCTGACACCGGGTCAAATCAGAGAAGTAAGTAGACCTTACCATATCAAAATGGGGCCCTGATATGGCGGACTATTTGAAACTTCAAGACACATGGGAACAAACAAAAATGAATGAAAACTATAAACACAAAAACATATTAAAAAAACTCGGTAGGCGTAGGTGAGATGTGCCGACACTACCATAAGGGAAGAATTCATCAAGAAAACACCGACTCGCCAAATAGAAGACGTAGACGAGTCAATGAGGTCATTAACCCTCGGGTTCCTATAGACCAATAAATAGTAGTAGTTATATACAATTTTGTCTAAGCAATATGTAGCCAATGTGGACACAGGCTGAAGTAACTATTCTTACCTTCAAACTAATTCCCATCAGCTACGAATAAAACATCTGACTGCTTCATCAGTCTCATCCACAACGTGTCAGCAGTTCATTTGCCTCTTTTGAAGCATCCCCACCTTCTTCATTTTCAGTACCCAGCAGTTGGAAGGATAATTTGAGTCGAGTTCCTATTATGCACTCATCATGTAATCTTCCTCAAAGTATAGGTATCTGATGCACATCCATAAGTTCGTCCGTTTTGAGTTGTAGGTTGCAGTCATTTTCTCTCTGCATACCAATCACTATCTACATTCTAAGCTGAATTTATTGTCAGATGGTTTCAGGAACAGTTAAGAAGATGCCTATACTTTTGACGTCTGAAAACCTGTTGCAAAGCCGTATTTGTTTCAATAGGTTCCGATGAGATACGAGAATCCAAACTCGTTTGATGGTACTGTAATCCTGTATATCCTTTTGAACGTCATAATTGCAACTCGTAACTACCTTTTCTCGCTCGTTCTTACCTCATCTACCACTCTTATCGTTGTGATTCAATTTCTATCCATTATCCGCGTTTTATCCGAGGACATTATAAAGAGAATGTTAATCTGTTTAGCTGGCGTGAAAAATAAAAAAAGAAAGATTTTCACTCTCAAAATTTTGGTAATTAATGCCATTATCGACATCATTATCCCCGCTTATCGTTTTCGTCGTCACTTTCACGGCAGTATCAGTTATATAAGACACAAGGACACGCCTTAAATGTCACATTGTTATTCTGATAACAGCAGCATAAGATGTAATGTTTTAATCCATGGCTTAAGAACAGCGTTCCTTAGCTTGTATCCCTTTAATTGGCTACAAAGGTAACTAATTATCTCGATAGCTAGACAGAACTTGTGGGAAGGAGTCATGTAAAGGGGCAGTCGTATCGGCGGGTAGAACCGTGGGCCTTTGATGGAACATGACAAAATAAATGGTATAAGCAGTACAGGCTCGCTGTATAAGATTCTTCATTGATGTTGGTGTCATTCGAATTTCTTTATTCATGAAATCGACATTTACGTGCCTCTTGTCCCACCTGCATAAGAAGAGATATTATAAGCTGGTTACAAGTAATCCTTTCATAGAAGCACATCGAATCCTAGTTAATTACTTTTTTAGCTGGGTTTGTTGCGGTTACGGGGAGTTTAAATCCACTCTCGATCTTATTTTAGAAGCGCGGTCAATTAAATTACCGCCGCTTAAGTGAGCATCTATTAAGTTGCATGTAGAAGCTCATAGACAACATTTGAGTACTTAGTGCTTTAAGGCTAAACGATTATATATCACAATGTCGCCCCATGTATGGCATACCAAACGGAAATCGCTTTATTGAACTAGTTCAGTTTAAATATACATTTATTAGCTATAAATTGACAAATAACCACAGGGCTGCATAATATCACCCACTGCATTCCCTATTATTATAAATGGTCTCTTATTCGTTAACCCCAACCTACTTTGCTTGTGTATTGATGATAGTAGGTTGAACTTATTCTTCATCTGAAGATTCCCAACCAACCTCTTCGCAGGTTATTTTCAATCAACAGGATATGTTCACCTCATTGAATCATAAACTCAAGGTGATATACCAATAGAGATTAGTCCCTTGCACTCCAAATACTTAATTAATTCGGCATTGATGACCTTTTCCATTGCCTTAGATAACATAATGCTATCGGCCGGTAATTTAGTGGGAAACACTTTTTCGCCTTCTTTGGGACGGGCTGAACTTGAGCTGTTTTCCAGCAGGTAGAAAATGTCCTCTGGGCATGAGATAAGGAACGACTTCTGATGTAGAGAACCGACAGCTCTGGACCACTGCTGGTATTCCGGCCAGGACGATTGCTTTCACACAGTTCAGTCCACGTAGAATCCGTTGAATAGTAAGCGGGCGGTACCTTCATCCCGCGTCGAAAACCGTACCAGTGCGATCACAGGCGGCTCCAAGAGACCGGCATGGAGGTTTGAATTCGCGGAAAATAAATTCACAGTGATCTGAGTTTCCCAATGACGCAGTGACTTTCATGATATAAATGCTCGGCTCGGATGTCAAACACAGATCCAAGGTGTTTGCATAATCACCGCGGGTATCCGACACTTGCGTAGGTTCCTCTACGAGCTGAGTCAAATTGCGGGCAACAGCGAACCTCTCCGCCAGCCTCTCAGCCTCGTCGGTTCTCTTGGACTGGAGCGAGCCGGAGTTGTGTACATTAAAATCATCAAGGACGACAATTTTTGAATCCGTGTGGTTGATCTATATCTATCGACGGTATATGAAAGATGTTCGAAAATATCGCTGGCCGATTGTCATGCGGCGAGCAATAAAGACAACAAAGGAATTTAACAGAATTCCTCAGCACAACTTTCAACCACATAATGTCAAGTTATTGGGTTCCAACGCCTCCATCCTCTGGCAAGCCAGATCGGACCGTGTGAGGACGCAGACTCCGCCCTTAAAACGGAATCTCCAATGCAAGTTGCATGCCGAGCAACGAAAATATGTCGTATCAGTTGACGCATGGACCTGGGTTTCAGTTAGGAGAAGGTTATCAGGTTTGACTGTTTGCAAATATTGGTGAACAGAGTTTGCATTCCCCTGCCAATCCCCCTGATTATTGTTGTTGTTTTCTTAGGAAAGGTGAACCTATAGCGCAGAGTTGCGCCCTGAGATGCTATTTTCTGTTTTCCTTGAACGGGTCCATCATCCTAGCTCCTAAGGATGCTCAAGGATTTCTCCCAATCATTTCACGAAGCCTATCGCTTAATGGGGTGGTATTTCACCGGGCAGTTGGCCTTTGGGGCCATACTTACCAGTCAGTAATTGTACAGAACTGCACAATAGCAAGAGTCGTAGGTTGAAACTAGGTTTGTGGGGGGTTCTCTATACGACATGGAGAACCAAGCCACAATGCCAACCAATTTCGACCGCTAACAGCGCGTCACCCTAACCTATCCCGTAACTCATTTCCCAACATGCAAAAACACATCCCAATATGCTACAGCATCCGTCCCCAAATCCGCAATTGGATACATCTGTTACGCCCAAAACCACCCACTCATAAATATATACCTCTTTGGAGTCACCCTCCACCAATGAATTGCGGTACACGCAAAACCATCCACTAAAGGGATGAAGCACACCCCAAGCCCTAGCATGCCCCATATACTAAACGGGCGAATACCAAAATTGATATCAATCAATTTGAACCAAACATTCCATTTGCCTATATCAAATTAAATAATTCAATATCAAAGAAATTGAACTACACGTGCAATTTATCCATATTGAATTCCATATAAACCCATATAAACCCAAAACGTGATAACCAGGTGTTCAACACGGAAATTCTCCTGGACCCAAATCTGCGGACCACATGGCCAACTCTTAAGTAAAGTTGGCAAAAAACCATAAAATTCACGGCGACACCGTCCCTTTAAAATCCTATTCAAGGAAACATTTCCTATACGGAACAAAGGACGGCGATCGTAAAAACACTCGCGGAACAACAGACCCATAACATACAAAAATATCTTTGGCTCCGAATGTTCAGAGAAAAATAAATTGCCAAGTCTGGGCACCAATAAAATAACAATACTTTTAAGGATTCCAGACGGTTGTCGATCCAAGGTAAAACACCTCGGGATCAGACAAATGATGCGCGGGCAATAAAATAAATCCTAATACAAAGGACCTCGAGTGCGATCATCGCACAAAGAACCTAACACGTTGGCTTGTGTTAGCAAGAAAAAAAGAAAAAAGGTTCCCGCGATCAAACGATCGAAAAAGGAAAGTAGTTGGTTTTATGAAGTAGTCCAGAACGGATATAGAGATTTTGTTGAGAGTTGGAGAGTCAAAGACTATTCGGTAAAACCGTTTTTAATTTAAATTGTCTGTTAAAGTGTATGTGTTAAAATTTATACCAAAATAAATGTTTACCGTCAATTCTAAAATAAATAATTAACCTAAAGCTGTTAAATATAAAAATCTTACAAAGTGTTTCATTTAAGGAATTGGAAGGACGTTGTTCAGAAACATATCCAATATAGGACAATATTGCGGGCATTGACAATTAACGTGATTTCCGTTGTGTTGATGTAAATTGGTATGGCCTCTCTCTTACACCATCACCGCCGCCTACTGGCCCAAAAGAGCCGAATGCCGGATCATTTGCAGAATTTCCTCGGAGCTGGAACCCTGTGTTAAAGGACAACCTAGGCCTAGAACCAGTCAGGACGAAGGACAAGTAAATCCAGAAGATCCAGCAAGACCCAGGACAGACCGTAAGTCGTTAATATATATTTATTAAATTACTGTAACAAAATCCGTCGGCCCACGAGGGAGAAAATATACGAGAATATATATATATATATATATATATATATATATATATATATATATATATATATATAACGTATTAACATAACACATCCCCATACTCACCAAGAATCCATTTCCCAAGCTGTAATAAATGCAAATTCCAATTTACAACGGAATATTAATCATCTCCCTCAATGACATCACCCCACATACAATTTTTCCCAAAAACCACCTCGGCTAACTTCCTATTTAAACTACATTCCTTGCTTGCGACCAACCATTTCTAATTTCCCCTGAAAATCATACTCTGTAATAAATGCATATTCAAATTTACAAGGGAATACTCACCATTTCCATCAACTACACCGAGTCGCATACATTTTCCCGAAATTGCTTCTGTTAATTCTCTATCTAAATTATATCCCATGCTTGCAACCAAGCAATTCCAATTTCTCCCGATAATCATTCCGCCCCACTTCTTGCTTAAACTAACTCCTCACTTGTAACCAGGCAACGTTTAGTTCCCCCGAAAACCATTTCGGTTCCCAATCCAGCTAAAACATGTAGAACCACACCAATTCTCTCTTACTAGCAAGCCAACAGCAAGATGCGTCGCCTTTCCACGAGACGACCATCGCAACGATCAAGACTCTTGACCATACTTGGCTATGCCACCGAAACAAATTTCCCGGTACACACAACCAAAGAATCCAACTCATCCTACACGGCGATGATTCCCCGGAACTAAATCCGATATACAGGCATAGCAACCCTTTTCAAAGTTCCTAGTAAGTGGCAGTGGGTTGATTTTAGCTATGACTGCACTGCCACGACGTGACGAACTTTTCCTCACCAGTAATTAGTCAGTCGAGTCACAACCACCGCCGAGCGCTCATCGCTCTTCCATCACCCCGTGTCGCGTAGGAAGTCCGCGCCACTGTATTAAGCAAAGGAAAGAAAATAAAAAGAACGAATTCAACCTCGGTAGCGTACACGCGAGCGGGAGTTATAAAGTAAATTATCGCGACCACGGAAAACTTAATGAACAGTATAATACGTCGCCGCAGCCTCGTAACTTAGTGGATAAAGTAAAGTCGGAAATTAGCGGAGATCGATAACTTCCTTCGCGGAGGCTAGTGTATTAAACTACTCATTGCACCACATATGCCTAAGTGCTACTGACTTTTAAATTGCGGTAATGGCGCAATATTTCGTACTGTGTAAAATATTGAAGAAATAAAGAACATTAACGTGGAAATCATTCAGTGCTTTTCATTCGTCTTTTCCCTTGTGGTGGATCTTCAAGTGCTTGCAACGTGCCCGAAGTGCGATCTTCTAGTGGACGGCTACCGGCGAATAACTACAGGGTATGGTCCGACTAATCGCACCTTTAAAATAATTGTCAACGATCTAAGCTGACTCAGTGGTGACTGTTCCATGGCTGTGAGTTCCGGATAAGAAAAGGAAAATAGAAAAGACGCGAAGTGCGAACGAGCTTACCATTATCGGTGGTATTACCCGCAACTATTCGCCGTTCCCCGGACTTCTGTCGGTGGGTGAGAGTGAACCGTACAGGTTTGCAGAATCAAACGCAAGAAACAACTTTCTTACTAACTCAGCCATTAAGGCAGCGATGTTACCAAATGCCTCTATCAGTCGAACGCCGACTGAGCCTCGAGAACGAGCCCGTCATTTATCATAATATTTGCATGATGTTCCCCCTGACATAGTCCGCCAGCCACTCTGGACATTGCCTATTGGACTCAGGCATGTGGTAATGGACTCACGTTCCATCCACCATTCCAAAACGTCGAAAAAGCCTGCTAAATTACCCTGCAACAACACCAAACCGGCGGTTGAATCATCAACGCGCTGCTGTTTTTGGTCGACGTTCAGCAAACGCTACACTATCGCGCCAATAGCTTTTTCATGTCCAAGAGATCCTGTAAAATGTATCCCGCACGTTCTTTTGAGATGCCGCGGTCCCAGTTAACTCTGCCAACTTTACATTTCGATCACTCAAAACAATTTGATGCACTTGCATCGCGATTTTGGCATTCATAGCCTCTTTTGGCTTTCCTGGGCGAGGCGGGTCTTCAGGCCCAGTTAACTCTCGCAACTTCACTTTACGATCACTCAAAATAATTTGCTGGACTTGCATCGCGATTTCCGCATTCATAGCTACTTTTGGCCTTCCAAAGCGGGGCGCGTCTTCGGTGCTTGTACGACCAATTTTAAATTCACATTTTCATTTTCATTTTTACAACATTTTTTATTTTTCTTTTTATATTCTTAATTTCTAAATTAAAGGCTAGACAAAAAATGCTTAAATTCTAGCTTAATTATCTTATATAATAACTTACTGGTCCTTCGCAGACGCTCTAAGCTAAACATTACTTAACATTTGTATAATTTGCCTTTCGGCGACAGAACTTTGTGGCAGTACTGATAATTAGTTGAAATACAAAGAAAAATTTGAAAAACTTTGTCAATTTTTTTTTTGTTTTTTTTTTCTTAAAATTGAACTTAATTAACTTACCTACGTTATTTTTTTTTTTTTTTTTTTAATTTTTATGTAAAAGCACTTAACCTAACTTAACTTAAATCTTATACTACCCTAATTCTAGAAAAGCTAAGTCTATGTAAGCTAGCTGATGATAGTATGATTCTTTACCGACTTTGGTACCCAAGTCTTTATATGCCATTCAACCACCAGAACTGTTGACGCTGTCTAATACTATCGTCCCGGTCTCTGTGGGAGATAGCCCTACTGAAGCGCAGGAGCTCTTCTTCGGTGCGCGCTACTTCCCGGTCGTAGCACAATCGCCCGTCTACAGATGATCTACTTACATGATAGATCAGCGGAATTCCGGATCTATCCTGTATAAGCCCTTCCATATACAAGTCAAGGAGCGCCTCTGGTGGAACAAAGCCGTTGCGACGCACGCTCTCATAGTACAAGGTGTTTGGATAATAGGCCCCGAAAATTAGGTCATTGGACGAGCTTATTGCTCTCGCAATATGTCCTCTGATTAATTTAATCATACAATTATCCACCCTATTTATGTACGCTTCATTATATAAAGTCTCATTTGAGTAATACTTTTTATAATTTTTAAATTCACTAAAGCACCGATATGCAGTTATTCTCTAAGGAGCAGATGTGGGATAACATTTCTGCAATCATTGTAATGATTGTTCAGAAGTGTTTCTCATAAAAAAAATGTTTTATCAGAATCCGATATTTCCGTTTTTCCATTTTTTTACGAAGGCTAAAGTAGCGAAACGAATAGACAAAATGTCACGAAACTTCATACATAAACCAATGACAGATGAGACACTCGAAATGAGTCATATTAATTGTACAGTGGTGCCACCTATTGAAAAATCCCGGGACTTTTCAGACCATATAGTATTATCCGTCTCTGGTCGGCGCATAAGAGTGAGCTATTTTGTCCACATTTTTCCTAACAATTACATACACTTCTGATATTAGTTTAGCAATTTGGTCTCGAATGCCCTCAAGCATCAAGTTGGTGGTTGATTTTGTTGGTTTTTACCTATTCCTTCAAGTGCCTGCATATTCCTAGGAAGAGGGATCAAATCAAAGGATCGTAGGGTTCATATCACAATTTTTTGCCATTAGTTTAACGCAAAATTTGATCACAAAATGTCAATGGTAACACGAGCTGGGAGTTCATGGTTATACTGTCTTGTTGAAATAAAACGTTGCAAAGGAATAATTGATCCTATCCAAACATAAGAACGATTTGCAATACATGCTGACTGTCACTAATAATGGTTACAGCTTTTCCTATAGCATCTTCCTTACCTTATAAAAGTATAGTTGTGACCCTCTAATAGCGGCTATTCTGTTTATTAATAAAGCTAGCCAAGTCGAAATGTCATTCATCACTCAAGGCGTGTAATTTTCTCCGCATATTCACAATTGCTCACTTATTTAAATAAATTTGTGGTAGTTACATTTACATTTACATTTACATTTACATTTACATTTACATTTACATTTACATTTACATTTACATTTACATTTACATTTACATTTACATTTACATTTACATTTACATTTACATTTACATTTACATTTACATTTACATTTACATTTACATTTACATTTACATTTACATTTCCATTTACATTTCCATTTACATTTACATTTACATTTACATTTACATTTACATTTACATTTACATTTACATTTACATTTACATTTACATTTACATTTACATTTACATTTACATTTAAATTAACATTTACATATTACCACCGCTAATCCAGGGGGTTACACGTCACCGTGCCCATTGGATGGTTTGCAGCCGTGTACGCCGAAAGGCATGAGAAAATTAATAAGGTATAGTTAGAGTGCTTCCGAAGAGCCAGTAAGTTAATGTAAGAATTATATTTGTAAAATAGAAGTTAACATTTCTTAAGTAAAATATGTAATTGAATTGATAAATAAATGTGGATATAAAACAAAAAACGAAAAAATTGTTTGCAGCCAGAGGTATACCAGCTGTATTATAATGGCACCTCTCTGACACCGGGTCGAATCAGAGCAGTAAGCAGACCTTACCATATCAAAGAGGGGCTCTGATATGGCGGACTATTTGAAACTCCAAGGCTCGTAGGAACAAAAATCAGTAATCAGTATATACAAAGCAATCCCACGAAAAACCCGGTCGGCGTAGGTGTGATGAGCCGACACTACCACAAGGGAACAAATCATCAAGAAAACACCGGCCCGCCGAAAACAAGACGTAGGGAAAAACGAAAAAGCGGGATATACGAGTCGGTACGTGGAATGTTCGAACGTTATATAAACCAAGCGCGATACAGACGGTCGTAGAAAACGCGAAACAATATAAAATGGACATCGTCGCGCTTCAAGAAGTCCGACTCCCACATCAAGTAATCGGAACCAACGGGCTTACACTGGCGTGTGGAGGTATCGATACACATAACCTCGGGACTGGATTCATCATAAGCAAGAAGATTACGCCCCATGTAAAAGATGTGGAATTTATTAATGACCGAATCATCGTCATCATTATCGGCACTACAACCGGGAAGCAGTCTTGGCGTTATTTAGCTAGTCCTGAGGCTTGTTAAATTTTCCATAATGATTTGTTTTTTTTTTCCGGCCAAGGTCATTAGTCTTGCGCCGTAATTAATGACCGAATGTCGGTGCTAAAAATACAGCACCCATGGCACAATGATGTACGTAAACGCCCCAACAGAATCTGACCACGAAGAAACACAGGACACGTCTTACGAGACCCTAGAGGATGTATTTAATAGGATCTCATCATTCGATGTAAAAATCCTTTTTGGGGACCTCAACGCGAAAATTGCAAAGGAAGATATTTTTCAACCAACTATAGGTAAAGAAAGTCTACATGACGTTTGAAATGATAATGGAATCCGAATTATCATGTTCGCAGCTTCAAAAGATCTAGTAGTGAAAAGCACGATGTTCAAGCACAAACAAATCCATAAAGCCACATGAATATCACCCGACGGCGTAACGCATAACCAAAGAGACCGCTTCCTCATAGACAAAAGACACCACTCGAATATCCTGGACATAAGATCATATAGAGGGCTCCTCGATAGTATAGTGGTTAGTATACCCGCCTGTCACGCGGGAGACCGGGGTTCGAGTCCACGTCGGGGAGCTTCTGGCGCAAGACTAATGGCCTTGCCCGGAAAAAACAAATCATTATGGAAAATTGAACAAGCCTCAGGACTTGCTAAATAAGGCCAAGACCGTTTCCCGGTTGTAGTGCCGATGATGATGATGATGATGATGAAGATCATATAAAGGAGCAGATTACGACTCCGATCATCTTCTAGTGATGGGCAAAATTAGGAGTCGGCTCGCAGCAAACCCACATGGGCAATCACGGAAGACGAGCAAAAAGTTCGACATTGATAAACTAAAAGACCTGTTCAAAAGGGCTTGTGGGGGCGATGGTTACTAGTACGCCGGCACGGGCGTGGGTTCAGCAACACACCCACGACTCGTTACGGGAAAAGAAATTGTTCACCAAGGAAAGGAGGTGGTAATTAACACACGCTGGAGTTTTTATTTTATCTGCTTACGCTTCTTTATTTTATTCAAAATGCAGATGTGATGAATTTATTGTCGTTTATTTTTACAAACGGGTTTAAACACAAACCAAAAGGAGGGATTACATTTCACTAAACATTCTCTGTCGACTGTTCTTAGGATTACTTTTCTTCCCTTTGATGCAAGACGACAACTGTACAATAAGCAATGTTTATTTAAAATGCCGATGTGTTGAATCTATTGTCATTTACATTTACAAACGAATTTAAACACAAACCAAAAGAAGGAATTATATCTCACTAAACTTTCTTTTCAACTGTTCTTAGCTCTCGATCGAGCTCCTCCGGATTAGAATTTCGACTTCTCGCGTGCGTTGTTTAAACTTGACTTAGAAAACGCCACCAAACCCTTTTACGGATGAAATACGACTCTTGCACACCGAGACCTTGACACGTGCGTGTGGTGTGTCGGTTAAAATCTGACTCCTTGGTGTGTGTGCACGCAGCGGTGGTTGTAAAGCGACTGACTTGGACCGAGGCACGAATCCATTCATGGTGTCGTGGCAGTGGAGGCATAGCTAAGTAAACTCACTGCCACTTACTAGGAACATGAAGAGGGGTTGCTATACCTGCATAGGAAATTTGTTTCAGGGAATTTCTGCCGTACGGGCTGAATCAGATTCTCCTGTTTGCTGTGTATACGGAGAAATCGGTAAGCGTAAGTTAGGTTATGGGTTGTCAGTTAGACAAGGGAACATGGGTCTTGACCGTTGCGATGGTTGTTCCGTGGAAAGGCAATGCATCATGCTGGTGACTTGCCAGCAAGAAGAATTGATATGATTTCAAATGGTTTAGGTATAATGGGAACCGAACGGTTTTCGGGAAAAATAAATGCTGCTTGGTTCCAAGCGAGAAAAATGGTTTAAGTAGGAAGTGAGCCGAAATGGTTTTCGGGGAAAACTGCATGCGGTTTGATTGTAGATGAGGGAGATGATTTAACATGTATTCCATTGTAGGATTTGAAATGTATTATATTGCAGGTTTTGAAAATGTATTCTATTGCAGATTTGGAAATGTTTACTTTGCAAGTTTTGAATGGGGAGTTGGGTTACGGTGACGCGCTGTTAGCGGTCAAAATTAGGTTGGAATTGTGGGTTGGTTCTCCGTGGAATATAGAGAACCTGTAGCATATACAGCCACAGAAAATTGAGTATTTAACTACAAATTGGTTACCTGTTTTCTTCCGCCGTTTTCCGTTGTTTTCTGGGGAGAGCTGAAGGTCCGTGCAGCACCTTTTTTTTCTGATTCAATATGGGCCGAGCAATAGCACTCTCCGTTTCCTTCTTTAGCTCCATCACCTGTGGTTCTTTTTCAGGTTCTTCGTCCCACACGATCAGGGCGGCCACCGCCAAATGGTGTTTTTAGAGAGAAGTCGACGTGCCTCTGCGAATCCAATCGCACCACAAAGGATGAGATGTCCACCTCCTGCTTTCGATCACTAATGTGTCTTTCACAGATCAAAACACGAGCATGATGGGTAGAGTGGGCCAATCCAAATTCAAACACTTGTGTTTTTAGTTTTACGTTCAATATTTTAACTTTTACTTTTACGCATTTTTAGTTTTACGTTTACAATTTGAACTTTTACTTTTACACATTTGTTGTGGTCCGGACGCCGTGCTTCCTCGGTATGAGGGAAGAGCGTGGACTTATTATTTTTTTTGATTGACTGTTATGATTTTCCAAAAACAACTCACTTATAATTCACGTACAACTGGCTTTTAAGATTTCCCAATTGCGACTATTCTGTTTATTTACAAAGTCAATCAAGCCGAAATCTGCTTTAGCGCTAATTATTATTTAAACAACAATAACAAACAATTATTTAAAGTTAATAATTAATAAACTTAATATGTTATTGCGACGCTAGCTGCTCCATAACAAATCATTCTCAACCTTTCTTTACGGCTGGCTAATATCAACTGAACTTTTTTTTTTTTTCTATTTTTTTTTTTTCTGACTTTTCACATTCAATTCGGACGAAAATCCAAGTTGCTATGTTTTCAATAAATAAAAAGGTGCAGGTTATTAAGTGTGCTGTAACTGGTAATATTGTGAATGTTTATGAATGGTATGTATTAAGTGAGAATGTAATATATGTTAAGTGAAGTTTTTAAGGATGTGTTAGGAGATTCAGTGTTAAATTTAATAAGGGTAGTATTCTGGAATACAACATCCCACCCTTCTTCGAGAAAGAAAATTATCCTTGAAGAGAATAATTTTCTAGTAACTATATGTTAGCTTAAGATTAATTAAAGACTTGGATTTTCGTTCAATTACATTACAATGGTTTTCAAAATTAATCTTTCATCAACGGTTACAATAATCAATAAGTTCTTAATACTAGAAAAATAGTCTATTTACATTATATATTAACTAAATTTTTACAATAATCAAAAAGGTCTTAACACTAGAAAAATAGTCCAAATAGTCTATTTACATTACATATTAACTAACTAAATTTAAATATTTCTCCTTGGAATCTTTTCTTTTCTTATCCAAAAGTTATTATATTAATTATATAATATTAATATTATTGTTTCAAAATTCTCATTTCCGTTCGAATATATATATTAATTCCAAAATTTCCAATACCTATATTACCTCTAAAATTTCCTTTCTTTCCTTTTCCGTTCGAATATATATTAATTCCAAAATTTCCAATATATATATTACCTCTAAAATTTTCTTTCTTTCGTCCCCCTCATTAACTTTTTTTTTTTTTTTTTTTTTTTTTTCATTTCCGTCATTTCCTACAATTGTTAGATTATTTCATATATATTGAATAATAAAACAAAGGCCATTTGTTATGTGTTTATCTTTTCCTTAAATTTATGGAAAAGTTTCCAAAACCTTTCTGGGCCTATTACTATGATGATTGAATAAAGATGATTATTACCAAAAATCTTCTTGAAAAATGATCTTAAATAATTTAAATGACGGTGTAACCTTTTATTTTTTTGTATTTTGCATTGGAATAAATTTTTATTGTTGAAAAAAAAGACTTGTAATGTATTTATATAGTTACTCTTTACAATACCTATTTTAGTTAAATTATTATTTTCATTTTTTATTATTTCGTGTTTGAGTAAGTGTTTGTGTTTGTTTTCGTTGTTTAAAATATTTATTGTTTTCGGCTTAGTGTTGTCATTGTCCATAGCTTTAACTGCTGTCGGAACGTCTACCTTTTCAGTCTTACTCACTGCTGATGGATCGTTTAGTTTCTCAGTCTCATTTACTGATTCGTATAGTTCTTCAGGCTTATTAGCTGTTAGAACATCTTGGTTCCCAGACCTATTTGCTGTTTGAACTATTTCTTCAGTTATATCTGCTGTAGAAACATTTAATCCGTCAGTCTTTGCTGCTGAAAAGATTTGTTCATCAGTATTAGCTGGTGAACTGACTTGGGTTTCGAATTTTATTGCAACTATTGGGTCTTCAGTCTTTAACACTGCTGAATTTTCAGTCTTTGTTGCTGAAGTGCCGTGGTTGTCTATTGGGATAGCCGGAATATTAGGGGTTTCTGTTTGTATATTTTCTGCAGGATCCGAATTTTCAGTCTTTAATACTGCTGAGTTTTCAGTCTTGGTTGCTGAAGTGTCTGCGTTGTCAATAGGGATATCTGAGATATTAGCGATTTCAGTCTTTAATACTGCTGAAAATTTCGGATTTTCAGTCTGTGTTGCTGAATTGTTTTCCAGAATGGGAGTATGAATCGGAGTCTTTATATTAGGGACAGGGTTATCTTCGTTTATATGGCTTGGTTTATAGGAGTATGTGGGCTCAGGGTAAATTTGGCTAGGAGCTTCATTAAAATGGTCGTTATCTATTTCCAAAGATCTAATGCTGTAAATAGAAAACTTTGGTCTGTCTTCCATAAATTTTGGTTGGCGTCAGGCCTCGTTTTCCGACTCTTGCACCCGAGAAAAGTGAACATTTTGTCTATCGTTTTGTCTATTGGTGGTCCTAGAATTTTCACCAAAACGATTTTCAGAGTTTGTAGGATTATTTCGGAATGGGTTACGCGTTGTTGTACCTTGTTGGTAATTTGTTGAAGCCGATCCATTCCTAGATATCTTGTATCTACACTCATTCTCTGTGTGATTATTCCGTCCACAGAAATTACATACAATGTTATATTCCCTTTTTATGGGTTGTCTATTCGGAAAAAAGTTGGATTGCATGTTCCGATAACATGTGTCCTGTGTATGCCCTAACTTACCACAGGTTTGGCAGACTATACTATTGAATGTAGGTTTTTCGTTATATTGATATGACCTGGGAGAGTTGTCCATTCGAGCACCATGTGATACTACATGTGCAATCGACTGTTTTAAATTATTTCCCCCATGGACTTTAGCTAGTATCTTTAGCTGTTCGTTCATTAGTCCATCTTCAAATGTTTGTACGGCCAATTTTTTGTTTTCTTCCATTAAGAATTCCCTAACCACGGCGTCTGCTGTTATTTCACACGTGGCAGAGTTTAGAGTCCTTAGAGCATTCGCGACTCTATCGCCGTATTCCCGGACGGTTTCTCTGTAGCGTTGTTTCAGAGAAATCAACTCATTGTGTGCCGTCGACCGAGATTGCTCCTCTTTATATTCCGATTCGAGTTTATCTTTTAAATCCTCCCACTTAGCGATTTGGCTATACCTAATCAGATCGTAAGCATGACCCTCCAGTCTATTTTTGACTAGCTCTAAAAACGTCTCGTATATATCCGGGTCTGCCTTCTTTATGGATCTAAATAAAACGTCTCCCCCGGAAATAAATTTACCTAAGTCGCAGGGTTTCCCGTCAAAGGTAGGGACGATTCTGAAAACATCAGAAATTCCGACAGAAAGAGCCATTTCAGGGGGTTTAATGTGTATCGGTTGATAGTGGATTTGTTCTTCCCCCTGCCTAGCCGCCTGTCTCGTGTAATATGGACTCGTAATAGTGAAAGTTTAAAATAATGTATGGCGAAAATTCAATTCTTAAAATATGGTTAACTTAAAAATATGGTTATGGAAAAATTGGCCTTTCTTTTGGTTATTCAATATATATATATATATAGGAAAGAAAAATAAATTGGTCCCAAAACTGAAAAGAAAGAAAATTCGACGAGAAAGAAAGAAAAAAAACGGAAATGTCTTCGAAATACTGAAATGAGAATTTGCAAATAATTTAGATAGAAATTTCTATCCAAAAAATATTCTATTGGGATAAGGAGAGCTTCCAAGTAGGAAATATTCCTAAAAAAAAATAGAGAGAAAAGTCGCTAAAAAAAATTCTTACTCTACTAAATGTTGTCGTTGTACTGTTGATAGCAGTCTTGAGTGTTGCTGTTTTGTTTTTTTTTCTTCAGTTCTCCTTGGTTGTTTCCTTTGTGTGGTTCTTTTTCTTTTTAGATTTTTTTTTTCTTTGACGCCAGGCAGACTTCACGTCCTAAAGTTGATTGCTCATCCTGGTCTTTGCTGCTTTCCTTTTTTTTTCTTTTTATTTCGTTGTTTTATGTCGGGGGGTTTTTTTTTTCTTCTTATTTTGGTTTGGTTATTTCTCCTGTTTTTTTTTTTCTCTCTTTTCTTCTTGAAAAATTTTTTTTTTCTTCTTCTTATTTGGTGTTCACTTTTCTTCTTATAAGCAATTTTTTTTTTTTTTTTTTTTTATTTTTGTTTACTTTGTTTTTCGTTGTTTTATGTTTACTTTTTTCTTCTTCTTATAAACATTTTTTTTTGTTGTTTTAAATTTTGTTTTGTTTAAAAAATTTTTTTTTTCTTGTTTTTTTTTTCTTCTTATTTTCTTCTTTTTATTTGGGATCCTTTGGTTGTATCCCACCGCTGCCACCAGTGTTGTGGTCCGGACGCCGTGCTTCCTCGGTATGAGGGAAGAGCGTGGACTTATTATTTTTTTTGATTGACTGTTATGGTTTTCCAAAAACAACTCACTTATAATTCACGTACAACTGGCTTTTAAGATTTCCCAATTGCGACTATTCTGTTTATTTACAAAGTCAATCAAGCCGAAATCTGCTTTAGCGCTAATTATTATTTAAACAACAATAACAAACAATTATTTAAAGTTAATAATTAATAAACTTAATATGTTATTGCGACGCTAGCTGCAACATAACAAATCATTCTCAACCTTTCTTTACGGCTGGCTAATATCAACTGAACTTTTTTTTTTTTTCTATTTTTTTTTTTTTCTGACTTTTCACATTCAATTCGGACGAAAATCCAAGTTGCTATGTTTTCAATAAATAAAAAGGTGCAGGTTATTAAGTGTGCTGTGAACTGGTAATATTGTGAATGTTTATGAATGGTATGTATTAAGTGAGAATGTAATATATGTTAAGTGAAGTTTTTAAGGATGTGTTAGGAGATTCAGTGTTAAATTTAATAAGGGTAGTATTCTGGAATACAACACATTTTTAGTTTTACGTTTTCAATTTGAACTTTTACTTTTACACATTTTTAGTTTTTCGTTTTTACAATCGTCTTTTCTGATCTTTCTTGTTAAACCAACGGGGCCTTCCAGTTTTCTTCCTTTTTCAGCTAAAAACAAAACCGTCTTTCTTCCTTGCAACTGTGTTTCTAGCACCGAACTGTCTTCAACCAATCAACCGTATTTTTCCAAAACAAAATCAAAAACAACCGGAATCGAAAATTCCTCTTGTTGTTTCCCTCTCTCTCTCTCCATCGACATCCACTCCGAAAACAGAGTTCGAACTTGCACACGATCCACACTCGAACAGGGGCATGTCCGCACACTCACATGTGGATCGTGCGCTTTTCCCACCACCTTCCATCAAATTATAATAAAAACCAAATTATCTAAAATCAACTAAATGATGGGTGTGGTGGAAGTCGCACGTAACAAACCCCCACAGGCCGAATATCAAAACGGACTAACGAATAGATTTAGCATTCTGGAAAATGGGAGCAGTGAGGAAGAGGAAGCCAATAGTGGACACTAAATGGACATCGATCAAAGACACACTCAAACAAACAGCCCAAAAGGTATTCTGATTTAAGAAAACAATTAAGTCCAAACCTTGATTTGACGATGAGTGCAGGGCGAAGATCGAAAAACGTAAACACCTCAGAGTGATCAACTTAGAAACACATGATTAAGTGTTACGTCCAAAACCACCCACCCGTTAATACATACCTCTTTGGAGCCAGTCTCGGCCTATTAATTGCGTTACACGCAAGATCATCCACTAAAAGGATGAAGCACTCCCCAAGCCTTAGCATTGCCCCATACATTAAACGGGCCCATATCAAATTCAATATCAAACAAATTGAACTAAACGTCCAATTGGCCATATTTAATTTAACATAAATCCAAGACGTGAAATACGAACCAGATGTTCAACACGCAAATTCTCCTGGACCCAAATCTGCGGACCAGATGACTAACACTTAAGTAAAGTTGGTAAGAATCATAAAATGCGCGGTGGCAAATTTATGACTCTGTAAAGGATGGCTTACCCAAACCAATTCCCACAGACAACCTCGCTTTCTTTTCAGCTAACCAAGCAATTAGCACCATAAAAACGAACCACATGTTCGTTTTATCGTACCACCCACAGAGAGGATCATATATGCACATTAGTAAGATCATTTGCTGATTGTCCTTTTGTGTTTCCCTGTTGAACCGACGCCGGAGAAAAAGGTCATGGAGAACAAAGGAGATATCCTTCGATCTGCAGGACGAAAGGTAAAAGTTTTCGTTCGTTTGTAAAACTACAGAGGGGTTGGTATTTGGTTATAGACCGAGACGGTCGTGATTGTAAAGTGTTGTGCGGGTTGTTTCGCGGATGTTTGAAGTGATACTCGAATTACGAAGACGGGATTGGTGCGTGTAGACTTAAAATAAATGTACAATACAGTATGAAATTAAAATAAATGTAAAACACAGTGTAGACTTAAAATAAATGTACAACACAGTGTAAACTCAAAATAAATGTAAAACACAGTGTAGACTTAAAATAAATGTACAACACAGTGTAAACTCAAAATAAATGTAAAACACAGTGTAGACTTAAAATAAATGAACAACACAGTGTAAAATTAAAATAAAAGAGTAAACAAAGAAACCAACACCGAACAAGAAAAGAGTTTCCTTTTGGATCTTAAGGAGGCCTGCGGAGTTCAAATTGCCAGGTAAGGGACTCAGCAATAAACAAAAGTAAAAAAGGAGTAAGTAACAGATAATTAATTATATATATAAGTATATTCAAAATAACCTATCAGAAGTCAACGCAGAAAGATACGCGACAATTCGGAAAGAGACAATCAAACTTTTCAAGCGCAAAAAACGCGAATGGGAGAAGACTCGGACCGAAAAATCCGAGAAAATGCCAAGCGAATGTATGCTGGCATAAACTCATTAGATATGGCTACCGAGGAAGAGCCTACATAATTCGAAAGGCAAATGTTTGTCTAGTCACAGAAACAAACAATATCATGACAAGACGGAAGCAGTACTTTGAAAACCTGCTCAATGTACGCACCCATCAACCACAAATAAACGCACCTGACCTACATATAGCTGGGCCTCAGATCCCAGAGCCCTCTCTCAACGAAGTTGTAGACGCAATAAATCGATTGAAAAACAACAAGGCTCCCGGAGTCGACAGCATACTGGTAGAGCTTATAAAGCATGGTGAAGAGGCAACCGCTCGAAAGTTCCACCAACTGATTAATCAAAAAAGCCTACGGCTCAGTCGCAAGGCAAAGACTGTACCATATTGTAGTTGAGTTGGGAGTCCCGAAAAAAAAATACGACCCTCATTCAAATCTGCATGAACGAAAATAAAGGGCGAGTTAGAATAGAAAATCACATCTCAGAACCATTTGAAATCCGGGACTGTCTTTTTAACCTTGTGCTGGAGTAAGTCATCAGAACGGTACAAGACGACAACGTGGCCAGATCATCCCTGAATGGGGTCACACAACTGCTCGCATATACGAATGACATCGCCGTTTTGTGCGATAATCTCGAAACTGTAAGTAAAAACAGTGAAATCATCATCCAAGCGGCAGAAGAGGTGGGTCTAGAAATAAATGAAGACCAAACAAAATATATGATTACGGCGCGAGCAGGTGGTCTTCGGGGAACACACATAAACGTCATGACCAAGGTATTTGAAAAAGTTAAAAAGTTTAAATATCTTGTAACAATACTGACGGTCAGTATCGATATGTCGAAGAAAATTAACAAAAGATTACATTCCGGCAACGCTAGTTGGCACGCAGTCAGGAAACTGCTGAAATCCAAACTGATATCACATAATGCTCCGTGTCTATAGAACCATAATCATGCCGATTGTTCTAGATGGATGCGAAACATCGCCTCAGAAAACGGGAAAACAAATTTCGCGTATTCGAGAACAATGTTTTAAGGAGTATCTTTTGGAATGGACAATGGAAGAAACTCCACAACCACGAATATGAAGAGTTATACCACAAACCTACAAAAGTGAGAGTAATCAGGACATGTGCGAGAATGGGCCACGATAGGACCGTGCATAGAATTCTTGACGGTCGATCGACGGGATGGTCGCGACGGAGATGGGTGGAGAATGTTAGTTTTGATCTTGAGGAAAGCGAATCGGATGGTCAAGCGTGGAGGGAGAGCGTACAGGACAGATGGCAGGGTCGAGTCGGTGAGGTTATGAACTTCCGGGTTCCTACAGGCCAATAAATAGAAGTAAATAGTAAGTTCTAATCTCTGGCAGGTCAGTGTGAGATAGACAACGACGAAAAAATGTTCTCCCCGGAATAAATCCATTAACCTACTTGGCATGAATTGTAGGTTAACTAAAAATAACCAAAGACGTTAACGTAAAGCTTCTGATGTTCAAACTGTAACGTCCTCTGGTTACTTGGTGTTTTTATCCCAACTTGAGTTTCAATCGCTAGTTTTATTCCTGATATGTAACATATAATGGCGATTGTTCTCACTCATTTATCCAAGTTTTGGTCAATATTTTTAAACGCCTCCATGCAATACCGCCTTGTCTCTTAAAGCTCTCCCTCATAACTTATATGCCTTAGTGTCTTTCCTTATCGAAGCACTTCTTGGTGTAAACGCAGCTAGAAAACCCCATGACCACAACATGTAGCAGTACCTATCAACTTAACCACAAATCATCCTAGGACGTCCAAGTGGCACTCTAATAGAAAACTCTTATATCCAATAATGATAAACATAGCCATTCATTCTCAATAGCTAGGTCATCAAGAAGAATAAGCACCCAACAGTAAAAATAACAAATGTTATAATAACGACCGACAGCCCAGCCAGCAGTTACTCTTCGGTTGAAGGATTTGTTATCTCAAGGAAAATATGTTGAAAACCACAATGCCCTCGTTCCAGAGTTATCCGTATACATCCCATTCACTTCAATATGCTGACGACAGGATGCGGCCATTTAGTATACCTGCAACACCTACACGCACATCCTGACATTTACTATCTCCGATTTTCCCCTGGTAGCAAAGGAGATTTAAGCAGATTTCGTTCAATGCCACTTTTCCCATTTTCTACCGCAAGTATTTCATTAACGTACCTCATGATGGGAAAGTATCTCCCCCACAGAATCATTCCGAGTAGATACAATGAGAAGTCGTCCTTCTGAACCAATGGACACCGTAGGTCTTGTTGAAAATGCTTAAATTGAATTTTGAATTTCTCCCACATATTTTCATTCACATTTTAATATCCTGCAGTGTTTATTCAACGTCTCTGCGATCCTTCGGTACAAAAAGCACAAACATTATCTGAAAGTTCTTGTAGACACCCAGTAGCAAAGGTGACTTGGTGAAAGATTGCGGTAGTAAACAGAATGCAACTGGTCTCATTATGCGGGGGTTTTACTCGTCAGGTTCATGTAAATTTGAACGTGGTATACAGGTGCAGCAGGATCTTCAACAGAAGGAGGATGGTTTAGCTAACTAATGGATTCTCATCTGAGATGCTCTTGCTATGAAATGCAAAGTCAAAAACGGGCAGGCAATGAGCCACAACGTGGACTATTCAGTTATTCAGTGCTTCAGAATTCAGAGAACGATAGAAAGTACCTTCTCGGGCTACTCAAGATATTTTTCGATTAAGTATTATTGCGATGCTGTCACCGGAATATTGTTTTTGTTATGAAACTCTAGTTTGGCGAAGCAGTTGAAACATCTCTAGAGGACTTTTCTTTCGAAAACTCAAACTCATTCCATCAGTGGCGAAGATGATACTGGGAATATGTATGAGATTGCTGGCCTGTGCAAATTTGTTACAAGACTATGTCAGATGCAGCATTTATTGGTCTTTTACTGTTGAAGATCTAAATTCTTGGGCGAGAATTTAACGGAAAAGATAGGTAACATTAAATTTTTTGTTTATATACCCATCTTGCACAAAATTTTCTCGTACCGAGTTTTTGTGTAAAGACAAAGTAGCAAATTATATTTACTGTTGCAATAAGTGTGCCAACATACCGAATTAATAATTTTATTTTTGTTCTCTCTGGGCAGGGGTAGAACCCTTTCATCCTGTCATAGTCTATATATATATTCCTCGTATAGTATGGATGCTTTTTAGCTTTTTGTGTCACGCATTAATCCTCCACTCTCATTGTTTTTCCGTATTCTGTCTAATAGCATTTCCTTCTTGACAAAGAGGCACAATACCAAGCACATGGACTGAACTCGAGGTCAGATACTAGGTTAAGTTTACAAAATTACACAAATCGCAATTGTGACAAACACATAAACAGGAATCCTGTACGAACACACTCCGTACCTGTTTAACTGAGCCTAATTCTCCCACGGGTGAGTATCCCAGTATTGTGTCTCACAATGTGCACATCACCGCAAACATCTAAATTTTATTTAGTTTTTTGCCCCCTATACTTATATGCCTCCGCCAATGTCCTTCAGTATCAATCAATCTCACAATTTAACAAACACGACTTTTATTTCTGTATGGCTCCTGTAAACCCCAAAAAGTGAAAGAAAAAATTACAGCCATTACAACAGTTGTTGATATCCTCATATTTCAAAACTTACTAGATATTGATAAGCTTATTATTATCAAGTGTTGCCAGTGGATGTCTCTAACGTCTCTCACTATATAAAATCAAGTTCTGTATGTTTTCAGACACAAAGCGAGTAGTACATTCCCAAGATCACAAGTTACAATGCCTGATGGATTTTAATGAAATGTTGATATTCAGCAAATAAGTCTTCAAATTTAACGAATTTTTCATTTTTCTAACCCAGAAAGGTACGTGTTGCACATTTTAGCAATAAACAGCCCCGTAGAACTCACAACAAATCTCCAATTTAATCAATCAGCCAACCAGACTAAAGATATTAATATGCAAAACCTTAAGACTCAATCACCACCAAACCCAAGATCCCAAGACTCACGATCCCAAGACCCAAAATCACAAGACTCAAGATACCAAGATTCAAGATCTCAACTTCAAATTCTCAAGTTCAGGAACCAGAGACTCAAGGCATCAGGTTTAAAGGTGACAAGACATCAACAGCTCAAGGCTCAAAGCCTAAAGATTCGGGGTCCTAAGACTCAACCATTTTTCACGTATGTCCTCAATACTCAAGACTCAAGACTCCAATACTTAAGACTTAAGACCTCAATACTCAAAACCTCAATACTCACGACCTCAATACTCAAGACCCCAATACTCTAGACCGCAATACTCAACACTTCAATACTCCAGACCTCAATACTCAAGTCCTCAACACTCAAGACCCGTATACACAAGACCTCAATACCCATGATCTCAGTACTCAAGACCCCATATACTCCAGACCTCAATACTCAAGACCTCTATACTCAAGACCTCTATATTCAAGACCTCAATACAGACGACCTCAATACTCAAGACCCCAATACTCAAGACCCCAATACTGACGTCCTCAATACTCAAGACCTCAATATTCAAAACGCCAATACTCAAGACCACAATACTCATGCCCTCAACACTTAAGATTCAAAACCCAATACTCAAGACCGAAGACCTCAATATTTAGGACTTAAGACCTTAATACTGAAGATCTTAATGTTCAACACCTCAAAACTCAAGAGCTCAATACTCCAGACCTCAATACTCAAGACCCCCATACTTGAGACCCCAATACTCAAGA
Organism: Microdon myrmicae; assembly: GCA_963931805.1. Taxonomy (NCBI): domain Eukaryota; kingdom Metazoa; phylum Arthropoda; class Insecta; order Diptera; family Syrphidae; genus Microdon; species Microdon myrmicae. The sequence goes on from OZ007502.1 coordinate 113,640,626, forward strand.
CGTCAATACTCAAGACCCCAATACTCAAGACTTCAGTACTCAAGTCCTCAATACTGAAGAGCTCAATACTCATGGCCTCCATACTCAAGACCTCAATACTCCAGACCTCAATACTCAAGACCTCAATACTCCAGACCTCAATACTCGAGACCTTAATTCTCCAGACCTCAATACTCAAGATCTCGATACCCAAGACCTCAATACACAAGATCTCAATACTCAAGACCTCAATACTCAAGACCTCGATACTCAAGACCTCAATGCTCAAGACCCCAATACTCAAGACTTCAGTACTCAAGTCCTCAATACTCTTGTCACAAGCCAAAACTTCTCTTCACCAATTTTTGCAGGCTTGTCGAGATAGTCAACGCCTGGCGATAATGCTTTTAGTTATATCTTGTGGTTGATTGTATCGGTCCAGCATGTGGGTAGCCAGATATTTTTGATTTTATGGTCCCAAAGATCGAACAGTTCGACTCCTTACTGAGCTTTTTGGTAGAGCGGGAGTGGTGCCCGTAATAGTGTTGCCACAAACTCAACACTTAAAGGCTGAACACCTGAACAGTCAAAATCTAAGGTTCCAAGATCTAAAAGTAAACACCTAAGGGCCCAATACCAAAATGCTCAACTATGGACTCAGGAGATTATGCTTCAAAAACTGCAAGACCCAAGCACTCAAATATCAAGATCTCAAGACTAAAAATATTAAGATGTCAGACCCTAAGGGTGAAGATATCAAAACGAATACCTGAAAACTTAAGACCGCGAGACTGAAGATATCAAAAATTAAATACCCTACAAATCAGGATCTCAATGTAACTTATTATCACAGACCTCAAGACTTCTGATCTCAATACTTAAGACTTCAGGATACAAAACCAATGAGATAAGACCACAAGTCTTATAACCTCAAGGCAAAACCCTTCACGTCTCAAGACTTGAGAGTTTCAGAACGTCAAAATTGAAAGCCTCAAGAATCAAGAATCAGAACCCCAAGACTGAAGACCTATATTTATGCAAGAACCTAGCCCTAAGGCTTCGGTAACCAAGACCCCAACGTCTCAAGGCTTATGATCATAATATATAAGATCCCAAGTCTCATAATCTCAAGACAAAAGGATTCAAGACTCAAGATCTAGAGATTCGGGGCATTAAAATTAAAAACCTCAAGAATCAAGAATGAAAACTTTAAAACTGAAGACTTTAATATGCAAGATCTTACGACCTAGGGGCACGGAAACCAAGACCCTATAATCTCAAAATATGATCACAATAATAAGACCCCAAGTCACAAAATGTGAAGACTAAAGCCTCCAAGACTCAAGACCTAGAGATTCGTGGCCTTAAAACTAAAAACCTTAAGAATCAAAACTGAAAACCTCAAAACTGAAGACCTTAATATGCAATACATTACGTCCTAGGGGCCCGGTAATCAAGACTCCAACATATCAAGACTTATGATGACAATATATAAGATCCCGAGTCTCAAAATGTCAAGACTAAAGCCTTCAAGACTCAAGACCTAGAACCGCAGGTCCTTAAAACTTAAAACCTCAAGAATCAAGAATAAACCTCAAAACTGAATACCTTAATATGCAAGACCTTAACACCCAGGAGCCCGGTAACCAAAACCCCAGCATCTCCAGACTTTTGATCAAAATATATAAGATCCTAAATGTCAAAATGCGAAAACTAAAGCATTCAAGTTTTAGGAGCTTAAAACTTAAAACCTGAAGAATCAAAAACGAAAACCTCAAAAGTGAAGACCTAAATATATAAGACCTTAAGATCTAAAGGCCCGATAACAAAGACCCGAACATCTCAAGCCCAATATCGCAATATTTCAGAGGCTTTGAAGCCTCACAAAACACGGCATATAAAGACTCAACGCCTAAAGTATAAAGACAACGATTTAACACATAAATATTCACCCAAAAGACTTAATACATAAGGACTCAACATCTTACGACTACTCACCTTGATATTTAAAAACTCAATATCTAACGATTGAAAACCTGAAGACTGAACACCTAGAGACTAAATGCCTGAAGATTCAACATCAGAACGTTTAGGGGTCGTAAAATCACCACCGACTCCACACGTAGAAGTTGAACACCTGAATACACAAAACCTGCATCTAAAAACCTGACACCTTGGGGCTTGACACTAAAAACCCAAACTAAAGATCCAACAACCAAAGATCCAACACCTAAGACACGAGTTTATGCTTCAAAAACTTCAAGATTCAAGCTCTCAGGAATCGGAATCTCAAGACTCAAAAGATCAAGCATGTTCCGTTTCGCCGGAGTTTTGAGGAGAGGGAGAGGCAATGTTGTGTGGCTCTCCTCAAAACTCCGGCGAAACGGAACACGCTGCCAGACCTTAAACTCATTACCACAAAACGTAAGACCCCAAAATTGAAACCCTAAAAAATCGAGACCTCAAGACACAACGCGGTAGTGTATTCTTAAAATACAAGACCTCAAGACTCCTACGTTAGACTTTTGTAATGTAAGGCGTTAATGGATGTTTGACCAACTCCCTTCTATTTAGAACATGTAATGGTTGTGGAGCCTTAAAGTAGACAAGTGCCAGATCGCCTAAAAAAATCCAGTAAAAGAAAGAGTGACGCATATTTGGGCGTCGGGTCTAACTGGTCGACAAATTAATCAAAAGCTGAAAGTCCTAAAGAAGAGTTCGTTGTTGGGGCAGAGCACGAATGCCTTAGGAGTCTGCCAAGAAGTGTATCATCATCATCATCGGCACTATAACCGGGAACCGGTCTTGGCCATATTTAGCAAATCCTGAGGCTTGTTAAATTTTCCATAATGATTTGTTTTTTCCGGGCAGGGTCATTAGTCTTGCGCCAGAGGCTCCCCGATGGGGAATCGAACCCCGGTCTCCCGCGTTCGATTCCCCACCGGGGAGTCAAGAAGTGTATTGATTAGTTAAAATGACGGGCAGGTGACGAATGCTGTAAATATCAGCCAGAATGAGAAACAATACAGTAAGAGGTATGTTTGAATTTGATTTATTAATTGAAAATTCGTTCCTTAAATACAATTTCTCCCACCAACATTTCCATTGCAGACCGATAACAAATAGGTTAGAAGCCATCATATTTCGGCTGTTTCATCAATTACTTCGTCATTTCAAATATATTGCACATAGCAAGGCTAATCCACAATGACGCCCCTTTCAGATGACACGAATACAGGTGAGCGTCATGCACCGTGATATCTCATATTATACATGACACATATCCAACGGAACATCTGGGAAATGAGCATTGTAATGTCGTCAGGTATTTTGTTTCAATTAACTGAATTATGATCCAGTGCGAAAATATGTTACGGTATCAATGGGTACACTGCACTTTTTTTCTCTTTTTTTACACTAACGCGCACACATAAGGGGATTTTGAAGTATTCTTAAATGTCAGAGCACAGTGCGAGCGGATGGAGAGGAAGTGGATAAGGAAAGGAGGTCTCGCTGTATATTGTTCTTTAATGTCGGGAAAATGTCTGAAGGGGCGGAACACATTCAGCAAGTTCAGTTGAGCAACGACCGTGGTAATACCTATAGGAAAGAGATAGGCATGATACGTTGCACATGTGTTCTAACGGCGGAATCACCTTAAGACGATTGGGGGAATGCCATCCGGACCAACGGATTTGTGTGCGTTTAGCTCTTTGAGGGCCCCGGCAACAGAACGCGTTCGGAATCGAATATGGCTCATGGTGTGCTGCTTATGGTCAAGTTGAGGTGGAACTGATGTGATATCAGGCAGCGTTGAGTTGGCTGCAAAATGTGCAGCAAGTAGATTCGCCTTCTCTATTGCAGTGGTGACTGGTTTGTCATCGACTATAAGCGATGGAATGGATGAAGAGACTGAGTTTTGAATGTTTTTCACGAATGTCCAGAAACTTCTACTACCTGTGGGAGAGTGTAGTATTTTTTGTCTTACTCTCTGGTCATGCAAGAACTTTGCGCATTGAATATACGCATTGCAGTCATTTCTAGCTCTCTTCAATCTTTTCCGCTTTTCCTCAGTATTGTTTGATTTATACAACCGATAGCTCAACTCTTTAGCCTTAATGGTTTCTCTGCACCCGGAATCGAGCCACATATTTCTCTTGGGTTACATACTCTTTACTCTGTGTGGAATAAAGGTCCGCATGCCAAGTAGAGTCGTGTCTGTCAATGTGGCCGCTATAGAGTCAACATCGTTATTGAGGAAAAATAACGACCAATTTAGCCTCCCAAAAAAGTCGTTCAGACCTTCCCAGTTGGTTTTCTCGTAGAACCATACTGTTCTTTTGGGAGCTTTCTCATTAACGTTACTGTTGGTTAGAGGAAATTTAGCTGACACGACACTGTGGTCTGAAGTGCCTAAGGGCGAAGAAACTTCGATTGTGTATTTATTTGGGTGGGAGGTGAGAAACAGGTCCAGAGTGTTGGTGAAATGACTATATATATCTGGTACCCGTATTGGCTCATTGACAAGTTGAGTTACACTATTTGAATCAGCAAAAAGCTGGACATATTGACCTTCAGGCGTTGTGTGTCCGTAGTGACGAAGCCACTGAAAGTTAACTTTAAGGCACATGATCTCAAGAGTCAAGACCACACGACCCAAAACCTCAAGACTCAAAAGACATCAAGTCACCAGAACTGAAGGGTGAAGACCTTGAGATGCCACACCTCTAAACTTAAGATCCCAAGACATAAGAGGGCAATGCGCTCTTAAAGTTCAATACCTCAAGACTCCTGGCCTCAATAGTTAAAACTTTAAGAAAAAAGACTTCAAGAGTCAAAACCTCAAAATGGAACATCTCAAAACTCGATACGTAAAGAACCAATATAACCTTAAAAACCAAAACTTCAGGACTTCTCACCCCAATACTTAAGGCTTTTAAAAGAGGAGATCTCAAGAGTCAAGACCTCACGACTCGAAATCTCAAAACTTAAAAGGTCAATGCACCAGACCTTAAGGGTCAAGATCTTCAGACGCTACACTTCAAAACTTAAAATCTCAAGACATAACACTGCATTGCACTCTTAAAATACGAGACCTCAAAACTCCTGCCCTCAATACTTAAGACTTTAAGAAGCAAGACTTCAAGAGTCAATACCTCAAGACTCAATGTCTCAAAACTTAAGATCAAGATTTCAAAATTCAATGCTCAGGCAAAAACCACGATCTCAATATAACCATAAAAACCGAGTCCTCAAGAATTCTGACCTCAATACTTAAGAATTCAAGACACAAGATCTCGAGAGTCATGATCTTACGACTAAAAATGTCAGGACTCAAAAGATCAACGCGGCAGACCTCAAGGGCCAATGTCTAAAGACGCCACACCTCAAAGCTTAAGACCATGTAGCGATCCTAAATCGCTACTTCTATCTAAATCCCCAATAACATCAAAAATCCTATCCATAATCCCATAACGAAAAACCCAAATTTCATATCGAATCAATGAGCGATAAATTAAACAAAAGTTAATTATCGCACATTGATTCAAATTCCACATAACACATCCAAATCCCATATTGAATCACATGTACAACGAATTTAACCAAAAGTTAATTCATCATACATTGACTCAATTCCTAAAAATCCTAACATCATGAAGTGCTAAATTCAAAACGCATTTCATGATTCCCTTCCCAGAATCTATCCAACAAAAACCTTTAAACAATTCCCGGAACAAAATTCCAATCGAAGCACGCCAAGCCTTGCATACGCTTCTTGGAATTTTGACATTAAAATAGTTGACAAAAGTCAACTCCAAAAAAAAAAAGAATTAAATTAAAAGAGAAAAAATTAATAGAATAAATAAAACAAAACGAAAAATACTAAATGTGTTGTGTTTTTGTGTTGTGTTCTACATCCAGCCGTGCAGCTTAACCGCGGACATCATTTGGTTAAGGGTAAGTTTGGTGGATACCCAATAAATATTTGTGAAGGAAATAAAACCCAACAACGGCAGTGTATTCTTGAAATCCAAGATTCCTACCCTCAGTATTCCAAGCTTCAAGAGATAAAACTTCACGGGCCAAGACATCATGAGCCGCATGCAGAAGACAAAAACATTAATGAAAACGTACCGAAACATATCATGGCATGGTGTGGTAGTGGCACTGTAGTATACAACAACAAGACTAAAGACCGACTGTTGCGGATTGACAATTATATGCTCGGGGAGAATCTAGTACATCGTCTAGTACTCTCCCCGACAAATATTCACCATACCTGCCGACAACTCGATAACAGTGCACAAACAACTGTCAATAAATTGTTTACTGCTTTTGGTGCTCGATTTTTAACTATCTGCAACTGTCAATACTTTACTTGCTTTTTTGGTGCACGATCTAGGGGATATAATTGATTTTCAATGATCAACATTAATTGGATTTCTATGAACTTTATATTGATTTAATTTGCACGCCACCACGTGGCTGTTGAATTTGTAAACTTTAATTGATAGTTACTGCTTTAAGTAGTTGGTGAATAAAGTTGTGTTCATCGACAAGTCCATCGAGAATTTATCGGTTTTCATTTGAGTTGATGAGTTATCTAAGTTTTCGCAAGTCAATTCGTTCATATATACAGATATATCTACCAACCGTGCCAAAAGGTTTGGATTCGCTGCTGAAGCCCAACGCTAACGACATTCCTCGTTCGGCGGAACACAAAGGATCTCGACCGACGACATTCCTCGTCTGGCACCGAGATACACAACACCGACTGCCGCCGATAAGTCTGTAGCATTTAAGAGATCAAATCTATGATCTTTAAGTCCCTGTAAAGAAAACTTACCTTCATGCATTCTCTTCGCATACCATTGCTCCTTAAGATTTTAGATTTAGATTTTATTAACTTACCAGGAATTTCCAATCAATTTCGGCATCTACGTCGCCAGTTAAATTTCCTTAGAGGAATTCCGGTAAACAAATAATTAGATTTACATACATTTGTAACCTTAATGACAGGGACCATAAATACTGCGCCGTCTATTTTCCCAGCCGCGTCATGTACCTTTTCATACATATTGCCTGGCAACCTTTTTTGTTTGTCTTATCAATAAACAACCCAAGCAGCTGCATATAATTAGCGCAATAGATGCCGAAACCAAATTCCCCAGCATTTCCTAATGCAAATATGAACCCGGTTTCTACTGCAGCCAGAGATGCTATAAACATCTAATTTGCTTTTAGCACCTTTTTCTCCCAACGTCGAAAATAGCGACGAGGCATCGTGTAAACAATGACCCGCATTACCAACGGCGCATTTGGTCATTTTTCCCTATTGTCCTTGCCACCTGCCTGCTTTCGAACACGTGCAACAACATTGAATCTGTTCGATCGCGCACATATACCACTGCACCAAAAATATCGCATTTTCTTAGTGGTCACACCCTTAAGAGAAAAGTTTTACTCTCTCTCTTCCTTTTTTTCTTAGCGAAATCATCTCTGCATGAGATGACGATCGCGAGGTCGTATGCCAACAAACTATTCGGTTGGTTCGCCTTCCGCACCCCGTGGCGTCTGGGGATGCGCATACCCTGAGTCGAACAAGTCTCTGCGCGAGTGCTAAAGTCTCCTTGTTAGTTAAGTCCTTAGTAACACACCAATTCTTTGTACCATGTAAATTAAAATAAAACCGAGTTAAAAAAAAAAACAAACGATTCCAGAGTGCTTGTACTCGACTAGTTATACTCCGTGAATGTGTACCAAGTTTGAAATAAACAAACATTTTGTTCATAAATTAAAATTAAATTAGAAACGGTGATCACCGGCAATAAAACCAGTTATATTAAACTACATACAGTGCGTTTCATTAACTTTCGCTTCGGTGCCAGCAGTGTTTTACTTTACTACTTGTGGACGTTGTTGTGGAGATGTGTTTGTTTTGTTTTCCTGGTGGACAATTGCGGCGGAACCTTCTTATAGTTATGATGGAGGTGGAAGATAATCAGCGCCGTACGCCGGTGCACTACGCTTCCTCGCCACAAGTCTACCGCTTGAAAAACAATAGGATTAAGGATAATTATTTAATAGGTTGGCCAACTCACTTTGTGGTATTGACATGGCAAGGGAGCTAGTGTATTTCTTTTAAATACTTGCCTCAAGGCAGGCGATCCGATAGCTCACGGAAACAGCGGTGCTAATAGGTGACAGTTGGTATGTATTTGTTATGAGCTGAAATATATTCTTGGCGCAAGGCTATTAACCTTGTCCGGAACAACAATTTATTATGGAAGTTTAACAAGTCTCGGATAAGGACCGGGTGCATTTTCATTTCATTTTTACAACATTTTTTATTTTTCTTTTTATATTCTTAATTTCTAAATTAAAGGCTAGACAAAAAATGCTTAAATTCTAGCTTAATTATCTTATATAATAACTTACTGGTCCTTCGCAGACGCTCTAAGCTAAACATTGCTTAACATTTGTATAATTTGCCTTTCGGCGACAGAACTTTGTGGCAATACTTATAATTATTTGAGACAAAGAAAAATTTGAAAAACTTTGTCAGTTTATTTTTTGTTTTTTTTTTCTTAAAATTTAACTTACTTAACTTACCTACGTTTTTTTTTTTTTTTTTTTTTTTTTTTTTTTATGTAAAAGCACTTAACCTAACTTCACTTAAATCTTATACTACCCTAATTCTAGAAAAATAAGGACCGGGTGCCGGTGCAGAGATTTGCTAAATAAGGCCAAGACCGGATCCCGGTTGTAGTGCCGATGATGATGAAATGTATTCTTCCTGAAATGAATCACGTTTCCAACAGCTAGTGTTGCTTATGTCGGAGCCTGGATGAAGTTACAAATCATTAGGAGTTGACCACGCCAAAAACGAACCGGACGTTTGCAATTATTAGGAATGATTCAAGCAAAGCGCATTGGGTACCGTGCGAGTTGAAGATAGAGAGTACTTTTTTAAGGCACTATACTCTTGTTGAACTATTACAACTTGTAGCGATCTGGAAATATTCGTGGAAGGGAGTTGTAGAGGATTTCCGATTTCTAACTAAACAAAAAAAAAAAAAAAAAAAAAAACAGGAAGGATGGCTACTTACCTTCCAGAGATAAAATAAAAATAAACCAAATTCTTAGAATGATATTGAGTATCTAGAGTAGTTGTTAATAACATCTAGCACCAGCATTTCTATTTATATGAACGGCTCAACACCCTTATTAGCCGCGACACTGAATCGTATTTATTACCAGGGGTGTTCCGTAAAGACATGGGATATTGCAGTAGCTGCTTCAATACCATCCTCTTCACTGCTTAACAGGGATCGATGGGTATCATCACTGCCCCGTGTGGATTGTTTCTATCGATAATGGCGGTAATAAGTTTCACGCAAACACAGTCTCCTTTTAGCTCGATACATTTAGTCCAGGGTTTGTTCCTTCAAAATAATAGGTTTCCTCAAGGCTCTAGAAATAGGCGTTCGTTTCTGTGATGTATACATTATTCCTTATCCTCTTGAAACGACTTAAACCATCAAAACCACGTTCTTTCATTTATCGCAACATTTCAAATGCCGTATGTAATTCCTAATAAGTGTTGGTAGATGTTAACCCACGCAAAGCACTATCATTTATTGCATACTGTTGCTCGCGTAACCCAGACATCAGTCAGTTTTAGAGGCGAACATTTGCACGTGTATTTATTGCGCTGTATACACGAGACTGTCTGTGTTATCCTCCCCATACTCGATATGTATATGTATATGACAGGAAATTCTTCCCTTTTTCAGGTGCATACCATAAAATGCACCTGATGGCATGTATTCGCCTACAACGGCCGTCGTTTTAGTTTTTATTGAACACTCCTCGTATCTTTACACTTTTTTTAGTTTGCGATTCGCCTCATACCGAGTTAGACATGTCTAACATAATATAAGCATCTTTTATTAACGGATTATGGGGAACACTCGTTTTGTATATTAAATGCCTTTTTAAAAGATGCGGGTATTCAAATCACGACGAAGTAGGGAAAGCTTACTCGAACTTTGTAAGAAAATAATGATTTTTAGATTAGCATGTCATTGGATCTCCATCCACTGGCCTTGCGGCTTCAGTTCATATGAATAGAACTCTTGGATGAATTATTTTTAAATGAGAAGCTAAAAGGGAATTGAGGGCTCCTCGATAGTATAGTGGTTAGTATACCCGCCTGTCACCCGGGAGACCGGGGTTCGATTCCCCGTCGGGGAGCCCCTGGCGCAAGACTAATTACCTTGCCCAGAAAAAATAAATCATTATGGAAAATTTAACAAGCCTCAGGACTTGCTAAATAAGGCCAAGACCGGTTCCCGGTTGTAGTGCCGATGATGATGATGATGATGATGATAAAAGGGAATTGAAGAAGCTGAAATCCACTAAGTGTAAACATTGTGTCGATGCCACACGGATAATGTGTGTCGAACAATATATAATGAACAAAATATCCAAATCAACGACGAAACTGTAAAGATACTAAACATTTACATATTTGAAATTTACCCTCGTGGCTGTCCATTCAGTTTTTCAGTTTGGGTTGAGCAACATTTCTCAGGATAACCCACCCTATTATGTATTTTATAGTCAAAACAATGATGCCCCTAAATAGATTATCTGCGAAAACTCCAACAAAAATTAAATTTGCGATGGGACAAATATCACAGAAATCGAAACTGCACACCTAATTGCACTCCATTTACTACTTGTACTTTTATTCAATCCTACCCTGCACACCCAACAATTTAATAGGACACTCTTTAAGAAATCATGAACTACTTAAAGTGTCAAGGACTCAATAAAGACTTTCAAACACCCATTCGGCACGCAACAGTCGCTTGTTGGTGAAACGTTTGTACGTAGAATTTGTCCATAAACCTGTCAGCTCTCCTCAAGGCCCCAAAAGAATCTAGAGATTTACGACGTCATTTTCCAAGAAAACATTCTAAACGATGATGATACTTATTTCCATTTCAAAAAGGAACTATCAAGATGAAGGGAGGCCGAGCATGCGAGACCAGCGAACCACATTGTCACCCAGAGATGAGATTATAGCCAACTTTTCACGGTCTTAATTCCACACAATGTGGTCGGCGGAGACATATGGTTTCGACAGCACAATACGTTTCCAAGTCACGATCGTAACATCATTGAATTATTGATCGAAATTCGTTGGATCCGGATTCTGGCTATAGTTTTCATTGAATGGGTTACTTTTGTCAACAGGTTGGGATTTCAGCTACATTTATTGCGTGAAGCATTCCAGACATGTGTTGTGTGCAATCTCAATAGTTTAGGCTGTTGACTTTCAAAGGGAAGATGGCTTATGGTGACAGCGTGACACGTAAAATAATTTTACTACCGATTTGGATGAGCCTTTGAGTGAGATTTTTCTATCATGCAAAACACTGACTAATTGGGGTGGCGGTTGCTTGATTGAAGCGTTGTTTTGGAATTTAATCTGGCAGGTTTTGTAAACGTTGCATTCACCAGATGTTTTAAGAGACATTTTACTTCTGTGGCAAATCGTTTCTATAGGCATTGATAACTCCTTGTTTGTTGGACATAAAACGAAAATATATTACTCTCAACACTGCTAAGTGCAATGTTCGCATGTGCTTTCTTTGCAGGGTTTTTTAAAATGTTACATTACTTTCCAATAGTAGTATATAACACCTGATATGAGGCATAGAGCTTTGGTCAGCTGGTCGACTAATTCAATTTTTGGTACATTTATCCGTAAAAATTTGTACCGGGAAAGTTGGAGTGAATCTTTTCACATAAGTATGATTACCGACATCAAGCTTATGAAATATATACGCGTTTCTTATACAGGTGGAAGGTCATTAGTTTTGTGCAATTCATGTTTCTCTTCTACGGGGCAGTTCGATAAACTAGTGACTTTTTGAACTTTCCCCACAGTAACTTTAAATGGAACACTGCTCCCGCCAACTTTTGTCTATAAATAGACTACTGTCAACGTTTTAAGAAGTTGCGCCGTTTAGTTTGTGTTTGACAGCCATTGAAAGCAGACAACATCGCGAATTTTAACGAAAACGAAATAAAGTGAATTTTGTGTCAAGCACGGCTACGAACTGCTACACCATCCAGCATATTCTACAGCTTTGGGGTCCTGCGACCATTCCTGTTTCCAAACCTAAAGAAATTACCGGGTGGTAAGAGATTTGGGTCGAATGAAGAGGTCATCACAGAAACTAACACCCATTTTCAGGGCCTTGAGGAAACCTATTATTTGGAAGGAACAAACAAAATGGAAAAACCCTGGACTAAATGTATTCACCTAAAAGGAGACTATGTTGAGAAATAAAATGCTATTTTCCGAAAAAAATATATTTTATTCAAAAAGTCACTGACTTCTCAACCTGCCCTCGTACCCTAGTGTCTTTTTTTATAAGATGTATTAGTATGGTATCCGGATATTCTTTTTATGAAATAAAAAAGAAGTTCATTTTGAAAGAACGAAAAAAGTCTTGTGTTGAAACAATGCTTCATCGCTGATTACACATTTTTCGCGGCAATATACAGATACCACGGTATTAAAAATTGAAGCGATTTTTCCACATCGTCATGCATATCAAAGAACTGATCAGAAAGTGTGTGATTCATCGATGCAAAGATGTCTGGTAGGTAAGGCCCAAAGGGGAACTCTTTCTAGTTCGGTCTAGGTAGGGTTTTCCCGTACGCGATGTATTGGACAACAATAGCCTATCTTAAAATGATGGTCGGTTTTTGACTAATGAACGGTTCAGATCGATCAATTGTCACTAGTAGCATCTAACAGGCTTTAACAGTTCATCATAAACACTACCCTTCTGGAGCCACCAATTACAGAACATGGTCAACGCGACTGGATCTTCCGGTCGATCTGGAAGGCCTAAATCTACCTATATTTTTGCCCTTGGGATATTCAAAATAATTCCACATTTTCCTCCTCAGTGTCAGTAGAAGCAAAAATGACTTTCTTTTGTAGCAACCGGGCACCAGTTTACATGTTATTGTGTCCCATATCCACCCGCCTCTTGTTCAACTCATGTGGTACACATCTGCCGTATTTCTGAATCTTTCTCATCTCTTATAGGTGTGTGGCGGTTCCCTTGAACGCTACCAATCATCTTCCCATTACCCCATGTAATAACTCCCACCTAGGGCATACAAACCTGGAAAGCAAGTACTCACCTGTTTATTGTTGAACCATAAAGCCGTAAAACGCATAAATCACAATATTTGCTGATGCTAAATCCATCAGCACTCAACAGGCATGTTCCTTATGGGCCATTTAGTTGCATCATCACGCAACCAACATGAGCTGAGCCATTACATTGAGCATGTCTCGGTTCGGTTTCCATCATGTGACAGGCATCCCTCACACGTAAGCGCAATTTGGTTGCAACATCTAGCAACCAACATTGCCCGAACAATATCCATGAGATATTCCCTTACGCGCCAGCCGCACACATGCAGGAAATGTTTTATTTTTTCCTTTGCATTCATGCCCACATCGATCGGTCACCCGACCGACAAATAAATAAGGGCATCCGGCAGACCGCCCAAGCAAGTCGAGTTCTCAAAATGGAAATCTACCATCGAGAATACGACTACGTGGAGATGCCACCAACATGTACACGGTCAGCAATAATACTTTACACAGTCGCTGATCGTGCAAACACTTCAACCCGCATATCTAAATATTTGCGCCAGCTGCAACCTTGCGGAGTCGGTTAACCCACGGTCCGCATACTTGTGGACACACGCGATGAGCAGCAGAAGCGATCATCGTGTGTGTGTCTCGCGCCCTTGGGCTGTGACCGCTGCAAAGAGAATCATCCCGTTGTGTCGACAAACGAAAGACGAAATTATCTTTCGATATTTTTAATCGTCCAACAGATTCCGTGGAGGCAAGTTGGGCCTCCACGTAAAACGAAAAACGTGAGTCGAGGTTGGAGTGAAGACGCTAGTGTTGTTGCGCGTCCGATAACGTCTACGCAGTGTATTATTTTCTTTTGTTCATTTGTCTCGCGCAAACAAAAGGGTTATGTTTAAGAACATCCCAAGACAGTTCCTAAATTTTGTATTGAAGGCGATGGTGCGCGAGAACGGAAATTAAAGACGATAGATAATTTGCATCATCAACAGTTTAAATCAACCAAACCTGACCCCAGACTTGAGTTATCCGATTTGTGTTTTAGTAATAATACCGAATGAAATAAATAAATTAGTTTAAAACTCATTCGGCTGGTTTTAGAATTGACCTAATCGGGAAGCGCATTGCTCGCCGTTGAAATTCCTTGACGTTTATCCTTTTGCTGCTTCTTCGCTAGTTGATCCGCCTTATTAATGATGTGTCGTTTCATTGCACTACGATAGTCGCGATAATAGTGATATAGAAAGGACCATCGACAAGATGCCCAATAAAATCAGTGTGTCTCGAGGCAGCGGTAGTTTACAGAAGTAAAATGTTTCAACTTTAGAATGACATCCACGGCGAGTGCATTCCACGAGGTGATCGTCAGCTCCAGTGATAACAAAGCCGAAAGCGGAACTTTTACCCCACATTGATGACAACCCATGGGGTAACTTATTGGGATAGAAGTAGAACCGGTGCCAGCGACGGCACATATACATTTTTACATAGGCGCTTAAGAATGACTTGTTGACAAACGCTTAATTGCTCTGCTAATTCCTTTTGTATTTCTGTTCAACAATGTTGCTATGTTGCATCTTCGTACATTTTGCTGTTACATGTATCTTATCTGCAACGCTGAAATCCTTGTTCACACGCTTCTCGTGATGGAGGTTCCTAACCACAATCAGTATGAGTCGGAGGGAATGTTGTCTGCGAATTCTCTTTATCTGGCACAAATTTCGACTTATTACATAAATGCTATCTAAACAATACAACGCCAAACAACGCTATGTATTACGTAAACAATAATATGCAAACAATATTATGTAAACAATGCGATGTGATCAGAACTCCGTAAGCCATATTAAGTAGACACATACGATGTATTACGTATACAAACTATGTAAACAATGTGAGATAAACAAATTGGTGTAAACACCTGATGTAAACAACGTGATGTAAACAATATCAAGCAGACAATGCGATGTAAACAACACTATGTACAATGTAAGCAATACTATGCAACCAATATTGTATAAACAGTATGATGTAAGGAATACAATGCAAACATGTATTAAGCAGACAATGCGATGTAAACAACTATATGTACTATGTAAACAATTATGAAAACAATGCGATGAAAACAATACAATGTAAACAATATTAAGTTGACAATCCGATGTAAATAACACCGTGTACTATGTAAATAATCCTATGCAAACAATATGATAAAAACAATATTATATAAGCAATACAACGTAATATTAAGCAGACAATAAGTTGCACCATGTAAACAATGTGATGTAAACAATATTAAGCAGACAATGCTATATAAATATATTTATATGTATACTTGATTTGGAAATAGAAGGACAAACAATCAGATCCAGTCCGTATATTAAATATCTAGATGTTATACTCGACAACAGGTGTGATTACAATTCGACCAAGAGCCCGCGGCAGACAGGCAGCCTGAAAAAGTCAAGAAGTGGCTACCTAACACATGCGAAATTGCTATGCCACGACAAAGCCAACCAGTCCGGGCTAGCAAACAAGTGTACTGGTGCAGACCAGAAACTGCCCAAATGCGAAAGGAGTGCAACGACCCTTGCAACTAATAGCAAGAAACCATAACATCTACGCACACATTATTACTACTATATACTGGCCTATAAGAACCCGTAAGTTCATGACCTCACTGACTTGGCTGCGCCATCGTTCCCTATCCTCGGCACTCTCTCTCCTTCCACGCTTGACCATCTGATCCGATCTCCTCAACGTCAATCCTTACATTGTCCTTCCATCTCCGTCGTGGCCGTCCTACTGGTCTCATTCCGATTGGTCTTCCGTCAAGAATTCTACCGCCGGTCCTATCGTTCCCCTTCTCGCCACATGTCCGTCTTATCTTAATCTTCTCGACCTGATCACTCTCACTATTGTAGGTTTGCGGTAAAGCTCTTCGAATTTGTGGTTGTGGAGTTTCCCTACTGTCCTGACTCTTCATCATATTTACCGCCAGAAATACTCCT
Source organism: Microdon myrmicae (assembly GCA_963931805.1). Classification (NCBI taxonomy): domain Eukaryota; kingdom Metazoa; phylum Arthropoda; class Insecta; order Diptera; family Syrphidae; genus Microdon; species Microdon myrmicae. Next base: position 113,656,817 of record OZ007502.1, read on the forward strand.
ATAAACTTTATTCTCAAATACGCGGAATTTGTTTTCTTCCCGTTTTGTGAGAGGTTTTGATCAGTTGGTCGATCTTTCAAACGGTTGCCTCTCCACCATGCTTCATAAGCTATGCAGGTATACAGTCGACTCCGGGAGCCTCGTTACTTTTCAATCGATTTATTGCGTCTACAACTTCGTTGAGAGAGGGCTCTGGGATCTGAGGCTCGACTTTATGTACGTCTGGTGCGTTTTTTTGTAGTTGATGGGTGGGCACATTAAGCAGATTTTTAAAGTTCTGCTTCCATCTTGTGACCATATTATTTGTTCCCCATGATCAGACAGCCGTTTGCTTCTCGCATTATTTTGATTCTCCCTTGATAGCGAATTCTGATTGAATTTATGCCGACATACATACCTCTGATGTTCTTTGCTCTGACATTTTCTAGGATTTTTTCGATCCGAGACCTCCCATTTGCGTTTTTTTTTTTGCGTTTGAAAAGTCTCGTTGTTTCTATCTACACCTATATACAAAATTTGTCAATAAACGGAAAGAGTTGAGGAATATGATCTGCAAAAGCAAATATGACGTGTTCTGCGTTCTGCTCCCTTAGGGACAAATTAAATAGCAACCTATTGGGCAATGCCTACAGGATAGTTATAAAAATACTACACAACAACAGTAGCCAAATGCAAAGGAGTAAAAAAAGCATGGCCAAAATCGTTGCTGACCTCTCTCTGAGGACACGAGAGCGCAAGAGGAACAGAACATAACTGAAAGAGCGATACCTCCAGTGATCACCGAAGGGGTGATCTTGACTACAAGGGTCATTAAAAGCACCAAGGCCCCGTGACAGGATGGAATTCGTAACGCTGTGGTGAAGATTGCTTTCACTAAAGAGCCGAACGTTTTCGGCGGCCTCTTCACAACCTGCCTCCAAACAGGACACTTTCCTCAACGATGGAAAAAACACCGGCTTGTGCTTATACCAAAAGGAGCCAATGTACCAGAAATGTCGTCGTCCTATCGTCCACTATGCATACAAGACATAACAGGGAAACTGCTTGAGAGAGTCATAGCCACTCGTTTAGAATATTTCACCGAGGGTAAATCGGGACTTTCTGAATGGCAATATGGGTTCCGGAATAGTAAGACTGTGGCGTCTCTAACAAATATACACACAATATACCAGCAAATAGTGAAGAAATTCGAATACCCAAAGGAACACAGCCGTATACCATAGCGATAACATAGCAAATCAGTTGAGTGAACTTGAGAATAACGTTCTAATTCCAAAACGCGACAGTGGTATAATGTGCGCAGTATTGGTTCTATCTTTTAGTGATTTTAACCATCGGTTCGAATTACATGTTCGTCATTATCGTCGCAAAATACCATAAGACTCCATCTGTGATGAGTGAACTCGCTGGCTAGGAGGAAGGAAAAAAGATTGCGCCATGGTGACACTAGATGTTAAAAATGTATTTAACCCGGAGCGTTAGACGATCTACAAATCTCACCCTATTTGGTGCATAAAACAGCAAGCTGTCTCTCGGATAGAATACTCCTCTATGACCCGGATGAGGCACCACAAATATATAAAATAACAGCGGGTCTTCCCCAGGCGTCTGTACTGAGCCCGCTGCTATGAAATATCATAAGTGTAAGAATTATTGGGTATCTAGATGATTTAGCGATAATGGCCGTAGCTAAACATCTAGATAACCCGGAAAATATTTGTTCCCATATAATCCAGAGCTTTAAATGTTGGCTAGATATGGCCGCACTGAAACTAGACGCACGTAAGATAGACGCAGTTTTAATAAGCAGCGACAAGAAATTCGAACACATTGATTTGGAAATAGAAGGACACAGACAGATCTAGTCTGTCTATAAAAGATTTTGGTGCTACCTTCGACAACAGTCTGACCTTCACGGATCACCTGCGGAAAACGAGTGAACAAATGGCAAGATTATGCAATGTTTTGGCGAGATTGCTAGCCCATGTTGGAGGATCCCAGCCGCAATTAAGGAAGCTGATAACCAGCGTCAATACTTCCAGTATAATATATGTAGCTTACATTTGGTCAGAAGGCGCACAGTATAAGTTGTACATGAGGGGAGTGAATTCAGCAAATAGGCTGACATCATTAAGAGTATTGTGCGCCTTTCGAACGGTATCCAAAGATGCCGTAAATGTCTTGTCCGGGAGAAAACCACTTGACATTCCACCTAACGAAACCACTGCTTTGAATACGGTTAACGCACTAGTCTGGCAGGAGAATCTCCAACGAATGCGGATATAAATAGAGATCTCCAGTCAGAGAAAATGGCAACGAACATGGGGTACTTCCACCAAAGGGAAGTGAGCACACACCATGACACCCGATATAGTAACCAGGGTGAAACGAAAACAGTGAGTTGACCTACCACCTGCCCCAGCTGATATTAGGATATGAATGCTTTCGGGAATACCTGCACAGAATGTTTATACTGCGAAGGCAAAATAGAAAATGCGGAACACGTACTCGCATAGTGCGTAAGCCCCAGGAATGATATTGGAGAGATATCTGAGACGGACAGTTCCTCCGATGGGAGTAATAGAATACATGCTCAGTTCACAGCAAGCATAGTCCGTAACAAATAATATTCTATGTGATATAATGCAGCAGTTGGGACGAGCGAAGTAACAAATAAATTCCGTCTCGCCTCAAGATGGAATATCTAAAAATAAAGTTCCACCGGGAACAACGGACAAATGTGCTGGTGGTAAGTGGTTTTAGTCGGTAAAAATCGGGCATGCATCTGAATCGATCCAGATGTATCTTTTGAAAATGTCCGCCTTCCTACCGAAAACAAAAAATTATAATAAGACAATATGATGTACCATGTAAACAATACTATATAAACAATATTAAGTAACAATACAAGTAAATAATACAAGTGAACAATGCTATGTTAACAATATGAAGCCGACAGTCCGTTGTACTATGTAAACAAGACTATGTTAACAATATTAAATAAACAATGCGATGTAACCAATACAATCTAAACAATATCATGTCCCATGTAAACAATATTAATGAACAATCCTATGGAATAACAATATTAACCAAACAATGCTATGTAAACAATATTAAGCAGATAATAGGTTGTACTTTGTAAACAATATTATGTTAACAGTATTAAGTAAACAATGTGCTGTCAACAATGCGATGTATTATGTAAACAATGCCATGCAAGCAATGCTATGTAAACAATGGTAACTAAACAATGCTGTGTATACAATCGTAAGTAGACAATGCGATGTAAACTACATTATCTAAACAATATGATGTACTATATAAACAATGTGATGTTAACAACATTATGTAAACAATGCTATGTAAACAATATTTACTAAACAATGCTATGTAAACAATATTAAGCAGACAATACGTTGTGCTATGTAAACAATACTATGTTAACAATGTTAAGTGAACAATGCGATGTAAACAATACTATCTAAACAGTATGATGTACTGTGGGGGTTGGCGTTTGTATGCCAACGTATGGCACAGATTCACTTAAATCCCACAAGCAAAGATTCCACCGAAGGAAATGGAAAACACTTTTTATTTATTTAAAGTTTTTTTTTTTTTTGTATTTTTTTAATTTACAGCTTGGTCTGTTTACCGGTATCCTTATTTAAATAGATGAATTTGAAACGCACACAATATACTACTTTACACTCTAAGGAAAGCTTTAAATTAATAACTTCTCGTTTTATTTCGTTAGTTTTTTTGTTGATAAACTCTGCGACGCGACCTTCCACTTAGACGATTGAGATGTGACTCACTGAATTAAACGCGTATTTAAATTTAGACTCGTGCGGCAGCGTGTCTGACCGCGATGGAGATTGAATAGTGACTAGTTTGAATTAGGGTGGAAATTGTGATTTCTTCTTTTACACATCGATCCGCCAATGATAATCATGCTCTCTTGTGCATTCCTCAACTCACCACACTCATCGAGGTAGAAACGTACTTGTGTATTCGTTCGACGTCGATGGGCGTGGCAAGGATGGAGAAATCAAAAGGGAAAGCACAGGGTTGATCTGGCTTAGTGTGTGTGCATCAGTGCCGCGTATGCGACTGGTTTACTGACCTAGTGATGATCTCATCATCGCACTATAGAAAGACAGAAATACGAGAGAGAGGAAAACCTAGCTGATATTATTCACCTGAGAAAAGAGATCATTGATCCCAAGCGAATGGGTGATCTGGGAAAAGTTAATAGGACGCCGCGTCGGCTGGGGATATAATACCATGGAGAAAACTCTGTGGAATGTTGGTAAATACCCAAGCCAATGGATGATGATGCAACCGCGTCGCTTGGTTTGACTGGGTTGTTGCTAACCAATACGAATGGAATTTCCGGTGGAAATCCCATGGTTAGAGCAATAGTGGTGCCGTATGGCGAAGATTGTAGCTAAACTCAATTATGCATTATCTGCATAGGATAATAAGTTTAGCTATGCATCCTTGGGGAAATTATGTATTTCAGGTGAATAACATATGAGGGAAATGGGTAGGTATGACGCGCTGAAAGCGGTCGAAATTAGGTAGATTGTGGTTGGAATTGTGGGTTGTTTCTCATATAGAATAGAGAAACCCCACAGTACCATTTAAACAATCTTTATTAAGTAAAAAAATGGGTAAATAATATTAGTCAACAATGCTATGTAAACAATATTAACTGCTTAATGCACACCTCCCTGACATATACGGGCAATGTTTACCGTTTACCGTTTAAATGTGCATTAAGGGGTTAAGCAGACAATGCGTTGTACTATGTAAACAATACTATGCTAGCACCATTAAGTAAACGATGTGATGTAAACAATGCGATATACTATGTAAAGAATGCCATGTCAACAATATTAAGAGCACAATACTATATAAGCAATATCATGTAAATAATTCCATGTGAACACTACCATGTACACAACACTAAGTAAACAATATGATTAGACAGCTGTAGTGCTTTGAAAACGCTCACCCTCAACAGTTTTTCTGTTCTACATTAAAATGAGTTTGGAAAAGAGTTGGTATGCGTCGTTGAAAGATGAACTACAAACTAATTAATCTCTCGGATTGTCTTTCAGGGCTAAAATAAATCAAATTCCTTGCATCCCTCATGGATCATGGATTTCCAATGTCACTTCCTCTGGTAATATTTGTAAAACGCACAAAGGTCTATCTGAGATGTGACAATGTAGTGTTTTGCAGAACCCTACTTTTATCCCATCCAAACCCATGATTCATATCCGATTCAATTAGATAATCCTAAATTAAAATTTATATATTCTCGGGGCTTCCATCCAACAGTGTGGATGCCAACAATTAATATTAGACAGCGAAGGATCAAAAAGTGGCGTGTCTATGAACCCTTGGTCGCCAAAAACCAGATATCCCTGTGGTAACTTTTCTGACTTATTTTTGTGCGAGCAGTCAAAAATGTACAAAATAAAGACAGAAGGTATCATAGTAGATTGGTTCTCGAGCGCTGGGATATTACAACGACGAAGAAACACATTATCATGTAGAACGTTATACATTCGTGAGGTTCCACTAGAGAATGGCTGCCTGCGTTTATTGGTGCGTCGGAAATTCACATTCAATGTAAACTGATTTCTGATTAACGGGTATCGCGGAAGAATGTTTGGAGAGGTGGAACACATTCACCAAATTCAGTTAAACAATGACCATGATAATACCTATAAAAAAGAAACGGACATGATACGTTGCGCCTATATTCTGACGACGGAATTGAACCAATCACATCTGGGTCCCATCGAGCTTCATTGTTCGTTTTTGCATCCATTTGAGCACTTGCAGCGCACGTTTGGATATATCTTCTAGGAGAATTGAAATCATTTTTATGGCGAATGTAGTCCCTGTAAATTGTGGACAGGTGGGCTTCTCTTAGAAACCCCATACATTTGGCCGGCTTTCCGTAGCTTTAAATATGGTCGCATAAAGAGTGAAGGATCGACAGTTTATACTCGTCTCCGAAGACAGTTCTGTTATTTGAATACGTTTTTGCATTGGGGTTCCTTTTCGTTGAACCATTCCATTCAAATCCACTCGCTTACATAACTCCATCGAAATATCTTATCGAGCGCAAAATCCAATGAATTGGGCATAGCCAGGTTCGAAGAGGTTAGCCGGGCATGTTCGTATAGGTATGAAAAACTCAACGTGTTGTTTTCAGCAAAAGAGTAAATTCATGGGTAGGTAATGGATAAGAGATTGTTTATAAAGAGACTGTGTGAGAGTGCAGAGCCCTGAGGAAGTCCAACATTATTTTCATCGGAAGCATATATGACATTATCCAGAACAACTTGAATTGAGCAATCAGAAAAATGGCGTGTTATCCATTGAATTGCTGTATAAGAATGCAATTTCGACAGCAGAAATGCGATACAATAACCTTCAACTAAATATACGTTAGTGTTGGGATCGATGCGAAGAAAAGGCTTATTTCTCGTCCTTTTTGAGAGTTGATTCAATATTCGCTGATCTTCATCTATTTGCGAATTGGCTAGTTGAATAGGATGAATTGAAGAGCTTCGCAGCGGTTTTACGTGTGAAGTAGAGCACATCTTCAAAAGAGTTGTAGAAATGCCTTCTAAGTCAGCGGACTTGTTATTGCTCATCTCCTTGAATGCATGGGTGTCAGTATGAGATCAAAGGTCGGATGCTTGTGCTTAAGTTGAGGTGGAGCTGCGTAGACAAAGAGGAACTGTGGGATAATTTTCCCGGCCCCGGACAAGCACTCATCGTTTCGGGAGATTGCTTTATTTAACCAATGCTAATGAATGATTAAGAATATTCTATTTGGTTTGCTTAAGGTACCTATATCTGGCCTGCAGTCAACTTCCGAAAGTGTTGATTTCAAGAAGCAGTGGGTCATATATAATTGTAGAAGAATACTTCCGAATGATAAATTACATGACAACCTTCGAGGAAAAAGCATAATATTAGACTATACCTGCTGAATACTTAATCGAACGGATGAGTGCACTCAAAGGGCATATAAAATAACCATGTCAATAACATCATGGGCCCCCTAATTGGAGGAGAGATATTATACACACAAAAACACAAAGTGGCTTCTCAGAAAATGTTAAAATGTAATAATCCAGGTTCTCGCTATTTGACAGCAATCACTGAGTTCCCCGCGGCTGTTTGAGAACATTCTTTGAAATTGAAATCCCTGTGAAGGTTGTATATTCTGCCAACAAGAGCAAACATTATTACCGACCTACTTTTAAACTTTCATATAATATATTCTCCTAATTTGAATCATCCGCCGTAAAATGTTGAACTTTTTATCAAGCAAAGCCAAGGTGTTTCCAACCAGAGGTCCATAAATTAACAAATTATCAGTTCGTAAACACCACTCCCTTGATGATTTTTCTTTCCAATCTCGAGCATCTAATTCCAGGCTCAGGTACCGTAAACGGGGGAAACCGCATTTGTTATGGCCTTACTCAAGGACTGCGTGTTCGCGAAAAACATAATTCAACCCCCGCCACTCGCCAACCCACCTCATAAAAAAGCTGAGCGCCACATGTGTATCCTGTCGTGAGGCGGTAAATAAGTTAACCTTCGCTTTGTTTTACTTCTTGGTCTTCCTCTCCTCATGCCGTAGGGACTTGGCTGGAAGAAGTATATCCCACGTAGGCACGTATAACTTATAGGAAATCAGTTCGATTAAGAGAAGTTTGATTCACTTGATTATGTGCGTAACAATTTCAGGAACTTCGCACAAAACAGCTGCGATTACATGAAAGGGCCTCCACATTGTTCCGCCACAGCACAAAACGCTGTTCTGCCGCCACAAAAGTGATTTCCTGATCGATTGGCAGTAAATCGATAAAAGTTAATATTAAATCAAGTTAAGGAGACTTGGAAAAAGTGAAAAGTACTGCGAACGGCAGTAAAGTGCGATGGTATGAGAAAACTCAATTAAGATTCCGCGGTTGAATTCCGTCAGGCTCTTGTCGCTCCACGTCCGTGAATTTCACTAAACTGTGCGCGGTGGCTGTTTGGTTTTCACTTCCCACTTAATGTGCAATTCAAAGGGGTTTGTGGGAATGTTTGTCATTTTTGGAACTCCTTTTCGAGGGATGAGCGTCTCAACGGAAATTTGTAACAGATGGACGTACGCGAGTGTTAATGAAAATTTTGTGCAAAATTCACGAAACGTCACCATCGCGGCGAGGATGCTGTTTGTTGATAAGAAATTTAGAGACAACATTTTTTCGTTTTTTATTTCGGTAATGAATTTGGTCAATTTAAACAAGGAAGTCGAATTGTAGTCTACTGATTTTGAAAAACCATATAATGTCATGTAATATACCACACTCACTACACTATCTTCTTGTCACTCAGTAACACAATGTTTTTTGTCATATAATATTTTATTGTTGTTAGTTTATTTGTAAAATATTTTGTTGCTTTATTCCTTCTAATTGAATTTAGCTTTTAAAACAATGGGAGAAATCCAATAAGATATGTTGTGAGTAACACAGCACCAAAAGAGAATCGAAAAATTCATCAGCATCGTATGCAGACCTGTAGCGATTCTAACAGATACACACAATTCACACCAGTGAAATATACACGAGTTTGGAAATCAAATTCTAAACACGGTCAGTAGCCTGGTGTGTAACGCTTAGATAAATTTTTTTTCGTGATTCGAGCTGTCATAGCGTCAGTTCGAATCACACGATCTTCTTCACTATTATTTCAAACGCTATAATTGGTGACTACGACGTGATCTTGTACACACAGCATACACTTCCCATAGTAAAGCAGAATTTCACACACGGTCACGACTTCCGCATAGAGCCCAGCCTCCGACGTTTTCTCGTTTCTCTCTCGTTCGTCCGTCGTCCGCATACGAATCTGATCGTAACGAAGTTACTGCGGCGGGAGTGTGTAGCGATTCTAACAGATACACACAATTCACAAGCAAAAATAGTGAAGAACACCGAACGAAAAAATCGAATAAGAAAAATACATCAGAACCGTATACCAAGCGATAAATAAAAATAATTCCCACCAGTGGAATATACTCGAGTTTGAAAATCAAATTCTAAACACGGTCAGTAGTCTGGTGTGTAACGCTTAGGTAAATTTTTTTTCGTGATTCGAGCTGTCATAGCGTCAGTTCGAATCACACGATCTTCTTCACTATTATTTCAAACGCTATAGACCCATAACGTTACAATCAAGGGTTTTGTAGCCTCCAAAACATGTTTGCACTTACGTAACATGTCAAATCGTACATACATAATTTGTCAAAACATTCTAGCACATACGTAACCGTGGTTTAGTCACGTGGTGCTTTGGTTCAAACTTTTTCAGTGTGAATCCTGTTCTTAATTCTTATGCAAAATATTACACAGTCGTTTATCTTCAGCTTTGATTTTCAATGCAACCCTTAAAATATCAAATGGTCTGTTACATTTTACCAAACAAGGAAAACTTTCTAACGGATGGTTTACAGCACTCGAGACCCATTCGATTACCATCAATCCACATTTTGATTACTCGTATTTTCATTTCATTCTTTGATTTCTTCAACCAGGATTATAATATGGACACTTTTGAGCTGCGCAAAGGAACCCATTCGATTTTTAAGTTTTTATTTAACAATCCACTACAATATGAAAAACTATTTATTGTTTTATTAATGACTCTACTTTTCTGAGGTCGTTAGGGGCGATTGCATGCCGCCTTTCAGCGACTTAAAATATCTCGAAATTCATATGTAAAATATACCCGGAAACTCGATTCCTTCACTGCTGCCTGCTCTGAAGGGTTTTCGCAAAAACCGCGTTTTCGAATGGCCTCCAAGACGACGATACGGAAAACATGCCAGAAACCAAAAATATGTCGGGAAATTATGGAAATTGTTGCATTGTGAGTGTTTACGATCACAGTTAAGTACTTGTACAGATAGCACCATATTTCCCGTGAAGGGCTTTTAATCTAAATTTCAATTTTATGAAACATCCACGATTATTGAATTTTAGTACCTGTTTAAGTGTACAGGTTATAGAGATTGAATAATTGGTCACGGGTAAGAACTCACCAACGCTTGATCGAGGGTAGATAGATATGTAAAGATTGTATGAACTTCGAGTGATTCAGTGTATAGATTCAGTTCTTTTTTTCTCTCAATTTTCTTTGCTTGGTAAATTATTAAAGAGGATTGGAATCGATATAAAACAAACAAATCCGAAAGGCAACAATACGTGACAATAGTCACCCCAAGTTTGGGTTAGAGTGTCCGCAGGGGAGCAGTAAGTTAGAATGTAATTTAGACAAGCTAGAATTTAAGCATTGTCTAGCAAGTAAGATAAATATGAAAAAAGAATAAATTAAAAATGTACATGAAGTGAAATGAAATGTGATTCCGTGTATGGTAGGGATTACCCCAGGAGATATAAGATGGTGGTAGTTTTAGTATGTGCCAATTTAAGGGTGAGCATTTTAGTGTGTAACAAAGCCTCATAAGTTCACTAACCTCAAGACTTAATTATACAGAAAGAAAGAAAGTATTTATTACTTCCTCACCACAATGCCTTAGAATCCCAGTTGCACAAATATTTCACACTTCCTTCAAATGAGCAACGCAACTGGTTTATAAATAGAAATTTAATTTCTAATGATTTCAACATCACCTCTCCTACTCTCAAATCCCGTCTCCTTATTTGCTCTTTTTAGCCCACACCTAAGTTATGTAAATAACGCTTGTATTGGGCTGAATGAATGAGGTCTTTGGCATCACCTAAACCCTAAAGAAATCCTCATTCCCCGTTTCCAAGCTTCGGGCCTATTTTTGTACACTGTCTTCCCCCTTTAAATTAATTTTAATTTTTATTTTTATAATCTTGTACCGCTTGTACTAAGCGTAATAAATAAACAAATTAAAAAATTAATAGATAAAGGATTTTTTATTCATTATTATTTTTTATTCATTATTATTATTATTATTATTTTGTTTCTGTTTTTTTTTAATTACATGTCTCTCAGAAGAGGCGAACCTATAGCACCGATTAGGGCCCCTGGGATGTCACCAAAAAATGTTTGCAGCTCTTTTTGAACAGTTGCTAGTTGTAACACTCGGGAAACAATCTCGCGGGGAGGGAATTTTTCCGACCTGTAACGGATCGAGTTCTGATACAGAGAAGTTTGCGGCGTCAGAAGATGAACCGCTAATTGGCGCGATCCGTCGGATTGTCTCGTTGAACGCACATAAACCGAACTGGGTGGAACAATACCACGAATCTCCGAAGAACAGTACCCATGATAATATCTGTAAAACAGACAGAGATCAATTACACGCCTTCGATGTGATAGCTGTCTCCAATCAGGCGGATCGCCCGTGTCTGTATGCTCTCAAGTAGGTTGAGGGTGTGCTTAAGAGTGGAGGTCCAAATATGAGAGCAATATTCCAGCGCCAATCTAATTTGGGATTTATGGAAAAAAAAAAAATGTAGCCGGAGTAAAATATTTCTTGGCTTTAAGAAGATAACTCATCTTTCCACAGGCGGGCGGATACACTCCTATGGACCGTGACGCCGGGCAATTTCATACTTTCCCCATATTCGATGACCTGACCATTCACCATCAGCTGTGGAGCCGAATCCACGTTTTTTTGCGAATGTTGTAATTGTGTCTTCGTTGTATTGAACTCGGACGAGATTGGCCTTTCCTCACTGCAGGACCTTATCCAGATTCCGATTCAGAGAGTCGATCTGGCTACATCTGAGCTAGTGCGACGTTGTTGCACTAATCCACCGGTCACTCGAAAAAGAAGAAACGAGCGTTCTATCATCCGCAAAACTGAACACTCTGCTATCCGTTGACTCCAACAAATCATTTATTTGCAGCAAAAAGAAGGCTGGAGCCAAAATAGAACCTTGAAGCACCCAGGAATTTAAAGGATACAGATCCAAAGACTCGTTGTCTACAATAACCCGCATTGATCAATTTTCGAAGAAGCTCTTCGTCCAATTGCAAAGCTGCTGGAAAATTGCGTATGAACGAAGTTTGCTCGGCACTGCCCCATCTCGGAGGCGGCCAAAAGCCTTGGAGATATCCCATGCGCCCTCTCTTGACTCACAATGCCGCTCAATCGCAGATGTCCATATGGCGGTTATAAGGGTCAAAAGATCTCCCATGGATCGCCTGCCACGGAATCCATATTGACCATCATTCAGAAATCCATTGCACCCCAAATACTTAATTAACTCGACATTGATGACGTTTTCCATCACTTTAGATAACATAGACAGTAATGCCGTCGGCCGCTAATTTTGTGGGAGACACTTTTCCCCTCTCTTTGAGGTTGGCTGAACTCGAACTATTTTCCAGCAGGTAGGAAATTTCCTCCTTGGATAAGATAAACGGAAGAGCCTTCCAAAAACCGGCGACAGTTCTGGACCACATTTCACACCCGGTTGCCTTCATACAGTCCAGTCCATGTAGAATGCGTTGAATACTACGTGGGCGGAACCTCGCATCCTGCATCGAACACCATACCCGACGCAATCACAGGAGGTTCCAAAATACCGGCCTCCAAGTTTGAATTCGTGGAAAATAAATTCGCGAACACGTTAGCTTTATCTTTTGAATTTGTGACTAGTGTCCGCTGTCGAATTTATTAGCCACTCTGTCGTTGAAGGCCTGATTGCACGTGTTTCTGATTTTAACAAAATTCGTTCTGTTGACATCGATGGGATTGGGGCGACATTGTTCAAAAGATCTATTTTTTTCCGCTGTATTTTTATCTGCTCAGATTTTTTATCAGGCCTAGGTTTATCAGATGAATTTTGTTTGATGGAATGCGGAATGTAAATCTCCACCCCAAGAAGAATAAACTCTATGACTGACTCTGCACATGCGTTAACATCGAAGTTTCCAAAGCACACCTCCGACCACGGAAAGGATACGAAAAAAACCTCGCAAGTCGTCCCAGTTAGCAGTCCTATAGCGTTTGATATAATAGTGAAGAAGGACGTGTGATTCGAACTGACGCTATGACAGTTTGAATCCGCAAAAGTTGAACCTAAGCGTTACCCATCAGGCTGCTGGCCGTGTTTAGAATTCGATTTTTAAACTCGACTATACGCCCCTGATGTCAATTGTTATGTTATCACTATGGTATACGGCTCTGATGTATTTTTCTTATCGATTTTCGTTTGGTGTTCTTCACTATTTGCTTGTGAATTGTGTGTGTATTTGTTAGAGACGCCACAGTCCCATAACTTCATACATGGCAAAGCTTTTTAGATCGGTTTTTCGTTTGAAATGCAAGCGGCTGCAGGACCAATACCAACCAGAGATCTGATCCCAGTGGCGCAGCAACTTCCACGGTATAATCACTCGGCTTGGATGTCAAAAAAAATCCGGGGTGTTAGCATAATCACCTCGGTTATCTGGCACTCGCGTAGGTTCCTCCACGAGTTGAGTCAAATTACGGCTAAAGCGAACATCTTCGCCAATCCCCAGCCTCATCGGTTCTGTTAGAATGTAAGAACCAGCCGGAGTTGTGCACATTAAAACCGCCGGCGCACGATAATTTCAGAAGCCGGGTGGTTGATCTGTATCCAGTCGACGGTGCGTAAAAGATGTTCGAAAAGTTTTGCCGGTCGATCGTCATTCGGGGTGCGGTAAAGACTACAAAGAAATTTAACAGAATCCCTTAACACGACCCTCATCTACGTGATGTCCAAGTTATTGGGTTCTAACGCCTCCATCCTTTGGCAAGCCAGATCGGACCGCGCGAAGATGCTGATTCCGCCGTTAAAATAGAATTTCGAATGTAAGTCGTATCTCGAGCAACAAAGATGTGACGAATCAGTTGGCAAATCGACCAAGATATCAAGTTTCGCTGGTTGTAATTATTAGTGGGCAGCGTTTACATTTGTATTGGTGAAACCGATGGCCCTGATGTTACAAAATGCCGTTATCAGTCGAACATCGACAGAGTTTCGAGAACAAACCCGATTACGCGAATTCCTTAAACTTCGGTTATTTATCAGAATATTTGCATGATGTTCCCCTTAGTATAGTCCCCACGGACATCCGAATGGGAAACTAGTTTACCTTCGGATTTCTTTATATCAGAAGGTACCATCATGACCTATATCCGTGTCAGTCCGGGCCATCAGCCATACATCCGAAATTTTGTTGAAAATTTCTCCCGACGATATCGGGGGATGTACAGCATGATGTTGTGGTATCTCACCTTGGGACCGACTTACCATCTAAACCAACCTTTTCTCGAAGCGGTCCATCAGCCAAGCTCCGAAAGATGGCCAGGGATTACTCCCGACCATTTCACGGAGTCTATAGCTTGATGGAGTGGTATTTAACAGTGTGACAGGGGGTTGGGGCCCCTGTGATGAAATAGGTGATTGCCATGTAATGCTATGATATAAGTGACGCGACGTCAGAGCTGGCAGGACTGCCACGTAACGTAAGGCGTTAATGGATGTTTGACCAAGCCTCTTCTATTTAGGCCACGTAATGTTTAAACGCGTAAAGGATACCCAATCCTGCTATTGGGCCCTGTAAGGTAATCTTGTACCCAGTCCAATCAGTGTTAGCAGGAGTAGAGAGTATTGGAAAATAGATCTGCGTTTAAACCATTCGGCAAGGCACGAGTGCCATAAGTATATGCCAAAAATAATGGAGTCGCAGGCCTCGTATAACATAGTTGTCTGCCAAAAGTTAATGTTAGGCGGGTCACGAATACCAAAAGGATCTGCCAAAGGGGAGAAACAAGTCATGGCTGTGGTGTAGTTGAATCTAATTTATTAATTAAAAATTCGCTCCTTAAATGTTATTTTTCCCATCAACATTTCCACCGCGTACCAACATCAAGTAGGTCGGAAAACATATTTCGGCCGTCAGTCACGACCTAAATATTACGTTCGTAATTTTAAACACTCTGCGCATCGCATAGCAAATCCCCAATCAGTCTCTTTCCGGATGACACGTCAATAGGTGTCATGCATCGTGATACCTTATACGATAATCGATCGTTCGATCGGAACATCCGCGAAATGACGATTGTCATGACAGACTTTTGCTTTGGCGTGTGTCGTCTTGTATTTCGTTTCAATGACCGTGGAGTAATTTAATTATAATCCAATTGTCGGGTGTACGAGGGTTGCCTTTTATATTTCGGGATTAGAGAACAAAAACAAATATTGATCATCGAAAATCACTTTATTGTTTTTCAAAATATTATCTATACACTTTTGCGTGCGTTTGAACCAATTGTCGAAGCACTTTTGCCACTCTGATTGAGGTATCTCCAACACATGCATTCTGAATGCAGCAACCGCTTCTTCAGGTGTCGAAAAACGTTGACCTCTCAGTTTGTTTTTTACGTACGGGAATAAAAAGAAGTCATTCGGTGCCAAGTCAGGACTATACGGCGGATGACCCATCAAATCGATGTTTTGGGTGCTCAAAAATGCAGTTGTCGCAGCCGATGTGTGAGAGCTCGCATTGTCGTGGTGAAGAGTGATCCGTCTTCGGCGGTTGGTTTTCCTGATTTCTTGGAAGACAACTGGCAAACAAATGATTGTGTACCACTCAGAATTAACTGTTCTGCGTTGTTCTAGTGGTACGGTTGCGACATGTCCAGTTTTTCCGAAAAACCAGGCGACCATTTGCTTGGAAGTGCTTCGTGCGCGAACAACTTTTGTTGGATTTGGCTCATCTTGAAACACCCAGACAGTCGACTGCTGTTTACTTTCGAGCTCATACGCGTAAATCCACGATTCATCAACTGTCACGATGTCATAGACGTGTTTCGAAGCACCGCGACCGTATTTTTTGAGCATTTCTTTCGACCAATTGACACGAGTCTTTTTTTGGGCGATTGACAAATTGTGTGGGATCCAACGCGAACAAATTTTTTTGACAGTCAAATGTTTATGCAATATTGAATGTATGCTGGTCCCACTAACGCCTAAGGTTGTCTCAATCTCACGATAGGTCACATGACGATCTTCCAATATCAGTTCGCGCACAGCATCATTGGTTTTTGGAACAACAACTGATTTTGGACGACCTTCACGAAATTCATCTTGGAGTGAACTACGACCACGATTGAATTCACCATACCATCGATAAACACTGGTCCTTGATGGAGCTTCATCGCCAAAAATTGAATTAAGTTCATCCATGCACTGTTGCTGAGTTAATCCACGCCGAAAGTTGTAAAAAATAATCGCATGAAAATGTTGACGATTTAATTCCATTTTTGGGCCGAGATGAATCTTTTAAGTTACTGTAAACAACACAAATAGCGCTCGTATGTCAAAACGTTCTGAGTGCGTATAACCTCAAAAATGTCCAACTTTACGACAGAGCTGTCAATTGCCGGATTGCAACACTAGGGTTGCCAAATCCCGAAACATAAGAGGCAACCCTCGTACTGTATGGGAAAATGTGGTTGAGTTCCAATGGATACACTACATCCCACCTATCACTCGGACTTTAGTCGCCTGTTAGGACAAGCCGGCCTAGCTGTGAGCATATTCTAACACCTTACTCACAAAGCTGCGAAAGGACAAAGGGATTTTCGACACCCGTAAAAGTCAGTCCACAGTGAGGATGGAAGACGAGGGAAAACGTTGAGAAACAAAATACGATGTACATTAACCGTGAATGTCTTAAAACTGTAACCGAAGTTAACAGACCGTTTCGTTTTCATCTAGTTCGACAAAAGGACGAGTCCTTGTATTTATTTCTCTGTCTAAAATATATATTTACTGTTACCTGATGTGTCCTCACAGATTAGTTGTTTTCGTGGGCTAATACTTGGCCTCCGAGTTAATTTGAGTATTGTAGCACTTGAAGAATAATGAAACTCTTCGTTGGTTCGAGGTGTTACTATATTGATTGGATTGCTTGTATTTATGGTTCTTTTTGTTAATATGATTGTCGTTTCATTTACCCTGCAAAAAACAGCCTGCTTTGACGCTTATCATGTTGGTCAAGTTAGTTTAGTGGGGCTAACACCCCATTTATTAGCTTAGAGCAAGCTTGGGAAAAGATTCTTATGGGCTAATCTACGAACTAATGTATCTAATTTAAGCATGAAACAATCACCTAACTACGATGGTGAGGAGATGGAAAAAAATTAAATACACTTAAGAGATGGTGTTTTAGAGTGGGCGTGTGCTATGATTGATGTCAAAAATCGATTAGTTGGAGTTAAGACATCGCAGCGTTTGCGCGATAGGTTGGTTGGAGAATCTTAAACACACACTATTTCTTAGACCTTAAATTACATATCTGTTAGTAATTTTCCCCTTAGACGTTTCTTTTAATTACTTTCTTTTTGTTTTATTTTAAGTACGTATATATAAAATGGATTACGTTGCCGTTTAGTTCTACTACTCACTTGCATTACAGAATGTTATTAAGATACTCTTAACGATTGTTAGTCCGGTCACGACTGAACCAAAATCGATTCTCATAACTATAAACTTTTTACATAATACAAACAGTTCGAGTCGAAACTAAATCCTTAGATCCCTGCTTACAAAGGCAGCACGTATCTTTTTCCGAAGACTTTAAAATCACAGTGAATGTAGATTATGTTTGTATTGATTAGCAAGCAACACAATGCAGTCCAGAACCACGGACGCTGAAATTCAACAGCTAGAGTCATTTCCAGTTTTGTTCTTGTTCTATGAGCAATTGAGTACGACTATTAAATAACGAATGAATTCAATTTAATTCATTTTTTTTTTCGTTTGACATGTTTTTACTTCATTGCCGCTTGCTCCATTCCTAGACTCAGTGTTTTATTTTCCTTGGTTGCTTGTGAAAAACTGAGTGTTCGCAGTATGAGTACATTTTGCATATTATAATTTTTTTGGTATGAATCATAAAATCATAATTATTATTATAATTTTAGAAAATCGGAATGTGGATTTAAAATTGACTGAAGCGACTTTCTATACTGCAAGAGGAGTTTAGTTAGGCGGTTAATATACGGCGGCAGGTTTAAGAGGTTTTCTCGTCCTAGCCCACGGAGAGCGAACCATAGGAAGCCACGTTGAATACTTTCAATTCTACGGATATGGGTCTTGTGATAAGGGGACCGTACCTAGCTAGCATATTCCGGCAGTGGACGGACGAGGGTAACAGAGAATTCTTTAGACCATCGAGTTGAGTTTCCCAATCGTTTCGTCAGTGTGAGAGAGGAAGTTAAGTTCCCTGTTGCAAAGGATCCCAAGTTCTCGAATATATTGGACAATGGTCAGGAGTTGGCCATGAAGGGAATGGGAAATATACACTCACGAGAAAATGTTATGGATTGGCACTTGACGACATTAAGTACAAAGCAGTTTTTATTACACCAAGTCGAGAAGTTGTCAAGGTCGTTTTGTAGTAGTGCATAATCAAGTGGTGACTCGAAGATTTTATATAACTTAGTGTCATCAGCGTATAAAGACAAGCGGAAATGCTTAATGACCTTATCAATGTCATTAGTGGCAAGTATAAATAGAAGGGGGCCCAGATGGCTTCCTTGAGGGACCCCAGATGGAACAAGGAAGGGGTTGGATATCATGGAATAAAGTCCGATGAACCGAACGGAATATAGTCTATCCTTTAGATAGGAAGAAATCTATTTCAGGAATTCAGTTTCCAAGCCGAGGGCGGATAAATTGAAGAGGATTATATTGCGGGAGATTTAGTCGAATACTTTACTGAGACCGATTGAGACCATTTCGACCTCGTTACCGTGCTCTAATGATGAGAGTGTAAAAGAAAGGAACTCAACAAATTTGGATGTATTTAATCGACCATTAAGAAAACCATGTTGCCTTAGTGAAATAAAAGATTTGCAACGAAAACTAAGAGATTCGAGTAGAATGTTTTCGAAATCTTGGGTAAGTGGAACGGTTTGGCGATGGGGTAGTTTGCGACATCGTTTTTGGGACCCTTCTTCCTTTGGGAGCATTACTTGAGGAGGATTGCAGGGATACCATCAGGGCCCGATGGGAACTCGTCTTTGAGTTGCAATAGCTTAGGTTCAATTAAGGTTGGATCAAAGGAGTTGTGAAGAAGTGGCCCGAGGGAAGAGTTGGGTAGGTAGTTGATGTCTGA
Source organism: Microdon myrmicae (assembly GCA_963931805.1). Lineage (NCBI taxonomy): Eukaryota > Metazoa > Arthropoda > Insecta > Diptera > Syrphidae > Microdon > Microdon myrmicae. Next base: position 113,676,002 of record OZ007502.1, read on the forward strand.
CGAGTCAGGAACAAAGGAGTCGTTAGTGAATGACTGATTGAAGTGAGTGGCGTAGAAGTTAGCAATAGTAACAGGACCAGATAAAGTATGACAGTTTAAAGTATGCGATATGGGGTATCCATCGGATCTACGTTTATGATTGACGAACTGGAAGAAGATTTTGGGGTCATTTTTGAGATTAGTCTGAGTTTTGCTAAGATAGTTGCGATAAAGGGTGTTGAAAAGTTCCGTGAATTGATAATTGATAATTGATAATTAAATGAACTTATTTATATACCATTCCTCCCCCCTTACAAAATTGGAAGAGAAATGAAACTCACTTTCGATAACATGTGGGTGTGCGCGCGGCGGTTGGCTTTACATTATTAATAATTTTCTTTAGACTATTTTTATTTCTATTTATTTTAGTTTTTGTTAGTCTAAATTGATTTTTCATTGATTATATTGGTTTTCTGTTTTGAATTTACTCTATAGTTAATAATTTTTATTTTGTTTATAATTTTTAAATATTTTATTTACAATGTTTAATTAATATTTATTTTTAATAATTTTTATATATATTGTTGACAATGTTTTTATTTTGTTAGGATGGATTGTCTCTTTGGTTTCACCCCAGAGGTACCGTCTAATATCAAACAACCTACGGAGCCGGTGTACAACCATGAGAGCTACCATAAGCTTTTAAAGTACAAACTCCGACGTACGTACGAAATAGCAAGGCGTAACCTATTGATTTCCAAGAGGAAATCAGAAAGGTACCATGACGCCCTTTCACGTTGACCATCATTGGTTAATATCAGTGTGGTTTCATCCCAGGCAAATCAGCGATTGATCAGATATTCACCCTTAGGCAGGCGATTGAAAAATGTCAGGACTCCGACAAGGGGACGGTCTGGGCTGCCTGCCTTCAACAACTAGAGGGACTATTATTACCAAGTCCAGCCAGATACTTGCCTACGCAGATGATATCGACACCATCGGTAGAACCGAATCGGCTGTACAGGAATCCTTCACCCAGATCGAGCAGGCGGCACAAAAACTGGGACTGCACATTAATGAGGGAAAAACTAAGTACATGATGGCAACTTCTGCGAAGAGAGACCTAACGTTGGTCAAATGATCAGGGTAGTGGAGCACGAATTTGAAGAAATGCAATCCTTTAACTACATTGGGTTAATAGTATCAGCCGATAACAATATGGAGAAAGAAATACGCGAACGGCCGATCAAATCCCACAAAGCCTAGTATGGTCTATCAAGGCTCTTTAAATCCCGAAATTTATCCAGAACATCTAAGCTACTACTGTATTCGTACGACGTTTGCCTTTTATATTTCGGGATTAGAGAACAAAAACAAATATTGATCATCGACAATCACTTGTTTTTCAAAATATTCCCAATGAAGATCTATACACTTTTGCATGCGTTTGAACCAATTGTCGAAGCACTTTTGCCACTCTGATTGAGGTACTCGTATGACCCGAAATTGAATTCGAATGACGTTTAGCCCGGTATGAATGTTCGGGTGGGTGGTCTAAGTACATAATAAAAGAAACTGATAGCTATTACCGTTTGCATTACACTTACTCGTATTTATGGTAGCCAACTACTAAATGTATCGCGTAGCTCCTTTTGCCCTGTGAGTAGGGCGTTAGAATATACTCACAGCTAGGCCAGCTTGTCGTAAGAGGCGACTAAAGGCCGTGTGGTAGCCGGGGTCCCAACGCCCTGTGCGCCCGGTGAAATACCACCCCATCAAGCTATAGGCTCCGTGAAATGGTTGGGAGAAATCCCTGGCCATCTTTCGGGGCTTGGCTGATGGACCGGTTCGAGAAAAGGTTGGTTAGGTGGTAGTCGGTCCCAAGGTGAGATACCACCCCGTCACGCTGTACATTCCGCGATATCGCCGAGAGAAATCTTCGACGGTGTTTCGGATGTGTGGCTGATGGCCCGGACTGACACGGGGATAAGTCATGATGGTACGTTCTGATATAAAGAATTCCGGAGGTAAACTAGTATCCCATTCGGATCTCCGGGGGGGACTATGTCAGGGGGAACATCATGCAGATATCATGATAAATAATGGAACTTTGAGAGGTTCGTCATCGCATAACCGGTCTCGCTCTCGAGGCTCGGCCCACGCTCGACTGGTGACGGCATTTTGTAACATCAGGGGCATCGGTTTCACCAATACCAATGTAAACGCCGTCCACCAATATTTACAAACAACGAAACCTGATATCCTTGCCCTAACTGAGACCCAGGTCGATTCGTCAACTGATTCGACATATCTTCGTTGCTCAGGATACGACTTACATTCGAGATTCCGTTTTAAGGGCGGAGTCTGCGTTTTCGCGCGGTCCAATCTGGCTTGCCAGAGGATGGAGGCGTTGGAACCCAATAATATGGACATCATATGGTTGAGGGTCGTGCTGAGGAATTCCGTAAAATTTCTTTGTTGTCTTTACTGCTCCCCGAATGACGATCGACCGGCGACATTTTTCGAACATCTTTCATATACCGTCGACTGGATACAGATCAACCACCCAGCTTCTGAAATTGTTGTCCTTGGTGATTTTAATGTGCATAATTCCGGCTGGTTGTTACATTCTAACAGAACCGACGAGGCTGGGAGGCTGGCGGAGATGTTTGCTGTAAGCCACAACTTGACTCAACTCGTGGGGGAGCCAACGCGAGTGCCGGATACCCGGGGCGATTATGCGAACACCCTGGATCTGTTTTTGACATCCGAACAGAGTATTTATACCGTAGAGGTTTCTGCGCCACTGGGAAACTCAGATCACTGCTTGGTATCTGTCGCGCAAGCACTTGCATACCAAGCGAATAACCGGCCTAGGCAGCTTCGCCATGTATGGAAGTATGGGGCCGCTAACTGGGACGATTTGCGAGACTTCTTCGCATCCTTTCCGTGGTCCGAGGTGTGCTTCGGAAACTCCGATGTTAACGCATGCGCGGAGTCGGTATCAGAGATTATTCTTCTGGGGATGGAGATGTATATTCCACGTTGCATCAAACGAAGTTCGTCTGATAAACCTTGGTTTGACAAAAAGAGCGAGCTGATTACAGTGGCAAAAAATAGAGCTTTTAAGCAATGGCGCTCCAATCCCACCGATGTTAACAGAACGAATTTTGTCAGAGTCAGAAACGCGTGCAACCAGGCGATTGATACCGCGAAGAAGGCTCACAACGACAGGGTGATCAATAAGCTCCTTCGGTGCCCAACTGGCTCGCGCTCCCTCTGGTCAATGGCAAAAGCTGTCAGCGGTAACTTTGCATCCTCTTCTTTCCCTCCGTTGGTGACAGACAGCGGGACGTTAGTCACGAATTCAAGGGATAAAGCTAATGTATTCGCAAATTTATTTTCGGCGAATTCAAACCTCGATCCCGGCCTTTTGGACCCTCCTGTGATCTCGCCGGTACAGTCTTCCATGCGGGATGTGAGATTTCGTCCGCGCACTATTCAACGCATTCTACGTGAACTGGATTGTAGGAAGGCAACCGGCCCGGACGGAATACCAGCAATAGTCCTTAAGAACTGTGCTCCAGAACTATCACCGGTTCTTGGCAGACTCTTCCGCTTATCTTATGCACGGAGGACCTTTCCTGCCTGCTGGAAAATCACTCGAGTTCAGCCAATCCCAAAGACGGGAAAAAAGTGTCTCCCACAAAATTACCGTCCGATAGCATTACTCTCTATTTTATCTAAGGTGATGGAAAAAGTCATCAATACAGAGTTGGTTAAGTATTTGGAGTGCAACGGACTCCTGAATGATCGTCAATACGGATTCCGTGGCAGACGGTCCACAGGAGACCTTTTGACACTTATAACCGATATATGGACATCTGCCATTGAACGGCATGGTGATTCAAGGGCGGTCGCATTAGATATTTCCAAGGCTTTTGACCGCGTCTGGCACGGGGCATTGCTGAACAAACTTCGTCCATATGGACTTTCCCAACAGCTTTGCGACTGGACGAGGAGTTTCCTTGAAAATCGATCGATCCGGGTTGTTGTGGACGGCGAGTGTTCGGATCTGTATCCTGTTAATTCGGGGGTGCCCCAAGGTTCTATTTTGGCTCCAACCTTGTTCTTGCTTCACATAAATGATTTGTTGGAGACAACGGATAACAAAGTGTTCAGTTTTGCGGATGATAGTACGCTTGTTTCGTCCTTTTCGAGTGATCGGCCGATTGGTGCATCTGCGTCACACCAGCTGAGATGTAGACAGATTGATTCTCTGAATCGGGATCTGGATAAAGTCCGGCAGTGGGGAAAGGCCAATCTTGTCGACTTCAATGCAACGAAGACTCAATATGCAACATTCACAAAGAAAACTGGATCATTGGTTCCACAGCTGATGATGAATGGCCGGGCCCTCGAGGCTGGGGAAAGTTTGAAATTGCTCGGCGTCACGGTCTGTGGGAATGTATCATGGCATAAACACGTGTCGAGCATCGCCAGGTCAGCCTCAGGAAAACTGAGTTATCTTTTTAGAGCCAAGAAATATTTTACCCCGGCCCAACTTCTCCTCCTATATAAATCCCAAATTAGACCCGCGCTCGAATATTGCTCTCATGTTTGGAGCTCGGCTCCTAAACATACCCTCGACCTACTTGAGAGCATACAGAGACGAGCGATCCGCCTGATCGGGGACTCGGCGCTGACGTCGGGACTACAGTCGCTATCACATCGAAGGCGCGTGGCCGACCTCTGTCTGTTTTACAGATATTATCACGGGTGCTGTTCTTCGGAGATTCGTGGTATTGTTCCGCGGAATTCGGCTTATATGCGCTCCACAAGACAATCCGACGGATCGCACCCGTTTGTGGTTCATCTCCCGACGGTGCGAACATCCCTACATCAGAACTCGTTCCGCTACAGAGCGGGGAAGCTGTGGAACTCCCTTCCCACGCGAGTGTTCCCGGAACGTTACAACCTGCAACTGTTCAAAAAGAACTGCAACAGTTATTTGAGTGCATCTCGGGGCGCCCACTCGGCGCTATAGGTTCGCCTCTCCCGAGAGAAGTCTAATAAAAAAAAAAAAAAAAAAAAAAAGATATTTCTTACCACTGGCATACTTATTTTCAAAGGTCTGGTCGCGTATTATCTATAAGTGCCCAATTTATAAATGAAATCATCGTTCCACTTAAAGTTACTCCCTATTCGGACTAGCAAAAATGACAGGGAATTGTATCAATTCATGGGGGAAAAAGCGGATATGAGCAGTGTGAATCAGCATCGATTGAATGGTTTAATATTTCATTTTCTTATCTATTGATTCCTTCGAATGCTTATAGAATATATGAAATATCTCATTTGTTGTATGTTTTCCAGTAACACTTTCTTACACGAATCGCACCCTTAACTCCTTACAATTGTCCTTACATTGTCACGAGGCGTAGCATAGGTGGCCACTTTGCCATAAAGGTGATCCATCGACGACATATATTCTCAGAATCCCTTCGTGGCTAGGGTCGGATACAATTTCACAATCATTAATGTTATGACATCTCCTGGGAAATGGAATCTAGCGTTTCAATCATTTTCCCTGCCTCTATTAGTCAATTGAAAATCTTTCCACCATCAACGAGTAAAACAGCCAGGGAATTATAACATAAATCACTTAATATTTATATCAATAAATGTCATTAACTGTGTGCTTACCCCCACAATGGTCTCTAAACGACACTGGGGACTTAATGCCGGAAGGGAATGGTGCACATAGCTTTACTTACTTCCTTTCCTGTGGATATCATAGTTGGGTAATTTCATTTTTCCGGAAGACATATCTACCATTGCCACCTGTTTACCAACGGTATTCAGGGCACAATAAATGGGGGAAAAAATAATTGATCGTATGAAGGTCCCTCACGACTGTATAGGCTTCAATCATAATTTGCCCGGAACCCTGCCCCAAGAGAAATAGCAATTTATTTATATTAAAGTACTTGCGAGCGAATAAAGGGGAGATACATACGAGTTCGTCTAGCGTTGGGGTACACCATTCATTCAATTTCGTCAATGGCATTGGAGCTGCGGTAAAGTGATAGATCTTATATCATCTTTCTGAACAGGGTTTACAACAATACGACAATGTAATCAATCTAGCCTGTCAACAGAAATCGCACCCATCAAGTGCTATCGCTATGAAGTGCACATTATCCTATTTGTTTTAGTATTGCCGTGGGGGTCGGTATTCGTCGTCGTTTATAATTATTAATAAGTTACGTTTAGGAGATAAATTTGTTGTTTCCTTTCTGTTTGTAGCTAGTCGAGTGCGCAACAAAGGTTAGAGCTCAATTGTTACAAGTTGAAGTGAATTTTAATAGACTGGGGGAAAATAATATGGGGGGATCGAAACTAGTTTCTATTCTGAGGACCCTTTATGAAAACAAACAAATTAGCAGATATTTTTAAATGTACGGAAATGGTTTGGTTGAAGTTGCTGGCACTAATGGGAAGGTGAAACATCAACATTAGAAATCAGAAGATAAAAATATGAGAATTGATTTTGAAATTATTAGTAAGAGGAGATGGTAATTGCAAACTGTCTTATAGATTCCGGATTTCAAATTTTGGACGATATAGATGCTTCTGTCATGGTATACACATTCTGAATGTCATCGTGACGAGTTTGTTTATGAATTAGGTTTGGTTAGTCTGATTACAGCATTATCAACTTAATGTATTAGATGATATTTTTGGGGGAATTGTGTTGCTGAATGTTAATCTTTAGTTACTAATGGAAGCTTTATCATGAGAACATCAACTGTGGTCACTTCAGTTTTTTTATTTACTGTATTCAGAAAAAAGAAAAACTAATAATAATAATGATAATAACTTTATCAAATGAATTTTTAACAATTTCCCGGCAAAAAATGGTTTTGTGGACGTGTTTTACTAATTCAAGAAGCGATCTTTCGCACAGTTTTTACTTCACCCTCTGATATGACAAATATCATTTAATAAATCCTTCTTTTACGCTTTCTCTCCTTATCCTCTCTGTCCTTCTCCGCTCTGACTTGTAGGAGGCAAAATTAGTGTCACACTTTTGAAAAAGTGTTTTATATTTTTTTTTATTTTTCGACTTTTTTTTTGTTTGGTTTGGGAATTATCATCATCATCGACACTACAACCGGCAGCCAGTCGTGGCCTTACTTAGCAAGTCCTGGGGCTTGTTAAATTTTCCATAATGATTTTTTTTTTCGGGCAAGGTTATTAGTCTTGCGCCTGAGGCCCCCTGACGGGGAATCGAACCCCGGTCTCCCGCGTGACAGGCGCGTATACTAACCACTATACTATGGAGGAATAGTTTTGGTTTGAGAATAGCAACTGAAATTTCAAGTATGGATCTCAAATAGTTCTTGAACGACAGTCTTCTAAAGGGGAAGGAAATGAATAGTTGAAGGAAGATTTTTAGAAATATCGCGTTAATAAACGTTAAATAAGCGTTTTTTTTCCCCAGAGCATTATTAGACGCATTTATTAACGCGAAATTATTAATTAACTCAACTTAATTCGATTAACTTTTCCCTCTATTCAACATTTCCTTATTGAAAATATTGTTTTATTTTTTTTCCCACGCGGTATGAGTATTTTATGATTTGACTGATTGAACTAAAATGTTCACTAAATTGCAGCTAAATTTTGACAGTGAAAATGTAGAAGAACAATCGGGCATCCGGATTCACTACTAATACCTATGTAAAGTTTGTTTTACAGTACCTAAAACCCCACCTACTGTTGTGTAAAATAAGTTGTATTGTCACCACAAAATGGCGCACTAGTCGCTGATAAATATTACCGAACATAGATCACTTATACACATGTATGTATGTATTAAGATTTAAATAAAGAGGGGGAGAATAAGGAGCGAGCGACGGCAGCTGACGGTATTGGTTGTGTCGGTCATTGTAATTGACTATCATGACAATTTATGAATGGTATTTCACGAACTTCTGCTTACATTAATTTGGAAGTGTTGTGGGGGGCGCAGTCGTGACGCCAGCATAGGCGAGGATTCTACCTCGTCCCCACAAGTTCTCAAAGGTCCACCGTAAAATAAACTGTTCATCGAGAAAAAGGAAGTACACACAAACACTCAGGAAACTGCAGCCGGGAAAGAAAACACTAGTGTACGTTCTCCAAAAAGACCTCTTTATTTCAACTGTTATTTATATGTACTTGACTATCATATCGTGTATGCGATTCGCTATCAGAAGGCTGCACTGCCACACCAAAAGTTTAACTTCACAAAAAAAATCAATGACTCGAGATTTAGAATTTTGAATCACCATAACGAAAAACACTTGAGTTTTAAACATGAAGTTTATTTTAAGTATATTAGTACTTGAAGTACTTGAAGACGATTGTCCCGAGCTACAAATATCGACAGACTTACAATAGTGGTTGCAACACTTCACTGTATACGATCAACTTCCGCACATCTAAAACTTTATGCAAAACTCGACTTCAAGACATTTACGCTTCTCCGCCGCGCGACGGAGAGCGAGAGACCAGGCCGACCGGTTCGGTCGGGTGGTGGTAAAGGACTCAGTGATAAACGGCTCGTACAGAGCCGACTCGCCAATGGGGTGAGTTTTCCCGAGAGACAAAGTGTTCCTCTCTTGGTGAAAACGAGGAAGGAGGATCTCACTGGTGGGGTCCTGTATTGGTGTGCGTGAAGTCGATCGTTGAGATCAGATTGTTTGTTAATGCTCGCAGGTCAAAGCGAACGAAACCTAGACAAGGGATGCCAAACAAAGGAAGTAGCGACCCAATGCATCGTCCGGTAATGAGGGTCAGCTGAGTAAATAGCAGCCACTCATTAGATGCTAATAGGGATTGAGATAATGGAGATCGTATATCGTATATCTGCCGACTGGGAGGATCGGATTCTTTTGTTTGCATATGTTTATGCTATTGAATCCAATCCGGCAGCTAAGCGCGACATTGGTGATTGTTTGAAGATTCACATAAAGAAGTATTTCCGAGAGAAGTGCTTGCAGCTAAATCAATAGTTGCAAGTCTTTGGAAAGTAATTTAGATGGTTACACAATGACGGTTGTGTATACCATCCACAGATGCCTGGCATCAATGGCGACGCCAGAGTCGAACATTAGTGTGTATATCTACACTAATTGGGAATTCGGTTCTTGGTCGATAATGCAGAGATGCATTGATACATGTATGAATGCCCTGTAGAAAAAATTCTTTACAGGAATTTCCAGATAATGCATTGAAAGCATTAATTATCCTTAGGAAGGAAATGTTTTTGCTGCGGGAAGATTGCGGTGCAGGTGTGGGAAAGTTGGAATTTGCCTGGCAACCGAAGGTACCGAACAGGTTTTGGTTTTATGCTCCTGTATAATGGAAAGAATTCTTGTAGGGAATTTGTATGCGAAGAGATGCATGAAAGGTAAGCATTCCTGTACAGGGACTTTTAGGGGAGCGAGGACGGTGCGAGCGTGAGGACGTCGGAGTAGACGAGTGTGCCGGTGCTCTATGCGGATGTCGTGATCGAGTAGTAAAGCTCTAGTTACCTATGGGAGATTGTGTCTTGTGTGTATACAGATCACGTCGGATTGTTGCGTTAAACAAGAATAGTGAAGACGGTGATTTGAACATACGGTGAAACGGGTGAGAAGCGAAGCATTAAAGAATCAGACTACTGGTCGCGTGTACGAATTCGATTTCTAAACTCAAGGACACCCAACTGATGTGAAATTGCTATGTTATTGCTTAGTATACGGCTGATGCATTTCCTTATTCGATTTACTTTCGGTGTTCTTCACTATTTGCTTGTATATTGTGTGTGTATCTGTTAGAAACGCCACACATCTCCTAAACCCAAGTACCCAAATCCCAAAAACCCCAATTATCACTCGCATAGGCATCATCGCAGAATTTGTGGACCTTCACTAACTTACTTCAGTAACTTAACCTATTTTTCTTTACATATTATGTTTAAAACGTGCCTAACACTACCCTAACCTAAGAAAAGCTAAATCTATGTAAGCTTGCCATTAATTTGAGATGTCATTTACTATGGTCTTTTCGGCTGACAGGTCTTTAGTTGCCATTCCACCACCAAAATTGCTGGCTTTGTTTCTTAACTTCCCTTTGATCTCTGTGAGATATCGCCCTACTGTACACCAGACACTCTACATCTGTAGATGCGACTTCCCGCCGAGAATCTATACGCTTATCTACGATCGATCGACGCAAAACGAACGGTATTCCTGATTCGTCCTAAGTGAGTCCAATTATATCACATTTTTGGACTCTTCCAGCCACATATGTATAGTGCTCCAGAAAACCCCACCATCAATATTCTCCCATATACACTCCCGCAACCTTATATCATCATATCCTATCATATTCTAATAATAATTCTAATCAACCAATTCCAAACAAATCAAACCAATATCCCCGTTGATATCAACACGTCAAAGCAGAGACCATCAATACAAACGATTTCACGGGCAATGTCCAAACCACCCGAAACGATGGCAGCTGTTAGGTAACAAACTAAAATACCACCAACAAAAGCGATCTCAATACAGGCCAAAGCAGGGAACCATGAATCTAAACGATTCCCGCGAGTAACCGTGGCAGCTGCTCAAATGTGATTAGAGCAAAATCACTTGCATGCATCCCGAAATTTTAGTATTTAAGTTCAATACATTAAGAGAAGTTTTTTGGAGAACGTCCCAACGAACGGACATGAAGATATTAAATAAATAAGGTAAATGTTAAAAAAAAATACATAGTCTTTTATTCTGTAGAAAACACGCTCTGCCCTTGATCACGAAGAAGCACGGCATTTGTGCATTTTAACCATAACATATTTCGTATGGACACATCTTCACTAATCGCTGAAATATCGATTTTCGTGGAGAAATTTGGGAAAGGTGTCTCGATTACAACTAAAGTCCAATACTTGGAACTCCTGAAGTAAGTTTCCGCTATAGATATCTAAAATGGGTTAGCTTCTAAGTTGAACGTTTCGTCAGTGCTCGACCATTCAAGGAGAATTGACCGTCTTGATTTACTCCGACGGGAAAACTTGTCGATTGCTTTTATTCAAGAACGCCTCAAAATTAGTCTGAACAAATATAGCTTCCTGAGGAACGACACCCGCCAGGAGATTGGAAAAGCCATACATAAGCGGCACAGAATGAATGATCACATATTTGAAGCTTCGAAAAGTGCAGCCAAATGTACGGGGTCCCTTAAGAGATGCAAAAGGTACTTCACTCCATCCAACTTGGCCACAATTTACAAGGCGTATATTCGTCCAAACATATAGTTCAACTCCCATATTTGGTAAGGCGCATCCAAAACTGCACTACACGTCCTCGATAAGATGCAAACATGAGCAGTGAATCTTATTGGGGACCCAGGCGTAAGCCGTTTAATTCAGTTTTTACAGCATAGGCGCAACGTATCCCCTTTCTATAGGTATTACGATGATCGTTGCTCAACAGAACTTGCTGAATGTGTTCCGCCTCCTCAGACATTTTCCCGCAGTGTCCTTTATAATGTTTACTACGTTGTTTTCGGCATTTTTTATGGGTCTCTTACGCCCCGCCACTCGCGCGCCCCTCCCTCAGTTTTTAAGAAATCAAGTGTTGCCATTTACCAACATTTATGGCCCACCCTATAGATTTCAATCTCCCACCGGTCCTATCCCTTCTCGACCAGAACATACTAATAAGGAAAAAGTTCAGCAAATACTGGCTTTTAACTTGACCATACACAGGGTTCAGGCAAACTTCCGATAAATACACAGGTCTCGCAGACGATATTAAATCTCTTTTTCATTAGAAAGGGAGATGGCAAAACAATTGAAGAACATATTCCACCGTACATCGAACTTCAGACGAGTACAAGGAACTCTCACAACGGATTTCGTTACTAAAAAATATAATATTAATATCATAATATTTTTAGTCTTTATTTGATATAAACCCTGACCCAGTAAACATATTTTTGTCAACTTAATCCGGTAAATTGGGATTACCCCGCTTGTTCTTTGAATTTTTACTATTCAAGCATGCGTGGGCGACTGGAACCAAAAGTGTGCCTCACTAATCGCTGAAATATCGATTTTCGTGGGGAAAATAAAATTGAATTATGATCGGGGTCCCGTGTTGTAAAAGCAAATCGTTCTCCTTCGGCGGAAGATTTAAAACTGTATGGGGTGTAAATACCCCTAGTTTAGCGGTTTACAGTTAATTAAATATTGTTTTTTCGATGAAACAATTTCACACTTAATTAGTTAATTAATCAGTTTTATTTACTTGATGTCTATGAATTTATTTTATTCTTAATTACTAAATATGTTTATTATTTTGTTTTAGTTTCTTTTACTTTGTTTGTCTTCATATTTCATAATCAAATTACAGTATGTATTTAGACATAAAGACATGATGATATTATAAACTCAATTTGCAAGGATAATAGATGTGTCTCACAGAGTTACCAATTTGTTCTATGTTTATCTTCTTATTTTTCGTTAATTTGTCACATGTCACTAGGAAAGGGTGTTTAAAATGAACACTTTTCAAATGTAATCTTAACCACTAATAGGCTTCTCCTGCATCTGCTCACTTCATAGATAATGTATGTGTTTTTTAATTATTCTCGGTGAAAGATTGTATACCCGCGCAATGAGTTCAGAATCTACACTCTTCTAATAAAAACGGCACAACACAAGATGACAGCCACTTTATTCGACTGATCCCGACTGATCCCGACTGACTCCTGACCGACTCCTCCCCGACAACAGGTACTCTTTTCATGACCGCCCATTTCCGATCGCACACTCATCCTTATTTCCCCATTACCCCGCCCATTTAAGGTGAATAAACTCTTGCGAATTTAGTAAACAGTCAATGAAGCCAGGGAGAATGGGAGAATTATAAAGGCGAGCATGACGATTTAAGGGTTGATTTGGTTTCGCTTGCAACGAAAAGCAAAAGCAGAAGGGTGACCGCATGACTCCGTTTTATGCTTGGATTGTCCTCAGAATGCAGAACCAAAGTGCACTCAGAGAACAGAAATGGAGAGGGTTGAAAAGTATACTCATGCATATTTTTCACCTGACATTAATTTTGTTCCCAAGCGAATGCACGTACTCTTGGGTAAGGAATGAGGGGGTTCTACTTGGGATCTTCTTTTGCATTGGAATCTGCAAAAGGAATTGGTGATAGCCGAAACTGTTTCGCTATGTAGAAACAGCGTCCCCCACCCGTCCTTTGATGTTGCTAACCAGCATGAAGATTTTGATTTAAAATAGGGAAATCTAATATGGGGAACTTAGGGAATGACGTTTTTTATACCAAAAAAGAATTCGAATCAATTTATTGATTGGAGGGGGGGGGGGGGGGGGGGGGGGCTATAATTATGTAACAAATAAAATAAGGAAAAAATGAACATGAAACAAATTTTTTTTAAATACAGGTGAAATGCTCACGAAGAACATGTTGTTCCACTCGTTGCGAAGGCTTCTGCTTTATTCTCTATAACGCTCTCTGTTCTGCTCAACCATGCCTACAAGATGGTGTACTTTCCCCAAACTTGGAAGCATGATATTGTTTGTCCAATAGCAAAAGTTTGGAAGCCAACGTATCACCCCTCAAGCTTTCATCATATTTGGCTCCTCACTTGCACAGCGAAAGATATGAAAATTCATATACGTGAAGGTAAATAACTTTATCAGTGCCAGGAAACCAGATTTCCAATTTAGATTCAGAAGAGCTCACAACACCGCTATGGCTCTTAACACATTTCAAAACCACGTCTGCGTGCATCTCCTTAGTAAAGAGCCCACCATTGCGATGAGCCTGGACATTGAAAAGGTTTTTGACACAAAGTGGATCGAAGGCCTCATTTTTAAATTACTGAATACTGGTCTCAGCAGAACGCTGTGTAGTATCATCTGCCAGTTCGTTTTAATCAGAACCTTCCAAGTTCGAGTGAATGGAAAGCTTTCCCGAACTTCCAACGCCGCTGCAGGCGTACCAAAGGGCTCATTCTTGGCCCCATCTTATTTAATATTATATAAGATAATCCTCGCCCTGTGGACGGGAGAGTAAACCAGATATGCTATGCGGATGACGTTCTAGTACACACGTCATCCCAAAGCACTAAACTTGCAACAAATCACCTCAACCGTCACCTAGAAGAACTGTATCAGTATTACAATCGATGGAAAATCCGACTTAACCCATCCAAAGGAGTAGCTATCATTCTGGGTAGTAAACACTCCCAACCCACTTCTCGATATTCACAGAATATCCGAATACAAATAGGAGGTACTACGATTAGACCACAGGACAGGATGAAATATCTTGGGATCATCTATACCCCAAAAATGAATTTCACCAAACATGTGACCCACATTCTTCAAATGGGCCTCGGTCGGTCTAAGCAACTGCATAACATTTTGAAGTGGACCAGCAAAGTTGAAACCAAAGTTAAGCTTCTCTGCTATAAGCAGTTAATCCGATCTGGGATATCATACGCCTTTCCCATATGGTCCTCCATATTTTCGGCTCAAATGGAAAGACTTCGAGTTTTCGAAAGAAAGTATCTGGTTTCAACCCGGCGAAGGCCAGGACGATCCTTGTTCCTGTTCAATGCAAGTTGACATGCAGTCTTCGCGTGACACCCCTGGATAGCTACTTTGGCACCCACCAAGTAGTGAACCAATACATGCAGCGACATCTTGAGAAAGGTTGGCACAGGGCTAATAATCTTTCCCGGAAAAACAAATTATTATGGACAATTTAACAAGTCTCGGATAAGGTCCGGATACCAGTGGAGAGATTTGCCAAAATAGGCCAAGACCGGATCTCTCAGGTTCAATCAACCGTCCAAGTCTGCTCTTCTTCATTACATTTTACACTAACCGCCGAAACCTGCGAAACCCTCGTCTCCTCGACTTGCCCGCCCATCACAGTTCTTTCGGCTCTAATGAACCCATTTGGCGAATCTTACGGTGGGCAAACTCGTACCCCGCACTGCTTACCTCTTACACTCACACAACCCACACTCATCGTCATACTTACACCTCAGCATCCGACCTATCCTCGTCCTACCATATCCAGCCACTTACACCACCGTCTATCCACCTTTATTAGTTCCCTATACCGTAGTTTTCAGTTAACTTTAAGATAATCACTTTCTTACACTTTAGTTGTACTATGCTGAATATATGAGAGTTTTGCCTTCACCAAAACTAAACATCCGATTCCTGATTGATCGCCGGCACTTGCCAGCAGTCGAACCTACGTTTGTACAATCAAACGCACGACACAACCTCCTTACAAACCCAACCATTGGGGCGGCTGGTACTTAACGTATCAACTACAAGTTAGACATCCTCATCTACGCAAGCCGGGGCCTAATGGGTCAATGCTTTTAATTCTAACCTTTTCTACCTTGGGTTCGAATTGCGTTCTTTACTAGCATCGCACTAATGATACAGGGGCTCTAAATAAAACCACATATTTGTTGGCGGAATAACACGAACAGAGGGCGAAATGTTAATTGGAGGAAATCGGATCTATATTGAAGTTGTGAAAGTGATTGATAGATTACACCAGAGGGGCGGAAAGAAGTAAACAAGTATAGTCTTCTGCAGGAAATTATGTTTCCATTTACCTATAGTATAATAGGCAAGTCAGCATCGAATATGGAAAATTTATAACGACTTCGTGGCAGCGATATATAACAACTTATTTTTTACGATAGTAAGCGGTGACTTGACTACTGTAAAAACCCTTACATTGACATTGCAGTAATCCCTGAAGTCCGGTCGCTTTTTATTTTCCACTGTCAAACTTTCATCATCATCATCATCATCGGCACTACAACCGGGATCCGGTCTTGGCCCTATTTAGCAAGTTCTCAGGCTTGTTAAATTTTCCATAACAATTTGTTTTTCCGGGCAACGTTATTAGCCTTGTCAAAAATTAAAAGTTCTTATTGACTCAGCTCGATTCCGTTCAATTCATTTTATGTTATTAAATATAATTAATAAAAGAAATGTTTCTTTTTGTGTTTTGTAACTCAATGCAGAAAAGTTTATAACGCTTGTGAAAATAATCGGACTTTAATTTATTTGTATAGCCCTACCGGGACCCGACTCAAAGATTTTCGAAAACCTACATTCTGAACATCATCATCATCATCATCGGCACTACAACCGGGAACCGGTCTTGGCCTTATTTAGCAAGTCCTCGGGCTTGTTAAATTTTCCATAATGATTTGTTTTTTCCGGGCAAGGTCATTAGTCTTGCGCCAGACGTTCTGAACAAGTGGAAGTAATATCGGGTTGTCCAAAGGTTATTTCAGGTGCTCTTCGTGGGAAGGAAATGTTTTGTTCCACTTCCACATCGCACAAACAAACAGTGTATTAAATATTAATACACATATTTTAAGGGAAAGGGGAAATCGTTTTGGTTGTCCTTTGGATATGATCACTTTTTATATTTTGATAAGTCAATATTTTATCTGATTACTGATGATTACTTATCAACTAAATCCACGTGGTCTTCATTATCAGCTTACATGACAGCAATACTGTAAGTGGTGACAATGTTCAGGCCAATAGTTTAGTATGATGCTCGAAAAACGCCCGGTATACACACAACATTGAGATGAAAAGAAAGTCATCAAGTATATCATCTTATACGAAAACTTTATTTAATCCATTTAATTGAGTCGTTTGAATTAAACATGACTGCAACTACGCCCCAATCTCTTTTACCATACCACAAACCCGACTTTCGTTCCTTTAATATTTATAAACCCCACTGTCTTTGTATACATGACTATGTAGATTGACACGTTTGTTTTATAAAAACACGATCGACGTTTTAGTATCATTCGTAATTACACGACCGTCTTTGCCGACGGAATTATTCTAGCTTTTTTTTTCTAGTTTTTTTTTGTTTTTTTGTTTGTTTGTTTAAGGGAACATTCCGGTTTGTCGGGTCGAAAAATAGCTTATTTTCATGATTTTTTTTTTAAGAGAAAGTATTAAAGATATAACAACAATTTTTTTTTAACATTTTATTCATCTTTCGACTACGTTTGTAAATTTTGTCGAGTCACTCTGGAGCCGGAAACGCACTTTTAACAAGAAGGAATGAATCTCGTGTCTTTCGACACATATCCTTTTTCTTTCCGCTTCCACGATAGTTTTTTTAAGGAGGCGGACGGAATTGTCTATTAGGGGTGACTATGGCTAATAACAAAAATATTTCCATTGCAATGTGAGTGAGGTTTTAAAATGGGTGTTTTACATTTATTTTAATTATCTACTATTTTATTTGGGGATATTCTATTGTAAAGGGAAATTAGTGATTTGGAGGGAAGGGCAGGATATGTATGTGAAGACACGAGATGTTAATTATTTAAAGGAGTAGTTTATTTAATTGAACTTTAATTATACAACAAATCCCTCATTAAACGTACAAGCTGCGGTAAGAGCCGCAGCTTCAATGATTTTCTTACCACTGTATGTGTGTTTTGGCGCCATTTGCCAGATAGTAGCATTGAAACTTTCGTTGTTATTTTCCGTGAAACCTCCCTCGCATTTTTTTAACAAATCGGGATATGTCAGATTTACGGAAACTGGGCAAATAGCTGTTCGTACCTTAGGATCCAAGGGAGGTTTGTCGTGGTGGAACTTTGACAGCTCATTCGCAGCTTCCGCGCGTTTCCATTTGCAACATGACTCCGGGCCCTCTGATGTTGCGGATTTTCATCGGTTGATATTTTGTGGTAGTATGTTGCCCAAATGTCTTTCGCCATTTCTTCAGCAGAGTGAGCATTGCGTCTAATCGCAAGTTCGTAATAAGTCGTCAGTTCTGTTATCATGTTTCCCGTAATTTTGCCAGGACCAGCTCCTCCTAATGGGTCTGGTTTTTTTTTTTTTTTTGCTTTTTTTATGACACCGCGTAATTGCGAACCGATTCGCTTTCCCACGTGATTGATACACTCGGCCTTTACAACATTTGGAAATGATTTCTGCAACGCATTCATTATGTTTACATCCCCGTCTCCAACGTACCTTTCGTAAATGCGGCCGTGCAGATCAAAAGCGCACTCGAACATCTCTAACATTCCGTCAGGCTCCATTTTATCCGAACTTCCATTGCGAATTAATGTGCAAACTGGTTCATGCTCATCCCACCAAGTATAATATTCAGGGGTGCCTTTCTTTGTTTTCTTAAGGTTGCAGCCTTGGCAATAACGCGATTTCACAGTAAGATCGAGAACTTTGTTTGTTTTGTTGCCGTCAATGTCATAACGCCATAATTAGCAGTATGAACCCTTTTGCTCCAACTACCACCTACAGAAGCAGTAAATTTTTTATCTTCACTTTCATCAGTTTTTTCTTTTTCCTATTTCCTAGCCTTTTTTATCACGGAAGAAAAAACGCCGATACAAGCGGTGTGTGCATTATAGAGAGCAGCGTAGTAGATGTGTTTCGTAAATTCGCCAATATCCATCAGTGAAGTCAAACAATGTAATCCATTTAACCCGAAATCCAAGATGCGCATTACGAATACTATTCTACGATTAATTTCGTAAGCGTTGTTGGCGATTCGTGGACAGGACTCGATGACCCTCTCACCACAGTTGCATTCGACGATCAGTTTGAATCCTAGGCCTTTCTCAGATTTTTTTGAAAAGTTTATTGAACCGTCACAGTTTTTTCACTTTATAATGTTTGAAAGTTCGGGAAAAAACTGAAAAAAAATGTAACATCACGTATGCTGCCGTCACTGTGACCGTTGGAGCGTAGTCGGGCGATGTAGCCAATTTTTGTGCCGATGTAGTCGCATACTCCGTTTACAGTTGCCATGAATTCTTTTCGTTTTTTATATCGACTCCCTGGACGCACCCCTGATTTACGCGAACATTTAACGTTTTTAAACATTATGTTAGAAAACAACATAAAAACCTACCCCGCGACGTCAGTGGTAGGAACATCTTCCATAGTCACCAAATAAGAAAAAACCACCAGCACCGTGCAACGGGCAAGTTAGTTTCATATATATGATGTACGCCCGAATGTAAAAACAACATACACAGGAGCGACTATCCATTACCGCTTATGAACATGTTGTTCAGTCGCACAAGATTGCGACATATTCAAAGAAGTGGCAGTCGGCCCAAGCCAACAGCGAAGCAAATTAATGCCCATAAATGGATAGTCTGCATCTTTCTAAATACACGGTAGTTGCCACCTATAATACGAATTTGTATCCGCGGGAGACCCGACCCTTGAATGACCTATAACTTTGGAACCGCCTAAGATTTCGTTTCCAAATTTTAACATATTATTTTTGAAGGATAAAACTATCGATTAAGCAAAAAAAATTGATCTTTTGAACTGAACAAACCGGAATGTACCCTTCTCTCAGGAGAGGCGAACCTATAGCGCCGAGCGGGCGCCCCGAGATGCCACCAAATAACTGTTGCAGTTCTTTTTGAACAGTTGCAGGTTGTAACGCTCCGGAAACACTCGCCTGGGAAGGGAGTTCGACAGCTTCCCCGCTCTGTAACGGAACGAGTTCTGGTGCAGGGATGTTCGCACCGTCGGGAGGTGAACCACAAACGGGTGCGATCCCTCAGATTGTCTTGTTGAGCGCATATAAGCCGAATTGCGCGGAACAATACCACGAATCGCCGAAGAACAGTACCCGTGATAATATCTGTTTTTATCTAAAAATGTGACGGTTTCGGTCCTAATGTTTGATTCTCGTGTCTTTACTTTATTTAATGCTGACCTCTGACCTCTGGTAGTAAATCTGACTCTCCGATCGTGCAGGTTGACGGGTAATCTTTCAAATTTGGTTTACGCTTGATTTATTTGTCATTACAATCATGGCACTCTGTCTACAGATATAATCTGAACAACCTTTAAGATTAAGCCTAGATTCCGAGAATTTTTACATTGGGATTCTTGATTGATCGCCGACACACATTTTTACTTTGAGGTGTGAATATCACGATCCCAGGTAACTTGTGTTTAAACAAGTAGCCATTCGTGGTCAATAAAACCAAATATATTTTTGTACATCTTTTTGGCATCGTTTTGTCGTATTCATTTATTTTACGGTTGACACCATAACATCTTCCCAGATGTGGGTGCACTATGATTTCATTGCCTGTTTATACATTTCGTGGTTTATCCGTTTTTACAGGTTTAGTCAAAAATAATTTGGTGTATTGATCAACCACAAATTCACCAACACAATTCACATTAAGCGAATCCGATTATTGCAGGGGGCGGCTCAAGTGAGGAAGTGTTTAAAGGTAACAGATTATGTATGTCACCATTTTATAAAAACAGCAAGCCTGCTAAAAATGTTACAATCTGTATAAAATTCATTATGTTCAAGAAGCACCGAGTACTCAATTTCCAAAAAAAAAAACATGGCAAAGGACTTTGAGAGGGCTCATTCGACAAAGGACATTTCACAGACACATTTTCATTCAAATGTCACACAGAAAAAAATGTGAAAAGAAAAACGTTTCTGAAGAATGGCTCCATAATATTGTTTTGTTTTCAAGTTTCTTTTAACGATATAAAAATTGTTTTTAACAATTCAAATATATGTAAACAGAATGAAAAACGTATCTCTTAAATAAAAAAAAACAATTAAAATGACGATAGACGGCTCAATTGGATTATTGTGCTGAATGGATGCTTTGAATGAAAAGCTTTGAGTATTCCTATTACAAAATAAATATCGCCAAGAATTGTACAATAAGTAATAAAATTTAACACAAAAGGAAATGTGAGAAGAACGTCCGTTTTTGAAAGAAAATGGTCAAGGTTGTTTTGTTTTTGAGTTTCTTCCCTAACCCTGGTCATTCACTTAGTATTTGTTCATTTGTCCGAGTCATGGTGTCATCTTTTTCTGTCCCTGAGTTGTTCACTCCATTGTACTGCAGAAAGATTTACAGACTCTCTACCATGGCGGCGTAGAAGAACTCAATTTAGTTTCTGTCAACACCTACCAGAAACAACCGTCATTTCAAATCATCAGCACAACAAAAACTAGGAAAGTTTAAGTTGTGTTTTCAAAAGGACGATAAGAAACCACAGTGCGGATGGACGATGAGGAATTGTTCTTCTGCTTGACTCACTGCTGCCCCTTGGGAACAGTTGACGAATTCTAACCTCTCCCCGTTTGGCCTGATCCCAGTTTACGAGCTTAGGCAAGAATTAATCAAGCTCAAGTGCACCTAAAAGTTGGAAATGCAAAACATAAAACCAAAAACCAAAAACCCCAAATCCCTAAAGCCCAGATTTGAGTAGTTTCGTCTCTTCCTCTTTTTTTTTTCTTTTTTTTATTGTCACCCAGCCTTTGCGTGGCGACAGGAGCGGCATACCACGATGGACACAGTGAATGCTTTGGCAGTTTGGGTGGAGTTTAACGAGATACTTTTGAGGTTAGATGAGGATTAGGTGATGGTAAGTGAGTTTTCCGGTCGAATAATTTGTTCTCGTCGTTTTGCTTTCCGTCTGTCGTTCAACATTGTTAGAAAGTTTTTACAGCCATACTGTGGGTCATAAATCGTGTAACACCTCCATCTTGTGATAAGATAGTCCTATTAGTCGGTACCGCTACTGCTGCCGAGGACGGATAGGTCTAACCATAAAAACCAGTTTCAAATACCATGAGAAAAAAACGTCCCGATGAAAAGATGAACAAAAGATTTCCCTGACCCAAAGGCCGATTAAATGTCGTCCCTCGCATGAGAAAAAGATGTT
Organism: Microdon myrmicae; assembly: GCA_963931805.1. Taxonomy (NCBI): domain Eukaryota; kingdom Metazoa; phylum Arthropoda; class Insecta; order Diptera; family Syrphidae; genus Microdon; species Microdon myrmicae. Next base: position 113,697,831 of record OZ007502.1, read on the forward strand.
CTTCGTTACAAGCAACGTCAAGCCGCTAGGCATTCGGTTGAGATGGTTTAAAGGGAACCCCTCTTATTCTTGATCACACTTTATTAGTTTAAATCTTTTTTATAGGACGCGCGGATGGGCCCGGTGAAAATGAACGGGTTTTATGAGAGCAATTGTAAATATCGAGAAGCCCTCAAGACCATTATCCAATTCGACGGCTGACGATGTGGCAGATGCTGCTCTGGTCCAAGGGAAAATTAATTGAGTTAATGGACGGCTATGGCTACAGCTCGACACATCTTCATGTAATCCGAGTTAAGCTCGAAAGTGATGAACGTCGCAGAGTTGGGCTGGGAATTTATTTTTGAAGTAAATTAGTACAATGGACCGTATTGTGGTCGAGCGTGAAACGTATCGTAAACTTTTGATGGTGCAGTATTCGTTGGATGGAAAAGAAGGAATTGGGTTTTGGATACCATTGCATGCCGTTCTGAGGTATCTGAACAGTTTTGGTCCAGGGACTTTCAACGGCCATTAAACATGTTACAGTAACAGGTTTCTCCGTCTTAGTGTGAAAAAATGCTCGGATTGAAGCATGGCGCCATAAACCTTGGATTATATCATCTAAATAGAAAATACCAATTTAAAGCACATAAATCGCATTATAAATCTACATTTTTCTGATGTTCTTTCTGACTGTCTACGTTAGCCTAATTTTGAGTATATATTATTGCACGTTTGCAGACCGGGTTTACTCGAGTAATGACTACTTCGCGGGGTGGGGGGTGATGTGGCCGCTATATGAGCCAATCGTAAATAGCAACTCAAAGAAAGTAAACGGCTCTGTGCTGATTTTGAAGTAACTCTCGAACCAACAAGCGAATTCAGAAGGGAGATTGCCATAGGTTTTCAAGAGAATAGAATCGATTGACCGCTCATCGTACGTTGTCGTGGGGTGCTAGGTCGATTATCATGTTAAAAAAAGTTATGATGTTTAGGAGACACCGAGTTCCTACAGACTAATATTATAAATAGAATAAATAGGATAGTTTAAGAAACCATCAAATGAAAATCTTGTCATTCGCAATTAAATGGAAGTATAAAAAACGTAAAGTATCTCCGGACTATTTAATTACGCCTTAGTGGAACTTGTCGATTTTGTGATGTCTTTAATTGCTCGTGTTGAAAGAGATATAACAATATAAAACAGGACTAAAAACTCAGAATAAACGATTAAGTCTTAAGAAGACTTTATTATACAATCACATCCTGGCAGTTTTGTCGGGTATTTCGAATATGAAAGAAAATAATAGTCATCGATTTTTATTTAATCGGTTTTATTTACAAAAAAATGACTATTTTGAAACAAAATAAGGAAATAAGGGCTAGTTTGAAACAAAATCGTGCAAAACTGAACATCATTCGTGGCATTTGTGTGGTCGAAGCCAATAACTCATCCACCGCCGCGAGGAAGCACAAAAACCGACGCTCTCAAAATTTACAAAGAATTCTATATGATTCAAGCGGCTGGCTGTTATTTGCTGGCTCTTAAGTGCATTCCGTAAATTTACGGTAGCGTAAAAATTACATTAATACCTTGAACTTAAAAGGCGACATGATTTAAGCCACCACATCCTCTTTACCTCAGGGAGAATAAGATCTTATAAACGAGGAATAAGATCTTATAACGCCTTATTATACAAATGATGATTTAGTCCAAGGACACAAGAATAAATCCGTATCATCTTCTTACTACACATGTGAATTCTTGGACATAAAAAATATACGCTGTTTTCCACATATATAAATGACTCCTATATCACCACCCTGACAGGTTGTCTTGACTGCTTTTAACTACTTTAACTTACAAATTTGAACTGACTGTGGTCTCAAGGAGCCGTGTTTTCAAATCTTGCGTAGCTACAATGATTCAACGAAAATATTGTATTTCGGTCACCCAAAAAACTTATTAAAGACGTCCTCCTTCTAAAACATACCAACCTCAGTTCCCCACCTTCTAAGCTATGAATTATTGTAATCTAGGTGTAGGACTAAAAATGAGGTAACGAATTGTATTAAGCTGAATATAAAAATAAATTACCTATTTATCACTTGACAATGCCTTGTTGCACCAGCGCCTTCTTAGACCATCCCAAATCAATATCTTGGTGCACCAGAAGCTGCCTAGGCCGGTTATTCGCTTGAAATGCAAGTGGTTGCGCGACAGATACCAAGCAGTCACCTGAGTTTCCCAGTGGCGCAGAAACCTCCACGGTATAAATACTCGGGTCGGATGTCAAAAAAATAGATCCAGGGTGTTCGTATAATCACCGCGGGCATCGGGCACTCGTGTAGATTCCTCCACGAGTTGAGTCAAGTTCTGGCCAACAAAGAACATCTCCGCCAGCCTCCCAGCCTCGTCGGTTCTGATAGAATGTATCGACCAGCCGGAATTGTGCACATATTGTGCACAAAATTGCCAAGGACAACAACTTCAGAAGCTGGGTGGTTGATCTACATCCAGCCGACGGTATGTGAAAGATGTTCGAAAAATGTCGTTGGTCGATCGTCATTCGGGGAGCGGTAAAGACAAGAATGAAATTTAACAGAACTCCTCAGCACGAACCTCAACCATATGATGTCCATGTTATTGGTTTCCAACGCCTCCATCCTCTGGCAAGCTAGATCGGACCGCGCCAAGCCGCAGACTCCGCCCTTAAAATGGTATCTCGAATGTAAGTGGTATCCTGAGCAACGAAGATATGTCGAATCGACCCGCGTCTCAGTTAGGGCAAGGACATCAGGTTTCGCTGTTTACAAATATTGGTGGACGGCGTTTACATTCGTATTAGTGAAATCAATGCCCCTGATGTTACAAAATCCCGTTACTAGTCGAGCGTGGTCTGAGGCTCAAGAGCGAGCCCGATTATGCGATGACGAATTTCTTGAATTTCGGTTATTTATCATAATATCTGCATGATGTTCCCCCTGACATAGTCGGCTCCGCAGATCCGGATGGGAAACTAGTTTACCTCCGGAATTCTTTATATCAGAAGGTACTGTGGCATTTCTAACATATACACACACAATACACAAGCAAATAGTGAAGAACACCGAAGGAAAATCGATGAAGGAAATGCATCAGAGCAGTATACCATCGCAATAACATAACAAAGCCACATCAGTTGAGTGTGTGGGGGTTTTCTATACTACATGGAGCCAACCCACAATTTCAACCTAATTCCGACCGCCTACAGCGCGTCACATTGTCCCCAATCCCACCGTCCAACTATTTTAGCTGTATAAGGAAACATAGCTGAATTCATTATTTTATGCAGGTAATGCATAATTGAATTCAGCTATCTTTTGTGCCATAAGGCAACTACATTTCGCTAACCCATAAGATTTCCACCGGAAATCGCATTTCATGTCGGTTAGCAACGCCATAGTCTGACCAAACGATGTGGTTGCATAATCATGCAATCGCTGGGGAAATTATCAAAGTATTTAATTTAGTTCCCACGATCAGATTTCCCGAGTCGATTCGGCGTCCTATTCACTTTCCCCAGACACTCCATTCGCTGGGGATCAACGATCTCTTCTTACAGCTGAATAGCTACAAAACATTTTTCTCTCCTTCTCATTTTTATCTTCCCACAGTTCAATGCACTTTGAGATCTCCACATTCACCGAATTTGGTCAGTGGGCTATCCTCAGAGTTGCATTGGTACGTGCACACAAAAACTAAATCCACTCCGGGATCGTTGGACATTGTGTTCTGGTTCTCTTGTTTTTTCTTGTCCGTCGACTATCGACTTAACTGAAGCGTTTATCCACCTCGATGGGCGGGGAACATGAGAGAGCACAAATGTAAAGATGATCTCGATTGGTTGCTTGTGGTGCAAATCAAAAATCCCAATTTTCATCCCTAATCCCAACCAATCATTACCCCATCACAACCGCAGTCGGCCAGGCTGCCGCTTAGGTAATTTTCCATTCCTCAAGCGACACACACGTATTTGCAGTCGACTTTCAATCCTCATAGTGTGCGCACGAATTGAGTCGAGTTATAGTCGCGAGTTTAGTATCATCAGTGATAACGAAACCCATTAAAGGGAAATAGAACGTTAAATACCAGCGTTGCTTCACCACGTTTAAACAAATTATAATAAACAATTTTGAGTAAGAAAAAATAGAATAAGTGAAATATAAAAAAAAGGAAATAAAGAACACTTTAAACGGCAAGAAAAAAACCTCTAGCGTGTTTTTATTTCTTCATTCTCGTCTGCATCGAAACATTGTTGGGGATTTAAGGAATCCGTGTCGTGCCAGACACACCAACTTATACCCCCACAAGTGTACTTGAGTTTAGAAATCGAATTCGTACACGCGGCCAGTAGTCTGATGCTTCAATGCTTCACTTTTCACCCGTTTCATCGTGTGTTCAAATCACGCTCTTCACTATCCTTGCTTAACGCAACAACCCGCCGTGATCTGTACACACAGCACACACTTTCCCATAGTAAACAGAACTTCACGACATGATCACGACTTCTCTATGGAGCACCGGCACACTCGCCTGCTCCGACGTTCTCTCGCTCGCTCGTTCCTCGCTCCGTCGTTCGCACAGGCAGTTGATTGTAACAAAGTTACTGGGGAGGGAGTACTGTAGCGTTTCTAACAAATACACACACAATACATAAGCAAATACTGAAGAACACCAAACGAAAATCGAATAAGCAAATGCATCAGAGCCGTATACCATGGCGATAACATAACAATTCCACATCAGTTGAGTATACTTGAGTTTAGAAATCGAATTCGTACACGCGGCCAGTAGCCTGATATGTTAAGCATCAGTTCCATTTTTTACTGATTCTAACCATCATAGCGTCAGTTCGAATCACACGTTATTCGTTATCCTAGCAAACGCTATAGTACCATCATGACTTATCTCCGTGTCAGTTCGGGCCATCAGTCATACATCCGACATAGTCGAAAATGTCTCCCGACGATATGGGAGTATGTGCAGCGTGACGTATTGGTATCTAACCTTGGGACCGACTACCACCTAAACCAATTGTTTCTTGAACCGGTCCATCAGCCCAGCTCCGAAAGACGGCCAGGGATTTCTCCCGACCATTTCACGGAGCCTAAAGCTTGAAGGGGTTGTGGGTGACAGGGCGTTGGGACAAGCCGGCCTAGCTGTGGGTATATTCTAACGTCCTGCTCACAGGGCTGTGTACAAATTACCCTCTTCACTATCGTCACTAAACAACACTATACCTTCCTATACTTTCTATAATTATGCTTGGTGCATCTTTTGATGTGATAAGAGTATTTTTTTATCCCTTAAGTATGTGTTTACTATATTTAAAAAAGGATTCTTCCATCCAGGTAGTTGTCAGCATTGAATGACTGTCACATCCCAACTTATCTCTGTATGTAAATTGTGTGACAACCATATTGTATATTTTAATACGAAATAAAGAATTATCTATCTATCTATCTCTTTAAGTACGCTGCTCATGGAAAATTTGACATAGTCTAGTGAAATGTTGTACCTACCGGAACCAGTGTTCAAATTACAATACGGAAGTAGACAAACCATTCGATAAAGCAGATCAATTTGTTTAATCGAAACAAGAAAGAACTGTTCATCCCATAATTTAAGTACAAGAGTTACCTATTTTAGACAACGCGCTACCGAAATAGTTCGAATTAACATAAAGTTAAACCCGCTGGTTACTTGACATCCATACCTACAACGTGACGACTATCTAAAGTAATTTGTTGATTGCCCCATCACCGCTCTCGAGACCAGGAGAAAACGTCCTTTTCGAAATAAATCACGACACTGGGGATCGAGTTCAACGGCATTGAAGAAAAAATTAACCAACTAGATATGCGATGAATATACACGATCAATAGATACAAGAGCATTTCATAGGAACGCAGATCGCCTCATTATTCATCTTAACATATGCATCTGCTCTCTGAATTGATTAACCACCCGTGTGCAAATGATTAATTGTTCCCAGCACATTTCGTGTCACAGCATTTTGTGAGCATTATTCCTGGATAAGTGAGAGTTCTCCCAAAATAGACTCGGAATGCCGCTTGCCCTCTATCGATCATAAGATCATCGCCCGATCTTAGTCTAGCTTGGCACCAGGCTTCCGGGCGCTGGCTCACAGGTAGTCATCCCTATCAGACGCAACATGCAACATTCAAAGGGATCAATTGAAAGACAAGGAGACAGCAGATTCCCTTTAATCTTGATACACATCCGTCAAATTTGAAGAGAGCGCAGCCACCGTTTTAAGGCCATCGGTTCATTATATGTTACTTCAAATACCTTACAGCGGAGTACGTTATTGTTTGGGTTTAGTTGGTGCACTATTCAATTTCAGTCATGCGCTGCCTGTGTAAGCAAACCGACAACTAGCGTTACAACAGTCGCTCATCGCTCTCCACCTCTTGGCCAATTTTACGGTCGCTAAAAGCAGTCATTGTGGTATCACGCTCCTTGTGGAAATCGCAAAAGGAACAACCATAACAGCAGCACCAGTTATGCCTGCCTGTGAACAATGAGTAACTTAACGGTGCTGATTTCGCTATTCAAAATGAAGAAATACACGTCCATGGGGCGAAAATGGTAAGGGCACCCATCAAAGACAGAATCCTATTTACCCTGGTTAACATTCAGCGCGAAACAGAGGCGCAATTTCGTTGGCTTTCTGGCTCGCACGGTGGCGACCAAGAAGTGTCGGTGATGCTTGAGTTCATCTGTCTCAAAGCGACTCCACTTTGTGTTACCCAACGAGTTCAACAGACTTAACTTGGGGCAAAGTCGATCTCGCTGCCGTAGGTGACTGGGGACAGCAAAACTACCTATTCGTTCAAGGTACAAAAGAGCCAATTCACCGCTACTGGACGGTTTATGGAGTAAAAGACTGGAATACTGGCTGATGGATCAATCGAGGCAGTTAGCTACGAAATATCCATCGTTCCCCAGAGGTAGATCGTTCTTAGATATCTTGCTAATCGACTCACGACTGAGATTACTTAACACCAACAGACGAAACACAAACTGTTTACGGACAATTGAATACGACAGTGACCACTGTGCATTCACGGCAGTAATAGAGCTTCCGAACGAGCTCGCAGATCTGGAGGAATTCGTGACCCCGCAACCCTATAACTACGGGGCAATGCGATGGCCGCGGTTCACCAGATCATTAACAAGAGAACTTCGTTCGAATGACTTTAATCTGCCAGTAAACAGAAACCTGACTAATGACGAAATCGACAAATACATTCAACAAATGGACGAAGCCGTAAAACAAACAATGGACAAAACAATTCCCAAAACAACAGTTACAGATCACATTAACATGTACAGAAACGCAACAATAAACGCACTCCACAAGAAAAAGAGCAGACTGCTATCGAAATTAAAACAATTACACAGACAGTTTACAGACAGACAAGACCAGGAGATAATATCACTGAAATCTCAATTAAAAAACCTCCAACAATTACTTAAAGCTAATTATAGATTAGCAACAAATTTGTATTGGAACAACAGAATTCGAGCTATAAAAACTAATAACCCGAATATGTTCCCACAAATAAATAAAATATTCAGGAGAAATAATCAAAACGAGATTCAGTGTCTCCAAATTCCACGTACCGAGGTAAACAAGCAGCTGCTAACCAACATTGGCATAGATACAGAGAACGCTATCCTCAATAGTGAGCTCTTCGTGATCGAAGATCCTTTGGAGAGGGCGAACGCTGTGGGAGCTGTCTTTCAGGAAATGTACAAGGTGAATGAAAGCATTCGCCGAAACAATGACCTGGAGGACAGAATTCGACTGAATCACCTGCACCTCCGGAATGAAATTTCACATTGGCAATCGGAGAATCCTGGTTTCACGGAATTCAGTGACGATAATCTGTCAATCGACATTAATGCCAATGGTGGGGCTAATAGCCTTTTAATCACAAGGGAAGGAATCCAGAGTATCTTCGACTCATTAAGAAGCAAAAAGTCAGTGGGAATAGATGGAGTACCTAACATCGTACTCAAGAACCTGCCCCCAAAGGCAATAGATATATACACGGTCCTGTTTAACAACGCGTTGAATAATGCATATTATCCCGCGCGTTGGAAAACGGCTATCATTCAGCCCATCCCAAAAAAGGGCAAAGACTGTACAAACCCAATGAACATGCGTTCGATAAGTTTACTCCCAAGCATCAGTAAAGTATTTGAAAAAATCATTAACAAAGCTCTGCTAAAATGGGTAGACGACAATAGCATTATTCCAAACAACCAGTTTGGCTTTAGGGCGGGTCATGAAACCACACATGCCGCAGCTAAACTGGTCTCCGATATACAATGGAATAAATGTAGGAACCAATGCACAGGTGCCTGTCTGATCGACCTGGAAAAAGCCTTTGATACCGTCTGGATCGAAGGGTTGTATTACAAACTGGTCAGATATGGCATACATAAGCCTTTACTATATGTACTTTACGATATGTCAAAGGACAGGAGGCTCGTGGTCAAAAGTGGTAATGTGACCTCTAATAAAACGTATAATATCAAGAATGGCTTGCAACAGGGTGCGGTACTCTCTCCGATTCTTTTTAACATTTACATTAGCGACTTATTAGATGCACTTCCGCAGGCTATTGCGTACGCAGACGATCTCATAATTTACAGAACAGCTCCGAAAGTTGCGATCATAAATAGGTTAATACAGCGAGACTTCAACAAAGTGCAGCGCTATTGCGATGACTGGAAACTTAAGATCAACTTCCAGAAATGTGAAGCCATCCTATTTAGAACTCCATTATATAAAGCCACGTACGACACAAGGAAAAACTGGCGAAAGCTAGTTATCGTGGGACCGCATGGAGATAAACTGGAAACCAAGAGTTTAGTTAAATACCTGGGCATCTGGCTAGACCAATATCTATATTTCAACAGACATGTAGAGGCTGCTTTGCTCAAAGCGAGGAAAACTTTTGCTATGACAAGGAGGCTATTTCATAGTAGCCAACTTGACAGCAGGGTAAAAGTCATATGCTACATGACGCTAATCAGGCCAATGCTCATATATGGTTGCCCAGTATGGTTCAACATAGGTCCAAATTTGATAGAAAAGATTCGGGTGTTCGAAAGAATGTGTCTCAGAAGTTGTCTCAGATTATATCGGACACCGGAATCGGACTATAAAAAGTATTACTCAAATGAGACTTTATATAATGTAGCGTACATAAATAGGGTGGATAATTTTATGATTAAATTAATCAGAGGACATATTGCGAGAGCAATAAGCTCGTCCAATGACCTAATTTTCGGGGCTTATTATCCAAACACCTTATACTATGAGAGCGTGCGTCGCAACGGCTTTGTTCCACCAGAGGCGTTCCTTGACTTGGATATGAAAGGGCTTATACAGGATAGATCCGGAATTCCGCTGATCTATCATGTAAGTAGATCATCTGTAGACGGGCGATTGTGCTATGACCGGGAAGTAGCGCGCACCGAAGAAGAGCTCCTGCGCTTCAGTAGGGCTATCTCCCGCAGAGACCGGGACGATAGTATTAGACAGCGTCAACAGTTCTGGTGGTTGAATGGCATATAAAGACCTGGATACCAAAGTCGGTATAGAATCACACTATCATCAGCTAGCTTACATAGACTTAGCTTTTCTAGAATTAGGGTAGTATAAGATTTAAGTTAAGTTAGGCTAAATGATTTTACATAAAAAAAAAAAAGAAAAAAAAAAAAAAAAAAAAGTAGATAAGTTTAGGTAAGTTAAGTAAGTTAAATTATAAGAAAAAAAAAAAAAAAAAAAAAAAAATTTACAAAGTTTTTCAAATTTTTCTTTGTCTTTCAAATAATTATAAGTTATGCCACAAAGTTCTGTCGCCGAAAGGCAAATTATACAAATATTAAGTAATGTTTAGCTTAGAGCGTCTGCGAAGGACCAGTAAGTTATTATATAAGATATTTAAGCTAGAATTTAAGCATTTTTTGTCTAGCCTTTAATTTAGAAAATAAGAATATAAAAAGAAAATAAAAAAATGTTTAAAAAATGAAAAATGAAAAAAAAAAAAATCAATCGAGGCAGTGAAGCCATTGTTCAAATAGACTTCATTTGCCTGCGACGGATGTATAGGTTGTTTATTGGACAGCGAATTGATTTATAATGTCTGCGGAATTACTTCGGCTTGTAGTAAGCATCTGACTACAAATTACCAATCTTATGACCACCTCTTACACCAGAGTATTTGTTTAGATGAAGCATTTTCATGGACTGGTTGTTCCTCAGGGATTCCGGTTGATGTCGAATAAAAGGACTGTTGGGAGGTTACGAGGATTGAGATTAAGGGTGTTTGAAGTAGAGCCTGGCAGGATATTACCGTAGATACAATTGTTCTTCATGGATTCTGTTACAGAGCAAACGTCGTGAAATAGATTTGAGGGAATCGCTACTGCATCAATACAGAATAATATTGGTTTGGAGAAAAACGAATCAATTATTTTTCCAGTAAATTGCTGTAGTGATATTTTAGCAGTTTTCGTTTTGGTACGCATAGCCAGTATTAATTAAAAGTCGAGATTGCTTTGTTCAAAGTTTTTTATTTAATTTGCAATTGGGGTATGTAAAATATAATTTCAATGTTTCTATCCGCTTACACTTGATTACTTAGAGTAATTAAGATGTGAATAGTGTAACTTTATTTACATCAGTCCTAATCCGGTTCCACGACACTGAAGTGAAATATTACGTAATAGCACACTTGACTAGGAAGGAAGATACACTTGACTTTCTCTAGAGGACTACATATTTTACGCCGTTGATACTGCAGTCTCTCTATTTTACGCTCACCACATTCGACAGAAACTTCTTGTTTTCCTTTTTGCTGCATCTGACCCCATGCGTGCTAATAGGGTGCGAATTTAATTTATGAACACGGGCATGATCGCCACCACTCATGTGGCTCATGTCGATTCTCCCACTCTGCAAGAGTTTCTACTTAGGAACCATCGTCCTGTGTGTGATTTACGATTGTGATTCTGCTGGTTTGAATTTGTCAGCCTCAGACGCATTGGCGGTTGATTATTTCATGCTTCGATGGAAAGATGAATCCTGGGTTATATGTCCCAAAATAGAATCACCATTTTCCCCCAATAATAGATCCTATTGACAAAGTTCCGTGCAGGAAATCCCAACCGGTGCTGGTTGAAAACAACTCATGAAATTTGCCTATATATGATGCCTGTCTGGTTGTGATCTTATCGCCTAAGATTGAAAAGTCTGACAGTACCCGACAATGTTGCGATTGGTGAGTACGTATACCTTCCCAATGGGTCATCAGACCGTTTTGATTTTTCAACATAAGTTGAAGAGTAACCGCGCAGGCATGGAAAATATAGGAGATATAGCCACCTGTCATGGCCGTACTGTGAAGCGTGGAGCCCGCGGTGGTATGAACCTGTAGCGATTCTAACAGATACACACACAATTCCCAAGCAAAAATAGTGAAGAACACCGAACGAAAAATCGAATAAGAAAAATACATCAGAACCGTATACCAAGCGATAAATAAAAATAATTCACACCAGTGGAATATAGTCGAGTTTGGAAATCAAATTCTAAACACGGTCAGTAGCCTGGTGTGTAACGCTTAGGTAAAATTTTTTTCGTGATTCGAGCTGTCATAGCGTCAGTTCGAATCACACGATCTTCTTCACTATTATTTCAAACGCTATAAACCTTTGCTGTTGGGCGAGGTGTTTGGAGGTCTTCTGAGCTTTGCAGCGACTTATTGGATTACCACAAATCAGAAAATATTTAGCAAGCGAATTAAGACTTATCCTCGTTGGAAAAGTGACACTCTGTACTTAAAGAAGAAACGCATTGACAGTTGTTTGATTGTTCGATTCAGTTGTCAAATTTTAAAAACGTGAAGTCAAAATACCCACAATCCGGTGAATTTTTAAATTTTGCTTTGTTAATGGCGAAGACACGAGCCAGGCCTGAGAAATATCTGGTAAAAAGGAAAGTATACGCAAGGTTAGTTTGATAATGAAGGAGAAGAGCGGAAGCTCTATAGCGAAATTGCCGTCTAGCGAAAAGTCCAAATCAACAAGATGAGGCCAATTATGGCTTAAGCTATCACAATTGCTGTCGGAGACACAGAGTGTGCCGATTTTTTTTTTTTTTTTTTTTTACAATAACGCGCGCACAAACGGCGATTTTGAAGTACACTTAAATATCAGAGCACAATGCGAGCGGATTGAGAGGAAGTGGATAAGGAAAGGAGGTGTCGATGAATATTGGTCTCAAATGTCTGGACATCACAACGGGCAGGAAACACATGATCAAGCAGAACATTCCACATTCGGGTGGTTCGGCTAAAGAATGACTCTATATTTATTTGTGCGCCTAAAGTCCACTTTCAACGTGAACTGATGCGCATTCACAGATTGACGAGTATCGCGGGAAAATGTCTGAAGGGGCGGAACACATTCAGAAAGTTCAGTTGAGCAACGACCGTGGTAATACCTATAGAAAAGAGATAGACATGAACGTTGCGCCGGTGTTCTAACAACGGAATTGATTGACTTACGGCTGAGTCCCCAATAAGTTTCACTGCTCGTTTTTTCATCCTGTCGAGGACGTGTTGTGCAGTTTTGAATGCGCCTGACCAAATGTGGGAGTTGAACTCCATTTTTTGGACGATTATACGCCTTATAAATAGTGGCCAGATTGGATGGAGTGAAGTATCTTTTGCATCTCTTAAGGAACCCTATACATTTGGCTGCACTTTTCGCAGCTTCAAATATGTGGTCATTCCAGTTAAGAGTCTAATTAATTCTAGTGCCGATAATTGATAGTCCCTTGGCTTCGTCGATGCAAGTGCCGTTCATAGATAGTATATTTACTTTGGGACTCGCCTTTGACGACAAAAGACAGCACTGAGTTTTTGAGTCATTGAATTCTAGTCGGTTAGATAATCCCCACTGATATATCTTGTTGAGGAGTGAATTCAATGTATCAAGCATAAGTTGCTGGTTGGTAGTGGCGTTCGACGAGTTTGGACGGGAGTGTTCGTATGAGTATGAGAAACTCAACGTGATATCATTAGCAAACGAGTAAATTGGGTTGTGAGTAATTGACAAGAGATCATTTATAAAGATGAGGAAGAGAGTGGGTGAGAGTGCCGAACCCTGTGGAACACCGGCATTAATTTGATGGGAGACACATTTGACACCATCAAGAACCGCTTGGATTGAACGGCCAGAAAGATAGTCTCTTATTCATTGGATCAGGGAATTATCCACTCCATATGAATGCAATTTTGACAAAATGGCTGGATGCCAAACTCTGTCGAAGGCTGAACCGAAATTGATCAAGGAACAGCAAATGATCTCGAGTCACGGAGAGAGAAAGACGAATAATATCCACGAGTTGTCTCGTGCAATAGCGAACTTGTCTCCAAACCATCAGAAGCAGTTATGTCCACACACTGGACTGCATTGTCGTTCTTTAGCGATGATAATGGGGAATGTCTGGGGGAGTTTTTGAAAATACATCGCCCCTCTTTAGCCCAAAAGAATAGAACTTAAGACGTTTACGGAGAGCACTCCAAGGACGAGCAAGAAAAGCCATAAGAAATTTCCAATTTACCGCTGAGGACTATTATAATTAATCTATTATGAATAGTCTAGAGACGCCTGTCACGCGGGGGACCGGGGTTCGATTCCTCGTCGGGGAGCCTCTGGCGCAAGACTAATGACTTTGCCCGGAAAAAAACAAATCATTATGGAAAATTTAACAAGCCTCAGGACTTGCTAAATAAGGCCAAGACCGGTTCTAGGTTGTAGTGCCGATGATGATGATGAATAGTCTAGAGACACGCTTGGGTAGGCCAGATTTTGTCCTTGCCGAAATTGATTAAGCTCAAAGAGCTACCGCGAGTTAGGGAAGACCCAAACGAGGTGCGTACATATATGAATTAGAGAGAAAAATGCCTGAATAAATATTTGAAGGACCCGAACTTATAATTTTTTAGAAGCACTGTGGGGGTTCTCTACATTACGCTGAGCACCAACTCACAATTAGAACCCAATTTAGCCTGCTAACCGTGCACCACGTCAACCCCAATCCCTTCCGTCGGCCTATTTCACCTGTAAAAGGACCCTTCCAAAGGACGTATAACCTGAATTCATTCTTCTATGCAGCTAATGCATAACTGAATTTCAGCCCTTTCTTGTCATACAAGCAACATTATTCATAAACCACATTAGATGTCCTATCGGGAATCAAAAATCTCATGTCTGGTTAGCAACAGCATTAGTGTGGGCAAGCGACGCTGTTGCTGCATAGCGAAACGGCTTGGGTTTTATCGAATTCTTTTAGTTTTGTTCCCACGCTGATATTTTCCCAAACCATCGCGGCGTCCTTTGACCTGCTCCAGACACGGCTATTCGCTGTGGATCAATAAACTCAGTAGTGAGGTGAATAGTACGAAAAATATACTTTTTCTACCCACCCCATTTCCCCTTCTCGGAGTGCATTGCACTCTGAGATCAATCCAATATCAAACTGGGTCATGCGGTCACCATTGGTTTTGCTTTCGTTGCATGCGAAAGCAAATCGTTCCTGAGATCATCACGCTCTCCCTTTCAGTTCTCCCATTCTCTCTAAGTCCACTGACTATTGGGTACATTCGCAAAAGTTTATTCACCTCGATGGCCGGGGCAATGGGAGAATGCGGATGAGTGTGCGAACAAGATTGGTTGATCGTGTGGATAGAGTCAGTTAGTCGAATTTCATCACCCGTGGAGTGCGCACACACAAGAGGAGTCGCGTAATAATCATCACCAGTGTCAGTCGTCAAATCGAGTGTGCGCCCGAGGTAGTCCATACCAGTTGATAACGTTTTGTTGTGTCAGTCGTCAAATAGTGTGATAGTTTTGGAACTTTAATGAGATGCGTTGTGTAGTGTGTTTTAACATAAGAACCATTGTCTACAATTATCTCTGTTTAGTGTACTTATCGTGACCATTAAACCTTTGTCCAAAAAAAGTTAAATCAAATAAAAATTACTGTAATACAATAAAAAGAGACTATTCATAAATTTCGTTAACTGTAAACTTTGTGGAACAAAAGAAAAGGAGAAAGAAAAGTAATACAATAAAAAGAGACCATTAATAAATTTCGTTAACGGTAAACTTTGTGAAACAAAAAAAGGAAAAATAATAATAAAAAAGAAAACATTGAACAAAAAAAAACCTGCCGTGCGTTTTATTATTTACACATTTTTGTGAACGGTTCTCAGCAGTATTCGTTGGGGATAGGAGTGAACCAGTTCCCGTGTTGGCACAATGACTTTTACCCCACCTTACTTTTCTTAACGGCGTTATTTGTCGTATAATATGTACAAGTTTCCCAATGTGGGCGAACATTCTCGTAAATTAGACCACCCTGTACGTTCTCTAACTATGTAAGGATCTCAGTCGCCACCATCAGAGCACTAAGGAAGGCGCAAAGTCTGAATTAACCCGAAACTCTAAAAGAGGTGATCAGCAAGATGCTGTCATCAATGTGGTATATGTGGTTCTTGCACCACTCTAGCCGTCTTAATGAAAAGCAACCGGAGTTTACACTTTTAGTAATTTTATGGATATAGAAGCCGACATATGTGATAACTTCTCCCCACCTAAAGTATCCAGGGAACCGACGAGGAACCATCAGTACCACAGTCGACTTGAAATAAAAAAATAAATGTTGACGAGAACTGTCTACTTCATCCAGGAAGGGAAAGCCGCATAGAACAGAAAAAGAAGGTGTACTCGCCATCGATGATATTGGATTATAGAATGATCCAACCTTTAAGAAGGATACTATTGGTGGCAACTAGAAAATGCAAGAAATGCAAAGCTATTCTTCAAGTACTTTCTCTTTTGACATGGAAGATATGTATCGAATTTTCTATAAAGTACGAAATCGATGTAACTCTGTTGTTGTTATCTCTCGCCTTCGAAATATACCCATGACTATTCGTAAACTGTCGACAAATTACGAGTGCCACAGTTCAGTGACAGAACTCTGAAGTTTGACGGAGGCTTTAAATGAAATGGAAAACCGTTGAAATTTTAAAGGTGATGTAATGTAGAGCCGTCACGTCTCCATGTTTTATCTGTTCAAAACCGTCTTTTTACCTCAAAGGCGTTTGCTATTTCACTAACTGAAGACAAATCATCTCGAATATCAAAATCCCCAACTACGAAAAAGAATACCATAAATATACAGTCATTCACAGGTAGTGCCCACATCACAATATCATACCTAGGTGGCGACACTGCATTTTTTTTAATACACTTTTCTCGGGAGAGGCGAACCTAGGCGCTGACACAGCGCACCGAGATGCCACCAAATAACCGCTGTAGTTCTTGAACAGTTGCAGGTTGCACCGCTCCGTAAACACTCGGGTGGGGAGCGAATTCCATAGTTTTCCCGCTCTATAATGGAACGAGTTCTGATGGAGAGATGTCCGCACCGTCAATTAGTGCGATTCATCGGATTGTCTCGTGGAATGCATATAAACCGAATTGCGCGGAACACTACCACGAATCTCTGAAGAACAGTACCCGTAATAGTATCTGTAAAACAAATAGAGATCAGCTACGCGCCTTTGATGTGATAGCGACTGTAGTCCCGACCTTAGCGCCGTGTCCCCGATCAATCAGTTCGCTCGTCTCTGAATGCTCTCAAGTTGGACGAGGATAGGCTTGGGAACAGATACTCCAAATGTGGTGACAATATTCGAACACGAGTCTAATTTGGGTTATTTGGAATATTTCTTGACTCCAAAAAAGTAACTCAGTTTTGCTGGGGCGGATCTGGCGATGTTCGACACGTGTTTATGCCACGACACATTTCCACAGACCGTGACGCTGAGCAATTTCATACTTTCCCCAGATTCGACGCCCGGCCGCTCGTCATTAGCTGTGAAACCGATGATCCACTTTTCTTTGTGAATGTTGTGTATTGTGTCTTCGTTGCATTGAAATCGACGAGATTGGCCTTTCCCCACTGAAAGACCTTATTCAGATCCCGATTCAGCGAGTCGATATGTCTACATCTCAGCTGGTGCGACGTTGATGCAGTAACCGGCCGATCACTCGAAAAAGAAGAAAGAAGCATACTATCACCCGCAAAACTGAACACTTTATTATCCGTTGCCTTCAACAAATCATTTATGTGAAGCAAAAACAATGTTGGCGCCAAAATAAAACCTTGAGGCACATCGGAGTTAACAGGATACAGATTCAAAAACTCGCTGTCCACAACAACCCGGATCGATTGATTTTCGAGGAAGGTCTTCGTCCAGTCACAAAGCTGCTGGGATAGTCCATATGAACGAAGTTTGCTCAGTGGTCCTCCGTGCCAGACACGGTCAAAAGCGTTGGAGATATTCAACGCGATCGCTCTTGAGTGCCATGCCCTTCAATCCCAGATGTCCATATATCGGTTATAAGGGTCAAAAGGTCTCCTGTGGATCGCCTGTCACGGAATCCGTAATAACGATTATTGAAAAGTCCGTTACGCACCAAATAGCTAATTAACTCGGCATTAATGACCTTTTCCATCACTTTAGACAACACAGACAGTAATGCTATCGGTCGGAAATTTTGTGGGAGACCCTTTTTCCTTTTCTTTGCGGTCGACTGAACTCTAACGATTTTCCAGCAGGTAAGAAATGTCCCCCATGCATAAGATAAGCGAAAGTGTCTGCTAGGAACCGACTGTTTTGGAGCACAGTTCTGAAAGATTATTGTTGGTATTCCGTCCCGGCCGGTTGCCTTCCTACAGTCCAGTTCACGTAGAATGCGTTGAATAGTACGCGGACGAAATCTCACATCCCGCATGGAAGACCGTACTGGCGCGATCACAGGTGTCCCCAAAAGACCGCCATCGAGGTTTGAATTCGCGGAAAATAAATTCGCGAACACATTAGCTTTAGCCTTTGAATTTATGACTAGTGTCCCGCTGCCCGTCATCAACAGAGGAAAAGACGTAAAACGAAGTTACTACCCACAGTCGTTGCCATTGACCAGAAGGGAGGCGAACCAGTTGGGCACTCAAGAAGTTTATTAGCCACTCTGTCATTGTAAGCCTTCTTCGCAGTATCAATCGCCTGGTTGTACGCGTTTCTGATTCTTACAAAATTCGATCTGTAAAGAGCTGTGGGACTGGCGCGCAATTGTTTAAGAGCTCTGTTTTTTTTCGCTGCAATCTGCTCGCATTTTTTATCCAGCCAAGGTTTATCAGATGATCTTAGTTTGATGGAATGCGGAATGTAAATCTCCATCCCGAGAAGAATAACCCTTGTGACGGATTCCGCGCATGCGTTAGCATCGGAGTCTCCAAGGCACACCTTCGACTAGGGAAAGGATGCAAAGAAATCTCGCAAATCGTCCCAGTTTGCAGGCCTATACCCCCATACATGGCGAAACTGCCTAGGTCGGTAATTCGCCTGAAATTTAAGCGGCTGCGCGACCGACACCAAGGAGTGATCTTAGTATCCCAATGGCGCCCCAACCTCCTCGGTATAAATACTCGGCTCGGATGTCAAAAACAGATCCAGAGTGTTCGCTTAATCACCTCGGGTATCCGGTACTCCCGTAGGTTCCCTCACGAGTTGAGTCAAATTGCGGCAAACAATGAACATCTCCGCCAGCCTCCCAGATTCGTAAGTTCTGTTACAATGTACCAACCGGCCGAAATTGTGTACATTAAAATCACCATGGACGACAATTTCAGAAGCCGGATGGTTGATCTGTATCCAGTCGACATTACGTGAAATATGGTCGAAAGATGTCGCTGGTCGATCGTTATTCGGGGAGCGGTAAAGACAAGAATGAAATTCAACAGAATTCCCCGGCACGACTTTCGATCAAATGATGTCCATGTTATTGGGTTTCAACGCGTCCATCCTTTGGCAAGCAAGATCGGACCGCGCGAAGACGCAGATTCCTTAAATCGAAATCTCGAACGCAAGTCGTATCCTGTGCAACGAAGATATGTCGAATTAGTTGACGAATCGACCTGGGTTTCACTTAGGGCAAGGATATCAGGTTTCGCTGTTTGCAAATATTGGTGGAGCGTGTTTACATTCGTACTGGTGAAACCGATGCCCCTGATGTTACAAAATTACGTTATTAGTCGAACGTTGACAGATCCTCAAGAACGAGCGCGATTATGCGATGACCAATTTCTTAGAGTTCTGTTATTTGTCAGAATATTTGCATGATGTTCCCCCTGACATAGTGCCCCCCGGAGATTCGAATGGGGAAATAGTATACTTCCCGAATTCTTTATCTCAGAAAGTACCATCATGACAAATCTCCGTGTCAATCCGGGCGCCTATATCCAAAATATAGTCGAAAATTTCTTTTGACGATATCACGGAATGTACAGCGTGACGTGGTGGCATCTCACATTGGGATAGACTACCACCTAAACCAACCTTTTTGTCGAACCGGACCATCAGTCAAGCTTCGGAAGATGGCCAAAGATTTATCCCGACCATTTCACGGAACCTATAGCTTAATGGGGTGGTATTTCACCGGGTGACAGGGCATTGGGACTCTGTGGGGGTATAAGTGTTATCCCAACGTATGGCACGGAATCCTTATATCTCCCAACGATGTTTCGCTGTGATGAGGATAGTCCACCCAGGATAACAGGAACAATAAAAAAACACACTGATGTTGGTTGGTTGGATAAAAGTTTCTTTTTTATTTGATTTTGTTGCGCCATCGCGGCTGAGTTTTTAATTAACATTTTGATAAGTAGAACATTCTTAGGCACTCGAGGTGCGTTAGCCTATTACACGAAAAACTGCTAAAGATACATTTTTATCGCAATTGAAATCACTATAACTTTACACTTCTTCTGTGAAGTCTTCGATTTCCGACAGTTAATTTAATTACGTTAGTGAATCTTCGCGGAGGAGTGTGTGCATAAGCATGCACACGCGGCGGTGGTTAGCGGCACAACCTCCTCCTGATAATCTCGTTAATCGACTGCCTCGAAAAGGGAAGAAATTGGATACGACCAAAAAAAAACATACTTCTGCTCTCTCACTACCACGTTCTTCGATGTGTGGTAGGTTACGTCGGTAAACTGATGATCGAAGAGAGCGGGACAATGGGAGAACAGAAACACGATGTACGATTATCTTGGGTGGATTTGGTTGTATGTGCATGAATTAATGTAGTTCTGAGCGGAACCCATTGACCTGATTCGGTAGTATGGTGAGTTCAGTGTACATTGATCTGTACGAAGACAGAACTGAGAAAGAGAGGAGGATTAAGCTGATGATATTCACCTGCAAAAAGAGAACATTGATCCCCAGCGAATGAAGTGTCTGGAGAAAAGCCGAAGTAACGCTAGGAAATATTATCACGTGATTCAATCGAATGTGGTAATAAACTTCCCAAGCGGATCTGCAATGATGCGACAACTTCGTCCGGCTGGATTTGGTTGTCGCTAATCGACATGGACACGAGTTGCCGTATGGCAAAAAAGGTAAGCTAAACTCATTTATGTATTGTCTGCGTGGTACAATGAGTTTAGCTATGTGTCCTTGGTGGAAACATGCTTTGCGGGTGAACAGGTAAGTAGGGGGAAATGGGGTTGATTTGACGCGCTGAAAGGCGGTCGAAATTAGGTAGGAAATGTTGGTTGGAATTGTGGGTTGTTTCTCATGTAGGATAGAGAAACCCCCCACAGTACTCCCCCGCCAGTGACGTAGTCACGAAATAATGGTAGGGCGGAAGGAGTAGTTTGATGGGTGTCGAAAGGAAGTGAGGTTGGTGATGGATTGAAAGGATGGCTAGACGCTTGAACGATAAGGTAGGTCTTCTCGCTTCGGAAGGCGCGGTGGTGAGGTATTGGAACTGTCCTGAGTGACGAGTTCTTGGGTCGATGGGCCTGGGTCGATACAAGGAGTGGACACGTTGTTACCGCGTTGATGCCACATGGGCAAGGGGTATGCGGCTCGGTCCACTGACCTGTTATGGGTCATTTGGACCAACAGGTTTGTCGTCCGAATAGGTCAGGGCCTATCGGGATGGAAGAGGTTCGAGCCAGGGTTGATCGCATCCGCGGGAATCCATAGGAAGACGAATTCTTGCGTGGGAGTAATGGTGGTAGAGGCTGGCGTCCTGACTATTGTTTGCTACTCGGAGTAGCGGGTGGATAGCAAGGAGGCGGCCTGGGGAGTTGGGTATCCTACTGGTTGTTTGCTACACGCAGTAGCTATGGTTCAGTGAGGAGCCGAAGTTGTGAAAGGGCGTGAAGCCGAAAGGGTTGAATGGGGGCGTCGTGTGCCAGTATGCCACTACGGGCCAGTAGGTCGAACTGTGTCGAATGGTTTGGTCGGTGTCGAACGATGTCGACAGGGTTGCGTAGGGTTGAGGGACGGCGAGCTGGGTTACGTGGAGTCGGCTGGTGGGCGTCGTTGTGCCGAGGTTGAGAGAGAAGCCGGTTTGAAAGAGAGGGCGGAGTCCGAGGAGTGTTGCGTGAAGTTGGGCGGAGGAGAAGGGTGACGGGTTAATGGAGTGAGATTGATCCGATGTCGAGGAGGTGTGTTAATGCGGTGTTGTGCGTGGGTGTGTGCCCGGAAGGGGCTTACAATGGTTTACAATATGATTATTTACAGTCAGTTATTTTCTAGGGATTATATGCTTAATTACATACAATATCTTATTTATTAATTACCCTTTTTCTTAAATATAATAATAATAATGCAACAAAAATATTTTCTTTGATTATGAAATAAAATTAAGTAATGTTCACAGATGGGGTCAGCAAGTGCCTATGATCTTAGACGCTCTAGTCTATGTATTATTTAAAACTTGGTTTTTGAAGTTGCTCGACAGATTCAATTAAAACTAAATGTGTTAAAAAGGTAAGAAAAACCGTCTTCATTGACGTTGTTAGTGAACAATTTATGTTGTATTGTATATATAGTGTAAAGAGAGCGTTTACTTGTATATAAAATATTCGTTATTGTTTATGCGTATATAGTAACCTTAAACTTATAGATTTCTCATAGATTTTCCAACATATATGTATATTTGTTTTTTTGTTTCATTGTTGGTATAGGTAAACTCTTTCCTTACATTAATTGATGTATATTATATAAAAATAGATTCATTATTAATTAAAGTTATGTATAAGTGTTGATTTTAATATTTTAGTTTAATTTTTTTATTCTCTGAGGGAAAAAGGTTTAACATTTACACTCTCATTTATTTCTTTTCCTCATTTACCTAAATATGGTTTTCCTTAAAAGAGTTATTTCTAAAACTAGAATAATAATTTAAACTATCATATTCACCGTTATCAATTTGATTATAACAAAATTATATTTAAATAACATACACATATATAATTTTGTCGCTGGGTGCTGGGAATCCCATTGTTATTTATGGATTATTATTCTTCTTCTTCTTTCGCCCAGGCTTCGCGTCACAACCATGTTGTAAGAATTTATCCTAGAAGTATGCATGCAGTAAAAATTCATATTCTAATAGTAAATTAGTTTAGAAAGCAACGTTGAGTTAATTTTTGATGAATTTGGAAGGCAATTGTAAATCCTTTAATGATGGCATTTTACATTAATTGTCTTGTTTTTCTCCATTAGAATGTTTTAATAAATTGATTTCCTCCTCCTTGGTGCGAACAATATGTTGCCTGGTTTCTGTCTGATATGTTGAATCTCTATGTTGCTTTATGCTGCCACCTCACTTTGTATATTCTTTCTTTATTCTCTTGTACGTTGCTTTGCTTTTTGATGAATCTTTTGTTAAATTTTGCTCTTAAATTCCGAAATCCATCTTGCAGTTTTTGTTGAAATTTCTTCACTATATTTTTATTGTTTTTGAAATTTAGTTTTGTTTTTGAAATGTTATCGCTTAATTTTGTTTAATTTTGAACGTTTGGATTTTTGAATTTTTTGTTGATTAAATTTCGTGATTGTCTTTTTTTTTTATAACTGATTTTGTTTAATTTCACTGAATTTTCTATTAAAATTTTATTTTAGCACTTTTTTTATAAATTTTTGTTCGTCAGAAGGCTGCGTGCTTCTATGTCCGGTCACCACTGTGGGGTATAAGGTGATGATGCCAGCGTATGGCACGTATTCCTTATATCTCCCATCGATCCGTGGGAAGAATTTGTTCGGGTAATCACGTCCGAAAAGAGTTGCTCGCAACCCCAGGTTATTCGTCTCTCAAAATGCGACATCGATTTATGTTCACCTTTATTGAGGAATGTAATTGTTTATTGAGGAATGTAATTGTAAACATTTATGGGACGCACGTCCACTTCCTGGTTGTACCGAATCCGATGCGCATATTGGACGACATCTCCTTCGAGTGGATAGATAAATAAACGATTGAAGTCTAATTCGAATAAGTGAGTTAAGACACCAAAGTAATCAATAAAAAAAGATAACAGATAGCACTGCCAGCAAGCGGACGAGCGTGTGCATGAGCATGAACACGCGGTGGCAATTGGCGACACCACCTCCCTTGATTAAACACGTTAATCGACTGACTTAAAAAGGGAAGAAATTGGATACAACCAAAATAGAACATACTTCTGCTCTCTCATTGCCACGTTCTTCGATGTGTGGTAGGTTACATCGGTAATCTGATGATCGAAGAGAGCGGGACAATAAGAGAACAGAAACACGATGTACGATTACCTAAGGGTGGATTTGGGT
Organism: Microdon myrmicae; assembly: GCA_963931805.1. Taxonomy (NCBI): domain Eukaryota; kingdom Metazoa; phylum Arthropoda; class Insecta; order Diptera; family Syrphidae; genus Microdon; species Microdon myrmicae. The sequence goes on from OZ007502.1 coordinate 113,721,645, forward strand.
GTATGTGCATGAATTAATGTAGTTCTGAGCGGAACCCGTTGACCTGATTCGGTAGTATGGTGAGTTCAGCGTACATTGATCCATACGAAGACAGAACTGAGAAAGAGAGGGGAATTGAGCTGATGATATTCACCTGCAAAAAGACAACATTGATCCCCAGCGAATGAAGTGTCTGCAGAAAAGCCGAAGTAACGCTAGGGAAATATTATCACGTGATTCAATCGAATGTGGTAGTAAACTTCCCAAGCGGATCTGCAATGATGCGACAACTTCGTCCGGCTGGATTTGGTTGTCGCTAATCGACATGGACACGAGTTGCCGTATGGCAAAAAAGGTAAGCTAAACTCATTTATGTATTGTCTGCGTGGTACAATGAGTTTAGCTATGTGTCCTTGGTGGAAACATGCTTTGCGGGTGAACAGGTAAGTAGGGGGAAATGGGGTTGATTTGACGCGCTGAAAGGCGGTCGAAATTAGGTAGGAAATGTTGGTTGGAATTGTGGGTTGTTTCTCATGTAGGATAGAGAAACCCCCCACAAATTTCCCCAGCGGTTCTGCAACGATGCGACAACTTCGTCCGGCTGGATTTGGTTGTCGCTAATCGACATGGACACGAGTTCCCGTGTGGCAAAAAAGGGAAGCTAAACTCATTTATGCATTGTCTGCGTGGAACAATGAGTTTAGCTATGTGTCCTTGGTGGTAACATGCTTTGCAGGTGAACAGGTAAGTAAGGGGAAATGGGGTTGATTTGACGTGCTGTAAGGCGGTCGAAATAAGGTAGGAATTGTGGTTGGAATTGTGGGTTGTTTCTCATATAGATTAGAGAAACCCCCACGACTCCACGTACCACTCGGCTTGTAGTCGAATTTTATGACAAGCCGGCTTAGCTGTGAATATATTCTAACGCCCTAATCACAAGGCGTATAGTGTTTATAGCAGACCTGCTTTTTAAAGACTTACGAAATTTTGTCTCAGTAGAAGAAGGCGTTCTTAATTGCAAAGCGGATATTATTTGAAAGGGAGGGTGGGGGTGAATATACAGGGCAAAGTCTCTGCTCTCAACCCGGCGAAGGCCAGGACGATCCATGTCCCTGTGCAATCCAAGTTGACATGCAGTCACCACGTGACACCCCTGGATAGCTACTTTGGCACCCTCCAAGTAGTGAACCAATGCATGCAGCGGCACCATGAGAAAGGGTGGCGCAGGGCTAATAACCTTGCGCGGTAAAACGAATTATTATGGACAAATTAACAAGCCTCGGATGTGGACCAGATACCGGTGGATAGACTTGCTAAACAAGGCGAAGACCGGATCCCGGTAGTAGTGCCGATGATGATAATTTGAAAAAGACATAATTTGTAAACTTTACACAGTGTTGTCTTCTAACTGTCATATTTGGATGTAGGCGGTTTCTGTGGACCCTCTATGCATTGGTTCCAAACTAATATTGGAAGCCATTAATCCATATATTTTGCGGCACATACTTTTCTCTGTGATGGATTAAAGTAAAGTGGAGACAGGGGCTGGAATGAATTCGGGGCCCTTTTAATGAAAACAGTAAAATGGAGACTGAGGCTGGAATGAATTCGGGGCCCTTTTAATGAAAACAGTAAAATGGAGACTGGGGTTGGAATGAATTCGAGGGCTTTTAATGAAAAATATAAAGACATGTATTACTATTATTGAAGGACCCATTTGAAGAATTGGGGCTTGGAGCTGTAGCCCTACAAGCCTCTACGTTAATCCGCAATTGACCATCTTGCTTTTCATTTTTAATTGTGCTATATCTTTTGTAACTACATCATTTTGTGACGATTGTGAAGAGAACACGATTCAAACTAGATTCGCTAGGAACACTAGAAACCACGACTGCCGGATGTAGGACTGAATTGTTATTCTCAACTACTCTTTACTGAAATGAAAATGTCGTGTGGTAATTGCTGTGGTAGACGGCTCTGATGATTTATTTCTTTGACGCTACTCTCAACCATGGTTTGTATACTGTGTGCGTCTGTTCGAAACGCCACAATATCATAAAAAGCAAGGTCCGCATAAATACCTTTAGTGCGAGGGTATAATAAGAGACCAATAAATCTGCATTTTTGCTTTTTCAAATTGGAATAAACTCCATTTCAAAGAAGCTTCCACGTATTATCTTGGTTAAAGATAAAGTTGTCGCTGATGCCTTTCACATTTGATCTGTCCATTATTAACCGCTACATAGTTCCATCCTCTAATATTTTTCAGTGCATTTCTCTTGTTTCGCATCTCCGTGAGCGCAATTAAAGGTCCTCGTCATCCCTTCCGCACTCATACATTCTCCTAAAGAGCAGTAGTCGTTCCAAATTAAAACACTACCGATTGCACCCTTTGTTCATTGAAGCGATTAACAATGTGTTACTTTCTCAGCGGCGGTATTTTTAATCAATCTCAACTTCGATCACATGGAGTTTCATAGTGTCAATCAATTAATTTCATGTTTTCCATGGGCGTGAACAAGTCACAGTACCAACACGGCCCGATTTAACAGTTTCCTTACTTTACACCTGAGGCGGTGTAAAGGCTCTACGTCCTTATTGAACGCCAATCTCCAATTTTAAATTAACATGTAATTACTGTCAATCAATGAGGCTGTCATCGCCAGATTAATTTGAGTTCCAGACCATTGATAGCATGTCATAGCACTTTTACACGACTCAAACCATCCAGCCGCCTTTGGCACACCAAACACACCCATTTCCGAGAATGTTAAAAAAAGATTAAAAAAAAAACCGAAGACGCCATAATTACCTCCCGAGAATAATGGAACTAACACGAAAACCACTTGTCCTTGGTAGAAGTGAGAACAATCGCATGGAATCGAGAAGAGAAGAATATAACACTAAGGGAAGTCCCCACCAGGAGAGCGTTAATGGGCAATCTTTGGGTGTGCGTACAACGCCATGCTTCGGTTTGTATACCTTTCTGATGTGCTGGACTACAGTTTATTGATTTATTATCAATCAATTATGGGATCATATTAAAGGGGCTCAATAAGAATTGAGATCGAGTTAAGGCTGGAGCCTCTAGCATCAGCAGGTGGTGTCTCGGAAAGTTAATGGTCAACAGGTACGGTTAAGAAGTCTGCGACGATGTTCTTGGAATTGCAGAATTCTGATGGTAGATGCGGTTCGCCATTCAGTGGTTTCGTCTAGTTAGTATTCGGCTATGAGACAGCCGTCGTCGAGATAGTCTGGGCTTAAAAAGGTAGCAAGTGGAACGCCGCCTGCATCAAATTTATTTTCTATAACGAGATGTAAGCTGATCATTGTGAGGAACAAAAAAATAAATACAGAAAGGGGAAAGTAGAGCGACATAAGCATTAACTATAAATTCCTCAACTGCAGAAGCTGGTCGTGGAACGTGATTAACTTTTGCGTTCACGTTGAGCAGGTGTTTGAAATTCCGTAGGGAAAGCTCGTTGCGAAGCACAGTAGAAAATGTACCGTGACTGGGATATTAATTGAAAATCTAATAGGAATTTTTCCTATACTACACTGCTTTTTTTTTAACTCTGCAAATGTTAAACTTTTCTCGAAAGCGGACCGCCGTACTCTTCTAAAAGTGGATCTAAGGAACTCTTCATTGGCAATGATTCTACTGAGCTCTGCAACAATCAGCTAATGATTATTTAATAGAGAAAATACCTAAACCGCGAGGTATTGATCTGCATTTCTGCCAACCATACACAAAATCATAAAATATTTGTCTTCACAAGAGATGAGAGACAAGACTTATAGACGAACTTCGCTTTGGGTACGAGTACCTCTGGAACCACTACCACTAATGGTGAAAGTGTCTATTCACTCATAAGCTATTCATTTGCAGGGAATAAATCTTAGGCCTTATAGGATCCCCCACCAATTGTGATAAACCGCTACTAGATACAAAGGCTTATGTGCAAAATCCATAAATCACGTCCACAACTGCATAGCAGGGGCACATCTATTCGCATATAAGAGCAAATACCATTTCAGTGATCTGAAAGCACATCACACTTCCTTCCATCGTCCTATGCCTTCGAGTACTCATCGCCCCAAACCCCAGAGATGTGACTTCAGTGAAGAGCACTTGACTCAACAGTTAAATGATGGCATTCGTAACAGTGATAGAAGTCCCCATGGTTCCCACAATGGTATTTGCTTGCCTCTTGCAACCACGCACTGCACAGTCCTCGCCAGTAGCTGTACCGAGAGCCAAGCAAACTATTCATATCAATTTCAACCCACGACAGTTTACACAGTTATCAGAGTCATTGGAAGATTTAAATTGAACGTCAGAGTGGATAGTGGGGCCACTTTAATCTTAGATTTTTATCTTGAACATTTGTTAAGGTGGGTGCCCACACAGGCGGGGAGTCAACAAACTCTGGTTTTCGTGTTCTCCTACAGCATGGCATCTTGCTGATAGCAGAATATGAATAAACAAATAATTTGAAATGCAGCAGGAATTTCAAACAAGACCTTAAATGACCTAAGCCCACGTACAACGCCGTTTAAAACATCAACAATATCGACAAAGCAGTAACAGGTAGAATGATCTTCTTAAAACTAATAGTATCCGAAACATCGGGACACTTCTTACTTTGAATTTATTATTTATTGCAATTGTAAGAACTTTCTTTAGTCAATCGAAGTCCTATCGCGAAGCACAGTTAGGTACTCTGTGTTTTCTATCTAATAAGTTAATGTATGTATCTTTAAAATTAACGAGTATACGTTTTTCTTAGAGTTCAGGGGTCTTTTGCTCGAGACAACCACATACAGGGGGTTTTAAAGTAATTTAATTGGCAACATGTAGTGCAGGGAATTGCACCTATCTTAGATCTACACGTGAGAATTAGACAAACCGAATGGTTAAACACCAACAATTTCGACGTTGGAAATAGATTTAAGGATCTGAAAAGCCTTTACACATGATAGGGTATTTGGTATGTGTTTATTTTTTTTTTTATTATTTGAAGATCGCATTTATTTTTTTCAAAATCAAATTATACATTTTTCTTTACGATCTAAATGCATGTGCTATTTTACAAATATTGTTCTTTTGGTAACTTACTGGCGTAGTCAATATATGTGAGAAATTCCTCTTTTAAAATTTTGCTGACGCAGTGAACATATCGGTTCGAATTTTAATTTATTTTTTTAAAATTTGTATTTGTTAATTTTGATGTTTTTTCACAAACAATTTTTGTAACACAAATCGATTAAAAGATACGAGGGTGGCCTCTTATGTTTCGAGATTTGGCAACCCTAGTGTTGCAATCCGGCAATTGACAGCTCTGTCGTAAAGTTGGACATTTTTGAGGTTATACGCACTCAGAACGATTTGACATACGAGCGCTATTTGTGTTGTTTACAGTAACTTAAAAGATTCATCTCGGCCCAAAAATGGAATTAAATCGTCAACATTTTCGTGCGATTATTTTTTACAACTTTCGGCGTGAATTAACTCAGCAACAGTGCATGGATGAACTTAATTCAATTTTTGGCGATGAAGCTCCATCAAGGACCAGTGTTTATCGATGGTATGGTGAATTCAATCGTGGTCGTAGTTCACTCCAAGATGAACTTCGTGAAGGTCGTCCAAAATCAGTTGTTGTTCCGAAAACCATTAATGCTGTGCGCGAACTGATATTGGAAGATCGTCATGTGACCTATCGTGAGATTGAGACAACCTTAGGCGTTAGTGGGACCAGCATACATTCAATATTGCATAAACATTTGACTGTCAAAAAAATTTGTTCGCGTTGGATCCCACACAATTTGTCAATCGGCCAAAAAAAGGCTCGTGTCAATTGGTCGAAAGAAATGCTCAAAAAATACGGTCGCGGTGCTTCGAAACACGTCTATGACATCGTGACAGGTGATGAATCGTGGATTTACGCGTATGAGCCCGAAAGTAAATAGCAGTCGACTGTCTGGGTGTTTCAAGATGAGCCAAATCCAACAAAAGTTGTTCGCGCACGAAGCACTTCCAAGCAAATGGTCGCCTGTTTTTTCGGAAAAACTGGACATGTCGCAACCGTACCACTAGAACAACGCAGAACAGTCAATTCTGAGTGGTACACAACCATTTGTTTGCCAGTTGTCTTCCAAGAAATCAGGAAAACCAACCGCCGAAGACGGATCACTCTTCACCACGACAATACGAGCTCTCACAAATCGGCTGCGACAACTGCATTTTTGAGCACCCAAAACTACGATTTGATGGGTCATCCGCCGTATAGTCCTGACTTGGCACCGAATGACTTCTTTTTATTCCCGTATGTAAAAAACAAACTGAGAGGTCAACGTTTTTCGACACCTGAAGAAGCGGTTGCTGCATTCAGAATGCATGTGTTGGAGATACCTCAATCAAAGTGGCAAAAGTGCTTCGACAATTGGTTCAAACGCATGCAAAAGTGTATAGATCTTCATGGGGAATATTTTGAAAAACAATAAAGTGATTTTCGATGATCAATATTTGTTTTTGTTCTCTAATCCCGAAATATAAAAGGCAATCCTCGTACAAACAAACAACAATTTGTGGCGGTTCCTTTGAACGCCACTGCTTACCTTCCCATTATCCATCCAGGTAACTGCTCTCTAGGGCACCAAAACACATAAAAGCATATACTTACCTCTGCATAGTTGTACTATTAATTCCTAAAACGCTGTAAATTCATAATATTCGCTGATGCAATATCCATCAGCACCAAACAGACATGTTTCGTATAAGCGATCTGTTTGCATCACCAAGCAGCCAACATGAACCGAACCTATTCATTACACATGTCTCGGATCGAATCCATCAGCAATAATAGGTATCTTCCACAAGTAAGAGCAATTTGGTTACACCATCAATCAACCAACATTGCCCGAACCACATCAAGGAGATATACCCTTACGCATCAGCCGCACACGTGCAGGAGATGTTTCATCTTTTCCTTTTGTATACATGCCCACATCGGTCGGTCATCCGACCGACAAATACATTAAGGCATACGGCTGACCGCCCTAAGAATTCGAGTTCTCATAAATGGAAAATTACCATCGAGAATTCGACTAGGTGGAGATGCCACCAAGATGTGCACGATCAGCATAAATGCTTTACGCAGTCGCTGATCGTGTAAGCAACAAAATCTCTATGTCGAGATAATGGCACCAGCTGCAACCATGCCAGCTAATGTTCCCCTTATGGAATTATTATATCCACGGTCCGCTTGCTCATGCACAGCATAAGAGTGCGAAGTAACCGCATCTGTGTGTGTGCACATCCTTTCGGTGATCATCTTCTAAGATCATCCCTTATATGGTCACCGAAGCGATGGATGGAAATTTTGGTATTCTGTCGCTTCGGTTGAGATAATTAATCGCCTTACAGATTTCGTGGAGGCAAGTCGGGCCTCCACGTTAAATAATTCGAATCAGAAAACAGCTACCATCGCAGTGAGTGTGCCGGTCATTGGTATTTTGTGACGGGATTTCCTAAAAGTATTTTAAGAGTTTAATTCGGTTATTATAAAAATAAAAGTGTACGGACTATAGTTTTTAATTAATGTTAATCTCTTAAAACAATATCATAAGTTTTTATTAAGAAGTGTTCTTTAGTTCCGGTTATGGTTTATTTATTACTTAATAACAATAAAGAATTCCTTGACTGTAAGCCGGTGTTTAATTTCTTGTTTGGTTACCAGCGAGTGATGAAGATTCTCTATTGCGCTTGTTACGAATGAATTTTTCTTCGGTGTTGGTAAAAGAAATACCACAAATTTACCACAAAAATTAAAAATAAAATGATTAAACGAAATATGAGAAAGAAAAGGGGTGTAGCGGCAACATATAGTATATATATACTATATATATACTAGGTGTATTGGCGCAGGGCTAATAACCGTGCATGTAAAAATAAATTATTATGGAAAATTTAACAAGCCTCGAGACTTGCTAAATAGGGCCAGGACCGGATCCCGGTTGTAGTGCCGATGATTATGATACTAAGTGTATACATATGCTTTTTTCCGGGTTCTTTGGTTACATTTCGGTCATCTTTCAGGTAATTTATAAATAGCATGCCAGAAAAACTGCTTCGCTTTCGCGGAAAACCATTCGTCGCCATTTTCCAACTTACTTGAAATCGCTGAAGTGCTGCTCTGCGAGCGCTCTCCCCATTGATGCGAAGAGGTGATAGTCAGATGGCGTCAAGTCTGGGAAGTACGCGGGTGCAGAAGGATGTCCCATCTAAGCGATTTCAAGGTGTCTTTCACTAGTTTTACTGTGTGCTGCGTACTTTTCGCTGACGCTATCTCTTAGTTAAACGGGAAAAAAAAACGTATCCTTGCACCTGGTATTAATCTTCCCCACTGCTCGCAAACGCCTGCTGATTGTTTCTCGTGACACATGTAAAGCTTCTGCTAATTGTCGTTGAATTTGAGTTGGGTCATAATCCAATAACTCCTGCCGTTGTTGCTCTTCACATGGCTGTGGTCTACCAGACCGCTCACTGTCTTTGACATTAAAATCACCACTTTTAAATTGTCGAAATCATGCCTCACATGTTCTAATTGCTGGAGCGTGTTCACTTTCAATAGCCTTTTTCTTTTGTTTAAATAAGAAAAGCAATGCGTGTCCTTAATGTTCTTTTTCAGACACAAAACTCGACATGATCACTGAACGATAAAACAAAGACGCTAGTTTTTGGCTGACTCAACTTTTGTGTGTTTGTAGTTAAATCTCAGACGAACAAAATGACGTATTTGTCAAATTAATACGCTGCGCACTTTTCACAGGCGCCATCTCTTATTTAAATCGGAAAACACGTATGCATACACCTGGTATTTGAGGACGTGTAGTCCTTTCTTCGTCTCATACCCACCACCAGATGAGATCGGTCTCTTTTAGATTTATCTCTTTTACTAATCACCATACTGAAACGTAATCTGGAACATTAAAGATATCACTATAATGAAGAATTCGTTTATCCCTGGCGCCACGGAAAGCGTGGTAAATAATAGGGACTAGCTTATCTATTGCTGGTCCCGACTTGCATCCTTTGCCGAGGCGGTATTGGTTTTCTGTGTTGGGCCATTTCAATGGAGCGGGAATTTCGCGTAGATTTGTGTAACATTCGGGGCTTGCGATGCAGTTTCTCTTCTGTGTATGCCCATGTTTTTAACCAGAAACCAATTATCCTTGCACTTAGCGAAACCCAGGTAATTACTAATACAGATATTTCCGATTTTAATCTACCTGGATACAACTTAATGCCTCTGTTCTTTCCACATACGTGGGAAATGATATTGCTTATCAGCTTCTGCCACAATATGGGCTCTGCTCCAACCCAGCATTTAATTTCTCTTGGCTAAAACTTCACGTTCGTAAGCATATCATACATTACTGCTTTCTTTACAGAAGCCCAAATTTGAATAGAAACGCATCCTTTAACGAATTTGATGCTCTGTCTGATTCTATCGATAGGATCTTGACTCTATATCCGCACACTGAGATCGTTATTGCGGGTGATTTTAATGTGTATAACTCTCAGTGGCTTCGTCACTCCGGACACACAATACCTGAAGGTCAATATGTCCAGCTTTTTGCTGATTCAAATAGTTTAACTCAACATGTCAATGAGCCAACACGGGTACCAGATATATATAGTCATTTCGCCAACACACTGGACCTGTTTCTCACCTCCCACCCAAACAAATACACAATTGAAGTTTCTTCGCCCTAGGGCATTTCAGACCACTGTGTCGTGTTAGCTAAATTTCCTCTAACCAACAGTAACGTTAATGAGAAAGCTCCCAAAAGAACAGTATGGTTCTACGAGAAAGCCAACTGGGAAGGTCTGACCGACTTTTTTGGGAGGTTAAATTGGTCGTTATTTTTCCTCCATAACGATGTTGACTCTATAGCGGACACATTGTCAGACACGATTCTACTTGGCATGCGGACCTTTACTCCACAGAGAGTAAAGAGTATCAAACTCAAGAGAAATATGTGGTTCGTTTCCGGGTGCAGAGAAGCCATTAAGGCCAAAGAGTTGAGCTTCCGGTTGTATAAATCAAACAATACTGAGGAAAACCGGAAAAGATTTAAGAGAGCTAGGAATGACTGCAATGCGTATATTCAACGCGCCAAGTTCTTGCATGACCAGAGAGTGAGACCAAAAATACTACACTCTCCCACAGGTAGTAGAAGTTTCTGGACATTCGTGAAAAACATTCAAAACTCAGTCTCTTCATCCATTTCATTGCTTAGAGTCGATGACAAACCAGTCACCACTGCAATAGAGAAGGCGAATCTACTTGCTGCACATTTTGCAGCCAACTCAACGCTGCCTGATACCACATCAGTTTCACCTCAACTTGAGCATAAGCAACATACCATGAGGCAGATTCGCTTCCGTACGCGTACGTTTCCCGGGCGCTCAAAGAGTTAAACGCACCCAAATCCGCTGGTCCGCATGACATTCACCCAATCCTCTTGAAGAGATGTTCCTCTTCACTCGCTAACCCACTGCGGAAACTCTTCCATTTGTCTATTTGTCCATTTGTCTTCTACTGGCCGTTTCCCAAATAGATGGAAGTCAACGAACATTCAGCCATTTCCCAAAAAGGGTGACAAATCATCCTCTCTTCTTATCGACCCATAGTACGAACTTCTATTCTCTCCAAGGTAAAGGAATCACTTTTCAACCGTCAACTTTCGAAATATCTGGAATCAAATGACCTCCTCAATGACCGCCTATATGGCTTTCGTAGCAACAGCTCCACAGGAGATTTGATGGCGTACCTTACCGAAAAGTGGAGCCATTCCTTCCACTACCTCGGTGAAAGCAAGGTAATCGCGTTGGATATTTCAAAAGCCTTCGACAGAGTTTGGCATCCAGCCATTTTGTCAAAATTGCATTCATATGGAGTGGACAATTCCCTGATCCAATGAATAAGAGACTATCTTTCTGGCCGTTCAATCCAAGTGGTTCTTGGTGGTGTCCAATCTGTCTCCCATCAAATTAATACAGGTGTTTCCCAAGGTTCTGTAATCTCATCCACTCTCTTCCTCATCTTTATAAATGATCTCTTGTCAATTACCCACAACCCAATCCACTGGTGTGCTGATGACAGCACGTTGAGTTTCTCATACTCATACGAACACTTCCGTCCAAACTCGTCGAACGTCACTACCAACCAGCAACTTATGCTTAATAGATTGAATTCACCCCTCAACAAGATATATCAGTGGGGATTATCTAACCGACTAGAATTCAATGACTCAAAAACTCAGTACTGCCTCTTGTCGTCAAAGGCGAACCCCAAAGTAAATATACCGTATATGAACGACACGTGCATCGATGAAGCCAAGGAACTATCAATCCTCGGCACTCGAATTAATGCGACTCTTAACTGGAATGACCACATACTTAAAGCTACGAAAAGTCCGGCCAAATGTATGGGCTTCCTTAAGAAATGCAAAAGATACTTCACTCCATCCAACCTGGCCACTTTTTACAAGGCGTATATTCGTCCAAAAATGGAGTTCAACTCCCATATTTGGCCAGGCGCATCCAAAACTGCACTACACGTACTCGGCAGGATGCAAAAACGAGCAGTGAAACTTATTGGGGACTCAGCCGTAAATCGATCAATTCCGTTGTTAGAACACCGGCGCAACGTATCATGTGTATCTCTTTTCTATAGGTATTACCACGGTCGTTGTTCAACTGAACTTGCTGAATGTGTTCCGACCCTTCAGACATTTTCCTGCGATACCCGTCAATCTGTGCACATCAGTCCAAGCTGAAAGTGAACTTCAGGCACACAAATAAACATAAAGAGTCATTCTTTAGCCGAACCACACGAATGTGAAAAATTCTGCCTGATCACGCGTTTGCTGGCCGTTGTGATGTCCAGATGCTATCGCTGCTTGTGGTTGGTTGTGCAAGCAGCCCAGTGGGTATGGTGTTTGCTGCAGTCCGGTTGGCAGTGTACCTGCTAGTTAATATGTTCCAGGCTGGCTCATAGTTGGCTCCTGTTGATGGCAGTTGTCGAATTAGGTGTTCTGCTTCACAGAAGAGACCAACATTCAGATTGTGCAGAAATTCGTCTATTATACAATAGTACCGTTTGGTACTGTACCTGCTAGTCAACATGTTCCGGTTGCCTCGTAGTTGGCTCCTGTGGATGGGAGACATCGAATCAGGCGTTCTGCTTCCCAGAAGAGACTAACCTTTAAATAGTACAGACATTTGTCTGTTATGCACTAGTTCGGTGAACAGCTCGTTGAACCGTGCCCACTGCATGTAATCAGAGTCAAATTTCGGCGGAGATATTTGAGGGAGCCTAAGCCATACTGCTGTTATCGGTCATCCTTGAGGTTTTTTCTGCATGTCTTAACCTCATTTCTTGTAATTTAATTAGACATCGTTGTGCCTCTAGGTCGAAGTGTTCAACGATTTCGTAACCTTCACTAACAGGTTGGGGGATTCTTTGCATATTTTCCCATGCACAGCTAATAACTTTGCCCAGAAAAACAAATTATTATGGAAAATTTAACAAGCCTCAGACTTGTTAAATAAGGCCAAGACCAGATTCCGGTTCTAGTGCGGATGATGATGATGATGATGATGATGATGATGATGATGATGATGATGATGATGATGATGATGATGATGATGATGATGATGATGATGATGATGATGATGATGATGATGATGATGATGATGATGATGATGATGATGATGATGATGATGATGATGATGATAATGACGATGATGGTGATGATGATGATGATGATGATGATGAGCGGAAGATTCGTTCAGCCGAAGGATACCACCGGTTATATGTACCGCGGTATCTTCACTGATCCACCTAGGTTTCTAGATTCTTGTGAACGGTTCCTTACCACTGGCGGGGGGAAACGGATTCGCAATTCCTGAAAAATAAAAAAAAATTACTTAAACGACCGTGCAGAGAATTCTTGACGGCAAGCCAATGGGAAAGAGACCGACAGGGCGGCCGCGACGGAGATGGGAGGACAATGTTAGGTTGGACCTCGAGGAGACCGGATCGGATGGTCGAACGTGGATGGAGAGCGCACGGGACAGGGAACCATGGCGGAGTCGAGTCGGTGAGGTCATGAACTCTCGGATCCATACAGGCCAATAAATAGTAGTATATTAGTAATTAAAGGAACGCTTGAGTGCCCCTTACCACTGTTACACAAATTTTTACACAAACATTTATAATCAAATAAGACCGTACTCGTGGTTCGTGCGGCTATGATTCCCTCGTTTTTTTTTTTTTTTCTTCATTGGAGCCCCCTGGTTCCAGGCGTAAGTAGTGGAATTGTTATGTACCAAAAACCGCTTCCACTCTCTCCAGTAATTCAGGTTGATGATAATGGTCTTAGTTGGTGTATAAATTGGTGTTGAAGCCAGAAATTCACTTATCGATTTTTTTTTTTTTTTACATTTCTGTATTTATTGACCATAAATGATTTGTTACAATAAGTAATACAGATAACTTATAATTATCTTAGCTTTAATCGTTTACACATACTTGCTAGTACATTTTTCAAACATTATTATAAAGTTATATATTTCATGGGTGGACAAGATAGGAGTAGGTGGGGCTTCCTGGAAAAGGTCAGAAAACCAGGATATAATTATTTATTTAACCTATAACTAATTTGCTTAACTTAACTTAACTTAGCTTAGCCTAGCTTATCTAATTATTAAATCTATTATTATTACAATAAGTTAGAGTAGGGTGGGGCGGGAGGTATAGTGGTTGATGGGTGGAATTTGGGTTACGGTGGGTACTATGAGTCGGGGATATGGGTTGGGGGAACACTTTCCGATTGGTCGTTGAAACGCAAGATATTAGAGAAGGGTTGTATATTACTATATTTAAACTGGTGAGGTGAGAGTTCAGTATTGTGGTATACAATCTCATTGGAGTTGTTGACCAACCTGCCAGAGGTGAAGAGGGTTCTGGTGTGGAGACAGTTCGGGTAGGCAGTTCGGTTGTCTGACGGAGTCGATGTGAGCGCATTTATTATCGGATTGGGATTATTGGGAAGTTTTTCGATAAATTTGATGGACAGCTCGAGGAAGCGTCGATCTATACGTTCAATATTAGCGGCATAGTAGAGCGAACTACTATTGTATTATTTGTGGGAGTTAGGATGTCGGTTGAGGCCAGTGATAAGTCTGAAGCATTTCCTTTCGAAAAAGCGTAGCTTCTCCATTTGGGCGGGTGTGATATGGTACCATATCGGGCATGCATATGTGAGAGTGGGTCTGATTATTTGTTTGTAGATAAGTGATTTGACTTTGGGAGAGAGACCATTCGGTTTGTACATGACTTTTCTGCAGAGGTTCAGTTGGGTTGTGGCTTTACGAATCGTATTTTTAATGTGGGCGGAGAATGACAGATTGTTGGTAAAGGTTATACCTAGATACTTTAAGGTTTTGGAGGGTTTAATTATATTGTTATTTATTTTAATTCTGATTTTATTATGGCAGCGAATAGTGTTGTTTGTACAACTCGCGTTTCTCCACTTGGTAAAGTAGGCTGACAGGATTGGGAGATATCTGTTAATACAGTTTCTTGCCTCCTTGACAAGCTTGTTGCTTGAATAAATTAAGGTGTCGTCGGCATAGTTGAGCATTGTTGTATTGGGTAACAGTGGCTGCGGTGCGTCTGATGTATAAAGAAGGTATAGTAGTGGGCCGAGGATGGATCCTTGAGGAACTCCTGCGGTTATGCTATAAGGTGTCGAGAGAGTTGAGTTCGTTTTCACCATGAACTTTCTATCAGAGAGGTAGGAAGCGAGAAGTTTTGTGGAGTGGATGTTTAATCCATACATTGAATGAAGTTTGTATAACAGTCCTGCGATCCAGACACAGTCGAATGCTTTAGCTATGTCTAGGGAGACACATACCGTTGGGGATTGGTTTTGGAGGTGGGTCGTCACATCATGTGTCGGTTTTAAGAGAGCATGACAAGTGGAGTGTTGTGAGCGGAAGCCAAATTGAGAGTTCTGAATGAGGGAGTTATCCCTGGCAAATGAGAGATTTTTGTAGATTTTACATTCAAGAATCTTGCTAAGCGAGTTTAGCTGCGATATCGGACGGAAGTTATCCGGGTACTTGGAGGGCCCAGATTTGCTAATAGGGACGATCACCGCTATTTTCCAACTTTTAGGGAAATGTGAAGCGTTTATTATGTGGTTGAGAAGAACGAGAATCGGGAGCAAGTTGCCTGGGTGGAGTCTTTTGAATAGGAGGTTAGGGATTCCATCTAGGCCAGTCGATTTTTTATTGTTACGTGAAGTAACAAGCCCCGTGAGTAGGGCGTTAGAATATACTCACAGCTAGGCCAGCTTGTCGTAAGAGGCGACTAAAGGCCGAGTGGTAGCCGCGGTCCCAACGCCCTGTGCGCCCGGTGAAATACCACCCCATCAAGCTATAGGCTCCGTGAAATGGTTGGGAGCAATTCCTGGCCATCTTTCGGAGCTTGGCTGATGGACCGGTTCGGAAAAAGGTTGGTTAGGTGGTAGTCGGTCCCAAGGTGAAATACCACCCCGTCACGCTGTACATTCCGCGATATCGCCGAGAGAAATCTTCGACGGTGTTTCGGATGTGTGGCTGATGGCCCGGACTGACACGGGGATAAGTCATGATGGTACGTTCTGATATAAAGAATTGCGGAGGTAAACTAGTCTCCCATTCGGATCTCCGGGGGGGACTATGTCAGGGGGAACATCATGCAGATATCATGATAAATAATGGAACTTTAAGAGGTTCGTCATCGCATAACCGGTCTCGCTCTCGAGGCTCGGCCCACGCTCGACTGGTGACGGCATTTTGTAACATCAGGGGCATCGGTTTCACCAATACCAATGTAAACGCCGTCCACCAATATTTACAAACAACGAAACCTGATATCCTTGCCCTAACTGAGACCCAGGTCGATTCGTCAACTGATTCGACATATCTTCGTTGCTCAGGATACGACTTACATTCGAGATTCCGTTTTAAGGGCGGAGTCTGCGTCTTCGCGCGGTCCAATCTGGCTTGCCAGAGGATGGAGGCGTTGGAACCCAATAATATGGACATCATATGGTTGAAGGTCGTGCTGAGGAATTCCGTAAAATTTCTTTGTTGTCTTTACCGCTCCCCGAATGACGATCGACCGGGGACATTTTTCGAACATCTTTCATATACCGTCGACTGGATACAGATCAACCACCCAGCTTCTGAAATTGTTGTCCTTGGTGATTTTAATGTGCATAATTCCGGCTGGTTGTTACATTCTAACAGAACCGACGAGGCTGGGAGGCTAGCGGAGATGTTTGCTGTAAGCCACAACTTGACTCAACTCGTGGGGGAGCCAACGCGGGTGCCGGACGCCCGGGGCGATTATGCGAACACCCTGGATCTGTTTTTGACATCCGAACCGAGTATTTATACCGTAGAGGTTTCTGCGCCACTGGGAAACTCAGATCACTGCTTGGTATCTGTCGCGCAAGCACTTGCATATCAAGCAAACAACCGGCCTAGGCAGCTTTGTCATGTATGGAAGTATGGGGCCGCCAACTGGGACGATTTGTGAGACTTCTTCGCATCCTTTCCGTGGTCCGAGGTGTGCTTCGGAAACTCTGATGTTAACGCATGCGAGGAGTCGGTATCAGAGATTATTCTTCTAGGGGTGGAGATGTATATTCCACATTCCATCAAACGAAGTTCGTCTGATAAACCTTGGTTTGACAAAAAGTGCGAGCTGATTACAGCGGCAAAAAATAGAGCTTTTAAGCAATGGCGCTCCAATCCCACCGATGTTAACAGAACGAATTTTGTCAGAATCAGAAACGCGTGCAACCAGGCGATTGATACCGCGAAGAAGGCTCACAACGACAGGGTGATCAATAAGCTCCTTCGGTGCCCAACTGGCTCGCGTTCCTTCTGGTCAATGGCAAAAGCTGTCAGCAGTAACTTCGTATCCTCCTCTTTCCCTCCGTTGGTGACAGACAGCGGGACGTTAGTCACGAATTCAAAGGATAAAGCTAATGTATTCGCAAATTTATTTTCCGCGAATTCAAACCTCGATCCCGGCCTTTTGGACCCACCTGTGATCTCGCCGGTACAGTCTTCCATGCGGGATGTGAGATTTCGTCCGCGCACTATTCAACGCATTCTACGTGAACTAGATTGTAGGAAGGCAACCGGCCCGGACGGAATACCAGCAATAGTCCTTAAGAACTGTGCTCCAGAACTATCGCCGGTTCTTGGCAGACTCTTCCGCTTATCTTATGCACGGAGGACCTTTCCTGCATGCTGGAAAATCGCTCGAGTTCAGCCAATCCCAAAGACGGGAAAAAAGTGTCTCCCACAAAATTACCGTCCGATAGCATTACTCTCTATTTTATCTAAGCTGATGGAAAAAGTCATCAATGCTGAGTTGGTTAAGTATTTGGAGTGCAACGGACTCCTGAATGATCGTCAATACGGATTCCGTGGCAGGCGGTCCACAGGAGACCGATATATGGACATCTGCGATTGAACGGAATGGTGAGTCAAGGGCGGTCGCATTGGATATTTCCAAGGCCTTTGACCGCGTCTGGCACGGGGCATTGCTGAGCAAACTTCCTTCATATGGACTTTCCCAACAGCTTTGTGACTGGACGAGGAGTTTCCTTGGAAATCGATCGATCCGGGTTGTTGTGGACGGCGAGTGTTCGGATCTGTATCCTGTTAATTCCGGGGAGCCCCAAGGTTCTATTTTGGCTCCAACCTTGTTCTTGCTTCACATAAATGATTTGTTGGAGACAACGGATAACAAAGTGTTCAGTTTTGCGGATGATAGTACGCTTGTTTCCTTCTTTTCGAGTGATCGGCCGATTGGTGCATCTGCGTCACACCAGCTGAGATGTAGACAGATTGATTCTCTGAATCGGGATCTGGATAAAGTCCTGCAGTGGGGAAAGGTCAATCTTGTCGACTTCAATGCAACGAAGACTCAGTATACAACATTCACAAAGAAAACTGGATCATCGGTTCCACAGCTGATGATGAATGGCCGGGCCCTCGAGGCAGGGGAAAGTTTGAAATTGCTCGGCGTCACGGTCTGTGGGAATGTATCATGGCATAAACACGTGTCGAACATCGCCAGGTCAGCCTCAGTAAAACTGAGTTATCTTTTTAGAGCCAAGAAATATTTTACCCCGGCCCAACTTCTCCTCCTATATAAATCTCAAATTAGACCCGCGCTCGAATATTGCTCTCATGTTTGGAGCTCGGCTCCTAAACATACCCTCGACCTACTTGAGAGCATACAGAGACGAGCGATCCGCCTGATCGGGGACTCGGCGCTGACGTCGGGACTACAGTCGCTATCACATCGAAGGCGCGTAGCCGACCTCTGTCTGTTTTACAGATATTATCACGGGTGCTGTTCTTCGGAGATTCGTGGTATTGTTCCGCGCAATTCGGCTTATATGCGCCCCACAAGACAATCCGACGGATCGCACCCGTTTGTCGTTCATCTCCCGACGGCGCGAACATCCCTACATCAGAACTCGTTCCGCTACAGAGCGGCGAAGCTGTGGAACTCCCTTCCCACGCGAGTGTTCCCGGAACGTTACAACCTGCAACTGTTCAAAAAGAACTGCAACAGTTATTTGATGGCATCTCGGGGCGCCCACTCGGCGCTATAGGTTCGCCTCTCCCGAGAGAAGTCTAATAAAAAAAAAAAATGACTTCGGATAGTTCTTCAAGGCTTAGGAATGTGTCGATTCCTACGGGGTGTGATGCTTTATTGGTTTCGGTGAATTCAGTAATAAATGGTGTGAGGGATGGCTCCAGTGAGCGTGGAATGTAATCGTTCACGGTATCGTGGAAATTTGTTACTGGGAGGGTATCGTTTTGCTTATGGACTTTGCAGAAATGTTCAGCGAGACAGTTTGCTATATCAGTGTCCGACTGGACGATGTTATTATTAGTTGGGTGAATAAGATAATCTGTTCGAGGCTTGAGTTTGCGACCCGTTAGTCTGTTTATATTTTTAAATAGATCGCGATTTGGTTTGATACTGTTTAAGGTGGATGTGTAGGTCTGATTAGTGAAAACTTTTAGTTGTCCATTTATCAGGGAGGTCAATAGCTGGATCTGTTGTTTAATAAAAGGTGAGTAGCTAGTGTGCAATTTTCGTCGGAGTTGTTTTTTTATACGTAATAATTTTGTGAGTAGGTTGGGTAGGGGTTTCCCTAAGTGATTATGAGGAACGATAGTGGGAGTATGGCTGAAGAGAGCATTTCCCAGTATTTGCTCTATTTGGGCCGCTGCTTGGTCAATTTGTGTAGGGGGCAGGTTAGAAGATTCCGGTAAAGAAAATTTTGAAAAGCTAGCAGCAATATCCTTATTGACTTTTTTCCAGTTTGTTTTGGTGAAATTTGGAATAGGACTCTACACTCAGTGGTTCAAGCGAGGGGATTTGAACCGAGGTGTGGACAGAGCCATGATCCGAAGGGAATGTGAATGACACTGTGGGAGGATTAGATGAATAGCTATCTGTAGACTTTAGGAAGAAATCGATTGTTGACTTGGTTGAGCTGCAAATTCGAGTAGGTTGCAACGGGCAGTCTGTGTAGACATATGGATGAAGTCGGAGGAGATCAAGGAGTTGGCAGCCGTATTTGTTGCATTTAATGTCATTAAATGCAGTATGTCGTGCGTTCCAGTCTCCTCCTATTATGAAAGGTGCTGGCAGAGACTGTTGGATTATTTGTGATCACTTATCGAATTTTGTTGAATTAACAGGAGTGTTTCTATCTGGGAATCTATCTCAGACAAAACACAACCTAGGATACACCGGATAAACCAGTGATTAATTTTAACCTGATTTCATTTGTTAAATAGTTTTTGTTTGTTAATTAATTTTAAGTATAATCATCATCATCATCATCGGCACTACAACCAGGAACCGGTCTTGGCCTTATTTAGCAAGTCCTGAGGCTTGTTAAATTTTCCATAATGATTTATTTTTTCTGGGCAAGGTCATTAGTCTTGCGCCAGAGGCTCCCCGACGGGGAATCGAACCCCGGTCTCCCGGGTGACGGGCGGGTATACTAACCACTATACTATCGAGGAGCCAATTTTAAGTATAATACGAGTACACAAAACGTTATTTCGACTTCGCACCACAATGTCAACAACACCACGACTCGTTTGAACCAGACAAGCAACAGGTGACAAACAACCACTGCCGAACAACCATATGGCCCACTCGGGCCCCTTTATATTGGTCGCCCATTTCCGATCGCACACCCATCCTCAATGTCCCATTTTCCCACACACTATATGCGAAAAAAACGCTCACAAATTTACTCACCAGTCAATGAACCCAGAGAGAATGGGCAAATTGAAAAGGAGAGCAGCTTGTATTAGGGCTGGATTTAGTGTCGCTTGCAACGAAAAGCGAACCAAATATTTGAACGCCTGACCGCGTTTAAGCCTTGGGTATTTCTCGGAATGCAGAGAAGGGGAAATGGAGAGGGTTGAAATTATACTCACGCATACGTTTCACCGGATAGAGACTATTCTCAAGCGGATTGTCTGTACTTTTTAATTCTTACGGGGAATGTCGGGTTGGGATCTACTTTTCCATTGGAATGTGAAGATGGGCTAACTATTTCGCTATGTATAAACAGCGTTGTCTACCCATGTTTTAGTGTTGTTAAACC
The DNA here is from genome assembly GCA_963931805.1 of Microdon myrmicae. NCBI lineage: Eukaryota > Metazoa > Arthropoda > Insecta > Diptera > Syrphidae > Microdon > Microdon myrmicae. The sequence continues at coordinate 113,742,414 of OZ007502.1, forward strand.
AAGATGGTGTGGAGGTTATATTTTTGAGATGGTTAAATCTTACCATTAGATGGTGGGACCTTTTGTCCCAGCTGGAGGGTGAGAGTCCAAGTGATGGTGGTTGTTCAGGGCCTTTTCCGGATTTTGTTCTTTAGGGCGAACAAGGCAACCAAAAAAAAAGAGTTTTAGTTTAAATTTTGTAGTTTATTTTATTTGGTTTGCGTTTAATGATTTTACAATATTCGGTCGTAACTTCGGCCTTGTGGATTTCGATTGATCTCGAATCGAAAAAAAAAATTACCTGGGGTGGCGAGAGGCCAACTTTAGCGAGAGAAGGATAGATGTATCCTTTATCTTGTCTCTGGCTTATAGTCATCTTGCGATAGCCAGAATTACCTACATCCGTGAGCATGATGGGCTCGGTCTGAAGATGTCTGAAACACAAGGGGGGTGGGGGGGGGGGGGGTATCTAAGGATAGTGCGGACGGGGTTAGTTCAAATATTCTCTAACTACTTGGATGGAGAGATGTTGGGAGAAAAATCATACAAGACCGGTGGAGGCGCGGGGGGGGGGGGGGGGACCACTACGGGTGAGAAAAAGCTACTCGATGTACCCGCAAGGCAAAGAATTAATTTAACTCGATGAATGTTCCTTCGGCAGTGAAATTTATTTTATGTTACAGGTCTATTTATACATTTTTTTTTTTTTTTTACACAAACGCGCGCACAATTTATAATTCTTTATTTTAATCTAATTGTTCTAACTTTCCAAAACCGAAAAACCGACCTAAGCTACACTGCAGCCATAAATCGTCATCCCGGTGTTACCACAGTCGCTTTATTTATTTTATTTATTTATTTATTTATATATATTTATTTTATTGTGATGCACACATGATTGGCGGTCATAAAACCCATGTATGCAGATAATTGCACGAGTCCTTCTCCTGGCCACCCATGGCCATAGGTGTCTATAGTTGAGTCCTTGTTTGCGTCCGTTAGTAGCCGCGATCCATCGTTGTCTGTAGTTCCGACGTTTATAATAATACACGAAGACAATACCATCTGTCCTTGTTTGACTCACATGCCACTGCTGTGCCTTTAGCATATGTTATTTATTGACGACGATGCAGACATGAATCCTTTGTTGATTGATGCATTCTCATAAATATTATCAATTTCCTTTGATCGCATAGTCTGATTCCCGCACACGAAGAACAACCCACGTATAAACTAGAGTTTAGGCATGTCCGATATGTCAAAAGTTTAACCTTAACAGGTTGTAGAATGTAAAACTGCGTGTTTCTGCGGATTCAGGTTTAAATGATGAATCGCTGTTATCTTCACGAATAAGCATTACACCTTAGTCTTGTAAAATTGCAGCAATTCGTGGAACCTGCCATTTTTGTCTGAAAATATTGTGTCCATATAGGCTGTGATGTTATTGTTGCATCTCTATTCACGCTCTGCAACGTTAGCTGTGTTACAGAAACAAAGTGTATAATTATTGCATATGAGTGCAATAAAATCTGTTTATACACCACCTTACACATGTCACGATACCTCCTTAGAAACTGAGAGACGGTTGCCTGTCAAAATGATTTCTTTTTCCTCAAACGAAGGAAACTAACCCTTAATACGTAACTCCAGCAAAACGGCAATCACGTATTCCATTAACGATTTCGTAACACGAAATTCTTCAAAGCATCATAGCGCACCATTTTGAAATTTCCTTGTGCCGTATTTATAGTACAGTGATCAAATACCACGCTGACCCCATTTCTAGTTACAGCAATTTCCTCTTCCCTTAAAACAACACAGAAGCATGTGCAGAAAAGTCAGACCACTTCAAAATTAAGTAAAACTGCAGCAAGGACCTCAATCACTCACGTTTATGGCATACATCTGAAGGACCTTAAATAATTTGCAAAGACGTGACGACTCTCAACCTTCCCCCTACGGTAACTCGGTCCACTTCCACCTATTATCGTGACCAAATCGCTGCCCAACAAAGGACCCTCTTTGCCCAAACACGTCTCTTAATTTACACAAGGAACGTTTTCACGTTTATGTTCATATAACGACTCTGATCGTTTGAGAGTCGCCGCTTTATAGTTTCCTGGTGGAAGACTTGTGAAATGCAAGTCGGGTTTTGTTAATATGCTTTCACACTTGAACCGTTCTTCTTCATAAGGAAGTAATTTAGTTGGGAAAGATCTCTTGACGCGCTCGAAGGACATTAGGACTGTTAATGGGTCCTTAAGCGAGCAGAACACCCACTTCACTTAATTGCTATAACGTTGTCCAAGACGCTACCAGAAGGACCAAAAACAGGTCATTGCGTAGAGCAAATACATCACACATGTCCTGAAGATTCCCTTTGACGGGGATTATTTCTGACTAGGTACTTTTACAGTTATTTGAAAATGGTTTGAAATACCCCTTCATGATGTGCGGAGAGCCTTATGTATAAATAAAGGTCTACATCCAATATCAGATCTAAATTAAGCCCGACCTTTATTAACCCTCAGGCAATAACTAGTAAGTTGATTGAATTGAAATGTTTATTGACCCTTGTGCCGAATCACTGAATCGACTACCGCAGTGGCCATGAAGTCAACGTAACGTATTTTGATGTGAACCCTACCAATGGAGAGAGTTAGTGGAAATTAATTGAAAGTATCTGTGATTATGGGATATACACTTTAGATTTATTAAATAGAGGTGGTTTAGATCAAAGGGTCGAACATCGTAAAAGTAACAGAAGGTTAAACCTAAAGCCATTAACATAATGCTCGTTCTCCGAGACAGGCGTTGATTTTAAACGTGATGCATGTTTATTTATGTTTAAATTGAGATATTTAAGGATTTATGTTTTAATATATTTGAGAATTAGTAACTGTTAACAGTTAACATGGTGTAAAATTTTTTGGTTTTCTCCGGGTGCAATTTTATTTGTAAAACTCCATCATACTTAATTTTCCACAGCAGTGGATCTAGAACTAAACCTTGGGGGACTTCAGACGAAACATCATCAAATTTTCTGCTCTCGGCCGTGTCGTACATAAGGTGAAACAGCTTGCGACGATTTTGACGAGATGGAGCGGAGTACCTATAAGGGCTCCCCTCATAGACAATAATTTGACCGAGATGAAAGTCTTTTTTATGTAAAATATTCTGACAGCACATGTAAATCGTGGCCGTCATTCCTTTCATTTACCGATTTCTCTCTGGCTCAGTTCAATAATACAACACAACGCATTGATTGGCAATTTGAAAGGAGGCTATATTTCCCTTTCTTTGAAATTTGTTAAATTTTAGTGATTCTCTATGAATAAGGTATGCGACAAAACTGGGACATTATTATTATGTTCCGGGACATCATTTTAAGGACTACTCATATTTCCATCCTATATGGTTGTCAGTTCACTGAAAATGCGTTGGGTGGCACGAGGGCGAAACTTTACATCCAAATTGGGAGATTATCATCATAATCATCGGCACTACAGCCTGGATCCGGTCTTGCCCTTATCGAGTAGATGTCACTCAGTTTGGCACTCCCAGGCTCTGGGCGTCCTGGTCTACGCCATCTCTCCATCGCAGACAAGGTCTGCCGCGCTGTCGCCTTCCATACATCCTGCCACAAAGGACTTTACAGACAGGCTTGTCGTCGCTCATTCGAGCTAGGTGTCCCGCCCACCGAAGTCTACCGAGCTTGATTTTTCTTACAACATTAGCTTCAAGGTAGATCGCATACAACTCACCATTGTAGCGTCTCCGGAATCGTCCTCCCTCACATACGGGGCCAATAATTCTTCTTAAGACCTTCCTCTCGAACGCGGCTAAGAGTACAGAGTGCCTTTTACGCTCAAAACTCAGACGAGACCCAACCGAATCTCGATTCATTTCCTCCATAGACACGCTGGATACTCACTTTCGCCACAAATAGTAAAACGGACCATATCCAACAAGCGTACAACCGCCAACAATTCTCCTTAAGACCTTCCTCTCGAACGCGGCTAAGAGTACAGAGTGCCTTTTACGCTCAAAACTCAGACGAGACCCAAGCGAATCTCGATTGATTTCCTCCTCAGACACACTGGATACTCACTTTCGTCACAAATACTAAAACGAACCATATCCAACAAGGGTACAATCGCTCTACAGATGGACGTTCAAAAAATTAACATGAATCTTTCTTATCTTTGGAGCTGTTCCGCAACCTCCTTGTCCTCATAGATCATATACCGCATCATCAATGTATACGGCCGTATTCGGGAGTTTACTGCGCTACAGTGACAGCCAAACGCGACCCTTATCAACTGGTCGCATGATCGTGTAACTTTGTGCCACCTGCAGACTCTATGATCTTTATTCCGGACTCATCACGTAAACATTAAAATCTTTTCTCGATGGAGCCCTTGGTTATGACGAGGAAACCGAAAATAGGTGGTATCGGATTGGATCGCAAGTACGAGGATTGCCTTTTATATTTCGGGATTAGAGAACAAAAACAAATATTGATCATCGAAAATCACTTTATTGTTTTTCAAAATATTCCCCATGAAGATCTATACACTTTTGCATGCGTTTGAACCAATTGTCGAAGCACTTTTGCCACTCTGATTGAGGTATCTCCAATACATGCATTCTGAACAACTTTTGTTGGATTTGGCTCATCTTGAAACACCCAGACAGTCGACTGCTGTTTACTTTCGGGCTCATACGCGTAAATCCACGATTCATCACCTGTCACGATGTCATAGACGTGTTTCGAAGCACCGCGACCGTATGTTTTTAGCATTTCTTTCGACCAATTGACACGAGCCTTTTTTTGGGAGATTGACAAATTGTGTGGGATCCGACGCGAACAAATTTTTTTTGACAGTCAAATGTTTATGCAATATTGAATGTATGCTGGTCCCACTAACGCCTAAGGTTGTCTCAATCTCACGATAGGTCACATGACGATCTTCCAATATCAGTTCGCGCACAGCATCAATGGTTTTCGGAACAACAACTGATTTTGGACGACCTTCACGAAGTTCATCTTGGAGTGAACTACGACCACGATTGAATTCACCATACCATCGATAAACACTGGTCCTTGATGGAGCTTCATCGCCAAAAATTGAATTATGTTCATCCATGCACTGTTGCTGAGTTAATCCACGCTGAAAGTTGTAAAAAATAATCGCACGAAAATGTTGACGATTTAATTCCATTTTTGGGCCGAGATGAATCTTTTAAGTTACTGTAAACAACACAAATAGCGCTCGTATGTCAAAACGTTCTGAGTGCGTATAACCTCAAAAATGTCCAACTTTACGACAGAGCTGTCAATTACCGGATTGCAACACTAGGGTTGCCAAATCCCGAAACATAAGAGGCAACCCTCGTAGTATACTTCCCTCCAACGATCGGTAAACTCTACACGCCTGATTTTATCACAGATAAAGTTTATGCTGTTTGCCCTTCGCATCCGGAAAATACATTCCGTGTTGGTGTTCCAAAGGTGTGCGATTCTAACTGGAGTGAAATACGCAGTTTTTGAAAATGATACGATGTTAGTGCAGTTGCCGAATTAGACGAGAAGATTTTGATATTTTTTATTTGCTAATCCGCGTATCTCGAAAAAATTAAATAAAAGTGAATAGTTCTGGATTTGGAAGTTAAGTTCGGTGTCCAGAATATTAATCCAAATGAGTTCGAGTGCGAGATTAATTTGGAACCATTATCTTGCTGCTGTTATCAGTTGCATCAATTTTACAAGGATTACAGTTGTGGCATGCCAAGGTCTAGGAAACAATATGACTGCCATGCCTAACTTGGCTGGACCCACCAATCCGGTGGATGCTGAATTACGACAAATTCACCTCGAGCAGATCTTCCTCTTCTTGAGAACAACTGCCGGGACGTGAGTAATTATGCATTGCTTCAAAGATATCTTGTCCGAGTCATTTCTAATTCTACATTTAAAATAACGAGAGCCACCTCGACGTACAAAATGGCCCAAAGGTCCTAACTGGAAGGATAGCGCGTTAGTCGAAGGTTCATTTGAAGTCGTTGTGAGATCTTGTCTTCCTAACAGATACACGCACAATACACAAATCAATAATGAAGAATAACACTGAAATAATAAATCAAAACATCCCCATCGAAATTAACATAGCAATTCCACATCAGTTGGGAGGGTTACTTAATGTGCAAACTGGTTCGTGCTCATCCCACCAAGTATAATATTCAGGGGTGCCTTTCTTTGTTTTCATAAGGTTGCAGCCTTGGCAATAACGCGATTTCACAGTAAGATCAAGAACTTTGTTTGTTTTGTTGCCGATCAATGTCATAACGCCATAATTAGCAGTATGACCGCTTTTGCTCCAACTACCACCTACAGAAGCAGTAAATTTTTTATCTTCACTTTCATCAGTTTTTTCTTTTTCCTATTTGCTAGCCTTTTTTATCACGGAAGACAAAACGCCGATACAAGCGGTGTGTGCATTATCGAGAGCAGCGTAGTAGATGTGTTTCGTAAATTCGCCAATATCCATCAGTGAAGTGAAACAATGTAATCCATTTAACCCAAAACCCAAGATGCGCATTACGAATACTATTCTACGATTAATTTCGTAAGCATTGTTGGCGATGCGTGGACAAGACTCGATGACCCTCTCACCACAGTTGCATTCTACGATCAGTTTGAATCCTAGGCCTTTCTCAGATTTTTTTGAAAAGTTTATCGAACCGTCACAGTTTTTACACTTTATAATGTTTGAAAGTTCGGAAAAAACTGAAAAAAATGTAACATCATGTATGCTGCCGTACAATTCCCATAAATCCTTTTCGTTTTTTATATCAACTCCCTGGACGCACCTCTGACTTACGCGAACCTTTAACGTTTTTAAACATTATGTTAGAAAAATTTACCGTTGAAAAACGTATGAAACGGACGCCTAAACGCGAGCACTGCATGCTCTGAGACCACGTTTACACTAAATACTTTTTCCTCCTCATGAAAAAGAAACAAAGAAACATCCAAAATACTTACCCCGCGACGTCACCGGTAGGAACATCTTCCATAGTCACCAAACAAGACAAAACGACCAGCACCGTGCAACGGGCAAGTTAGTTTCATATATATGAAACTAACTAAAACTCAGGCAATCGCAGGTCACCCACAGTACGCCCGAATGTAAAAACAACATATACAGGAGCGACTATTCATTACCGCTTATGAACATGTTGTTCAGTCGCACAAGATTGCGAAATATTCAAATAAGTGGCAGTTGATCCAAGCCAACAGCGAAGCAAATTAATGCCCATAAATGGATAGTCTGCATCTTTCTAAATACACGGTAGTTGCCACCTATGATACGAATTTGTATCCGCGGGAGACCCGACCCTTTAATGACCTATAACTTTGGAACCGCCTAAGATTTCGTTTCCAAATTTTAACATATTATTTTTGAAATAAAAAACTATCGATTAAGCAAATAAAAAGATTTTTTGAACCGAACAAACCGGAATGTCCCCTTAAACGAAGGGTTATCAACCTTATGTTCTATCTATGATGCATTAGACTTTTGCATGGAATCGAATGCCAATCACTGTAAAAAAACGTAGCCTTACATCGGCTAAACGAGAGCTGAAGGACTCAAATACGACTTTGGAAGGGGAATTATACGATGCTGGGATAACAGAGTAAAGGTAAAAAACTTATTATGGATCATGTTATTATGATCTCGGAAAGTGTCGCATCTCGCTCCACAAAATAGCGTAGAGAACATTAACTGCCGACAAAATTCGACCAGACAATATCATCAACATTGTATTTCTTAACTTTCAATAGTACGCCACAGCATTCGTCGAGTTTCGTCCAGCTATCGTTCTGGAAGGAATAGCCCCGCCTACTTCCGGTCATCAAAGGATCAAGATGGCGGCCATTAAGGATTCTTCTCGTTGAAGATCCTTTTTCAACTCTACCACTTCGTCGTCGCACACGAGCAGGGCACAACATTTCGTTTCGTCTCTCAACGCTAGTTTTGTTATTTTCGTTGTCGTTTGAGAGTTTTCATTGTCATTCATTCCTGCTTTTGAATATTTGTTCGTGTCGAAAATAAATTATTGTGTCGTTTGTCAAATCGAAAATAAAATAAAATAAAGTGTCGTACACTAAACATTTTCGTTTAGTTATTTGGTCGTCGTTCGTTTCGTTGAACTTTTTAAATTGCACGGTAAACGCACCGTGAACAGAAAGTTATAGCGTTTTTAAACTTTAAATGCGTTTTTCTCGACGCCGTTATTCATTTTTGATCCCACGAGTCTTGGGGTTTCAAATAGTCCGCCACATCAGAGCCCCGTTTTGATATGGTAAGGTCTGCTTACTGCTCTAATTCGACCCGGTGTCAGAGAGGCGCCGTTATAATACAGCCGGTATACCCCTGGCTGCAAACCATCCAATGGGCACGGTGACGCGTAACACCCTGGATTAGGGGTGGTAGATCTTTGTGTGTTACTCCTCGCTAGCCTGTCTGACATGGGTGGCTCTACTGGAAGCATATGCTTCCGTCAGCATAGCCTGAGTGATACATTGTAATTTAAGCCCCCGCACCACGTCAAGGTTTCTACCAAGCGCAAACCTACAATAGTGAGAGTGATCAAGTCGCGAAGATTAAGATGGGCCGGACACGTAGCGCGAATGGGCGATGATAGGACCGTGCATAGAATTCTTGACGGTAAACTAACGGGGAAGAGACCGACAGGACGGCCGCGACGGAGATGGGAGGACAATGTTAGGTTTAACCTCGAGGATATCGGATCGGATGGTCGAACGTGGAAGGAGAGCGCACAGGACAGGGAACAATGGCGGAGCCAAGTCGGTGAGGTGATGAACTTCCGGGTTCCTACAGGCCAGTAAATAATAATAATAATAATTTTCTCGACGCCGTGTTTTTGACATCGGCACATAGCAGAACTCGAAGAGTTTTCATCCGATTGACCTGACATTTTAACTGTAGCTTCTTCATTCAATTATCTAGTAAAGAACACGCGATTTTAAGGATCGATAAATAAGAAAAAAAATGTTATCAAGTTAATTCGATTTTTTTCGTCGGAATTTTTTGTTTAATGATCGCCCTTTTGCGAAAACAAGTTCTACAACTAAGATCGTGTTTACTTCACTAGCAAAACTCATATAGCTAATGTAAACGTTTTTTTTTTTTGGGCTTCCAGATGGTCCAAGGGACTTTTACTGCCTGCCACGGAGATACTTTTTTAAATGTTCTTTTTAGCTTATTGATCAACAGCTGTTATTTTGCAAATTAATGCCAATAAAAATGTATTTCAATATTCCTGAAGAGTTGTTTAATCGATTCATATATTATTTGTTTAGGATTATTTAAAAACGAGCTCATACAAAAATTCAAAAAAGGTCGAATGACGACCGGAATGGACCAGATGACATGGCACAGTGATTGTTAGTGAAAGACACCTTGAAATCGCTTGGGTGTGACATCCTTCTGCAGCCGCCGTACTCCCCAGACTTGGTGCCATTTTACTATCACCTTTCGACATCAATGGGGCACACGCTCGCAAAGCAGTACTTCAGCGGTTTCGAAGAAGTTGGAAAATGGCTCGACGAATGGTTTGCCGCGAAAGACATACAGTTTTTCTGGGATGCTATTCGTAAATTGCCTGAAAGATTGGCTAAATTTGTAGAAGCCGATGCCCAATATTGTGAACAAAAAAAAATTAATTTTCCTAGAAAATTACGTATTTTTTTAACCAAAGAAACCGATATAACTGACAACCGAATCGAACAATTTAAAATCTGTCAAGGCATTTTTTTAGGACGGAATGTCACTTTTCTAACGGACATAAATGTGAAGGTATTTAATAAATATTTTATGAGATATGTGTGGCTGCAACGAGCTGTGGGAACAACAATGGATTTCTTTTTTCAAAAAATTCTTTTGATCATACATCATAGTTTTTAATTTTCTCCACAGGGCTACTACTTAGTGTTTGTTTCTTTTCTGCTGGTACGTTTCATAATTCGAACAAAAATTATTTAAGCTAATTTGCATTGCTATCCCGTTCTTAGTTTCTCCAAGCTACCCAATACGAGTCAAATTTTCTAGTTGTCTAATCGATACAAATGTTTAATGGTTGTTTGTCATTCCAACACCCATCCCGACAAACTATGTTGACCTCGCCTCCGGATTGAATGCCGACATCACTTTAGATTAATTCCTATATCTATCTAATTCTAATCACAGTTCTTTGACACGGTGTATCTCCTCCTGACCAGATTTCCCTTTAGTAAACGTGCTGGTTGATTTAGACGTATGCTGCACAAATCAATTAATCTATTTAATGCTCCTTGCTACGCACAACCTGACTCCAATTAGATCGATTGTCTCGTGAATATACGACAATATAAGAAGCCCTTATATCGATTATTGAATCGGTGACTGTGATTCGTCTGCGTTGTTTGTTTTGGGAGCTTGACATTAAGCAGTCATTAACGAAACTATAGATCAGATGATTTAATTAAAGTTGGGAGACAAACGTCGTTAGTTAGCATTAATTTATATGCACTGTTCAACGAATTTAAATTTGTGGAATGTGTTCTTTGATGTGTACTGCTTCGTATACTAGTGTAGAGTTAACTTTTAACCTTACCTGCTTTGCCTCTGTCCGTTCTGATGGTGTTGATTGTGGTTTCCTCCTAATGTAGTTTGGTGCTGATTTGTTGAAAGACCGTTCGGAGCCAATACGGCTCTTATGTCCACTATGGGGCAATTCCCCAATGACAGTTTATTTTTCTTTAAATAATTTTCACCTCTTATGCAATGTAATAAAAGAAGTTCACCTTTTTTTTCTTAAGCTATTTTTATTAATAGTTAATATAATCAACATCCGTCGACGGAATATTTTTATATGTTTTACTATATATATTTAGAGTACTTTTGTTTTTTCTCTTATTACAGATGTTTCTTAAACATTGCAAAAACAACATGACCACAGGATACGTTAACGCACAGATGATGACCATTTTTCTACTTATTCAATGAGGAGCATTTAATTATTTTTAAAAGTACCGGACCCGTTACCACACAACTTTTTCGTTCCCCCTGTTGTATTCCAGAATACTACCCTTATTCGCTTTAACACTAATCTCATGTCCTTTCTAACACAACCTTTAAAACTACATCCTCACATATCTTACATTCTCATTTAATACAATTCATAAATAAACAGACACAATATTCTATATCCAGTCACTTACAGCACATTTAAAAATATGCCCCTTTTCATAACAAGCACATTTTTCATTTCAAAACATAGCCACTTTGATTTTCGTTCAAAGTTTATTCAAAATTTTAAGTCACAGAGACTTCTAGATTGTTTTGTTCATTTTATACGACACAGTTAGTTGGAACAAAATGTTCTATAAAAACAGGAAAATTTATATTGTAAAAGTAGTTCAAGTTAGAGCTCAGCTTGAGATAGCTGAGTTCAATAAAATATAAAAATAAATAAAACCTATAATTAATTTAATAACTAAGAACTATAATTGTTTTAATAAAAGAAAAGATATTATAACCCCCACGCTCTTCTCTCGAAAGAGGAAGCACGGCGCTGGAGACGTAACATCCCGTTTCCATCCAACACTACTCAATCCGTCGATCGAAGGAAAGAAAAAAACTTGTTCACGTTTTTGCCAGGCAACGCGTTATTTCTTTTTTCGCTGACCTCAAATAAAATCCTTTGTATTTGGATCTCTCTTGTGATTCAGCGATCTTTTGTTTGACCCCTCGGTAATTTACCTAGGGTCGTCAATTACCATGAACCATTAAGCATTACTTAGGATTTTTAGAAATGTTTAGGATTGGTAGTATCCGCGGGTTTTTTAGAAAACGGGAATGTATTCGAGAATAAAGTTCTAAAGGGTATCCTTGGCAGCAAATATGACGAGGAGGCAGGACAATGGACGAAACTTCACAACCACTAATTGGAAGAGCTATATCGCAAACCTACAATAGTAAGAGTAATCAAGTCGCGAAGATTAAGATGGGCCGGGCACGTGGCGCGAATGTGCAACGATAGGACCGTGCATAGAATTCTAGACGTTAAGCCAAGGGAAAGAAACTGACTGGGCGGCCGCGACGGAGATGGGAGGACAATGTTAGGTTTGACCTCGAGGAGATCGGATCGGATGGTCGAACGTGGAAGGAGAGCACGCAGGACAGGGAACAATGGCGAAGTCGAGTCGGTGAGGTTATAAACTTTCAGGTTCCTACAGGCTAATAAATAGAATAGATAGATTGATCCAAAGTGAGTTGGTGAGTCTTGTGTCATGTCTATAAATGTCAAACTGACCTCTGGGGGAAATGCAAAAAGTGTTTTGTTGTTCGAAGAAATTATTTCCAACTTCGAACGGATTGTAAAATTATTTTGTCGCTTGGCGATTTTTTTAAAATCTCGGTGCTATTTTTATTGCCCGGAGAAAATTGTTTTATATATCAAAGAAATATATCTTAAAATGCATTTTGTTTAAGCCAAACATGACTTTAATAAACCAGTTAATAAAATATAAAAGAAATACCCAATAGATATAAAATCTTAGAGTCTTGAAATCCACAGAGTCATTGAACATGTACACAATTAATATACTAAAAATGGTTTTTTTTTTTTTTTGCTTTAAAAATGGAAAATATTGAGTGAGGGGTCTTTTCCTGAAGTACCAACAATTTTTCAGAATCCAAGAGTTAAAAACCCACTCGACTTTTCGTTTTGTCCTACCCTGTTTAACTTCTTTACCAACTAAAAACCATTGTATTAAAGCTTTGATCATTTAAAAATTATTACAAACGTATTTAATGCAATCGCAGCACTTGAAAGTCTTTTGCGTAAATACGTGTGTTAATTATCTCCATCATCACCAATGGCAGTATCGCAATATCAATATCACAGTCGATATTCATACCCCAGTCATATAGGGAAATAATCCGACAGTTTAATTCCCAGCATCTCCACTGCCTCTAGCATCGAAAATCCTCTTGTACTCAGTGATATATAAAAATGTTATAGTATATCCTGCTTTACTTTAATCTCCGTCGTGGGTAGCTAATTATCACGGTAGATTCGTTGCGTTCCGGGTGGTTCGCCAAAATGCCACCCCTATTAGCAATAGATATGTTCGCAACGTATGCGGATAAGCTAACGAAGCGTTTATGCGAGCATGCGACCGCTAATTTACAAACCCCAGAGAAACAAATTGCTATACCATGTTAGCTCTGCTTGGGCAGTAAAATGTACTTTGATCATTAAAAGCTCCACTAGAGCCTATGCGATTGAGGTGGACTCTCTCCATCTACCTGAATTATACAGGGTAGGCTGACGCTTACCTATTCCTGGCAGACCAAGCCAGCATAAAAACACTGTTGCCAAATAAGGATTCTGTTCAAATTCATAGTGAAAATATGGATACGGAAATTAAATCTGGTGGTGGAGTAGGAAACCTGTTTCGGCGGAAATTACCCATTTGGAAAGTGACACATCTTATCGCGTAGATAGGCTTAATTAACAGGGTGGTGAATAAATTCGCTTTCCTAACTTATTTTCTTACTTTATTTTTCGGACTGCTCTCAGGAAATGCTAATTTATAACATCATGAAAGCAATCTTAGAAGGTAAGTCCTAATATTGCTTTGATTATATATTATGCTTTTTCTTCTTTCAATGGAGGCAGTACTCATCCTTGAGGATAATTTGGTTCAATTAATGAATTCATGAAAATTGGGACTCTAGTATTACAATGGATTTACAACTCGCCGCGAACAGAAAACCTTCGACAAAAAGGAACAAGTTACCCAAGATGGGACTAAATAAAAAGATGTTTTGCTTATTGGATATCATTTAGCATTAACGATCTATAACCATCAAAATTCTAGTCTTAACAACTTTGGAATTGTGTGAACACAGCCGAAATTCTGATGTAAGAGTGTCATAATGCCACAGTAAGTTTTAGATGGAAGAACATAAACATCGGTGATAAAGGTGACGTGTGTTACGTGTTAACTTCCCCCCGTCGCTCTTTTCTCGGCGAGAAAGGAATAAGGAGTTAGCCGGCATCCTTAACAAATAAGCGTTAAACAATTGCATTGTGATTTACAGACATATTAAATAAAAACATTTACGAAAATAAATTAAACATTTTAACGTAAACCCTTTTAAACGTACATAAATTGGTATAAGAAATTATAACCAATAAACATAGCCGGTGTATAAACCCAGCTCTATTCGGTGACGACGGCTTCGAACAGTTTCAGGGTTGATCGTGGCCGAATTTCCTCGCCGAGACAACGGTACCAGGGAACCAAATAGGTAACGGGAGTGGATGGCGTGTTTTTTCTGAAGACAAAGAATAGAGTTGAAGTTTGGCCTTCGGAGAGGTCACTGTGAAATAAAAGACAGCCTTTTTTTGTTATGTAAAGAAGGAAGTAAGAAAAGAAAGTGTGGGGTTCTCTATTCTACATGGAGAACCAACCCACTATTTCCGCCTAATTTCGATCACCACAGCGCACAGTGGGACGACCCATAACAATAAATAAAAATATCAACAGTTTTAGCGGTACTTTTAATTGATTGGAAAGGCATCATAAATATATATATTTTATAAATCCAAAGAAATCATTTGGAATGTTGATTTGGTACAAATGTTACAGAGCGGTAAACTTTGACTAAGTAAATTTTTTTTGCAATCTTGAATTACAAGTGTTTTTTGATATAAATTAAATTTATTGTCAGTTTTAATTATACGCATAAATAAAAACTACATCATGATAAATAATAGTGATCAAGGTATGGAAAATCATATTTTAATATATAGAAAAATGTGTTTGTTTCGTATTTGTATGTATTGTGACGTTTGAAGTGCAAGTCTAATTGGAAAATTTAAAATTTTGTGATTTTTGTGTTTAGCTAAGATTTTTTAAAAAACATCAAAAAGCGATCATATTCATATTGATCATATCCATAAGCGAAATTTTGCGCAAATTTGCGCTTCTGCAATTTTTTGACGTTTTTGTAGGCTTAACTCCATCAATTAAAAACGGTGACCTTTTCCAAAGATGGATTGAGAGTGAGAAGCCAGTGAAGATAATTGCTGTTGCTGAAAACTTAAGTGAATTACTGGGTCTAGAAGGGTCAGATGAAAATATTGAACCTGAAATTCAAAGAGTTTCCAAGTATTTTTGTTTGACATTAAAGTGAAAATGGGAAAATTGCCAAAGAAAGCGAAATAAATTTATGCAAGTTAATGAAAACTGGCTAAACCTTAATTTGACATTGCCAGCAAATATTTTAACTCATTGGAGAAATAAAATAGTTTAAATGTACCAGGCACGAGCAGAGGTAGACCGTCAAAAAGATTTGAGGAATGTAGTGAACGCACGAAAAAACGTTGGGTTCATGAATTATCTACGCAGCACAGTTTAGAGGAACTAAGCTATGCTGCTAACATTTCAAATTTGCAACTGGTCGTGAAATCAATGTCGAAAGATTCGCGAAGCTATTGGAAGATACTAAAACTATGTATCTTTCCAAATACAGCTGGTACTACATGCCTAGCAGCGTTCACAAGCTTCTTGTTCATGCAAAGGACATAATTTCATTTTTTGATTTGCCTATAGGTGCCCTTTCAGAAGAAGCTTTATATGCTAGGCATAAGGAAATTCGAAAGGCCAGACTAGATCACTAGATTTAATGAATCACTTATTAATTACTTCGGATCCTCTCATTTCAAATATAAGATTCAAAAGCTCATATATGCCTAAAATAGATCCACATATTGAACATTATCTACTCCGAAATGGTGCAGAATGTCTTACGCTACCAATAGACTTGGCCGATATAGGTGGAACATCATCATCGGAGAGCGATAGACATTAATAATTAACATACATATGCACATATTTGTTATTTCAAATTAATTTATTATACCTATACATAATTCTTTTATATTAATGTTTTGAAGTTTATTAAACTATAAAATTGTTAACATACTTAAATTTTTAAAAAAAGTTTGAAAAAACATGCGCAAGCTTAGAAAATAAATATTGAGTTTAAAAATAAAGTTCGCTGCTCAACTCTTTTTTTTAAGAAGCTGGACAGGCCATTTTTGCAGGTTGATACCTTGTTTTTAGGTCGTTGCATAGATATCAAATGTAAAAAGAGATTAAATGCAAAATATTCATATTTTAGTTACTAAAACCAGAGATATTAATTTTGCCGTTTTTCCCATAGACTCGTCCCACTGTGCAGCGTGTCAAACCAGCCCCAATTTCTCCTACTTATCTATTAACCTGAAAAGCATGTTGCAAGAACGGACGTATAGCTGAATTCATTCTTCTATGCAAGTAATGCATAATTGAATTCAGCTACCTTTTTGCCATACGACAACTCTAGTCCTCTAACCATGATATTTCCACCGGAAATTCCAATCCATGTGGGTAGCAACAACAAGTCGAATCAAACGCCGCTGTCGCATAATCATGCAATAGCTGCGGAAATTATCAAAATATTTAATTAGTTCGCACGATAATATTTCCCTAGCCAATTCGGCGTCGTATTCACTTTCCCCAGACACTCCATTCGCTGGGGATCAATGTTTTCTTTTCACAGGTGAATAGCACCAGCTTCATTTTCCTCTCCTTCACAGTTCTGCCTTACTACAGTTCAACGCACCCTGAGATCACCATATTCACCGAATTAGGTCAATGGGTTATCCTCAGAGCTGCATTGATTCATGCACACACCACCAAACCCACCCCGAGATCATATTGTGTTTCTGTTCTCTTATTCTCCCATGTTCGTCGACTACCGAATTAACCGAAGTGTTCATCACACCTCGACGGGCGTGGCACATGAGAGAACAGAAGCGTTAAGATGATCTCTATTGGTTGTCCGGTGTGCAAAATTAAATTAACCATCTTCATCCCTAATTCAAGTCAGTCGCTTGTCATTCCTCACCGCGGTCGGTCACGCCGCCGCTTAATAAGTCAAGTTTAAATTTTCATTACTGCGGTCACAGTGTCGAGAAAGAAGTGTTTCACTGGTATGATATTTATAAAGAAACTATTTAATAAGATTATTATTAACTTCTAAGTGAAATAAAAGAAAAGGATCATATTAACAAATAAAGAAAAACGGACAACTACATCAAACCAAGGATATTTTATTTCTCCTGCTCTTCTCTCGGATATCTTTGCGAAGTGTGTTCTCCGGAACAAGTGTCGGGATGCAAGTGAATCCATGCCCCTGTATAGCATCAATACTTCTAAACCCCCACAAAAAGACCGCGGTTACGGTACGGGGTGGTTTTTAAAAGTTGTTCTTTCGTTTTTGAGTTTGAGTTCTTTTGTTTAAAGTTGGAGTTTTGTGTAAGAAATTATTTGGAAATAAAGACGTAATTGTGGTGACACCCAGGTACTTGGACTATCGTTTTCTCTGTTGAACGTGAATATTTTGCAAAATACAATTCCAATTGCAACCAACAATCCGCAGTGAACGAGTCCGAACGTTTGTATCATGTTGTGAAGGTGATTCGATGTCCTTTTTGTGGTTTCCGCGACAGAACAAATCTCTGCGCCCACACCCTTAATAACTGGACTTGCATCATTCAATGATAATTTTTTCTTCGCACCCGAAGTTTACACTTCAATATGGACCATTCAATGGGACTAAATCAACGAGGATTTAATACATGCTGCCAATAGGGGCTGTTCGTTCGGGAAAGGATCTCCCACTGAACTCACTCAACACATATTCGATCGATGATGAAAGTTCTGATCGTAGAAGCGTCAGAGGAGCAAAGTGTAAACGGTCGCAACATCATTGGTAAAAGTTTTACTTCGTTTTTAACATAACCAATATAGAGCAACACAATACCGGCAACGACTGGAAATTGAGGAGACAACTGTGGCGGTTCCGCCAAACCCCTCGGTTCGCTTTCCTAAAAAACCCCCATAACTCGCACCTAATCTCTTAATTTCACTAATGCAATCGCATTAGCATCTTAAATGCTTCACGCATTAAAGAGATCAAATCTGTGACCTAAAAAGCCCCTGGAAAAGAAAACTTACCTTTTCATGCATCTCTTCGCATACAATTCTCCGTAAGATTTCTTTCTTAACATTATCAGGCAGAACCCCGTTATTACAACCTAACTCCCATTGTTTCTCGCCAATGTAATCGCTTTGGCACCTGAACACATTTCCTTCCCAAGGATAGTTAATGTTTTCAATCCATTACCTGGAAATGCATGCAAAGAATTTTTCCTACATGGGCATTCATACATTATCAATGGATCTCTGCATTAGCGACCCAAAAACCGAATTTCCAATTAGTGTAGATATTCACACTATAGTTCGATACTGCCGTCGCCATAGATGCCATGCATAATTGACACAGATGGTATACACAACCGTCATTGTGTATCCATCTAAATTACTTTCCGAAGACTTGGAACTATTGATTCAGTTGCAAGCATTTCTTGCGGAAATATTTCTTTGTTTGAATCTTCAAACAATCACCGACGTCACGTTTTGCCGTCGGATTGGATTCAATAGCATAAACATATGCAAACAAAAGAATCCGATTCTCCCAGTCGGCAGAGAGACGATATACACTTCCCTTTCAGCATCTAATGAGTGGCTGCTATTTAGACAGCTGACCCTCATTACCGAAAGATGCCTACGGGCGTTTCCCCTTTGTTCTTTTTTTTCTCGTTCAGGTTTCGTTTATCCTTTGCTAAACGCAATGATAAACACGGTGATGGGTACAAACACACACATACACCACCGCGTCCCAGAGATCGTCTTCCATTGGTCACTGGTCAAAGGAAATTTAATTTCCTTTTCACCACACCACCAAAAACTCACCCCAAACGATTGAATATCTTTGAGTCGTTTGCCACCATCCAACCGAGCAAGTCGGTTCGACTTCCGCTCCTCGTCACGCGCCGAGGATGCGAAAATACCCATGTAGTCGTGTGGGTAGTTAAGTGTAAAATTAATAAAATCAATTATAATTAACAATAAGCTTAAAGTGCCGTCTAAGAAAAATGATAACTTGTATTACCACGTAACATTTAAACATACTGTTAAGACGGACTTAACATTAGAAGTGCACACAATATTAAGACAGAGATCAATAAAATAAATCGTCAATCCCAACAAACCAGTGTGTTTAATTTTCCGGCGGAGGTTCCTGTGTCTGCTACGTATTTTGGTGTTCGGTTTGTTGACTACTGCGTACTTTTCATCCTTCCCGGTTGTGGACAACCGTGGCGACGTTTCGTTCTTCTGTCGGCGGATCAACGGATGAACCTTCGCGCGTTAACAATTTATGATGGAGGAGGAAGTGAACCAAGTACCCATGCTGGTACATACTTCCTCCCCACACAAGCACCCTGGGTTGGTTCGTTGGTGGAGTCGAGTAGGAACACGTCAGGTCTTAGCGGAGAAATAAAGCAACAAAAATGTCTTGTATCTTTGTTAGATCGGAAATTTTTCAGCCAACCAATGTATATGCAAAAATGTCCAGAACGTCTCCTAAAACCCACTCATTGTGGGGAAAAACCACAGAAGTCCATATTAAACAGTCAATACTTTACTGAATTTGCTCCTCGATAGTATAGTGGTTAGTATACCCGCCTGTCACGCGGAAGACCGGGGGTCGATTCTCCCTCGGGGAGCCTCGGGCGCAAGACTAATGACCTTACGCGGAAAAAAGAAATCATTATGGAAAAATTTAACAAGCCTCAGGACTTGCTAAATAAGGCCACGACCGGTAAGTAAATCCATTAATGGTGAACTCCTGCAATTTTGCTCTCAAATAATGTTACACTTCGAAGGAAAGAAATGTACGGCTGGCATATTTATCGACATTACCACAAAGTGTTCGACATGGTCAACCATACGTATTTATTAAGGAAATTAAAAAAAGCAGGATTTCGAGATTTCACGCTTGACTGGTTTTGGTCGTATCTTAAAAATAAGTCGCAACGAATGAAGATAAATTATGTCAGGAGTGGTGAACAGTATTCTTAACCTCGGCGTTCCACAGGGCTCCGTTCTGAGGCTTGTCCTTTTTTTAGTCTACATAAATTCACTGTTCAGTCTTGATTTCAAGGGCTCACCTACAGCTTTTGCCGATGATATTGCCTTCTCCTATGGTTTGGGCTTCTGCGAAGAGAAGACCTAACGTTGGTCAAACTATCAGGATAGTGGAGCACGAATTCGAAGTAGGGCAATCCTTTAACTACCTTGGGTCAATAGTATCAGCCGATAATAATATGGAAGAAGAAATGCGCGAACGGCTGATTAAATCCAACAAAGCCTACTATGGTCTATCAAGGCTCTTTAAATCCCGAAATTTATCCAGAACATCCAAGCTACTACTGTACAAGACCATGGTCTTACCAGTACTCATGTATGGATCCAATCATGGGTGCTTAATAAAAGGCACTCTGAACTCTTGGCCGCGTTGGAGAGAAAGGTCTTAAGGAGAATTGTTGGCCCCGTATGTGGGGGAGGACGATTCCGGAGACGCTACAACCATGAGTTGTACGCAATCTACCTTGGCGTTAATGTTGTAAGAAGAATCAAGCTGGGAAGACTCCGGTGGGTGGGACACCTAGCTCGAATGAGCGAAGAGGAGCCTGCCCGGAAAGTCCTTTGTGGCAGGATGTATGGAAGGAGACGCGCGGCAGACCTTGTCTGCGATGGAAGGATGGCGTAGACCACAACCCCCAGAGCCTGGGAGTGCCAAACTGGATGACATCGGCTCGATATCGGGACCGGTGGAGAGATTTGCTAAATAAGGTCAAGACCGCATCCCGGTTATAGTGCCGATGATGATGATGATGGTTTGGACTGTCCGTTAGATTTGATCTCTGATGTTAACTGGGATTTGGGTTTGTTGAGATATTGGTTTGCTAACCGTAACCTGGTAATCTGTTCGAAAACTAAATTAATGTCTTTAAGCTTATCTCCTGCACCCGACCTGAAAGCCGTTCTGCATTTCTTTGCTCCGGAATGTCATAGACTGAATCTTACAAACTTCTGCTGTTTAAGCGGTTTCTCTTCGGCCGCTTTTTATTACAGTCGAACCTGTAGTGATAAATGTTTTCCTATTGAGAGTGTAAACGAATTTAAATATCTAGGACTTACACTCTAATCTAGAATGAGCTTTTCATGTCAGGCTAATACACTGAAAAAATATTACCGATGCACTCTTCGCCATTTTTATTGTTTACGTAACGTCTGTTCCACTAAGCTTCTGAAGATAATTTATTATGGTTTATTCCATTCCAAGTTACAATATGGAATTGCATGTTGGGGTGGTGGTTGTAAAAATAAAATACAACCACTGTTAATCCTGCAGAAATTAGTTCTTAGAAAAATTTGTAAAAAGTCTATCCGTCCTTTCCTTTGTTCAGGGTCTTGAATATTCTTCCTGTAAGAGACTTGTATGGTTTTAAAGTGTTAAAGATATTCTTCATGAGATCTGGAAATCTTAATTTTTGTTTAATCAACCGATATAACCTTAGGGGTAATTAATTATTTATGTTAACTCTTCCCAAATTCCATACTACAGCATATCGTGATTTCTTTACTGTGTTGTCACTTCGATTGTTCAATGAGTTACCTTCATCAGTCAGGGCTCTAGCAAAACCCGGTGCATTTCTAAAAGGAGTGAAGATGTGGCTCTTCAGTATGGACTATGCTGCTTTAGATTCTTGTATTTCTGGTATTCTGGTTTAATCATAGTTTGTATCATTTCATTTGCCTTCAAACGACTTAACAAATTGTACCTAAATTTATCTTGTTTTGAATTAATGTTCAATGTTTATGCAAGTTTTGTGGTTCTTGAATGTACTACACAACTGTTCCTGAGTCGGTAGTACTCACCCCATCTTAAAAAATTGATATTTTAGTTGATTGCCATTGTAAAGAGGCGTTCAACTCTGGATGTTACGTTAATGGTATAAAAATACTGAATGCCTTCTAGTTTTCTTATATATTATTTTAGTAGATAATATTTGTCAATTGTATTGTAAAATTTAATGTAAAAGCCACATAAGAAATTAAAAAAAAAACCACTATTACTACTACTACTACATTACTAATAGATACAAATCTTTAGGCTGATTTGCACGAGGGTTGCCAATTATGTTTCGAGATTTGGCAACCCTATTGTTGCAATCCGGCAATTGACAGCTCTGTCGTAAAGTTGGACATTTTTGAGGTTATACGCACTCAGAACGTTTTGACATACGAGCGCTATTTGTGTTGTTTACAGTAACTTAAAAGATTCATCTCGGCCCAAAAATGGAGTTAAATCGTCAACATTTTCGTGCGATTATTTTTTACAACTTTCGGCGTGGATTAACTCAGCAACAGTGCATGGATGAACTTAATTCAATTTTTGGCGATGAAGCTCCATCAAGGACCAGTGTTTATCGATGGTATGGTGAATTCAATCGTGGTCGTAGTTCACTCCAAGATGAATTTCGTGAAGGTCGTCTAAAATCAGTTGTTGTTCCGAAAACCATTGATGCTGTGCGCGAACTGATATTGGAAGATCGTCATGTGACCTATCGTGAGATTGAGACAACCTTAGGCGTTAGTGGGACCAGCATACATTCAATATTGCATAAACATTTGACTGTCAAAAAAATTTGTTCGCGTTGGATCCCACACAATTTGTCAATCGCCCAAAAAAAGGCTCGTGTCAATTGGTCGAAAGAAATGCTCAAAAAATACGGTCGCGGTGCTTCGAAACACGTCTATGACATCGTGACAGGTGATGAATCGTGGATTTACGCGTATGAGCCCGAAAGTAAACAGCAGTCGACTGTCTGGGTGTTTCAAGATGAGCCAAATCCAACAAAAATTGTTCGCGCACGAAGCACTTCCAAGCAAATGGTCGCCTGTTTTTTCGGAAAAACTGGACATGTCGCAACCGTACCACTAGAACAACACAGAACAGTCAATTCTGAGTGGTACACAACCATTTGTTTGCCAGTTGTCTTCCAAGAAATCAGGAAAACCAACCGCCGAAGACGGATCACTCTTCACCACGTCAATGCGAGCTCTCACACATCGGCTGCGACAACTGCATTTTTGAGCACCCAAAACATCGATTTGATGGGTCATCCGCCGTATAGTCCTGACTTGGCACCGAATGACTTCTTTTTATTCCCGTACGTAAAAAACAAACTGAGAGGTCAACGTTTTTCGACACCTGAAGAAGCGGTTGCTGCATTCAGAATGCATGTGTTGGAGATACCTCAATCAGAGTGGCAAAAGTGCTTCGACAATTGGTTCAAACGCATGCAAAAGTGTATAGATCTTCATGGGGAATATTTTGAAAAACAATAAAGTGTTGTTTTTGTTCCCTAATCCCGAAATATAAAAGGCAACCCTCGTATACGAGTTAAAATTGTATCAAATTTTAAAAATGTCGTTTTAAGAAAGATGTGTTTAAGAACCACAAGTAAAGTGATTTCTCAAAAAAGGTGATTTACGATAATTTATTAAAAGAAATGTATTCCATCGAATATTTTGAAATACTGAATATTTATATACTAATTTTTTTTAAAAGAGTTTTCCAATTGCTCCGTCGTGATATTCAAAAACAAAGTACAATATGTCCGGTAAAGTAGACTAATAATGTAATGATGCATGATTATGAATAGAAAGGCAAAGGATTACATCGAATATTTTGAAAATTTGAGGATGTATTTGTGTATCGAAATTACATATTTTCAGCGACTTATGCGCCACTCCGGCATCTGCCGAATGATCCTTAGAAGACAGCCGTTCAAAATCTATTTAGAATTGTCCCTTATCATTTAAGTAAGTTGGTGTAGAATCGATTTTTAGAAAGTGTTATTCGTTTTGTTTTTTAAGGTAAAAAATCAAAACAAACAGCAAATGATTGAAGACCTAAATGATAACCTACGATGCTTTACCGACACGCCTGTCAGATATATTGTTTTCAATAAGCTTACTTTAAAAATCCTTAAATTTACACGAGCCCAACAGCGGTTTATGTGCTTGTCGGGCTATCCTTCTGCCTGCAACCCTCAAGTTATTTATTTCATTTTATTATGAAGTGCCCTCTTATCGTGTTCTTAATCTTCAAATTTCCACTAATTCGCTACTCACTTCTGCAGCTAAAAAGAATTTATAACCTTTTAGAGCACAGCACTCTGGTATGTTTGGCCTCGTGGAAAAAGGTGTAAACTGTCGGATCTAATAACGACTCTTAACTGAGATGGTCATCATCCTGAAAGGAAAAAAAATGACCCTTTTGTAAAAGCACACCCAAAGAGGGTTGTGCGTTGGAACCTACTGAAAGCACTTTGAAATGTAACCGGAACATTAAGTCAGAAACCTAATCGAAAAACATTTTTTCAGGCTCTAGGATAAAGGGGACGTGCGGGGGTAGCATAATTAAAATGGAATGGTTATTTTTGCAGTTAAAAATGTCCTTGCCTTCATTGGTATGGTGTCTCATTTAGATGAGGACACAGATTAATGAGAACATTTACTTGCTAAAGGCGAGGTTATGAAAATAAGCATCAAATAATTTTGGTCATTTAGTTTTGAGAAAAATGAAGCATCAGTTAAAAGACTTCATTTTTTAACAATAAAACAGGAAAATAAAAATATGGAATCTCTATTTCTCTTTAATTATTATAACGCGGAAGGTACGAATGTCTTCATAGTGAGTATTCATTCCGGATGGCGTAAATGTGAGCAATGGAAGTGTTGTATGTCCGCCGCCGTGCTTCCTCGGTTGAGGGAAGAGCGGGGACCTTTTATTTATTGAGATTTCGAAACACTAAGAACAATTTTTCTTTATAAATTTTATTTACTTATTTTCTTCTACATTTCGACTTTCACAACTAAACTTGAATTGAACTGATTGTTTTCTATTCATCTATTCTTCTTTTCTCTGTATCTTTTTCTATGAACTGTATATTCTTTTCTGAACTTCTTTTTTGTCTGAACTGAACTGTCCGAACTGAATTTTTTCTATTTCTTCTCTGTGACTTTTCACATGAATCAATTTGGACGAAAATCCAAGTTACTATGTTTTGAATAAATAAAAAGGTGCAGGTTATTAAGTGTGCTGTAACTGGTAATATTGTGAATGTTTATGAATGGTATGTATTAAGTGAGAATGTAATATATGTTAAGTGAAGTTTTTAAGGATGTGTTAGGAGATTCAGTGTTAAATTTAATAAGGGTAGTATTCTGGAATACAACATCCCACCCTTCTTCGAGAAAGAAAATTATCCTTGAAGAGATTAATTTTCTAGTAACTATAGGTTAGATTAAGATTAATTAAAGGCTTGGATTTTCGTTCAATTACGTTACAATGGTTTTCAAAATTAATCTTTCATCAAAGGTTACAATAATCAAAAAGTTCTTAATACTAGAAAATTAATCTATTTACATTATATATTAACTAAATTTTTCCAATAATCAAAAAGTTCTTAACACTAGAAAAATAGTCCAAAATAGTCTATTTACATTATATATTAACTAAATTTAAATATTTCTCCTTGGAACCTTTTCTTTTCTTATCCAAAAATCATTATTACTTATTATATTAATTATATAATATTAATATTATTGTTTCAAAATTCTCATTTCCGTATATATATTAATTCCAAAATTTCTAATATATATATTACCAATAACATTTTCTTTCTTTCCTTTTCCGCCAGGCAGACTTCACGTCCTAAAGTTGATTTGCTTATCCTGGTCTTATTGAACTTTATTCTTGGAACACAAGATATGTCTTGATAGTAATTTTTTATGTACTTCCCTGAGGAGAGGTTCGCCCCTCGCCCTGAGTCAGATTAAATTGTTTACAGGACTCATCTGGTAACACTATAAGGAATTTATACAGAACGTTTTTTTAAATGTAATATTCTAGAATATTATCCGCGAAATAAACTAAACGTCATACTACCCTCATTATTTGACATTTACTTTCCTATCCTATAGCAAGTCATCATGAATAGACTTATAGTGACGAAAGTGGAGAACATGTGATTCGAACTGACGCTATGACAGTTAGAATCACTCAAATGTAACCGATGCTCAACACATCAGGCCACTGCCGCGTGTATGAACTCGATTTCTAAACTCAAGTACACCCAACTGATGTGGAATTGCTATGTTATTGCTTGGTATACCGCTGATGCTTTTTCTTATTCGATTTTCTTTCGGTGTTCTTCACTATTTGCTTGCGTATTGTGTGTGTATTTGTTAGAAACGCTAGACTACACCCTCCTCAGTAACTTTGTTACATTGAACTTCGTGTGCAAACGACGGAGCGAGAGGACATCGCAGCAGGCGAGTGTGCCGGTGCACCATGTGGAAGTCGTGATGGAGTAGCAAAGTTCTGTTTACCTATGGGAGATTATGTGTTGTGTGTATACAGATCAAGTCGGATCGTTGCGTTAAACAAGGATAGTGAAGACGGTGATTTGAACGTACAATAAAACGGATGAGAAGCGAAGCATCGGACTACTGGCCGCATGTACGAATTCGATTTCTAAACCCAAGTACACTCAACTGATGTGTAATTGCTATGTTTTTGCTTAGTATACGGCTGATGGATTTTCTTATTCGATTTTCTTTCGGGGTTCTTCACTATTTTTTGTATATTGTGTGTGTATTTGTTAGAGTCGCCACAGACTCATGGTTGAACATCTCCACCAAAGAATTCAAATCTACCTTAAAAATCAGACATCAATTAGTACACTTATATGCGAATTCTTGAATTTTTATTTATTTATTATTAAATAATTTAAAATAATATATCAATACATTAACATAATTAGCCTAGCAACTGAGCCTATTGGTTCTGTACTTTTAAATTATAATTTGTTTTTTAGGTTTTTTATAAACTGATCTATGTTTTCAGTGTTGTCGGGGGTAAGATCTTCGAGAATTTTATAAATATATACATAACGAAATAGGGGGGTAGGATCGAACATACAGGGCAAAGTCTCTGGTTGCCTTCAACCTGGCGAAGGCCAACACGATCCTTGTCCCTGTTCAATCCAGGTTGACATGCAGTTTCCACGTGGATATCTACTTTGGCCCCCGTCAAGTAGTGAACCAATGCATGCAGCGACAACCTGAGAAAGGTTGACGCAAAGCTAATAACCTTCTCCGGAAAAATAAATTATTATGGACAATTTAACAAGCCTCGGATATGGCCCGGGTACACGACCACAACCATGGAAACGAAAATGGCTAAACGATGTAAGACTTTTCTCATGGAATGTCCCCTCACTATACAGAGCTTGAGCTGCACAACAGCTAGCCGATGCCCGAATATAAGGCTCACATAACAGCATTACAAGAAATAAGATCGGGGTAGGCTTTCTAGTCTGCCAAAAACTGAAGCCTACCATTATCAGCTTTAAGGCAACAGAAGGGCTATGCATTCTTCGCGTGAGTTAACGTCCAAAGCCACCCACATTTCCTTTTTCTGCACATCCACGTCAAAAATTTCCCATTACTAAGTCAAATTACATGCGTGAACCAGATGTTCATGCATAGAGTCATGTTATCTAAGATCATAAAAATCGCGTCTGGTTCTTTTTCGATCATCTAGTAATGTGTTATCACAAAACATTTTCTGTTATAAAATGTGTCTAGACACCATTTACCTGAACCCAAAATAAAATATTAAGAAACAAGCCACATATTCATTTATCGTGATTTTATACTTTGGGTCATTAAATGCACATTAGTAGATTTCTAGGTGAAGATAAAAATTAAGTATAAATAGTGCCGATGATGATGATGATAAATAGCTTTACAAAAAAGACTAAATGAATGAACTGCAGTATGCGGAGCAGTGCAGTACACAGAAGGTCACATATCATCATCATCATCATCGGCACTACAACCGGGAACCGGTTTTGGCCTTATTTAGCAAGTCCTGAGGCTTGTTAAATTTTCCATAATGATTTATTTTTTCTGGGCAATGTCATTAGTCTTGCGCCAGAGGCTCCCCGACGGGGAATCGAACCCAGGTCTCCCGGGTGACAGGCGGGTATACTAACCACTATACTATCGAGGAGCCCAGAAGATCACATATAGTGTAACTTTAATAAACTGTTCTTAAGAAAATTAGAAAACCGACTATAAGTCGGAAGAAAGAAAAAAGTCTTTTCTTTATATTTTCCACGGGACGAACAACTTAACTCGTGCGAGGCAAGTTGAAGAGCATAAGCCTCATAAACGTTCACGGACCTACATAGGAGTCCCCTGACGACGAAAAAGAAAAATTCTACGAGAACTTCGAACGGGCCCTTAATCCCGCCCAAGATACGATGTGAAAAACGTTCTTGGTGATTTGAATGCGAAAATAGGTCTGGAACCGGTTTTCGGGCATTACGCAGGTTCTCACAGTTTGCATGAGAACACTAATTACAATGGACTACAATTCATTGAACTGGCAGCATCAAAGAACTTAGTCGTTGCGAACATCAGGTTTCCGCGTAAAGATATCCACAAAGCCACTTGAGTATCACCTGATGGAGCCGCTCGCAACCCGATTGACCACATGTCGATAGATTGAAACGTACCGAGGTGCCATTGTTGACTCGGATCACTATCTTGTTGGTATAGTTTTCCGAGCGGGGATTGCCTTACGGAACCCTATTGCATCCGCGGGTCAAGTTCGAATCAACACGGGTGCCTTACGCATTGAGAACACCAGTAACACCATTGGTCATGCATGGAGACTCGCCCTCAAACAGCTCGGTGGAGGAAGAGTAAATCCTGGAGCCAGAATGCCGGGTGTAGAAGAGAAATGGACAGGCCTTAAGATTACTGTCATTAGTACTGCCAACTCCATCTTAGGCAGTAGTCGTAAAGATCAGAGCGACTGGTTTGATGACGAGTGGAAACTAGCGACTGAACGTAAGGATGCTGCATACCGGACAATGCAGCAGACTCATAGGACACGGGTAGGCGAGGAAAAATACAAAGAGCTCAGAAGATCTGCAAAAAAACTTCACAGACAAAATAAAAGGGCCTGGGGAAAAAACCAGGCACGGAAGTCCTACCAAGTAACCTGCAATATGACACGGTACACACCACACTGCACTTACTGCAAGGATAAAGAGGGTAATATGATCACCGATCCCGAAAGCATTCTGGAGCGATGGGAATTTGAAGTAGTGCAATCCTTTAACTACCTTGGGTCAATAGCATCAGCCGATACCACTATGGAAGAAGAAATACGCGAACAACTGATCAAATCCGACAAAGCCTACTATGGGCTATCAAGGCTCTTTAAATCCCGAAATTTATCCAGAACATCCAAGCTACTACTGTACAAGGCCATGGTCTTATCAGTACTCATGTATGGATCCGAGACCTGGGTGCTCAATAAAAGGCACTCTGAACCATTAGCCGCGTTCAAGAGGAAGAGAAGGGACACCTAGCTCGAATGAACAAAGAGGAGCCTGCCCAGAAAGTCCTTTTTGGCTGGATGTATGGAAGACGACAGCGCGGCAGACCTTGTCTGTTGTGGGGGGCTGGTGTAGACCAGGACGCCCAGAGCCTGGGAGTGCCAAAATGGATGACATCGGCTCGAAATCGAGACCGGTGGAGAGACTTGCTAAATAAGGCCAAGACCGGATCCCGGTCGTAGTGCCGATGATGATGATGATTATGATGATATAAGTAGCTGATGGCATCTTCGACGGATAGGTGATCGTAGTTGAACGAAAGGCGGCCTAGGTAGTCGTTGATGCGGCGAAAGTTAGCTTTATGGGAATCGTAGGCGTAGTGATTGGAAGCGAGACTTACAGTGGTGAGTGGACTGGAAGAAGGCCACGAGAAGATGGGCGCGATGGTGGCCTATAGATGTAAGAACGAAGGGGCTGGGTGGACAGACGTATTGATAGGGTATGTTGTAAAGATGAGGTCTAGCTGCCTATCCAAGAGGTTTCAAACGTTCCTGACCTGGCAGAGGCAAGACTCATCTAGTCGATCAATGAAGAGACATTTCTTGGCCGAGGTGGGATGGGGGATGAAGTGTGATTGATGGCAGATAATGTTATGTAATTAAAATCAATTAATTATCACCCCCTATAATACTTACAATCTCGTGTCTGCACATGAATATTCTTTACCAATATCAACACATCACATACAAATACAATAGAATATTCCCTCATACAATAGATAAATATTTAAAATACAAAATCACGATGATACTGCACACAGCCATAGTCTCCCTAATTCCGTTTCCTCAAAATAACAATCGTTCCTGTATTGAGGAAGCGGAACAAAAAAGGACGTTGAATGGAACGACGCGAGATTTCCTTCTTGTTTCGTGAATAGTGAAAGCGTGCGGTTGCGTTTGCGAGCAAAGCAAAAAAGAAATAAATAAAATTTGAAAAATAGTTAATCGAGTCGTGTGCGCGTGCGGTGTCCAGAGCTTTCGTAACGAACGAAATGTGAATAGTAAAAAATTAACAAAATAAAAAAGAATTTGTTTGTTTTTTTTATTAAATTATAATAAACAAAATCACATGAATGTGAATAGCCAAAAACTAGCAGAATAAAAAAGAATTTGTTTAATTTTTATCGAATTCATTAGGGAAAAGTGTTGGAATTTTCCGAGTTGACCTGGTTGAGGCGGATTAGCCTAGAGGTCATTATACGAGCATCGGTCAACAATCAAGTCAGTTAGGGGTAAGTTTGGTGGATGCCCAATACAATATCAATTGTTGTAAAAACAATCCAACAATAAAGCCCAATTGAGTTGTGGACGATTACAATCTCCCAAGACAATGTTGACTTCCTTGCATTACAGCTCAATTATATGGTCGATAGCATTAAGAGCTAGCTTCTAAACCTCAATAGGCTGGGGTGGCAGGATGTAGAAGCACATGACAAAGATTGATTTCCGGGGAAGAGAGATTTTGACAGTCACAAAGTCCTGCTTGAATGAGGTAGGGAAAGCGACAAGTGACGACTCGAGGCTGTTGTGGGCAGCGATGAGCACTCCTCGGCTGGGGAAAGTTCAGTGATATGATTAATGAGGTCGTCGCGGAAGATGGTGTACGTGGGGAAACAGTTCCTGGCTATGAATGCTGGGGATTAAGTTCAAACGCTTTAAGGTCATTCGACACTCTATGAGGGGATAAATTATTTATTAATACGAATAGTTTGGTCTGTGGAGACTGGGAACGTCAGTGGTTTTGTTTGTTTGTTTGCAGACGCATTTATTCACAAAGTCTTTTTTATGTTTTACAATTTTAGTCTAAATGCTAAACCTATCTTAATAATTTTACTACATAATGTAATTTACTGGCTCTTCACAAGCACTCTAAATTATACAATATTATATGCTTAATTTATGCCTTTCAGCTTACATTTTCTTTTATTTATTCTTAATATAATACACATACATTATAAAAAAATAAACTATTATCTTAGAGGTCTACCTCTTCTTCTTTTAGAGGCATTATGACAAACAAAAAAAGAAATAAAGATTTTTTTTTGAGGATGCAAACATTTTAAAAACAAAATAATAAGTGCTTAATGAAAACAAAAAAGATAAAATAACAGAAATTAACGGGAAGGAGGGCAAAGGAAAAGGAAGGGGGGGGGGGGGCGTCAGTGGGTTAACCTTCCTGTTGAATAGAGAGTTTGACACTACTTTGGTTTTACCTTCATAGCAGTCATAGTGAGTTTGGAGGATCGACTGCGGCATGGCAAGAAGCTATGTTGGTGAGAAGTTTTGGGTGGGGATTATTTTATTACAGTGAGGGGGGGGGGGCGTTTCCGAGTGGGGCTATTGTTATGAATAAGGGAAGTGTTGATGTCAGTATCGTTTTTTGAAAATGGAAAATTTACCAGTTTAAGACCGTCACCTATCGGGTGAAGGAATAGCCATTCATAGGGAGAGGGGATGTAAAAACAAAATGAGTTGGAGGACTAATTTGGGATTTTGTTGACGTTAATGATGGTGACTGCGCAATTCTTCAGGCAGAAGTTGGTTACCCAGGGAGCATTGTAGGATCGATATTTTTTGATAAGGGATTTATGCTTCCTGTTATGTCTTTTGAATGATCTGAGGCCCTGATTTGCATTCCAAGATCTGCCCTAAGTTCACGAATCGCATTATTAATACATTGTTCTACGCCGGCTTTTAATGAGTTGGCGCTAGAGGCAATTAGGCTTTCAACCCGTCTGTGGTGGGTTTTTAACGAACTGGCATAGCTTTCGGAAGCGGGGCTGATTTAAAGACTTCATCAAGTCTAGTAAGCTCTAGTAGTAGTAATTTAAGATCCTCAGAAGTTTGGCTGGGAAACTCCCTTAAGCATTTGATCGCAAGCAATACATGCAACGAGGAGATGCTGTCACATTTGTCGCAGAAGAAAGTGAAGTCAAACAAGTATTCGTTAATGTAGGACGAGGCTCGTTTCCCGAGGCCCTTACAAGAGAGGTAGAAGGATTTACGACGCAAACCTCCGCATGAGATTAATTTTGAGCAAATCTCTGAAACGGTACAGTCAGGTTAAGCACAGTTTTTCATTTTGATTGGGGAGAAAACAATGCAGAAAAAAGAGGAACCATATAGATGGCAAATGAGAAATACTGTAAAAACAGGGGAAGAAAACGGAAAAAGAGAAAAAGAAAAAGAAAGCCTATTAAAACGAATGAGTGAGAAATGCGAACGATGGGTTCAACTGATGCTTCTATTGTATTGGGGGTTGTGAATTACAGTATTTGAGTGCTATTCAATTTCACTAAAATTAATTTTAGTGAGTCTTATGTTGGTATAACTCCCTCTTACGTGTAACCTCCTTGGCAAGATCCTTTTTATTCTAATTTTTATTTGAAATAGAATTTTATATATTCACGTAATGTTTAAAGGGAATGAATATCCCTACCGCTCCATAATAAGAAATTGCCAGATGTACCAACCACCTATTAAGTCCCTAACCCACACTTCAATTACAATTCTATATACAACAGTTATTACATCCTACCTGTTCTGAGTTAGAACAAATGATACGCCGCACAATAACAAGAATCTCCACGCCACCCACTGTAATACTCGTGCGCACGAATGAACAACGAACAACAGCACATCTTATAACAACAAACCCGCACAGTACCCCACTGATATACCCCGAATCCATCCTGAACGTAGGTTGGAGATAAATGTTTTCTCAGTTAGAGTTACTCCAAAACCACAACCTTTTCATCCTAGATTTATTCATGTATAACTCACTCATGTCAATGCGATGAGAACATGATACGTCCATTTAAAATTCAGGCACTTAAGGATCCTTGACGTCTGTCATTCCTCTTTACTCGTGTAAGAGGAAATTTAAAAGAATTTCTGTTGTACATTTCCGTTTTAAGAGTACCCTACAATCTAAGGCATTTCGATAATGCAAATCCTAGTCCGATGTCCTGGGAAAGTATAATATTAAGTCGTGTTCCTAAGACCGCTGACGGGATAGCTTATTCTAGGTTCTACAATAAAATCCAAGGACTTGGACAGATGAATTTTGCGTTTGAATTTTAATTTGCATTTAGAATTCTTGGTCGCCTAGTGAAGGAGCCAGAAAGGACTATTAACGGGCTTTGTTTTCTGAGGAATTAAGGGCTTGATGAAGTCCTTAATATTTTCGTTGCTCGGTAAGGGTGTCCTTAGTGCTAGAGACAAGAAATAGCAATTGTCCTCATTTCGGATGACATTAGACCTGATGTGAATCTTTGTCTTGCAATGCAATAAGTGAACCTTAGAATCATGAGCAGGATTGAGCAGAATTTGTCCGTCAATAGAGTGACCCTTTGTGGGGGAATTGCTGTACTAATGAATGGAAAACTTTGCGGTAACTGGCTGGGTAAATGATGGGACATTCATTTGTGAAAAAATTTCTTGTTTACTGCTTTCTGGGTTTGAAATTTTAAGTCAAGACACATCGTGATTCAGAAAGTTTGGAGCACATTTTGACCTCAGCACTCTCTCTAGTATTTATGTTCGACGAACCGAGGAATACTTTGAATTTAATGAATTCTTTCTGAGATGTGTACATAAATGTAAAGTGTGATCAAAATGGAATGTAAGCTCCTACGGTCAAAGCGAATTCGTAATATTCCATCGAACGGAGCATATTTCTGAGATGTCAGGTTTCTTTTGTATAAAATGAACATGGAATGAATATTTCGATACCCTTAATTAGCACAGTAGGGGCTGAAGAAAATGAGGGTATCAAGAAAGAGTGCCACGAACCTAATTCATGGCCTGAGAACCATTTGGAGAACTGACAAACATTGCCTGATATACGAAGAGAAAGTTGCTCTAGAGAGGATAGAGGATTCCGTCCTATATGGGCGGTAACGTTGTTTTTTTTTTAACGTTTATTTATTTTACTCAAATATTATTACTTTTGTTCCGTTCCTTAGTCTAAATAAACATAAAACTATAATGTCTTGTTGTTGCAATACTTATCATATTTTTCAATTCAATTCAATTTTTATTTAGTAGATAATTACATTTATGGTATATTTTACAACTAGTACTTAAGAGATTTAGGATAGCAATTCCTTTACAACTATAATCTTAAATCTATATAACGACAATAGCACAATTTTAATGAATAACAAATAATAAATTAAGGGAAAACTACAATAAAAAACCCTTATTTGAATCTTAAGACTAATATTGCACGAGCTTCCGGTTATTTTATGTAGTAATGACCTCGATATAATTTTCATAGACAGAGTACATATGTAGTGACTTAGGATAACGCAAGACGGGAAACGAGAACATTGTCAGAAAAAGAACAATTGACGAAGAAGTTTCGATTGATTTTGTCAATAAGGAACTCTACCGGTTTAACGTTGGCGTTTTCATGTGGTTCATGTGTCGAATAATGCCATGGTAAATTCAGCAACATTTTCAATATTTTATTTTGACACCTTTGCAATTTTATTTTGTGTGTGCGAGCACAATTACACCACACAGGGGCCCCGTACAGGAGTATAGCTTGAAAAATGGTTTTAAATATTATAATTTTATTTTCGATGCTAAGCTTTGATTTTCTACACACTAATGGATACATAACTCTTACGACTTTGTTTATTTTGTCAATTATGGTAGTGATGTGTTTTTGAAAGATAAATTTTTTATCTAGAATAATACCTAGATATCTACAGTCTTCGGACCAATCAATATCAACTGCACACATACTGAGTTTAGTGCCATTTGGTAGGTAACAGTGTTTCCTACATCTCGAAAACCAGACAGCTTGTGTTTTATTACCATTTATTTTTATTTTCCATTTCCTGTAATATACTTCTAGCTTGTCAAGAGCTGCTTGCAAAGAGTTGTAGACATTAGTGAATAAGGCACCCGAAGAGAAAATGGCCGTATCATCGGCAAACATAGCTACCTGAATGTTTTCACCTAGACATGGTAAATCTGCGACAAACAATGTAAATAATATGGGACCAAGGACCGAGCCCTGGGGTACACCATGGTGGATTTGGTGAGTAGAGGATATGTCGGTTCCTAAACTCACAACATATTTTCTCGAACGAAGAAAGCTCTGGATAATTTTGATAAGCGGTATTGGCAGCTTAAGTTTTAGTAGCTTATAAATCAAGGCATCGTGCCATACCGTATCAAAAGCTTTTTCGATGTCTAGAAGAACTAGTCCCGTTGACTCCTTGTCGATGAATTTACCAGCTATGTGGTTTTTAATGCGCAAGACTTGGTGGATTGTGCTGTGACCACTACGGAAACCGAACTGAAAGTTTGGTAAGATGTTATTGTCTTCCACAAAACGATCAATCCTTTCCTTAATGATTTTTTCTAAGAGCTTACTTAGACAGCTAAGTAGACTAATAGGTCTGTAGCTTTCGGGGCTGTTCTTCGGTTTGCCGGGTTTCGGGATAGGTATTACTTTTGCTGTTTTCCAACAGTCCGGAAAATAACAATTCTTAAGACAAGCGTTGAAAATGAACGTTAAATAGTTACTTGCAGCAGGTGGAAGTGCTTTGATTAATTTGTTGTTAATATTATCGAGACCCGCAGCCTTTTTTGATTTCGATTTTTTTATCAATTCTTTAACTTTGCCAATATTCGTTGCGTAAGTACTTTCAGCTGGTGTTTGAGAAAGTACATGGATCGTGTTAGCAACTTCAGCTTCAGTATACGCGTCGCTTAGATGCATAGATATGGAGTGGTTCTTACTAAACGTGTTAGCAAGTAGGTTCGATTTCTCCACTGAAGAAATAAACAACTTGTCGTGAACTTTAAACGGAGGAATACTGCACCCTCTCTTTTTCATAATTTTTGATATTTTCCAGAACGGTTTGCTTGCTTTGTCAAGAGAGGAAAGGTGTTTATTCCAACACTTGTTCCTATATGTTGAGATTTCGTTTTTAATGATATTATTTAAGACTTTAACATTAACTAGAAAACAATCGATTCTATAACGCAGCCATTTTCTTCTTTCAGAGTTTCGTAGCCTAATCAGATGTAAGATATTTTCAGGAAGCGGTGCCTTATCAACTGGAGCAGTGGAACATTTAGGTATCGCAAGATCGGCCGCTCTATTGATAATAGAAACAAAATTGTTGCATAGGATATCAATGTGCTCGCTGCAGGTTATAGAATTTAGGCTGGTATCACCTAGAACCAAGTTCGTGTTTATATATGATTTATAACAATTCCAGTTGGCGGCGGAATAGTTGTGGTATAAACTGGTACGATTTACAGATACTGTATGATTCACTGTAAGGCTGATCGGAAGGTGGTCTGAACTTAACGCATTTAGAATTAATGGCACTGTGCAGTAATTTGGAATATTAGTGGTATATAAATCAAGAGTTGAGGGGTTCTTGTTAGCACTCGCTGGGATATAGGTGGGGAGAAGTGGATAAAGTATGGAAAAACTTGGGCTGGATTCAGTAACATCTAGTAAAATGTTACCCCAGCAGTTTGCCCTAAGACAATTCCACGACTGATGTCTGCAGTTTAGATCACCACCAATAATTACCTTGTTTCGAGTGTTGACTCTATACAATTTTTGCAGATCCCGCTTAAAGTAAGTAGATTTCTCTAGGTTTCTATTTCCTCCAGGGAAATAGACCGAAAAAAGACTCACCTTGGAATTGTCACTTAATGTTACCTCTATACTAATTTCCTCAATTAACTTAAGGCGCAATGAAGGACGCAAGGAATGTTCTATACATTTTTTCACAACAATGGCGACACCTCCACCACTAGCATGTACCCTGTCTAGGCGATAACATATGTAATTTTGATGTGAGAAAGAAATGTCTTGTTTGAGCCAGGTTTCTGAAACAAGTGCAATGTCAATATTAAAATTTATCAAGAAACTAAAAAATTCATGCTTTTTGTTTTTGATGCTTCTCGCATTCCAAGTTATGATGTTAAGAGAATTTCTTAACATGTTTTTTCCGAGTATATGTACTTAATAGCTAATGAAGTAATGACGTTAAATTGGTCAGCTTTGGTTTGACAAGCACTAAGCTTGGTTACAACTTCATTAAGAAGAGAGTTTATCTCGCTAAATGAGAACAGGTTATCATTAGTTAATGTTTCTGACGGATTTTTCTTCGTGTGTGTCGTATCACTATTGGAAGGTTGCTGGGTTTGATGGAGGCCAGAAGCCCAGGTGGATGAAGGAAGTGAAGGTTGACGCACAGATCGGGGTAGTGGAGGAAAATTATCAATGGATAATCGGTCGGGCACTGTCTGCTGTTTGTCACTCGGAGGCTGTAGGAAGGTTGTATTTCCTGTATCACGTCCGCGTGGGGATAATTTGCGGCGAATGTCTGTGTACTGCTTTCGGCTTATGCATTCTGGATCGGTGGATTTATGTGGCCCACTACAATTTGCACACTTGATGACCTCATTTGTTTTGCAGTCGGATGTTTTATGGTTTCCCGAACATATTGCACAGAAGCTATTTATATGACAATGCATCGAGCCGTGACCATAAAGCTGGCAATTGTGACATTGTGTGACCTTACCTGGATTATGTTTTTTAAAGTCCCAGCGAACGATGGTTTTGAACAAGGTGGAGTAGTTCCGTTTTAGTTCGTTTAATTTAACTGTACCGCGTTGAATGTAGACGATGTACAAGTAGTGTTTGTACAGGGCTTTTGTTGACGGATTTAATGTGATGGTTTTAACATCTAGGCACTTAATCCCGAGTGCAATTAACTCATTTTTCACTATATCGTTGCTTATTAAGTCTAGCCCGGATAACACTACCTTTAATGGACGATTTTCCTTACGTGAGTGGGTGAAAAACTCACATTTTAACCGTAAGAGTTCGGTTCTGATTTTATTATATATGTCCATTGTTGGGGCACATATTTTTTGCCCAAGCGAAATGTTTTTGATTAAGTATTTGTCTATCTTAATGTTGCTCAAAATATCACGCACTTTAGCACTAGTTGTTTTTAATACCACAATTGGCGGAACGGTTTCTTTAGGAAGTTCTGCGCACTGTTCGTCATTGGTCGGATCCATTTCAGGAGAGTCTTCCATCAGACTTTGAAGTGGTTGAAAAAAGTTAGTGTTTGAACACATTTTAGATTTTTCTAGAACTTTATTGTTCACTTTTGAAAGTTTATCGGGAGGTGTTTGGCCTCCAATAACGGGGTCGTAACGCAACCGTTTGCGCTTGATTTTATTTAATACACGTGGCCCAGGGGCCATAACTTAACGGTTATAACACTTGTTCAAATTTTTGTATGCGGAAAACGAGGCAAAGAAAACAAGATAATGATAATTAAATTGTGAAAATTATTGTGAAAATAACGGTTGATTAAGATAACTAGCACGAGCAAAACTGTGAGACAAGTTGTCTGTTTGAAAGTCAGCCAGGTACTGAACTTATCATATTATTTATTTATTATTAATTTTTTTTCCTTACCCTTACAAATCGTTTCTAGGTGTACTGTATGAAGTTTTGGAAAAGTAACAAACTACCTACTTAATTGTCGTATATATATTTCTTTTATATTTATAATAAAACTACTTAAACCTAGTAGAACTTAAATCTAACTAAGACTAAATTAACTCTAACTAAGCCTAGCTTAAGTCTACCTAATACTAATTAAGATTATGGACCTGTGGATCAGCTCCTGCCACACGTCCTCCGCCTCCCCGATCACCAGTCCTTTGACTGTCAGTCGACCGAACGGGTTCCATGCTGGAAGACCCACTCCCGAACGTTTATCAGCCAGTCTCAGCCCAGTCGAGCCACCAGTATTTTTTTCTATTGAGTCTCTCGAATTAGTTTTGTCTTTTTCAGGTATGCTCACGCAGTATCTTAGGATGGTATTTCCATCGCCTATACTTGTTGGCACATACTTATTTGTTTTATCGGTTGCTCGTCTTGCCACATGATATATAATTGGTACGTTTGGAGGATCTGATAGGTAGCTATGAGCATCCAAGTATAAAAATGCTTCAGGTGGTATGTATCCACTTTCCAATGCATTTCTGAAATACTTGGGGTTAAGATAGAACAATCCTGAGATTAGTTCATTGTCTTTGCCGACCGGACGAAAGTATTTCTCACAAGGGTCTGGATTGTATTATCAATTCTGGACACTCCGAATGCATCATACAGTCTCTTATTGGAAATGTAGTGACGAAAGTTGGAATGTTCGCTTCTGTACATCTGCAGCAGGCTCTAGGACATTTTTCTTTCAAATGTTCTTAGCTTTTCCATATTCGACGGATTTATTTTCCACCATACTGCTGTTACACATAACATGGCACTTTGCTGCAAGCAAACTGCCAATACCCTCCATATAAATTAAATTACAAATCTAACATGAAAATTGCATTTGCTGTACGCAAACTGCCAATCCCTTCAATAGAAATTACCAATACATTCCAAACCTAACATTTATCCTGCAAAAAACAATATTGCATACATATGGGGCAACATTAATTAATGTTAAAACCGAAAGCAATTCTCTCAATGTAGCATCAATAAATTCTTGCTACAACCCATAGAATCCTTTCGGTGTAGTATGTGAAACCTTATCACCCATACCCCATACTTAAAAATGCAAATCTTGCATTCTCCCACATATTTCTTATTCCAAACGAATAACCTTGGAATGCAATCATTTTCATGCTCACGCCTAAATTGCAATTCTGCAATTCCCACAGTCTCACCACCTAGATGAAAAAACAACCCAACACCTCATCTTCACACAGGTAATTCTATCCGTACCGCGTTCGCCATGCATAAAACTGATTCACGTCATCGAATCTCGAAATGTTCTCATAGTGAAGAATTTGCAGACTTGCAAAATTTGCGATTCTCCGTCGTTGGCTTAGCCTTCGTAGAAACAGCCGTGGCCGTTGGAATGCATGTGGGGTTTTTGTTTCTTTTGACTTGAATTATTAGATATAAAAAGGGGAGCTCCGTTAGGAATTAATTAATTAGGATCAGAACACCGACAGGGGTGCATCTCGCACTAGCTAATTCAATTAGGATCCGACAGCCAACTGTGGCACATCATCTGACCTTAAAAGCGTAAACCTAAAGCTTATAAACTAAAACGTAAGAAACTTAAACTTAGACGTAAAGAAGTTTAAACTTACAAAAACTTAGAAAAATAAATAATTAAAATAAACTACAGCCAGTGTTTTACTCGGTGGGTACACCGGTTGATCCTTTGGAGAAAATTGCAACAGGCAGGTGCAAGAAAAACAAGCAAATACGAGGAAGCCACCCCAGAAGAATATTACAACAACTTAGTAAAAAACCCGGAAACCTCCACCCCACGGACGCAAAGTCGGAAGCCGCCTACTCATGGGCTTAACAACAGAAGCCGGAAACCAAAGAAGAGTAGGACAGCATTTATGTGCTCACCGTAGTACAAAATTTGTCCAAATGAACTCCCAGATATCTAACCACATTCTTTGACTCGATCCGAATGCCATCCGCACTCATTCTTTTGAAATTATTTCAATTACGTCTCAAGTACGAATTTCCGTGTCTTATTCGGGTCCGGAACAGTATGGTTTCACATTTTGCGTAATTGATGCTAAATTTTCAATCGGCACAAAATGCTTGTAACCTGGTGTGGGGGTTCTCTAACCTTACGAAAAGAACCACCCACAATTCCAACCCAAGCCCCTTTGCAAACCTACAAACGTTTCCTTCATCAAGGACATTTAATGCACCTAATGCATTACCTAAAATTGCCTGTAAAGAATTCATTAACATTAATGCACCCTTGCATCTTCAAAATTCTCTGAAAGAATTCTTTACAACTTACATGCATCATTAAAATAAAAAACTTATCGGCGCCCATGTCAACCAGCGTACGCTGCCACAAACGTGCGCAGCATATGTTCCTGGTTTATCTACAGTCTCGGCAATCTTTTGTCCAAGCGCCAAAAGCAATTTACGCATCTAGCGTCTTGGCGCCAAGAATCGATTTCCTTAGCATATAATAATGCATATAAGAATT
This sequence comes from Microdon myrmicae, assembly GCA_963931805.1. Classification (NCBI taxonomy): domain Eukaryota; kingdom Metazoa; phylum Arthropoda; class Insecta; order Diptera; family Syrphidae; genus Microdon; species Microdon myrmicae. The sequence goes on from OZ007502.1 coordinate 113,784,025, forward strand.
CGACCCTGTTCGACAGCTAAGATACAGTGTACAATCACCATTGTGTACCTAAATTGCTCTTAGCATCAGTTTCCTAATTGCAAGGCAGACTATTTGTACAGCTGCATCCATGTCTTTTACGATGCCCTTTGTCCATACCCTTTTCTCAGTTTCGTTTTCCCATGACCTCCGTTGCATGAGTAAACAATAGATCATTAGCACAGTAGCTAAGATCTGTTATATAATTATGTTAATTTATTATCACCCCCCCTATTACAATCTCGTGTCGGTGCATGAATATCCGTTACCAATATCTACACCTCACATACAGATACATTAGAATATTCTCACATGCAATAGATAAATAATTAAAATAAATTATTACCACTATTTCAACCCCTATTTCAAAATCACTAACATACTGCACACAGCCATAGTCACCCTAATTCCGTTTACACAAAATAACATCGTCCTGTTTTGCGGAAGCGGAACGAAAAAAGGATATAGAATGGAACGACACGGGATATCCTTCTTCTGTATTAAGACCTTGACGCGTGCGGTTGGAAAATTTAAATATCAGTAAAAGAAGTGTGGTAAAATAAAGAAAAAACTAGTTGAATAAATCATCCCTGTCCATTATTATTAATGTATTGGTGGAAAATTCTTCATCGCGTTTCAGAGAAAGAAAAGTTGATCAGTGAAATTCGGTTGAAAATAATATATATGTACAATAGATTTATCAATCCGAAATCATCTGCAAAATCCATTGCCCTTCAGTGATAGTTGTGTTCTAAATTATAATATAATCCTTACAGGAAGCTCTTCATAAATATATTTTTGTTTTATAATCAACTTTAATCAGAAATCATCTGCAAAATCCAGTGCACCTCAGTGATATTTGTGTTCTAAATTATATTATATTCCTTTCAATCGTAAAATATATTTTGAATCACATATGTGAAGAGTGCATTAAAGGGATTAATTAACATAATACGTGCTGTGAAGATTTCATCGAAAGCTTGGTTAGTGGAAAATGAATAAATATAATTGTTAAAAAAATCTTAAACAGATCGACCCGGAGAGATCCTCTCCAATTCACCACCACAAAGAGAGACTTCACGTTTCTCTCGAGATAAGAAAACTCACTCTTAGCTGAGAGGGGACACACCAGAGTCTCTCGAGGTTAATCACTGGGTAAGTCGGTCGAAATCCAACCACCAGTGAGTCGTCATCCACCCATCGTAGCGTGCGCACGGGATTGCGCACACCCCTGAGTGTGTCGCGATTAGAGTCGAGTCTTTGCCATCAGGGGAATGCATCACAAAGTACAAGTAAAATCGAGCGCGTTTGTGTGTGTGTTCTTTTGTTCCCACTCGGGGAAGTTTTAGTTTATTTTTCTATGTAAAGTTATCCGTTAAATCTAAGTAATAACGTGAAGTTGTGTAACTTAAATAGTATTATTAAAAACATGTTAGTGTCGAACAATCAAATTAAATCAGTTCAATGGACAAATCGACGTGACTTAAAACCATATAGTGCGGCACAAAATCCGATATGCAGTAGTCCCATTAATATAAATCGCATTAAGTCATACAACATTGTTCAATACTTTTGTAAAAACATATTAATCCTAAGGAAAATAAAACCAGTTCAATACAATAAAAATCATTTATACAAAACAGATATATCCGGTGTTTTTATTTCTGTGCTGTGTTCGCTCCGCTTTGCAGACCAACCACCATACCATCTACTCAGAGTTTTATTATTTCTATGAACGGTTTGCAGTGTTTCGTCCAGTGAACTCTTTAGTGGTAGAGTAGTGAACCAGTGCCCGTGCCGGCAGACTTACTACGTACCCCCACACTGTCGTGTTTGTTCTGGAGTTTTCTTTCAATTTCCTTGATTTTTACACAGCTTGCGTATAGCGTAACGTCGTCAGCAAGAGCTATTGAATTTTCCAATTCCCTTACGAGGGTAATATGAACATTTTCCGACCTCAACGTGACGATAACAGCACTCGTCAATAAAAGCTAGTGAATGTAGTTGTGCATCTTTTGACAGTTACTCAGCAAAATTTCAGCCATTTTGGAAGCCTAGTTTTTATTTGACAGTCGTTTGATTGAGTCGTTGTAACTGTTTTTGTGAAAATTGACAAAATTGAGTATCGTGCTGTCATTAAATTTGTTGTTTTTGAAAGGCAATACGCCTACGCAAATCAAATATGAGTTGCACTCTGTGTATGGCGACTCTGCACCATAATTTACCACAGTGAAATTTTGGACAGCTGAATTTAAACGTGGCAGTGAGAGCTTGGGAGACGATGAACGTTCGGGACGTCCAAGAACTGCAACAACTGATGATAAGATCGCTAAAGTTCAACAAATGGTGCTAGACGACCGCCGAACTAAAGTGGGGGAGATAGCAGAGGGTATGAAAATGTCCAAAGAACGTGTTTCATCATCATCATCATCATCGGCACTACAACCTAGAACCGGTCTTGGCCTTATTTAGCAAGTCCTGAGGCTTGTTAAATTTTCCATAATGATTTGTTTTTTTCCGGGCAAGGTCATTAGTCTTGCGCCAGAGGCTCCCCGACGAGGAATCGAACCCCGGCCTCCCGCGTGACAGGCGGGTATACTAACCAGTATACTATTGAGGAGCTAAAGAACGTGTTTGTCACATATTAAATCAACATGTAGACATGAGAAAGCTGTCCGCGCGTTGGGTATCGCGTTTGCTCGCGTTAGACTAAAAACGTTTTCGAATGATGAGCATTTTAATAGATACAGAAGCTTAACTATGCCATGTATAGACAAAAATATACGTATAAACAATTCCAACAACAACGTAATAAACAATTCCCCGCCCCTCGCGCGCCCTTCCTACGAACTGTTTTTTTAAAAATCAAGTGTTGCCATTGCAAATATTTATGGCCCACCCTATACTAAACATCACGCTCAATCCTTATTTAGCACCACTAGATCATATGTAAACAGTAAACACATGACGTCATCCAAGGAATCCCACAAGAAAACCGGGTATGGCACGTGCCAACTGATAAGAAAACCACAACATTTAATCCCCACAACTTCCTGTCCCAGAACCGGCCAAAACAAAATACTATGATGGCTATTTAGAAGTCTCGTTTTACCAGGACCAGATGATAATTAGGGTCCTGCACCTATCAGTATCCATCCCAAGTGGGTAGTCCGAACAATGATGCTAAAGTTCTCGTTTTTCGTCAACCCTTCAGGAAAAAGCACTGGATAGAGACCAGCTGCGATGATAAGATCCACCTTGTCCGAGTTAGTAGTCGGATCTGCTAGTTACAAATCCCACACAAAAGAGAAATTGGGCACCAACGTTCGTGGTAAAGATGAGACAAAATAAGCATGTGAAGAGTTCATTGTTGGGAGCTGTTAAAGTGAGCGAGTATAATGATCTGTTCTAGGGCCTTTGCTATCAGCCAGTGAGCACTTCCGACAACGTAAACTGGAACGAATGATGTTTGGTGTGGGAAGCGCAGCCGTTGAGCCAATGATTCCGAGGTGCAGTTGGCCTAGGAAGTAGGGTCCGAACTTCAACCTTGCGCTGGAGTTCCAATTTAACGATCACTGAAGCGGTATCGACAGTTGAGGAGGAGCGTTGATGGTATGCGAGCAGGCTCCCGAATGCTTTTTGCTTGACTTGTGTCCATTTCTGGGGTTGTGATGAGGGTGACATGGTGATCCGGGCTGTGCCAACCTGAAGCAGAGTGCAGTGTCGTTCTCGATGTTGTCGGCAAGTCTTAATAGAGCGCAAATCGCACAGCAGGTGTGGCCTTAAACCGTTAAAACACAACCTCTTTTTTTTTGCAAAGGATCTTCGTATTCCAGGCGGGATAGATTTAAAACTTCCACATGCATAGATGTAGTGTGATGCTCCACAAAACGTACAGCGGGCCTGTTACTTCGTAGTTGGATGCAATGCTGTGTGCGGTGAGATGCGCGACACGGCTACTAGAGACTTCGAATGAGAGAGTGATAGTCGCTTATGCTGATGTAACATCGGAGTTGTGATCTCTGATATTATCATTTAATATTTAGTTATCGGGCAGCTAATAGCCAAAATATTGTATTATTGTTGTTATTTATATTTTATTATGGTCCTACGTTGGGCACCAAAATGTAACATCAGAATGTAACCCGCGATATTAGCATTTAATATTAGGTTATGTGTATTAGTATTTCGTGATTACTTACAGGATCTTATTGCAACTTCCTTGTGCTTCCTTCTTTTCAATGTGGTCACGTCTCGTTGGTTTGCTTTTCTCCGTTGTAGAAACAAAGACTCTTCACTTGGTTTTTTTTTTATTTTGATTTTATTACACAACTTCTCGGTAGAGTTCAATATTTGACTGTATGATTTACTATTATTATTTGACTGTATAATAGAATACCACTCTGAACTCCACTGCACTGCACTACACTGTACTGACTTAGTTTTGTACACACATTTATTTAATTGCAAGAAGACCCGCTGTACTAATGCAATGGGCCGCAGTTTTCTTACTTGATTCTTACAATGCTCTAAAAATCCCATTTGCAACTACTCTTTATATACCAAATTATTGGTGAGGAAGTGCAGATGATGCATTTTCCTCACCCAGCATGTGTAACCTATTCTGAGGTTATTTGCCTGTCACGGGCCATTCGCATTTTCCAATAATCGTTTAATTTGTCCTGCTAAAAATGCAGCGGCAATGAACTGAGCAATTACTTAATTGCTTTCTTATGTAGAACCAATTATAGGGCATTGCCCGGGTGTGCAAATCGTATTATACGATTAATTGCGCTTCACTGCTGTGTCTGCTATTTCGCCAAACTTTGCCGAAGCTCAATTACTTCGTCGTTGGTGGCCTTTGACAACACTCTTGTGTCGTATAGCTTGTATGACATGGTAAAGACGTGTAGTCGAAACATGAGCTTGCTGACCTTGCTTGATCGTGGCGAGTGACCTTGGGCTCGTTTGTCATGATATGAGTCTTGCGTCGGTCGGTATTATGAGTAATCATGAATATGAATGATATATGATAATTGTTTTGGCTTTGGAAGGTAGGTATGAACGGGTAATTATCGCAACGTATGCGATATGAATTAATTGCCCGTAGAAAAGTCTTTGCTTCTGAATGGATGAGTGGTTATCGCAACGTGTGCGATATGTATTTTAATTGTTTGTGGGAAAAAAGGCGTGTATTGCATTGTATGCAAAATACTTGAGGATCGTTTAAGAAGCGCGAATGGTAGTGTGTGCAAAATGATTATTGGATGCAAGGATGAATGCATATTAATTGTTTGAGAGGGGGTGTAAAGCGAGGTGTAACACTGACGATAGCTGGAATAACTGACATAATTGTAGGGTTATATTTTATTAAATTAGTTTTTTGTTACCTCAATGGGGTGTCTTCCTTTAGGGTTCCCAATTTAAAACGCCATTTAATTTTATTTAATTAATTTATTTATTTCATATTTAATTTTGGCCGTCGCCTCGGCCTCTGGATCCAAACTGATCTCGAATCCAAAATGCACTCCCCTTTTATACTCTGTGGCAACAGAGATTTGTTAAAGATATTACTTAAAAATTCCAAGAAGCCCAAACAAAATTTTGTGTGCTTCAATTGGAATAGGATTCCCGGAAGTGTATACGAATTTTATTTGAACAAATTCCCGGAAGGAGAAATCATGAAATGCATTTAGTATTACGCATTTCATAATGTTTAGGATTATTAGGAATTGAATCAATGTACGACAAATGGATTTTGGTTTAATTTGGTCGTGCATATGATTCAATTGGATTATGGGTGAGGTAATTAGGAATTTGAATCAATGTGCGGCAAACCAACTTTTGGTTTAACTTGTCGCTCATATGATTCACTTGGATTGGGATTATAGGTAAGTGGGTGAGAGTAGTGATTTAGGATCACTACATAATTACGTTATGAGCATTGACGAATTTCGCATCCTCATCCAGATGTGTTTCTTCGGCCACGACCATGAATTTTTCCACGAAATAATTGTGGGTTCTATTGTCAGCAGTTTTCAGCTGGAAGATTTCCTCATGCCGCTTTAGAATACCTTCCTATTTGAGAAAAACGTGTTTCTGGCGAGCCTCGCTGGAATCCAACATAGGTAGTCCCGTCTTTTGAGATTGGGGAATGCGCAGGACGTCTGGTCTCACACCGAGTACTGAGCAGTGATAAGTACCACGAACCTTGTCATGGCGATTACTTGCAAGCGGTGAAAACATGGAGGTAGTTGTGTACTGAGTCTTTGTTCGTAGCTGAGAGAGTGACGTCTAAGTTGAGATAGAAACTCAGCAACCCTCAGACGCCATAGAGAACGCGATACTCCGTTAATATGGGTGCTGGTTTACATTTTCGCCATTGTTTAGCATTCTTCGGTTATTGCCATTATATTCCTCGTATACATAGCGCCAGAGGAATTTGACTCAGCCTGTACGACAATGATTCTCCGAAACTAAATCCACTATGCAAGCATAGCGACCCTTTCAAAGTTCCTAAAAAATGGCAGTGAGTTGATTTAGCTATGACGCCACTGCCACGACGCGACGAACTTTTCCTCGCCAGCAATTAGTCAGTCGAGATCCAACCGCCGCCAGGGCCACACCGCCGCCTGCAAGCATTTTGTTTAGTTTCAAATGTTTCCAATCGATCCACTCAGTTGGTGTTGACGTAGTGTATTTCGGGAGTCCGTTGTATTTTGTTGGTGCAGTGGAACAATCGGAGTGTTAATGAAAAGTTGTGGGACGAAGTAGAACACCCACTCATGCCGATGCCATATCCGTTCCCCACAACATCCGTGTCAAAATCATCGCACACGATTCTGATAATAATCCGACAATGATACAGCTCGAAAGATCAATAAAAAACCGACTCTCATTGGTAACGTTTTTCTCTTTGGTGTGGCGTCCCTCCATTTTTTTATACTTCTGACTGTCAGCTGTCACACCATATTTTTCGCGACATTTTACCACACAAATGATGCAAGTTTCAAAATTTTGGATCACCTTATACAAAACTACAGTAAAAATATTTTCTTCAAGACAGTGTCCTTTTTTGGCCGAATACCGAAGAACATGGAATATGCCAACCAATTGTGCGATAAACTGAAGCTATGTAACTTAACAATTGATCCTACCCCGTGTTTTATGTCAAGCTGTTGCTATTCACTTCTCTGGAGCTGTCAGAGATGTTCTGTAGTATATGCCAATCATTTTCCACGTGGCGGTCTATTTCTCCTAATTTATTGATGAATAAATCGTGAAATGTATGTACAGCAAAATAGTCGGCTAGTGTTCCATTGCCTTAAATTCAGACTGATGTCTTGAGATAGAAAACTAGCAAACTGGAATTCGGCCTGGTGTTACAAAGGGTAATCCGTTTTTCTGTCGTTATGTGAAGTAAAAACTAGACATTTACTACTTCTTCTTTTTTATTTAACTTGCTTCAAGAAGAATATGTGACATCAAAATTGATGAGATTTCACATTCATTTTACATACGCACTCTGTCTACCCCTTTTGCCGAATACTTCATATGTTCAAAACCCCTCGAGCAATTATGAGCGGACGCAGAATAATATGAGTAAGTGAAATTATCCAAAAAAGGATGCGAAAGGGAAAGGTCATAAACAATTTCTTTGCAGTTCTCATGTTACCTCGACTGAATAAGCTCCACCCATTGTCGGTACTGGGGGTGGTAAATGGACGGTTGGGAACTTTCCGGTTATAAATTTCCAGTGATTTATGTCATAAACCGGTAGCTACAAGGTGCCACTGTCTTCAGCTGACAAAAGCCCATTAAATTGAGTCGTGAAGTTGGATGTTGGAAGGATGTGCTTACTGGTGGGGATAAGGCTTTGGAGATTGTATTTACAGAGGGTTGGATAATATAACTGTCAAGAAAATTAGTTGTGGCAAAGCGAATATAAATCACAGTTAAGGATATCAAAACATCAAATTATGTGCGGTGTGGAGAATGATAGATGTCTCTTGAATTGCATGTCAGTTGTCACAAGACAAAACTGTGCTGATTTATTGCCAAACAATGAAATTTTTCAAACAAACAAAAAAATAATGTGGGTCTTGGTGAAGAGTATTTATCTCGAACTGTTAATGCTATGTGAATCTTGGCTCTTCGATGGGGGTGAATACACAATACCCCAAAAAAATTATTACGTAAATATGGCAAAGATATATGTAGTTTAGTTTTCATACCAGTCTCATCTACTATAAAAACATTTTGAGACTAACACTGTTTGGTGGCCAATACACAGCCCGAAGTCAGTGCAGATATACATAATTATTTCCCTCTGTTCCTTTTGTCGGCTGTGTTTTGTGTATATGAGATTAGTTACGCAAGACTATGTTTCTATAAGCCATACGTCACGTTTAGGCATGATGTTAATCAATTTTTATACTACTCACTCATTCCTAAAAAATCTGGCCAGACGCCAGAATTACCTAACTCTGCAATCGTTTGATTTCTCTATCTTGATTTGTTATTTAACACGTAGACCGTTTCATTTATTTGTAAATAATTGTATTCTATGAAGACTATGTAAATAGGCATACCAATAAGTAAATAAATCAGAAGCGGTCACTGTATTCCACTCCCATAACTCTCTTCAATTAAGGACCAAAACTGCTTGCCCCGCAATGCGGAAAATTATTTAATAACTATTGTAGCACCGTGTCCAACTATACCGATTCGCCTCACTTTTATGCCGATATTACTGACAGTCCGTATAGAATTACACTTCAACTGGCCCGAACAGCAACACCAGCGAACAGCTAACTTTAATTGAATAGTAGAATTTATGTGTCTTACCTAGATATGATAAATTACAGGGCGGCGAGTTAGCTCCAGCACCTGTCGGCCCTTCACTGTACAACACAATACTACAGCCAGGACGTACCTCAAGCTTCCCCCCACCAGCCCCTCTACTTTTACACCTTTCTCCAGTGCACCGTTCAATGCGAAACCAAAAGGAAGTGCCTTATAATAATCGTGTTACAGTGTCAATCAAACTATCCCTCGATGTACCTAGCGTTTCCTCCGTTACCACTTGGCGGTGGTTTTCTTGTAGCACTTTTGCGGAACATGAGGAACAGTATCTGCCATCGTCTCTCAGTCAACGGTCATTGTAACACTTAGGCACTTCGCATCTTGAATGCAATAGGCAACAGTGAACGTTCACAGAAATCGTTAGACAGTCATAAAACCCATTTACAACTTTCTAATGCTTTGTTCGCGTCACGTCGCAATGGTAGTTGGTTGGTTTTGGCAGTGACCGACCTATCTCAAGTGGTTATCTCTTAGAGCAGCACCTCTTGGCCCAGGGGCTATTATCCCTAATGGCAGTCTTTAGTTAAAGGGAAGATACAGTCGAATGGACTCTAATGAAATGTCTTGCGATAGCAGAACGAATGATGTGCAAAATTTTTCAAGCTATCATCGTCAGGTTGCCATCTGAATGTTGATGATGCCTGGGAGCCAATTATCGTCTCTCTCTTGGTAGTCGGGAGGGCACTCCTTCAGCATTGAGTAGATTCATTCATTTGCATTCGTCTGGGTGGCCTTACCATCGCAGCTTGTCTTTAGCGTTAGTACTTAAAAAACAACCTTTAACGCATCCTCTTAAATACTAACACCGGCAAGAGCGATGGATGTCCTAGAGGGCGCGTTTATTAGGTCTCAATCGAGTGACAAATAAGTACACAAACTTATACGCAACACAAAACATCAATCAAAGGAAATTGAATCCAATTTTTACGGCAAAGGAACAAAAGGATGCTGCCAGTTCGGAAGAAGGCTTACTACACATAGCAGTTAAGATGAAAAGACGTAGTGAGATGTCGTATGACTCGAGGGGAACAAATAAAGTAGTGTGTCGTGCAAAGCTCGTGAACGAAATCTATTTTTGGAAGGGTATAGGCTGACAATTGGTTCTGCAACAGGGCCTTCACTACGGCAGCATGTGCGGGTGTGACTGCTAAAAACATACAGCTTATCCCGATCTTAGAACAGTACACCCGTATGTATGCGAAACTTCGACAACAAAACTTTGCTGAGTCGAGAGTAAAGCCGTAGGGACGATTGATTGCCGGTTGTGCGCGAAGTTATTATATTTATATAGCTGATGTTCGTTCCCGATTATCAAGACTGTTCGAGTTGGCGATAAGATGGGCCGTGATTAATGTAACCTTAAGATAAAATACTCTAAAATATGTGAACGGAGATAGATAGGGGTTGTACGATTTTATTTCTGAGGGTAATGAGCATTTAAGCTTGCAGTTACTCTGCTCTACTCCGTCGAAATATTGAATTTAGCACAACATTTGGTCAAAGTAGCTTATCAAATAATTGGACGTTATAAAACACAATTCATGGAATCTTGAAATAAGTTTAATAGTCTGAAGCAGAAGTGTAGGTGCCCAGCCGTCTGTTAAGATACCGCTCCAAATGGCTAGGAGAGTGTGGTGGTGTTTAACTTGTGCACCCACAGATCGATCGCGAACGTATCCATTTAAGCACTGTATTGTTTTTATTGATAAAAAAGGAGCGGATTTACTTAAGCACTGTATCGTTCTATTAATAAACAGCGAGCGAATTTACTTAGACACAACTAGTACATTTGACTCGATTTAAAACCCTGCAACTCTGATGACACAACGTCCCCGACACGTGTGTCTGGTGATAAGGTTAAAATCTGACACCTCGATGCAATCCACATCCCGTCAGATGCAACGGTGATGGATCACATCGATGTAGGAGGGGCGAACCGGATCCCCTTGGCGACGGTCAATGGGCGATCGAAACGGCGTTAAATGGGAGGATTTCCGTATGACCATACGGTCAAGTGTAATGCCCCTTCGCTCGAAATACTGAAAACGAACGATCCTGCGCTTGTTCAAACAAGGAACAAGCATAAGGGCTGCAGGCATCGTTGCCGTAAATCACCGCAATGGTCGCCTGAGAACGAAATAGGTTTCTGCGTCCTAAGTAAACAGAAACGCTATTTCGAGGGTCGTACATTAGGTGCATTTTGTTTGGTTCAGCCGTATTGTTCTTGTCCATGATGTAGGATAGATATTTTGTTGACATTAAGTCACCAGAAACCTCGCCGACGATGGCAAGGGACCAAGCTGGATGGCTGAACGTTTAGTTTAGCAAAGCATGGTAGGGCATGGCCATTGCTATGATTATTTACTTAGGAAACGATACTTGAGACATGACCAGGGTATGATTGTTTAAGTAGCAATCATGTTCATATCTAGTTCTACGATCGGTTGGTAGCCGATAATGGGAAATTGGTTGCAGCTTAGGATATGAGGGAAATATTTAATTACCGAATGGTAGGGAAACTATTGAATGCAGCTGTGTCACCAAGTACATTGGTTGGCGTGTCTTCTGGGCCAACGGATTGTTGTTTGGACGATCGACCGATGGTCCAGCAGATAAGGCAGATCATTCACGTGTGTGAGAAAGTGCTTCTCAGCAATGCGCATTGACATGTTCGCGAATTAATGTCGGTTACATGAAGAGGTAAGGCAAGACTAATGACCTTGCCCGGAAAAAACAAATCATTATGGAAAATTTAACAAGCCTCAGGACTTGCTAAATAAGGCCAAGACCGGTTCCCGGTTGTAGTGCCGAAGATGATGATGATGACATGATGAGGTAACCGAATTCGATTTCGGAAACATGATGCGTTGGATGCAAGCATGCCCCGGGGTGAAAGTTTGATGCCACGGCAAGATAGTAATCTTCCCATGGGCTTATGTTTTCAGGTGGAAGGTGATGCAGGGCAGCTTACGCTGCTCATTTGCAGGTAAGTATAATGACTTGCCTGGTAAGTGGGAGACGGTTAAATAAAAGGGAGTGGGTGGTTCTTTGGGAATGCCTAAAAGAACCCCCACAAGAGTACCCGACCATTTTCCTGGGCTTGGCTGATCTCTGATTACTAAAAACACATAAGGTTGAAGATGTGACCAGAAGGAATATTTGACTACTTTTAGGAGCTTAGTAGGTAATCTAGTCTAAGGTTGGGACAAATGGCATGATATTAACTTCTACAAAAAAAGGATTGCGCAGGTATGTTACATTTTAAATACTTACTTAAAAAGTTAACTTCCGAGGTACTGACAAACTCAAAAAAAAATTCGTCAGTTAAAATGCACGGGCTTAAAATGTTTTGCCTGATCAAGCATTTCACGATCACAAGGTTCGGGTATTCAAAACCAATCACCATTATCGGCACTACAACCGGGAACCGGTCTTAGCCTTGTTTAGCAAGTCCTGAGGCTTGTTAAATTTTCCATGATCATTTGTTTTCCGGGCAAGGTCATTAGTCTTGCGCCAGAGGCTCCCCGATGGGGAATCGAACCCCGGTCTCCCGCGTGACAGGCGATATTCGTTATACTTTTCAATTATCTGTTTTATCGTATGTATGTGGTCTTTCATAGAAAAACCGGCTCGAAATCCTGCCTGTTCTCTAGGTTGGTTTTCGCCCATAGTACGTGTTATGCGTTCCAATAACAGTTTTGAGAAAATTTTATACATATTACGCATGAGACGTATTGGCCTATAATTTCCAATATCGTCCTTTTTTCCTTTTTTGTGGAGTAAAATAATTTTCGATGCTGACCACTGTGATGGTATTTGTTGTTTCGATAATTGCGTTAAATAATCTTTGTATATGATCTAAGATTACAGGAGCAATCCCTTTTAAAACTTCATTAGTAATACCATCTTCTCCAGGTGATTCTCTGTGTTTCTGTGACTGTATCACTTTATTTATTTCCAATCGTATGATTGGTGGTACTGTTTCGTCATCGGTATTTTATTCCAGGTAAGGATTTTGTATTAATGAGGCATCACTATATAAATCTTTATAAAAATGAGTCGCAATTCTTAATATATCTTTTCTTTTTATTGTATTCTCTTTATTTTGTCTTTCTTGCATTTTAGGTATCCAATCTGTATTTTCTTGTAGTTCTTTCCATGCTTTCTTTAGACCTCCCGTACTTTCTATGTGGAATATAATGTTTTCTGTTCTTGTTTTCAATCTATGTTTTCTAATACTCTTGTTTATTTTTTTTTTATTAATGATATTTGTGTTATATTTCTTGGTCTTTGTTGCCTAAGACTTTGACGTTTCATTATTAAATCTTTTGCTTCTTTCCCTAGTTTATCTGTTACTTTCAAACTTGTGTTATATATCTGTTAGCTCAGGTATTCAAAGCCAATACGTATACCATATATACCTCCATTTCTGGGCTCCCCCCTCTTTTGTTTTCTCAATATTTAAAATTCTTATGTACAAAATCCCTTTTTGTGTGTTTGAATAATAGTCTGAATATGGAAACATGAAGCAACACTAGAAATCTGACAAAAAAGAACTCAATCACTCATGCAAAGAAAGGAGATATCACTAAGTCATGTTACGGACCTCGCGTCCATGTCCTCGCCCAACACCCACTAATTTCCTCAAAATTCCCCTCTCTACCTGTAAATGAAATAAATATCGTCAAGTAGCTAATTTGCATAAACCACTCTATGCAAATTCTACTTGACAGAAAAAATAATAAAAAAGGCATTGGCGCCGAATAAAAAATAAAAACGTCAACAGGAAAAAAAAATAATGAATTACACAGAGGCTAGAGATTTTCGGCCAGCAAAAAAGGACCACAAGAGAAAAATCACAATAAAATTAAATTAAAAAATAGTTGACGTACGTCTATTGCAAGAACGACTGTAACAGTTGGACATATAAGTATCAGAAGTGCGACCGCGCCGGCTTCCACTGCAATTCATTACAAAAATCAGGATCAATTATTGTCAACATTATCAACATCATCAACAGACTAGCCAGCTGAACAGGGGGAGTCAAGAACTCAACGCCCCCCTGCAACCTGCATACCAGTGACCAGCAACAACGACCGCTCCACGGTCCGCACAAGTAAGTCACTTTACTCACCCTTAATATACATATTTTAAATATTATACAAGGGTCAGCAATTGTTGCAGGTGTTATCCAGTTTCAACATCATCAAATAGTCTCATATGCCAAAAACATAATAAATAGCCGCTTATCCGATTTAATCCCAGCTTTAGTGTTATAACATATGTTTCAGCCCAACAACCAGGTTAACGTCTAACATCTTTAAAATGTTGTCAAAATGTTGGTCACAAGACATCTAGACGACAAAGGCGAACAATGAAAGACGTACTTATCCTTTTCTCCTGTTTTGGCCTTCCTCACATTTTCTTTTCCGCCATAAAAAATCATGTCCTTGTTCTGATGTCCGTTGTTGTTATTGATTATAAAACAAGTCTCGATAATACTAGTTCAAGAGCAAAGACAACACGGTGTTCAACAAAATGCAATCTCTGTTATGATTCTTTTGTTGTCCTTTGGAAAACTTCTACGCAACTTTTCTAACTCAAGTTTATGTTCTCGAAAACTGATCTCAGAGGAATTCACAACTCGGATTTAAGTACTCCCCCACCTTCAATCTTCACTTTAAAGGTAATCATTGTGGCGACGGCGAGCAAAATTAGGACCAAAGTCAATATTTCAATTGCCAAGCCTCCTTGCTATCATTCGTGATATACCTATACATTCTGGTATTCGGGTCCTTTTCGCTATCACCTGAGACATACCAACACACCCAACACCGATTTGTGCTATTATCCGAACTACACAGCTATACATCCTGTAATCTCGATGCCATACAACATCGTTGCGCCAGCTTAACATTCATTGGCTGTAGAAGTGGGAGTTCCAGTAGTTTATCGTCTAAGTTGGCCGACTTTATCTGCAGGATAATTTATGGCCGAGAATTCTTGAGAGAAGTGAAATTAACAGAACATCCTTATGCTTACATCCTCATTTTTTTTTTTTGTCTTGTCCTTTTTGAGCTCCGGCACCTCGCACGTGAATAGTGAGCGAAGTGAAACCTTTACTCACTTGAAAGGAAATTGTTTAAAGCAGTACGTCTTGGTTTTGGCTTTGTAGAGTTAGCACGTATTTCGTAGATACTGGTATAGATAAGTCGACTAGTCGTTGTAAGAGTGTTGCTTCCTCTATGATGCTAAGTTCCTTCACATCGAGTCAGACACGTCCTGCTGTGGAACTAGAGTTCATCATATGTATGCACATTCTTAGGATGTACCAAAAATGCTGCAGTTATCTAGACACGTATTTCGATGAGTTTTGTCGTCGAAGTTGCTGTGTGGAATTGAAATGAATTTACCAAACAAAAGTGCCGGTGCTGTCGAAGACCAGCTGGAAGATTTGCGTGTCAAATCGAGAGTACGAGAGGGAGAATGATAGCAAACAGTGGATACAGGTTCATGTCATTTTCATTGCCGTGGCTTACAATTAAACATCATAGGAGGAGAAAGTTCAAAAACGATAAGTTAAATTTTTAAAATCACCATACACTACTCTCTGTTTGCAAAGCCACCAATATGTGTTTAATGTTTTACCTGGATTACTTGATTAAGTTCTTCCGGTATCAGAGGTGTTCCCTTCTACCGTGTTGTCTTATGTACCCGCGGTGTCTTGTAGATCATTCCCACTGCAAGAAAAGGGTCATTCTGTGTTCAATCGGGCAGATAATCATTACATATGGGCGAGAACATCTGGCGTTCATGTAGCGGCTGTACCTTAGGACCCCTACCGCATTCACTCCACTAGTTCTCAACAGAGATGAGCACACATATAAACGTAATTACACAAAGCCTCTAGAGGAAGTCCGAGTCGTTATAATCTTAAGAGGTTCGTCGTCTTTCTTTTTGGATGTGAGCCGCACAACATCTTCCGACTTAGGCGACCGAACTGTTCAAGACGGATGTCACAACCTTTGGCTTTCCCAACCGTAATTAATCCGCGCGGTGGTATTATAGGAACACATCGCGTGCAACATGATAATTATGCACCAGTTGAGAGTTCAGGCATAAGAACTAGTTGCGGGGCACAGCGCCGGACCGGCTGTGGTCACTGCAGTTTACCCATCGCCATAAATAACCCGCGAACCATTTAGACGTTAGTTTGAGTTAATTTACGTTTTATTTCTTCATTTATTAATTCAGACAAAAGACCGACGAGAAAGCGGCGAGGATGAGAACGGACCGAACTTAAATTTCATGTTTATTATGCAAATTCTCGGAAGGGATGGGAGGACAGGAGCCGCGTGGTATTTTGAATTATGTAACATGAAACCGTAGGTCGTGGACGTTGGTAAGGTGGGAAAAACGCGATAGTTCGCCGCATAATTAAGATGCCAGTGCCGGCTGGTGAATTATGTGACGCCTTAAAGGTGTTGAATTCTAGGTTTTTGATAGAAACCAAGTTATTTTACACATGTCTGAAGTATGCCTCAATCGTGCGAAGAAAATGTTTAACTGGGATAACACTACACATAAATATGCGCTTAGCCCGCGATTTCTGTGTTGTCAAAGAGTGCGGCGGAACACTTGAACATTGAAATACGGGTTAAACTGGTAATAGGTGAACAGCAATTTAACACCTTCTTTAGTTGGAAAATATGGAAGCTTACAAGCTTAGTAAGATAGGAGGGCATTTTGACCTCTGCATATTTGAAATAGCAAGGCTAATAACCTTGCTCGGAAAAACAAATTATTGTGGACAGTTTAACAAGCCTCAGGACTTGCTAAATAAGGCCAAGACCGGATCCCGGTTGTGGTGCCGATGATGATGATGATGATATTTGAAATGACATAACATTTCTAAGGATTTTCATACTCGTGAATTAGATGGCATGTTGGAAATGTTCCATTTCTTACATATGTTCATACCTTTTTGTTGGTACAGTGGAATAGATCTGTGGCGGTTCCGCCAAACCTCACGGTTCGCCTTCCTGAAAAAATCCCAATAACTGCTACCCAGTCTGCATAAGCTTTCGCTAATGGAATCGCATTAGCATCTTAAATGCTCCACGCATTAAAACAATCAAATTTATGTAACCTAAAAGTCCCTGGAAAAGAAAACTTACCTTTCATGCATCTCTTCGCATACAATTCCTGTAAGATTTCTTTCTTGCCTTATCAGGAATTTCAAACTAATTCGGCACCTTCGGTGTCAAGCAAATCTCACTAGACGAATTCCTGCAAACAAAAGGAATTACATATAATGTAACCTTCACCAGGGGTCATAAACATTACGCTGTCTATTTTTCAGCTTTGCCATGTGTATGATAAATCTCTTAACGTACACATTACCCAGCGACCTTTTTCTCCCAGCAATAAATAATTAAGCAACTATATTCAATTAGCGCAATCGACGCTGAAGCCAATTTCCCTAACTCGCACCAAGTGCAAACAAAGAACGCTGTTCCTCCATAGGCTTCCTGGCGATACCATAAACAACCCATATCGTTTGTGGTATCCTAAATGCATTTTTCATTTAATGAATGGCTGCTATTTACCCAGCTGACCCTCATTACCGAACGATGCATTAGGTCGTTTCTTCCTTTGTCCTTGACGTCTGCCTGCTTCGTTGTTCCATTGCCGTCGCGCATATGTAAACAATCTGATCTCAACGATCGACTTCACGCACACCACCACAGGACCTCACCAGTGAGATCCTCTTTCCTCGTTTTCACCACGAGAGGAACACTCTCTCTCGAGAAAACTCACCCGCGGTCGCGAAGTGGCCCTGCATCGAGCAGAGCAACGCGGAGTCTAATTCCATCCGCCGACCACCATGGTCGTTGCCGTTCCCGCTCCTCGTCGCGCGCCGAGGACAAGAAAATTCCCGGAGTCGTGTGGGTAGTTAAGTAAAAATGTATAAAGATCAATTTAATGTGTTAATAATAAGCTTACGCGGAGTATAAAAACACTAACGTATTTAATAATGGCTGAGAATAAAGAGAATAAAACGGAATAAACAAAACCAGTGTGTTTCCTTTTCCTGCCGTGTACGATTTATCCTGGGTATGATTGTTCTTTTCGTTGTGGACAATGCCCGGATGAACTTATAGTGACGTCGGTGGGGGCGAAGTAGAACATAGTGCCCGTGTTTGGTACAATACTTCGCTCCCCACATGCTCCTGTAATGGTTTTTCCTTTTTGAAGATAATCGATTAATATAACTACATGACTATCCCAAAAAAAACAGTCGCCATCACTTTCCCAGCCGAAAAAAACAATTTTTGCTTTTTTTGGAGCCGATTCCCCCTTTGCAGTCCACTGTTTTGACTGTATTTTTGTTTCGGGCGTATAATGGTATATCCAAGTGTCATCGACAGTATTTAATCAGCGTCAAAACTCGGATTTATTGCGCCTAAACTGCGCCCATAGAGCGTTGGAAATGTTTATTCGAACACGTTGTTGGTCTAACGTGAGCAAATGCGGCACCCAACGCGCGGCCAGTTTTCTCACGCCTAAATCTTGATTTACTATCTGACAAACGCGTTCTATGCACATTTTCATAGCCTCTGCTCTCTCCCTCACTTTAATTCGGCGATCGTCTTGCACCATTTGGTGAACTTTAGCGATGTTATCGTCAGTTGTTGCAGTTTTTGGACGTCCCGAACGTTCATCGTCTCCCAAGCTCTCACGGCCACGTTTAAATTCAGCTGCCTAGAATTTCACTGTGGTAAATGATGGTGCCCAGTCGTCATACACAGAGTCCAACTCATATTTGATTTGCGTAGGCGTATTGCCTATTAAAAACAAAATTTTAATGACAGCTCGATACTCAATTTTGTCCATTTTCACGAAAACACTCAGATCGACTCACTCAAACGACTGTCAAATAAAAACGGTACCTCCAAAATGGCTTAAATTTTGGTGAGTAACTGTCAAAAGATGCACAACTACATTCACTAGCTTTTATTGACGAGTGCTGCTATCTTCAAGTTGAGGTCGTAAGCTTTTCAGCCCACCCTCGTATATGCCTAGTATATTGAGGCCAGATTAGATGGGGTAGAGTACAGGATGTTCCAAAAATCGATTTAAATGTATTTTGCTCCATATTTGAACCCTGCCCCTGAAAGTAATGCAGGACATATACCAGAAGTAGGTACGATCATTGGAAATTCAATTGCCATGGAGTCTTGTAGCGGATGTGAGCGGTGCGTGATATTTTTAGCAATCTATTTCAAGTTTGTCACGTTGTGGAAGTACCCAGTACTCAACTTATCAAACCATGAATACAGAAGTCTGAGCAAAGTGATTCGACAATGAATAAATCAGGAATTGACCAACCTTTGTCGTCAAGAAACAAAAGACAGAAAATAAAGTTGATATTCATACACAGTTAAAGGAAATACCAGAAAAGGTTAGAACTAAAACCCGGATGCACTGCCGTGCCTGATGGCTATGTTAATGTTCGGGTATACCGTGCTAAAGAATGATTTTCCGATTCCCTTGAGTGTTGTGTTCCTCACGGTTGTGTGTACCTACTCTAATAGAATGGTCGCAAGACATAAACAAACCTACGCATAGCGCTGTTACTAATTTAACTGCACACAATAAATAATATATACATAATGGTACTCACGTGGCTGTTTGCAGAATGACTTTTTGTTCATTTGGAACACTAAGGTTTTGGCTTTTGTTATGTTGTCTTCAGTTTTGAATTTATTAATAACACTTGTATTCAGTTCTTTAGTAAATGTCGTTTAATCCCATTTTACAAGGACGTTTAACTATTTATTAGTAACACTTCATTGGCACTTTAGTAAATTTTGTAGTCGCACGACGAATTGTGAAACACGAAATCAATTTTCAATTAATCGAGAGGCCAGTTGTCACCTCAAACATAACAAGATGAATCGGCGAAAATGCCCGTTCGCAGTCTTTTTATTACTTTTTGCAATTCTCCTCGACCTTTCCATTTACCAGCTCCTTGAATATTATGCTTGCTTGTTCAATCCGTTACTCAAGACCTACAGGTGTCATGAAAAACCAACAGAAAATCGACTGGGAAGAGTTTTTTGTGTGCAAAAATGTATGGCTAAATATGTGATATGCTGGCGTATCATAGGAACAATTAGGTTGGGCATACGTGGGAAAAGGTGTGTGAAAGGAAATATGTTTGATATGCTGTCGTAGAATATGTATGCAATGCTGTTGCAGTGTGGGAAAAATGTGTGATATGCTGTCGTAGCAGGTGTGTGCAATGCAGTTGCAATGTGGGAATTATAAAGCGCGAATTTAGTATAATCATGCATTTTTAATAAGCAACTCCCCAAATTTACATTTATGGACTCCCTCGGGGGGATACTGAAGATGGTAATACTTACAAACATAAATGTCAACACACGGCGTACACCGTCACGCAGGTACACACATATGTGCCGCGAAAAATGTTGATTCCACGTACGAGAACTCATATATTGAAGTCGACAAACCTGAAGAGGCGAAAAATATATCGTCGACGGCGAAGTGGTGTCTTGAAACCGGATGGGCCACACACATATGTGCAAATACAGAAATTATGACGGAGATCAAGGAATGTAGAGCGACGTTAAACATGGCTACCTCCGCGTCGACAATGGCGAGAGCACGAGGCATCGGGGTTTTGTGACAGTGACTACAAATGACGGTAACATAGAATTAAATTTTCATAATACATTACTTGTCAAGGACCTCAGGACTGGCGTTTCTAACAGATACACACACAAACACAAGCAAATAGTGAAGAACACCGAACGAAAATCGAATAAGAACATCCATCAGAGCCGTATTCCATAGCGATAATATAACAATTCACATCAGTGGAATATCATCATCATCATCGCCACTACAACCTGGAACCGGTCTTGGCCTTATTTAGCAAGTCCTGAGGCTTGTTAAATTTTCCATAATGATTTGTTTTTTCCGGGCAAGGTCATTAGTCTTGCGCCAGAGGCTCCCCGACGGGGAAACGAACCCCGGTCTCCTCCGTGACAGGCGGGTATACTAACCAGTATACTATTGAGGAGCTTTAATCCAAGTATATTCAGTGGAATATACTTGGATTAAAAATCAAATTCAAAACACGGCCAGTAGCCTGATGTGTTACGCTTAGGTTCAATTTTTGGTTATTCTAACTGTCATAGCGTCAGTTCGATTCACACGTTCTTCACAATCAATCCCAAACGCTATAAGTCCAGCTCTAAATACTTAACTAACTCGCCATTGATGATCTTTTTTCTCACCTTAGATAACATAGACAAAAGAAATGCTACCGGCCGGTAATTTTGTGGGAGACACTTTTTCCCCCTCTTTGGGATTGTCTGAACTCTAGCGATTTTCCAATAGGTAGGAAATGTTCGCCGTGCATAAGATAAGCGGAAGAGTCTGCCAAGACCCAGCGATAGTTCTGGAGCACAGTTCTAAAGGATTATTTCTGGTATTCCGTCGGGACCGGTTGCCACGTAGAAAGCGTTGAAGAGTACGCGGTCGGAACCTCACATGCTCCATCGAAGACCTTACCCCCGCAATTGAATACGCAGAATATAAATTCGCGAACACATAAGCTTTATCTTTTGAATTTGTGAGTAGTGTCCCGCTGTCCGCCACTAACGGAGGAAAAGAGGAGGACGCGAAGTTACTGCTGACAGCCCTTGCCATTAACTAAAAGGGACGCGAATCCGTTGGGCACTCAAGGAGTTTATTGGTCACTATGTCCTTGTAAGACTTCTTCGGGGTATCAATCGCCTAGTTACACACGTTTCTGATTCTAACAAAATTCGTTTTGTTAACATCATTGGGATTGGAGCGCCGTTGTTTAAAAGCTATATTTTTTGCCGTTGTAATCTGCTCGCATTGTTTATCAAACCAATGTTTATCAGATGAGCTTGTGGGGTCTGTATCTCAGCCTTGTGCCAACACGGACGCGGGTCCACTAAGATTCCACCGTCTGCTATTGTTCACAACCGCGATAGTTCACTGAACAAATAAAAGCTGAGTTCCGCAGCGAGCCGTTGTATGAGAAGAAAACTAAAACACACTGTGATTAGGCTTGTTGCAAATTGTTTTTTTTTATTGTTAATTATTGTTATAATAGCCGGTTTGTATAATAATGATCTTCTTTTGTAACACCGAATATTGTTCCAAAGCCGTTTCCCTTTTTTCACATTTCTCCAACAAATTACCGAACATTGTCACTCATTCACTTTCAATCTATTACATTAACACCAGTGAAGGAAAGTTACAACATTAAATTTCTAAGCCTACTTATTTAGTAGATGTCAGTGTTAACGCAAAACAAAAGATCTATCAAACCACGAGTTTGACTTCCGCGTGCGCACTCTCCTGATGTAGAAATTCGACTGACTCATTACAAGCGAGAAAAGTTCATTGCGTCGTGGCAGTGGAGTCGTAGCTAAAAGAAACTCACTGCCATTTACTAGGAACTTTAAAAAGGATTGCTTTGCTTGCATAGGGAATTTGGTTCCGGAGAATCGCTGCCGTACAGGCTGGATTAAATTACTCTGGAGCTATGTATACGAGGAAATTGGTTTGGAAACGCGACCAAGTATGGGCATGAGTTGTCGGTTAGACAAAGGAATGTGGGTCTTGGTCGTTGCGATGGTTGTTTCGCGGAAATGCAACCCATCGTGCTGGTGACTTGCCAGTAAGGAAAATTGGTATTGGGTAGGATGGGGGCCGAAATGATTTTCGGGGGAACTAAATGTTGCTTGATTAAAAGCGAGGAAATAGTTTAAGCGGGAAGTGAGCCGGAATGATTTTCTCAGGAAATTAGAATCGCTTGGGTACAAGCAAGGAATATAATTTAGATAAGAAATTAACCGTTGCGGTTTTTGGAAAAGTGTATGCGGTTTGGTGTAGTTGGGGGAGATGATTAGTATTCCGTTGTAAATTTGAATATGCATTTATTACTTGGGAAATGGATTCTTGGTATGTTTGGGGATGTATGCAATTGCATATTTGGGGACGGATGCTGTTGCATATTGGGATGTGTTCTTTGCATATTTGCGCATGGATTACGGATTTGGGTTATGGTGACGCGGTGTTATCGGTCAAAATTGGTTGGTATTGTGGGTTGGTTCTCCGTGTTATATAGAGAACCCCACTAGCTTCGTTGGATGGAATGTGGAATGTAAATCTCCAACCCGAGAAGAATAATCTCTCTCACCGACTCCATGCATGCGTTAACATAGGTGCCTCAAAAGCACACCTCCAACCACGGATAGATGCGAAGAAATCTCAGAAATCGTCCCAGTTACCAGCCCCATACCTCCATACATGGCGAAGCTGCTTAAGTCGGTTATTCGGTTGATATGCAAGTAGTTGTGTGATCGATACCAAGCAGTGATCTTAGTTTCTCAGTGGCGCAGCAAACACCAGTGTATATATGATCCGCTCGGATGTCAAAAACAAATCCAAGGTGTTCGCATAATCACCTCGGACATCCGGCACTCGCACTCGTCCTTCACAAATTGAGTCAAAATGTGGCTAACAGCGAACATCTCCGCCTACCTCCAAGTCTCACCCATTCTGTTAGAATGGACCAAGCAACCGGAATTGTGTACATTAAAATCACCAAGGACGACAATTTCAGAAGCCGAGTGGTTGATCTGTATCTAGTCGACGATACGTGAAAGATTTTTAAAAAATGTCGCTGGTCGATCGTCATTTGGGGAGCGGTAAAGACAACATAGAAATTTAACAGAATTCGTCAGCAAGACCCGCAACCACATGATGTCCATGTTATTGAGCTGTAACGCCTCCATCCTCTGGCAAGCCAGATCCGGCCGCGTGAAGACACACACTCCGCCCTTAAAACGGAATTTCGAATGTAAGTCGTACTCTGAGCAACGAAGACGTGGCGAATCAGTTGACGAATCGACCTGGGTCTCAGTTAGGGCAGGATATCAGGTTTCGCTGTTTGCGAATATTAGTGGACGGCGTTTACAATGATGTCCATGTTATTGGGTTCCAAATGATGTCCATGTTATTGGGTTCCAACGCATCCATCCTCTGGTAAGCCATATCGGACCGCATGAAGACGTAGACTCTACACTCAAAACGGAACCTTTATTGCAAGTCGTATCCTGAACAACGAAGATACGTCGCATCCGTTGACGAATCGATCTAGCCCTCAGTTGGGGCAAGGATATCAGGTTTCGTTGTATGTAGCTATTGGTGGACGGCGTTTACATTCGTATACCCTGATGTTACAAAATGCCATTATCAGTCGAACGTCGACTGAGCCTCCAGAACGAACCGGATTACGTGGTGACGGTTTTCTTAAAGTTCTGTTATTTATCAGAATATTTGCATGATGTTCCCCCTGACATAGTCCCTCCGGAAGATCAGAATGGAAAACTAGTTTACCTCCGCAATTCTTTATCTCAGAAGATACCATCATGAGATTTCTTCGTGTCAGTCCGGGCTCTCACATCCGAAACATACTCGAAATTATCTCCCGACGATATGGCAGAATGTACAGCGTGACAGGGTGGTATCTCACCTTGGGACCGACTGCCACCTAAACCAACCTTTTCTCTAACCGGTCTATCAGCCAAATTCCGAAAGAAATATTGGTGAAACCGATGCCCCTGATGTTACAAAATGCCGGTATCAGTGGAATGTCGACAGAGCCTCGGGAAGGAACTTGATTACGCGATGACGAATTTCTTAAAGTTTGGTTATTTATCATAATATTTGCATAATGTTCCCTCTGACAAGGGCCATATGTGGTGCGAACAAATGGTCTGCTCGCGTTCGCAGTCGAGCCGTACTTTGCTAAAGACGCCTCATTTTCTTGTGCGGTGGTATGCAGTGGTTCGCACGGTCGGTTGACTTAGCACTCTGGTACTTTTTTTAATGATGTTATTTGAAATCGTTTGTTACAATTTGCTGCCTCACATCAAAAATAACATTCATCAAGCTGTTGCTAACATACCTATCGATATCTGAGAAAGAAGTTAACGAAATTTTCAGGTTCGATTAACACAGTGTATTGACAATAACGGAGGACATATGCCTCAAACTATCTTTCAAACCATGCAAACTATAAAATAAAATAAACTTCCTTAAGTGTGCTTGTTATTGAAAAGAGAATTAAGTCGATACGTGCACCCCTCTTTTTTGAATGGAACTTCGAAATCGCTAAGTTACTCCGCTCCATTCCGTATAAACATCTCTGGTGACTTGGTATCTAGATACCGCTATCTTTAGTACACGTCCTATTCTATTCATTTAGTTCACAGTTCTCACGCCATTCATTCAGTAAATAATCTCTAAAGTCAATCATGTCATGCTTGTTCGGGCACCGATTTAGGCCGTTCATGTAAAGTCCGATGTTTGTTGAAGACCGAAGCAAGTCATGTGGTTTCAGCATAGCTAATGAGTCTTTATTGTGCAGAACTAATTAATTTGTTTACGTATTCAAAGGCCATAACCCTGACATAACATCGATTAACATTCAGAGATGTGAATTCAAGCGCAGCGATTAACTGCTCACAGATTGTTTGCATATCATCACAAGATAAGAATCTCTGACATCGTCTACTGATTTCGTGTGACACGAATCTCATGATTCGTTCCTATGCCTAATGGCAGTCGGTCAAGAATGCTTTCCCATTGAGATTGGACATGGCCGTTGGGTAGTTTCACCGCTGTGGTGGGTCATCTACTGGAATTGGTTCAGCTGCGGACGAAATGATGATGTTGCAATTACCTCTGTCATAATAGAGGCCATCTGGACAACATGGGCCCATAAAAAGGTGAGGTGAATGGCAAATGTAACACTCAGGTAGATACGTATTCATTGCTTTCAAAACGATGTTGTTTAGATTATTCAGGGAATGACAGCTATGTGTAAATCGGGGACCACCTAGAAATCTTGTCATTCGAAACTGTCAGAATGATTTTGTGGAATGACATTCAGGTGTCGCATGTGGTGTCATCTTTCACGGAATATAGAAGTATCTCTCGTTTTTCCGATCAATAGAATTTTGAGGGACCATAGGAGGTTGTTTGCTGTGAATCTGAAGTGACTACAAAAGGTTCACCTCAAGATGTTTGCGCATGCAGACATACAGCGAGTATATTCATTCTTTTGTCCCACGCAACAATTGTTGTGAATTAAGTATCAAAATGACATTGTTTCCAAATTATGGAGAAAAAAATTGTACTTATAACTTTGGAATCCATAAATGAATATGTTAAATTAATATTGTAATCCTAGGACAGGTTTACATGAACGTAATCCTCTTTATATTAATATAAAATCCAAATGATTTTATTTAATAGCAAAAACTGCCTTTGCTGACCATTGAAGACTGAGTTATCATGTTTCTTCAATAGTATATTTGTTGCACCTCACTTTATGAAAATACACACTCTGTTCAAAAAATTATAAAGATCAGGCATAGAGACCGGAATTGCAATGAAAGGTCACATAAACAGCTATGATTATTGATCGCGAAAAGTTAC
Organism: Microdon myrmicae; assembly: GCA_963931805.1. Lineage (NCBI taxonomy): Eukaryota > Metazoa > Arthropoda > Insecta > Diptera > Syrphidae > Microdon > Microdon myrmicae. The sequence continues at coordinate 113,810,488 of OZ007502.1, forward strand.
AAAGTTACAAAAGCATCTCTTTCCGTCAGGTGGGTATGGTTGGATTTGATAACAATACTGTTGACTGGAGTCCTTTTTCACTTACTGCAACCGATAGTTTGCACTAAGTTGGAAGTTTACATAAGACTGCTGCAGAGTTTTCTGGACACGCGATACCCTTCTAAATCCTAGTGCGTTAACAAAATAGGTTCCTTAAACGTCTATTCTAATGTGTTCAAATGTAGACGAGGTAGTTTGCTACCATTTACATTCAACGATAAACCAGATATCATGTTTTCGAGTGAAGTAAAACTGAAAGCCTAGCATTAATATCCATATCTGTCAGAAGTATCAAAAATATTACGCTATATACTCTACCATATATGATGCACAAGCGAGCAATGAAACTTCTAGGGAATCTAGGCATACCATATTAAATTCTATCACAGTACATGACATACAATCCAGATCTAGGTTGACGTTAGAGGTAATTTTTTGACGGACTGATTAATATAGGAAAGTGTTTCGCCCTCGAACAGGAGCATAGCACCTGATATCCAACATAATGATGTGGTCAACGCAAGATCAATCCTCATGTATTCAAGACAAGGTGTCTCAACGCTTCGTTATTGTGGTTTCTCACTGTTCATCACAATTTCGAGAAAAAAAAACAAGAAATTGGCTTGATTTTCTCCTTGTCAAGTATTTTCTCGCGAAAACTTCCATTCTGAAAATGGGTATGGGTGGGCACAGCGTGGGAGGTTCTGTCTAGTCAATTGCTCTTCGTAATTTCGATACTCAATCGCAATGACCACATCTCTTGTAGATTGCATATATGTAACTCAACGGGATTATTTCACCGCCAACACGCGATCAAATTATTAACTCCCATACAACCCGTCTCTGATCCCCACCTCGAAAAAAGCTGTACCTAGAGCAAATAATAATATTAAAAATTATGATAAGAGGTAATGAGTTGTATTAGACCGAATAAAAAGATGTATCCTATTCTATAAAAAAATTTTCTCCAGGCGACGAATTATTTCTGCATTTCACGCAGATAATAAAAAAATGTTCTCAGCACGAGAAAATACTACTTTTCTGAGATCAATCCTGGACGTGAAAATGGAAATAGAAGTAACATTAGAAAACGTTGATAAAGTACCATAAAAACCGTATCACCGCGACTTATCATCGGGTGCGGAGGTGTAGTGCTAATTACCATAAGTTTCTATTACGAAAGAGGCAGTGAGAAAGACAAGGAAATCTCATGGCAATACACAAAATGCCATTCTGTCCCTTCCTTCAAACGACGATTCTGTGCTTCTGGCAGCAGACAGAGCCAGAGTCGGGGGGTATATACAGATTACGGCCACAAATAACCTCATACTTCAAGTGCCTGGAGTTTGGCCGTATAACAAAGCAAGGAAAAAATGAGATCGACCGATCGGGAACCTGACTGAGGTCTATAGAGAAAGGGCGCCTAAGAAAAACATGTTTAAAACCACCAAAATGCGCAATGTGCTCAGATGATACCAAAGAATGCAATAAGCAACTGGTAGTTCCAAATGCTCAGCATACATAGCAAACAGTACCAGAATGCAAGCGCGACATTTTACTAATGAATGAGGCATGTTACACGCAACGCCTACCCTTCCCTAATACTCGCCCTTTTGGGGCCACCCTCCACCATTACCAGGATTCACCTTCATGTGAAGCCCCATATGTTGATTAATCCTAATCAACATATCCAATAGAATGAGTACCTGTAAAAGTGCATTAGATCCAAAATGCATACACCGGCAAATCAAGGAATCCAGATACCATATCTGGAAAAAATCGATGACGGTGTAATGATCTTTTTGTCACTCACTTTAAACACGACACACACGTTGGAATCCCTCACTTTAAGTAAAACACTCTTTTGTCTTTAGTTAAACTATTTATTTATTAATAAACCATACGAGGGTTGCCTTTTATATTTCGGGATTAGAGAACAAAAACAAATATTGATCATCGAAAATCACTTTATTGTTTTTCAAAATATTCCCCATGAAGATCTATACACTTTTGCATGCGTTTGAACCAATTGTCGAAGCACTTTTGCCACTCTGATTGAGGTATCTCCAACACATGCATTCTGAATGCAGCGAACCGCTTCTTCAGGTGTCGAAAAACGTTGACATCTCAGTTTGTTTTTTACGTACGGGAATAAAAAGAAGTCATTCGGTGCCAAGTCAGGACTATACGGCGGATGACCCATCAAATCGATGTTTTGGGTGCTCAAAAATGCAGTTGTCGCAGCCGATGTGTGAGAGCTCGCATTGTCGTGGTGAAGAGTGATCCGTCTTCGGCGGTTGGTTTTCCTGATTTCTTGGAAGACAACTGGCAACAAATGGTTGTGTACCACTCAGAATTGACTGTTCTGTGTTGTTCTAGTGGTACGGTTGCGACATGTCCAGTTTTTCCGAAAAAACAGGCGACCATTTGCTTGGAAGTGCTTCGTGCGCGAACAACTTTTCTTGGATTTGGCTCATCTTGAAACACCCAGACAGTCGACTGCTGTTTACTTTCGGGCTCATACGCGTAAATCCACGATTCATCACCTGTCACGATGTCATAGACGTGTTTCGAAGCACCGCGACCGTATTTTTTAAGCATTGCTTTCGACCAATTGACACGAGCCTTTTTTTGGGCAATTGACAAATTGTGTGGGATCCAACGCGAACAAATTTTTTCGACAGTCAAATGTTTATGCAATATTGAATGTATGCTGGTCCCACTAACGCCTAAGGTTGTCTCAATCTCACGATAGGTCACATGACGATCTTCCAATATCAGTTCGCGCACAGCATCAATGGTTTTCGGAACAACAACTGATTTTGGACGACCTTCACGAAATTCATCTTGGAGTGAACTACGACCACGATTGAATTCACCATACCATCGATAAACACTGGTCCTTGATGGAGCTTCATCGCCAAAAATTGAATTGAGGTCATCCATGCACTGTTGCTGAGTTAATCCACGCCGAAAGTTGTAAAAAATAATCGCACGAAAATGTTGACGATTTAATTCCATTTTTGGTCCGAGATGAATCTTTTAAGTTACTGTAAACAACACAAATAGCGCTCGTATGTCAAAACGTCCTGAGTGCGTATAACCTCAAAAATGTCCAACTTTACGACAGAGCTGTCAATTGCCGGATTGCAACACTAGGGTTGCCAAATCCCGAAACATAAGAGGCAACCCTCGTATTACTTGGTCGAATAGGCATTATTTACAAACAGCACACTTCTTTATGTTTTGTATTTTCAACTTATATTAATTCACCACCGTTTGCACAAACTATAATATTATTTTGTATATATATATATATATATATAATAAGCACACACCGGAACGCACCCAAAGTTAGTGAATCATGAAGCAATACTCTGTTTTAAGACACTCAACAGATAACAACTCGAAACTCATTCGATATATTAAAATAACCCGACACACGATTTTTCAACCTCACCACGTTCCTTGCTTGTTTCCAACTCTTCTCCAACAACTCTTGGACGCACCGTCTAGGTCGTAATTCCAAACACAACTCCTCAAACGAAGACCTGTTTTTTCTTCATCCTGAAGATCGAAGGATATCTCTTTTTTTTCTTTCTTTACTTGGCCCTTTTGCCAGGCACTATTTCCTTTCTTTATCTTTCCCGGCTTGGGATCAAAAGCGGAAACACAAAGGGAAAAATCAACAGCGGATCGTGCTAATACACATTTATAATCCTCTATGTTGTTAGGCGCTAAACAAATGTGCAATTCGTTTTATGGTGCCTGTTGTTTGTTTTAGCCGAATCGGCAAAGATCCCTTTTGTGAGAAATCGATACAAAGGCGAATATTTGCCTTTTGTTTGTTTTAACTTAATTTGGTTAAAACGAAAACTGGCGCTGATTGTTTTAATGGTTGCGGGTAACCATTTTTCTAAGGAGTCATAAAATTGCTGACGCGTATTTTTATGGCTCTCATCGATTTTGTTTGGTGGCGGCATCTGGCCAGCACATTTGGCTCTTAGGGGTTTGTGTGGTGAATGTGTGGTTCAATGATTATATTTTCGGATTTTTTATGCGAGTAAATTTAGCATTCAGCTCAATTTACTTGGCATTTAATTGATTAGCGCAAATTGCACGTTTTAGCTTGATTTGCTTGCTATCAATTTATGCGGGACGAGGTGTATGGGGTAATGCTTTGATTTAGCAAAATGTCACATCCTTTAAGTGGATGTTTTTGGCGTGTATCGCCGTTAGTGGTGGGGACTAGCCCCAAAAGGGTAATTTTTATGGGATGGGTGGTTGTGGCCGTAACAACCGCACAAAGAAAAGAATGTGCCACTCAAAACAGAGAACAATTCCATGGTAACGAAGCAATAAGGTATACAAAATATCTTTACCATCGTTGACCATAAATGAACACTTGTGTAAATACAAGGTTCTAAGAATTGTATCACAAGCATCCACACAATCAGGTCTCCTAGATCGTAAACATTTTCAATGTTAGATAAACAAAAAAATGTACTGCAAAGCATACATCTGTTGCGCGGGAAAAATATCTATTGTGCGTGTAAACAATGGATGCATCCTTCGGTCTACACGATCGAAGGAGAGATAATAAGGCGTCTGTGTTCGAACGTCGTCCGATTTGTACATTTTAAAAAGGGTCTGATTCCAAGCGTTGTCCTAGACGGACACAGTGACAAAGCCTGTCGCGTTTTAAATTTTGATTAATTGTAAATTCAAAATAAAAAAACCGGAGTCATGGAAATTTACTTGCCTTAATTAAGGCGAATGTACGGTGTCATGCGTTTCGTTGAAAAACGTAGTTATTAAATATATGCGGGTGTGTAATTGTAAGTATAATATAAAGTCGCAATTAAATAGTTCGTCCCCGTTAAAACCAAGGCAAAGCATGTTTTATTTCTGTGCAATTAAACCTGTGGTGAATGTACGCACATCGTTGACAATTGGTTTCTGTGACTTCCTTAATTGACAAATGTTGAGTGGGTGATAAGTGTATGAAGTGTGTAACAAAGTGTGTGGTTAAAGTGTTTTGTGAATGTTACTTACAGTGTAGCAAACAAATTTGTAAGAGGCGAATAGGGGTCTCCCTAATGCACAGCGATGAAGACAAGTCGCCACAGGCCAAGCAGCAAGCTACCTTACTGGGAAGTCATCCTTTGAGGAAACAAACGTCAAAGAGCTTACATACGAGATTTATCCAGGGAAAAATACAAGGAGTATACCATGTAACCTTCGGCGCAAGGCTAATAACCTTGCCCGTAAAAATAAATTATTATGGAACATTTAACAAGCCTCGACACTTGCTAAATAAGGCCAAGACCGTATCCCGCTTGTAGTGCCCATGACGGTGATAATAATGGTGAGGTGGTTTTAGTGGCTAAAAATCGGGCATGCCTCTGGATCGGTCCAGAGGTATCTTTTGAAAATTTCCACCTTCCTACAAAAGCCAAAAAAAAAACTTCTTCTGACCATACGGCGATTTAATCCTCCTCCCACTCCTCATATCGAAAGAATATGGGAAGCAGCAGTAAACCGCACCAAACTTATAGAACTCGCATTCGAACAGCTTTCAACGGTGCTTGCGTAACTGTCGCCCAGTATAGTCGCTATCTCACTCGGTCATTTTGTCATTGGTAGGTCGACGTCAACCATCCCTGAACCTCTGGAACACTTTTGACCGTGCTGGTCCTACGAGTATCTGCAGAATTGACAACACCGACCGAAATGATTGAAATGAACATTTTTGACGACTTTGAGCAAGTACGTAATTAAATGAAAGTCAATCAATTTAATTGATTAATTTAATTTAACTCTTATCTATTACACTTATTGAATTACACGCACACGACAACAACACACGACGATAGAAGAAGATTATCGCGCACGTTTACTTAATTCCCCGTAAGCAACAAAACCAAGTCATCCGAAATTCTAGAGAATTTTCAACACATAGCGTGGCTTTGTTTTCTCAATATGTCTGGAACCGTTCAGGAATTGCATTCCACTACTATGTGGTGACGTAACACTGGCATATAATAAATTTAATTTTTAAAAGCGCCGTGATTTAAGGTCAGTTATATCTGAACTATTAGAGTTTAAGTCTGTATTTTATACGATTAACACTGTGTACCAGCGTTTCATTTCTTCACTCACACCAGCGTTCCATTTTAAATTCAATTCTATTTATCGCGTTGCTCTTGAAAGCACGCTGAGCTTCGAGAATATTCGACCAAGCTCATCTGGTGTTTAAGTGTAGTGCTCCAAGAACTCCTACCATTTCCCTCCTGCATAAATATTAGCCACTAATCGAATTTCCATCCAATATCATCCATTCATTTCCCCAAATCAACGTTGAATTCAATGTTAAGCAAATTGAACCAAACGTTAAATTGGCGAACGTGGAATTCAATTCCTAAAATCCAAACATCACACAATGCATATCTACACTTGCATCGTATGTACAAACAAACACGTGTTGAACGTAGCAAATGTCCATTTGGTTTGCATACACAAAATAAAAATCAACTCCCAAAATCCGAGGTCTAAAATAAATACGTGATAATCGAAGCAAATGTTCGTTTATCATGCACAATCAAATCGAACACGTGTTAAACGAACCAAATGTCCATTTGGTTTGTATACACACAATCCGGCAATCCAAACTCCACAATGCATATTTCCATATGCATTGTCACCAGATGTATGCTACGATACAACACCTTATAAACGATACAAAAAAAAACCGGCGCGACTGGAATCCGATCCGAGTTATCTTTGATTAAAATTTTATTCACTATTTGAATATTGCTGCATCGAAACTCAAGATTTTTTCCTACAATTAATTACTGACAGGTTTGTAAAATCTTTTACGACCCGCCGAAAACGACTGCAATATCAAACAACCAAATTTTACAGCAACTCTTTGTCTCGGACCCAACAGTTTCAGATTGGGCTTGATTTCGGCCCCTGAACTGCAATCTCTATAATAACTGTCCATCCCATATCTCTCTCATGGACCTAAATTCAAGCCGCCTCTTCTATTGGCTGTTGCTTGTGGAAGCTATTTGAATATTTTGGATCATAATTTCTCCATTTGCTTCAGACGTTCATTCGGTCTCCACCTTACTTTACATTGCAAGTATTATGCCGCTGGCGGCTGGCTAATCGAAGGCGTGTCCTAAGGTCTTCGCAGATTACCGGCTTCCGTAATCGAATTTTACGTACTTGAAATTTACGTGATACGTTTATGTGTGGATGGACCATGTTGCATTTTGCAACACCAGATGTTTTATTATGCACAAATAGACCCAAATTTCCATCCATCCCCATTTATCATAGACTTTGACCCTATTTGAAGTGTAATGTAAACTCTTGTTTGCATTTGCCAGACTCTCTAATGGATAACGAAAACAAATCTCAACAAGGATCTATGATTAGCGGCGATGCGTCCAGAAGAATAAAATGGGGATTAGAAGGCAGTCAGTGAGTAGCGTGTGCAAGAAGAGGATCCATCGAAACAAACTTAATAATTAAAAACTTTTTTTGGTCTCGGCTGCGATACGCAGTTTTTGTCGCTGCGTTTCCGAAATCTGGTAGTGTAACACGAATATATCGTTCTCTGCAGTTCGCCTTTTGATTAGTGTCATCGGTAGTTTCGATAACTTCTTTTAGTGTTTATACATTGACGTTTGCGTGATATAGTCGTCGGGCGCATCCTTTGGATTATCCGAGGGATTGAAGATACACGTCCACGTATTCATCAGAATCTATACCCTTTTCGCAGGCCCCCAGAAGCCCGATGGTACACCAGGAATATAATACAAGCACTAGTGCATGCTGAACTCACCTGAACAAGATGTTTTACCGAATTTGTCGGGAAAATACCTCGACAAGATGAGTGTCCCGTAGTAGTGATCTGCACTACCGAGATTTAGGGGGAGTTGTCATTAAAGCCTTTCCATATTACTCAAATGAACTCGGAAATTGTTCCCCAAATTTCAAAACATCAATTTTAGGTGAATGGACAAACACATGGAATCGTTATTCAGTTGAACTACAGGAGTGTGAAATAGTCTGTTATGTCGTTTACTCTCTAGCGATTGCAATCGAGAGATATTCAGTATCTTATTTTCCGATCGTCTCCGTATTCTTCCTCTCGTTGTGTGCATAGATATTTAAGGGTATCAAACAATACCATTTATGAGCGCATATTATGAAAAGAATCAGTCGCAATCGTGAGACTTAAAATTAGTGGGCATTGATGCTACCTTTTCCTCTTCTTTCCTGCATTGCCTAAGGTTCTACCAAAATGGTGTTGGGCTCATTAATTATAAAATTGACATGAGATACTCAAAACTACGTCCTCCAATATACGTTAAGAGGTGCCTCATACTTCGTTCACGTTTCGTCTCATCTTAGCAGCAGACGCTAAACAAAATTGAAACACTTTTAATACATGTCAGGTCGTCTCACCATTATTTTTCTTGTTCAAATATAAACAAATAGTTGAATATGCAGCCGCCTTACTTTAAGCCTGCCTAATCAGTTAATTACGGGTCAAGCGTTAAAAAGCCTAAATTCACTGCGAAGTCATCAGATCCTTGTCCTCCCCGTGTTCATTTCATTATAGTTGATTTGCCGGTTAATGGTGGCACGCGCAGCGAAAACAAATTTATGTGGCCGCAAATACTCCCTCTTTACGACTCTCAATTCACAAGCAACAATTTCCGGGAGTGTATTCCAAAAAAGACCTACACAACGAATATACGTAAGGCCAAAATATGCCCCACATAGCAAGTCAACTCAAATCAGACGCTGTCCGCATTCGCTCTAATTTCAAATAAGAAATTTGCCCAAATTGCCTGCCACAACTACTGCTATAAAGTCCACCAACGAAATGTCCAATTTCGGCTTTAAGTCTAACAAGATGGACCCCCGGAGTGCAGCCCCCTCAAAAAACATAACCAAAAGTTAAACAACGCCACACAACAAGAACAACAAAAGGTGGCAAAAACAACACATCCAAACAAATAATTTTTAAGTAAATTGTTTATCATCAGAATATTGTGAATATGAAGCACAAGCGATGGTACGCCGTATGGTGGGAGGCGGATATCTGACCTGATGTTATGAGCATAAACAAGTGCCCGCCAACCGGACCGTTGAATATCCGGATCTCAATTCGCGCCCCCCGTTGATAAATATTTGTGCTACGAACGCTATTTGGATGGCTGTGCTTCGATGGATTTCCCAGTAGCCGGCCCTAATTGTTGCATATGCTGCGCCGTGCGGCGCAAATATGATAGAGACGGGTTTATCAAAATTTATGGGCAACTGGGGGGAAAGACTGCAAAATTACATTTGGCCTGGGAGAAGCACATTGGCCAGATACGGGCTCGGTTGGTTATGCGGTAACGAAGGAGCGACCAGATCGATTTCCCTCGCATTCACCGAATACCAAATGGACTTCCGGTGCTATATTTGGAACAAAAATTTAAGGGGATTTCGAGCAATCCATTCCCCAATCAATTAAAGTTATCAGGTCTGGTTAAAGTGTTCGTCGTGGTTAAATGCTTTTGGGAAATTGCTAGTATTAAACGGAAGGTGGATTTTTGGAGATGGTAGCTGAACGAGAGAATACTGGAAGTAGCACATACTATACATTAAGGCAGCCTATTATACTTAACACTGCAGCTGTCAAATGACGGCTGCAATGTAAAAGCTTAGTCTACCTAACTTCTTCATTTCCATGAACTTTAGTTTTCAGTGCTTTTATTTCTGAATATACCTTAACTGATTTAACAAATTGTCAACAGTTACTGAAGATTTTGGCTGAAGATGCAGCTGTCTTTAGAACCCTAGAAAGAGATAACCTTGTTTCTGTTTTGATATATGTTGACGGTCGCGGTGCCGCACACTCTCTTGAGTTTTTTATAATTCCCGTACCAAAAATCATTTTTTTTTTAAAACTCACTCAAATGCCAAAGCACAGTGCAGGAGAAAAGGGGAAAGATGGTATCAATGCATTTTAAGCCTTTGAAGCCTTAAGATTGAAATCACCAAGGAACACGTATACAAGCAAAGCACTTGTGTAGCTCGACTGAAGAACGACTCTTTGTGTTTATCACTCCGTCTCAATGGACATTCACCCGTAGATTGTATAAGAGGTGTGATAGGCGGGCAAGTAGAAGGACGATGGTTCCGCATGTTAAAGAGGCAGATTAAAGTCCCAAAGGACTACGATATCGTCTTGGGAAGTTCTCGCCTCGAATGCAGTTATTGCGAGCTCATACGATTCGATAAATTGCGATGGTAGTATATAGAGACAAATGTCGTATATAGATTTAAGGGGTAAATTTATTTTCATTGAGACATATCCCAGCTTAGGAGAAGAGGTTATCCCATTATTTTAGGTGGCCAGGATCACACCACGGCAGGGGAATCGGAGAATCAAAAGAAAAACGGGATAAGGTTAGTTTCAATTAGAGCGTATGTATCAAAAGGAAGAGAATCTGATTTTTTGCAGGATTGATTGGGTTTTAATAGTAGGTTAGAGGGAGAGTATAGAAGGACTTAAAAGGGGAAATAATGGGCGATAGTTAGGGTCGAAAATTTTTTTTTATGATTAGCTCTATCGTGTTGGAGATAAGTAGTCATTTTCATGTGATGGTATTGTCCCAAAGACGAAAGATCTTGTCAGATTTTTTGGAATAGCATGCTGAAATTATGATGGAATTTCATAGAGGGTTAAAGAGACAGTGATAGACGGTGGGTAGACCTTCCTGTTGAATGAAGAGGTATGCTAGATAAAAAGATTGCGAACATTTCGTAGGTCAGTTGGTTTCTCAATTTATACATTCTGTAGAATTTACGGTTCGCTATGTGGTTTTAACAACAACAGTTATGAGAGGCAAAGGGGGGGGGGGGGTGAGCCTGTTGGATGAGGGGATGTAAAATTCAATCTGGTATTAGGTACATTGGACGAGTAGAATGTTCCTGGATGAGAAGATTTTTTAAGATGAAAAATATGCGAACTGAGGAAATTGGGACCTAGTTTCGAACTCGAAACAAGGGACTTGTAGTAGAGCCAGAACGTGACTTGGGGCGAGCAGTTGGATCATGATTAAGGGAATTTTCATTTAGGGAAGATACGATGAATTTGTGGCATTTTTAACAGATACACACACAAATAATAGCGAGGAACAAACAACACCGAAAGACAAACCGGAAAATCTGAGCATACCCATCAAAGCCGTATATCATATCATATCATCCACATCAGTTGAGTGTACTTGAGAATAACGATCGAATTCGTACACACGACAATGGGCTGATATGTTTAAAGTTTTGTTCTATCTTTTAGCGATACTATAGTCATAGCGTCGCGTCGGTTCGAATCACGCGCTCTTAATTCTCGTCGCAAACGACTATTTTCAGTGAGGAGTACGCTTGTGGTCAGATTTGGGGAAATGTGTATGACTATATCTAGGCTTGGATTGGATTTTATGGAATTAGTTATAATTGGAACATAGGGTACGCCGCAAGGTTTAAGAAGAGAAGTGGGAGTGTGGTCTGATTTATTACGATTATTATTAACTATTTTAGATTTGACTACAGTTGGAGGTTTTTGGTGAATTCGCGGAATTGCAGTTAGATAATGTCATCGTACTGTTATGTTATATATATATATATATATATATATATATATATATATATATATATATATATATATATATATTCTTGGTATATTGTTAATGATGTCCGTGTTGTTGGCCGTCGATTGTTTCCGGTGGTGTCTGGGTTGGGAACTTGTATGTCCCTCTGTCACGCACCATCCACGAATAAACGAAACAAAACCGATGTGATTCACGATAGAGAATCAACGGAATACTTTCTAATGGTCAATTATCATGTGTTGGCAAGAGGTTTGGCCTTTGGAAATGGACTGCTTTGTCGGCCGTAGTCTCGGCCTCTTGGGACTGACTAATAGTGAATCCAAAAAAAAAGGAGTGTTGGGAGGCTGACTTAAACGAGACAAGGACAAATGTGTCCTTCATCTTGTCTCTTGCTTTGGTCATCTTGCGACAACTAAAATCAACCATATCCGTAAGGATGTTGGGCTCGGCTCCAATATATCTGAAAAAGAAAGGTGGGAGGTCCAAGGATTTATGTTTTTTTTTTTACACTATGCACTGTGCAAGCGGACGAGTGAGGATAGTGTGGACAGGGTTAGTTGTTCTCTAACTACTTGCATGGAGGGATGGTGGGAAAGAAAACATACAAGACCGGTAGGTCTTGAATGCGGTAGTAAACGAATATCACGTCTTCGGTGTCTGATAATCTGCGCTTTGTTTGGTGTGTGTGCATATTTATGCCGTCTTTTACTGTGCGGGCGTGTGTGTGGTTTTGTAACAGTAGACCCTATGGGATGGGACCAGGGATCTATTATTGAGGAGAATGTTGTTGGGAAGGGTGCTTTCCTCGTTTTTGTACTGAAGAAGAAATTGGGATTGTCAGATCCGAAGAGATGGAAGGAGAGAAGGGTTCAAGAACGCAATACTCCCGTGCAAGTAGATTCTCGCTGTTCTGAATGCTTTCGAGGTACTTGTATGCCAATTGTAGCAAGTACTCGTCGATAGGGGTAAATTTAATCGTGAATCCAAATTGCATCGCCCTTTGGTACTCTACAGACATTTGCTAAAAGTTTATAAAAATTCCGCACAGAGAAGATTTTGCGTATCCTTCAATTGAAATGGGGTTCCAAAAAGGATGTGGGAATTTGTTTGACAATCATGAAATGCATTTGAAAATAAGCACTCCCTGATGTTGGGATTATTGGGAATTGATTCAATGTGCGACAAACGAACATTTGGTGCAACTTGTCATCCGTATTATTCAATTGGGGATAGTGGCTAGGGTTGCGGGTAGGATTAGGATATTAGGGTATGATTGATAGGTTTTTTTTTTATATAATAATGGGGGGTGAGGGAGAGTAGTGAATTAGGATCACTACAGTACCAATCTTCAGGTACCCGTTATTGTTGAATCAATTTAATGTGAAGGAGCACGATTAAGGAAACCCCTCACTAAGGCCGTTCAACTTACAAAGAATGTTCTCAAAAATGGGGTTAGCATGAGGGATTGATGGCTGGCTGATCGTCGTATGTGCGGATTTATGGATATTGAAACGGATGGAATTGGATAACTCGTGTGTTAGATAAGGGATCTGTTAGGTGTTTTACAGTGTGGGTGCTAATATTGAAATCGAAGATAGACAACTTGGAGTTGACATTTCGTAACATTTGGGAGATGGGTTCGACATGAGTGACATTTGGCGGGGGGGGGGGGGGGGGGGGGTTGAAAAACGAGCGAGGATTACGTATGTTGTGTGCATTTATCTTGAAAGAATTTGAGTTAAGAAGATTGGAACAGGCGATGGAGCCAGAGAGAATTTGGAGAACAAATAAATTATCGGACAGGATTCTGCGTTCTTTTAGGGTTTTCAGGTTAATTAATTTGAGACGGTTGGTGTAAGTGTGGGGGATCAGAGGGTCATCCCGCTCCAATCCACGGAGATTTCAACGTAAGAAACGAGGTTTAATGGTCTCGGTTCTCCGAAAGTGTGAGGAACATACATGACTAGCATATTCGAGCACTGTACGGACAAAGGAAATATGGGGGTGAAAAGTAAGTGTGCCGTCCATGGCACTGATTCTACTCCTACCAGCATTAAATGTTCCCTTTACTTATGGAGGTGGATTTTTCTCCATGTGGATTTCGTCTTGTACCTTCACTGGTACCGGTTCACGAAATTGACCTCGCTCTTAAGTCCAGAGTGCTCCTTTTACAAAATTACGAAACTCGCCGTAACAATGAACCAAAAAGGGAGTGAAACACTAGATTCAATTTAAATAGCTGCTCTTTATTGTCACTAATCCTTTTGATTAAATATGCAATACTATTTTTCATTTTTGATTTAACTTAATAATTGTTCAAAGAAAGCACAATACGATTTCAGTTAATATAATAAATTGTTCGGAACAAGCACAATATCGTTTTGGTTTAACTTAATAATTGTTAAAATCAAGCACAATATCATTCTGGTTTAACTTATTAATTGTTCAAATCAAGCACAATATCCTTTTGGGTTACGTATTAAGTGTTCAATGGTACAACCTCCGCAGGTGAGATAATTCGGACAATGTAAAATATGAATTACTGATCCCTTGGGTCGGCCCAAGAGGGATGTAAATTAACGTGAGGGCGCGACTTGCCCTCACGGAATCCGAACCGAGATTAAATTATTTCGTCGAAGCGATAGGATACCAAAATCCCATCATCGCTTCGATGACCATATTTGGTATTCTCTTTTGCGTTAGATTCGACTCTAAAAGGGGTGGAAATATACACACGATGGTTGCTTTTGCTACTCATCGTGTGCGTCCGCAAGTATGCAGACATTGCATAAGTCCCCCTTTAAGGTTCGCATCAGGTGCGAGTGTATCAATGGCAAAAGGGTTGCAATGTTTACACGATCAGTGGCTACGTAAAGCATTATTGCTGATCGTGTACATTTCGCTGTATATGCTTGCAATCGAACTCTGATGGTAATTTTCCATTTGCGCATTCGATTGCTGGGGCGCCAGCCGGATGCACTCATGTATCAGTCGTTCGATGTGGGCATGCTTGCTCCGGCAAAATATCTTTTTCTGCTAATTTGCGTGCTAAAGAATATCGTGTAGATATTTGCACAGGCAATATTGTTGGTTGGTTGATAAACCAAATTGCCTTGAAGAATATAGCGTTTGATGCCGCTGTAATTTCACTTCAGCGCGACTTAATGTTCACAGGGTTTTTCTTTTATTTAGCAGGTACAGTACAGAAGGTAAGTACAGGCTTTTAATGAATTTCAGGGACTGTTACCTTGTGTACCTGTAAGGTAAGTAGTGGCGTTCAATGGAACTGCCACGGTACTTGTTTCTCTTTTGTTGTATGCCCTATTTGGGGGTTTTTACCTAGGTTTATTGGAAGATTGGTTAGTGGCGTTCGAAGGAACCGCCACAGAAATGTATAGAGACCGGGCGACATAAGGATTGGACAACTCTTTAGACCACCGTTTTACAAACACGGGGGTTGAGTTGACCTTAAAAATAATTTCGTCAATATGTGAAAGGAAACTAAGTTTTTAATACATAAAATACCAAGGTCGCAGATCGATTTGACGATGGTGAGGGATTGGTTAGAAAGAGTGTAGGCGGAAAAGATATGCGTTTTCGTGAAAGGATTATAGACAGACATTTAACGGCATTAAGCTCTTTTTGCAAGATCAAACCGAGAGGTTGTCAAGATCTGATAGAAGTTATGCAGAATCAAGTGGTGACATGGTAGTCTTATAGAATTTTATGTCGTCAGTACAACGATGCAACGATGCTTGTAGTAAGAATGGGAAATAGAGAACCTAGGTGACTCCCCTGAGGGACCCCGGAGAAACGAATACTGTAGAGCGGTTCTTCCAGTAGGAATATATCCATTTTAACAGAATGTGTTCAAAACCGAGGACAAATTAAAAAGTATAAGTTCATGAGAAAGTTTGTCGAAAGCGTTGCTGAGAACGGTTGGAATCATGTCGACCCTTTGCCACCATCTAGGGCTGGCAGTGTGACAGATGTAAGTTGGACGAGGTTGTTGTTTGTTGATCTGCCTGCCAGAAATCCGTGTTGTGTAGGACAAATGAGGGACTTGGAATGAAAGCTTAGCGTTTCATACAGAAAGCGGTCAAAAAGCTTGGCTATATGAGAAAGCTTACCAATAAGGCGATAGTTCCTGGCAGCGTATTTAGGCCCTTTTTTGTGTATGGGAGTAATATAGTAGGTTTTCCAAATGTTGGGTAATTTCCCTTAAGTCAGAGATAAATAGAAAATATTCGTAAGAGAAACTGAAAGAATCGATGAATATTATTTTTTAAGAAGAATGGAACGTATACCATGGGGCTCCTATGTGAATTCGTCACTGAGTTGGAGTAATTTGTTTTCAATCGAGTGCGGATCAATGGAATGAGGCAAAAGTGGGTCGAGGGAGAAGTGGGGTAAATAGTCGAAATACGAAGTGTCGGAGACAAAGGTGTCATTGGTAAAGGATAGTTTGAAGTGAATGGCTAAGAGATTAGCGATAGTCAGTGGGACAGATGAGATTTCCGATTTGTAGGTAAACAAAGTGGGGTAGACATCGGATCGTTGCTTGTAACTGACGATTTGAAAAAGGGCTTTGGAGTCTTTTATTAGGTTAGTTTATATATTGAATAAGTTGTTTTGGTAAAGCGTATTGTAAAGTTTGGAAAACTGAAAATAACATCCGAGAAAATTAGAATAATCGTTAACCGTACGCTTCCGAAGGAGAGTGGCCTACATCTTGATCTTTTTATTGCGTAAGGGACGAAGTTTGTTATTGTACCAAGGGGATGATGAGGTTGATGTTTTATGCTCAGACTAAGGAACCTAGCGCGAGATAGAACTGTAAATTTCTCCGTAAGAGTGTGTAATAGCATACTCTAGAAATGATTCGTCGTAGCCGAACGAGAGTCTACTTAGATAATCATTCTTAAGCCGGGAATATTCTTGGGGAAAAGCGTAGTAGTAGAGATTACTAGGGGGCGCAGACGATAGAGAGAAGTCGAGAAATAGTGACAAGAGAAGAGGGAAGTGATAAGGTATTCCACCCTGCGCCTATGTTCTAATGGCGATATAGAAAGTATTTCCCCAGGCTTTCCAACGAGTGTCAGTGCTCGTTTTTGTACCCTGTTAGATATCACATGATGTTTTACATAGGCATGACCAAATAAGAGAATCGAATTCCCATGTAACGCGAATATAAGCCTTGTCAATTATAGACGGGTTTGAGGAACCGAAGTATGTTTTGCACCTGTTGAAAACCCTAAGAGTTGACTTAATCCATGCGTCAAGTATTGATAGTTCCTTGGCTTTGAAGACGCAAGTGCTGTTTATCTACAGTGGTTCAATATTCTGCTTTGTTTTTGCCAACAGGAGTTGACACTTGGTTACGAAGGCATTCAATCTCACTCAGTCATATACCCCCCCTTGGTATATCTTGCCCGGAGTTCAATGAATTGAACACACCTCCTTGATTGATAAAGTTGTTCGAAAAGGATAGTCCAATGAGTACGACAAATTCAAAGTCCTATCATCATTAAACACCTAAAAAGATCGTTTATTAAAAAAGGGACAGAACAGGTGATGCATACCACTATTATTTGAATACCAGGCAGATTTGACACCATCCAGAACCCCTTGAATTGAGTAGCCAAAAATCGAATTCACTATTGAATCAATGCATCATCAACTCCATAGGATTACAGTTTTGACAACAAGGATTGGTGACAAACTCTGTACAGGTCTTGCGAGTAGCTGACTAGAGTCGCTCATCCTCAGATCTTCTGTAGACTTGCTGCCACGAAACTTATTTCCGCGGTCAAGTAAGACCTCATTAGTTTTCTGATATTTCGAATTATTGAAATTTATACATGCTTCTGCAATTGGTGCAGAAATTGGGATTTAAAACGTGGCTGTCAATTTAATTAATTAATAAATTCTGCGAAGAGAAGACCTAACGTTGGTCAAACTATCGGGGTAGTGGAGCACGAGTTTGAAGTAGTGGAATCCTTTAACTACCTTGGGTCAATAGTATCAGCCGATAACAATATGGAAGAGGAAATACGCGAACGGCTGATCAAATCCAACAAAGCCTACTATGGTCTATCAAGGCTCTTTAAATCCCGAAATTTATCCAGAACATCCAAGCTACTAGTGTACAAGACCATGATCTTACCAGTACTCATGTATGGATCCGAAACCTGGCTGCTCAATAAAAGGCACTCTGAACTCTTAGTCGCGTTCGAGAGGAAACCTTAAGGAGAATTGTTTGCCCCGTATGTGAGGAAGGTCGATTCCGGAGACGCTACAACCATGAGTTGTACGCAATCTAACCTTGAATCTAATATTCTAAGAAAAATCAAGCTCGGTAGACTCCGGTGGGCGAGACACCTAGCTCGAATTAGCGAAGAGGAGCCTGCCCGGAAGGTCCCCTGTGGCAGGATGTATGGAAGGATACAGCGCCGCTAACCTTGTCTGCGATGGGGGGATGGCGTAGACGAGGACGCGCAAAGTCTGGGAGTGCCAAACTGGATGACATCGGCTCGAAATCGGGACCGGTGGAGAGATTTGTTAAATAAGGCCAAGACCGAATCCCGGTTGTAGTGCGATGATGATAATGATCATGATGATGTCAATTTAAACGGAAACAAATTTCGAAAGAACGAAGGTAATAGAAACTGATACAATATGCAGGGGCAAAACCAAGGAATGAGCGTAACTCTGTTACAACATATATTAATTAACTGGAATCAAGAGTATAGTTTGAAAGTCCTTAAGTTTAAGCCACCAAGGTGTTGGCGAGCCCTGTAGTAAAAAATAAAAATATAATAATTTTATAGATTTACGAGTATTTGTCTTTTTTATGAACCTATCAAATATAAATGGTAATTTATTTTTATACATTTATTGAATGATGTTACACACTAACTATACTATCAACAATATAGTCTCCTGTGTGATTCACACACTTTTGCCACAATTTGCAAGCTTTAATATCCCTTGTTCGTAGAAAGATTTAAGGCGAGTTGTTAGCCAATTGCGCATGTGCTCCTCAACTTCGTCATTACTTTCGATTGTTTTTCCTCCAAGTGATTCCTTCAATGGTGCGAACAAAAAATAGTCACATGGAGACAAATCTGGGCTATAAGGAGGGTGTTCGAGGTTTTCCCAGCCCATTTATTCCAATGTATCCCTTATCAATAACACGATGTGATGCCTGGCGTTGTCATGAAGAAGTATGAAACCTCGAATGGGCATATCCTGTCTTTTGTTTCGATATGCGGCTTTTTCCGACTTTGTGAACTGACAGTAGTAAGCTGCTTCGTTCTTCGTGAAGAAAAAAATCGTTGCAAGACTTTTTCCGACTGAGAGTTTCGGTCTTCAATGGGCAGTGTTCATCCTTCCTTCGACACTCCTTATTTGCAATTTTCTAACTATCTATCTACGTCTCATCACATATGACGATACGCTTCAAAAAATTTTCCCTTTCTTGGGGAAATCGATTCACAAGTCTTTCATTGATCTCCGGCCTGATCTGTCTTTGATTTACGGTCAATAACCTGGGAACGCATCTAACAGTAAGTGTTTTAAGGGTAAGATAATCAGCGACAATGGATTGGACACTTCCATAGCTGATACCCACTTCTGATGAGATTTCTCCAGCAGTTAAACGGCGATCACTTTCAATACGCTCTCGAACGTCATGGATGTTGTCATCTGTACGACTGGTCCATGGGCGCCAATCATGACTTTCGGTTTCGATACGCTCTTGACCACTTTTAAATTCTCTGGTCCACGTATACACACGATTCTGAGACAGCGTATCATCACCAAATGGTGCCTTCAATCGAGAAAAAATGTCCGAGGGTCCAACGCCTTCATATATTAAAATTTTTATAATGATCCGTTCCGCAACAAGCGTATGTACCTCTTGCTCGCTTATGGCTATACTGACTACATAATCGACCGCGCCCGTTACCCTATTCTTCATAAACCAAACAACAACCACGCACAAGAATATCTAGTTCGTAACTTGTTGCTAAGCACAAAAGTAAAATTACCGTTTATAATTTATTCATCCTCATAGATAGACTTATTTATCCCATAACAAACTAAACAGTTACAGAAACTACAAGTTGAGTTGAATTGCCTTTTAATTGTTTTATTATATGATTGTCGAGATTGAAATGCTATAGTTCACGATAATCTGAGCTTTGTATTTCGGTTATAAACTAAAAGTGCAAAGAACTTATCGACTTCGGTAGAAGAAGCTACAATGCGCATATGAACTAAATGAAAATAAAATCAAAAGTAAACGACGTCTGTTTTTTACAAACAAACAAATCCAACCTGCGTTTAAATAATGTAGTGTATGCAGCAAATAATAAATTAATAAACCATTTAGCATATATGAATAACAAAAAAGGACTAGTCATCTTGAATACCATACAACGAAGGCGAATCCGATGTATTTGTTTTGGTACGACTGATCCAGTGAGAGCAGCACCCTTCCAAATCAATTGACTGTATGAAATTCAACGAGCAAAATAATGAGTAATACATACTGCAGGCATGCACGTGTACCAAGAAGTCATTTGGTATTTAATAATAAGTGGCGCCAAGTGGATTCATGACTGTAGACTTATTCGCATACAAGATATCAAGCTGTGCAGCTCTGTGAAATGTAATTCCATGCTGAAAGACCTTTATTTAGTACACTATCGGCATGCCACGTCATCGTGTTCCCGGACAGCTTCTCCAACCAGCGTCAGAGTTAAACCCAATTCCAGTGGTATGCTTTAGTGTCTCTCGTATCCTCCGTAAGTTACTAGATAAAACACCACCCAGAGAACATTCGCCTTTTGTGCCCCAATTGGTCTCCTCGGGTTCAGCTGTGTTCAAACCAATTAATGCTGCCAATATGGAGCAACAATTGTCCAAGTGTCAGTATCGATTTAACATCGCTAGCATTAGTTAGCGCAGTCAGTCATTACTGTTGCTCACCAGGCAGAAAATAGAGACACTGTAAGGTTTCTCTAAGAACATGGAGGTGGTTATAATGCCACCCATCGCCTTAGGCGATGCTAAGCCAGCTGTACAGCCTGCGTGACTACAAGTATTATTGCCCGGCTCGATGGATTCGCATATCATCCCAACATCGTAGCCCAACCAGACTACGAACAACTCTATGATGCCAGTGGCATTTGGCGATACCCTTGGCATCTCGTGTTCTCTCTTTACTGATAGTATCTACCGCCCTAACTCCTGCTTGAATACCAAGAACCTCTAATTACTGCGAGAAATTGCAACCGCAGTCTTTTGTTTTCATTTCAATTACCACGTGACACGAAACCTAATATCGCATCGGTTCCTTCTGGTCAGCTTTTAATTGGCTAAGAAGGACAAAACGATAAGATACCGACTTAACTGCGGTAGCCGGTGTGTATCTATATTTCTGACTGTACTTGAAAGACGTACGAGAATAACACCGAGAAGAACAATACTCCAACTTCGTGAGCGGTAAGTCATTTGTGGTTTGCAGATACATAGCAGATAAATAAACATGAGACTGTTCGTTTTAGTTTCTGGTCGAATGCAATTATGGTATTTACTTACTTACCTCTTCGGGTCTACAACCGAGAGCCGACCGCTAACGCATAGAATCTATTAGATATAATAATAATAATTGCAATATATGATTTATAAAACTATAATTGGTAGCAGATCGACGTCGACCTCAAGACGTGCAGTTCAGTGAGCAGTAGGTATTTAATTGTCACGGTGAAATGCTACGCTAGTCTTGCCGTTCCTTAATGGATTTCTTTCTAGTCGTTGTAATTGCAATTTGCTGTATCACCTGTCCGTGGTTTTGTTACCAGTAGCGGTTTCCCCGCTCTTTATGTGCGAAGCCAATGAGATTCATATTATTTGTACTAAAGTGCGGATATTTACTAGCTCCTTAACCGGGATTTCATATTGGCCCCCACTAGACGCATGTTTCAAAGATCGCGATTTCGAAGTAATATCAATCAATGTGATACTACAATATGTCCACATCTCCAACCCCGAGGGATTTTCGGGAATGGTTCCTTTTTGTTACAGTAGGTTTCCTGCTCATCGGGGGCTGTCGAGTTTAATTTTACCACGACGTCAGTGCAGCATCTCCGCAATTATCCTTACATCCAAGGACCCACAATTCTCCGTAAGAATTTGCTGTCGAGCAAGGTAAAGAGATTATAGTGAGCTTTGTAAGTTTCGGAACCACAGGTGTAAAAGCAAAGTCCAGTAAATTGACAGTTGCGGACATGTTTCGGGATTTGAGAAAAGAGATTCCACAAGGCTTTCTTGGATTATAGTAATGCAGTGCTGGGGTATTACCCGTTACTATTTTCGACATAAGCTGAAAGATTTTATTATTTATTTAAGCATGGTATGATAGATAGTATTAAATTAAAATAAATTAATTTGAAGATGAAATATTAATTAAAATCGAAATCAATTTAAATAGGATTGCAAAATCAGTAAATAAATATGTAATCAGTTAATTAAAAATATATAAATGCAAACCAAAGAATGGAAGTTCGAAAAGATAAGAGAGAAGAACAAAGCTAGAAAAGGAGAAGTCAAATCCGAAAATCAAATATGTGCAAGGGAAAATATAAAATAAAAACAAATTAAATGATTAATGACAGAAGTCAAAAAAAAAACAAATAATAAAGAAAATAAATATTAACATTAATACTATACTAACAAAATAACAAAATCGTTCATCACAGGCTCTTGGTCCTCTTCGACTTTTTCAGAGATCTCTATTTATTAGAACACTGAGACGCTGGATGTTGATGTTGTGGAGTCAGGTTTAGTTTAAGGTCATCTTGTTGTCGGTTGGGAAGCGGGGTTCGTACTGTGGGGTTTCTCTATTCTACATGAGAACCAACCCACAATCTCAACCATAATTTCCACCTTATTTCGACCGCTTTCAGCGCGTCATACATACCCATTTCCCTTATATGCTATTCACCTGAAATACATGTTTTCCCCAAGGACGCATAGCTAAGTTCATTATCCTATGCAGACAATGCATAATTGAGTTTAGCTACTATCTTCGCCATACGGCAACACTATTGCTCTAACCATGGGATTTCCACCGGAAATTCCATTCGTATTGGTTAGCAACAACCAAGTCAAACCAAGCGACGCGGTTGCAGCATCATCCATTGGCTTGGGTATTTACCAACATTCCATAGAGTTTTTCCCACGGTATTAATTCCCTAGCCGATTCGGCATCCTATTGACTTTTCCCAGATCACCCATTCGCTTGGGAACAACGATCTCTTTTTGCAGGTGAATAGCATCAGCTAGGTCCTCCTCTCCTTCGCAGTTCTGTCTTTCCACGGTTCAATGCGCTCTGACTACACCACAGCCCTAACATTGGGTCAGTAGGTCATGTCAGTAGCTGCATTTGATACCAACACACACAACCAAAGCTACCTCGAGATCACAGCACATCGTGTTTCTGTTCTCTCATTCTCCACGTCCGTCAATTACCAATTAACAGAAGTTACCCACACTTCGACGAGCGTGAGGTTGAGAGAGCGGAGGCGTGGTCTCTTTTGGTTGTCCTGTGTGTGAGTTAGTCGCTATCCAATCTCCAGCGTGTGCAGTCACGCCGCCGTTTAAAGCAATCTTCGTACCTCGCGAGACAGTTTTTAAAGAAAATCGGATTACAATTAAAACATTATTTACGAATGGAGACGTGCCGTTAAATCAACCGCGAGTTAACACTTAATAATCAAGTACTTCATAGTGCGCTACTTGAATCGAAACGCTATTTATATTCATCGCTATATTGTGCAAAAATAAAAAGCAAATAAACACGTATATAAGTTCTGCAATTTAAATCTAGTGTTAAGTTATAATAAACATAAGTTAAACCAAATCAAATAAAAAAAATCACCAAAAATAAAAACAACTCCTAAACCAAAAAAGAACCACAGTGAATTTTTTATTTATTTTCTCTTGGATTCACGGCGACAATTTCGTCGAAACATCGTTGGGGATAAAGTGAATACTGGCCATACGTTGGCAACAATACTTTCTACACCCACAGTACCACTTATTCGCCCGCTTGTGAGCCAGAAATCGCAGACCCACCAACCTGATTGGCTCGGTATAATTGCGAGGCAAGGTTCGTAAAACAACAGATATTGTCCTGTTTTACACAAAAATCTAATTAACTTAAATGTAAGAAAAATACTCACTGTTACGCTGTTCTGTCGACAGCCATCCTAGTCGGAAAAGAAAGGAGTGGCGAGAGGCCCGACTTAAGCGAGACAAGGACAAATGTGTCATTCATCTTGTCTCCGGCTTCTGGTCATCTTGCGATAACCAGAATCACCCATATCCTTCAGGGCGGGGGGTACCTAAGGATAGTGTAGACAGAGTTAGTTCAAATATTCTCTAACTATTTGGATGGAGGGATGATGGGAAAGAAATCATTAAAGACCGGTAGGTCTTGAGTGCGGTAGTAAACGCAGATCACGTCTTCGGCGTCTGATAATGAACGCTTTGGTCAGTGTGTTTGTATGACTGTGTCGTCTTGTACTGTGCCTGTGTGTGTGTGGTGTGTTAGCAGTAGACCCTATGTAATGGGTCTCAGGAATCCTCTATTATAGAGGAGAATGTTGTTGGGAAGGGTGCATTCTTCAGTTCTATACTGAAGAAGAAATTGTGGTGGTCGGATCCGAAAAGATCGAAGGAGAGAAGGATCAAGAACGCAAGATCATCATCGTCATCATCGGCACTACAACCGGGATCTGGTATTATTTAGCAAGTCTCTGCACCGGTATTCAGTCCATATCCGAGACTTGTTAAATTGTCGGTAATCATTTGTTTTTCTGTGCAAGGTTATTAGCCTTGCACCAACCTTACTCAGGATGTCGCTGCATGCATTGGTTCACTACTTGGCGGGTGCCAAAGCAGCTATCCAGGGGTGTAACGTGGAGACTGCATGTTAACGTGGATTGAACAGGGATAAGTCGTCCTGCCATTCGCCGGGTTGAAAGCAGAGACTTTTCCCTGTATGTATGTAAGTAGTCGTTCTGTTCACCACAATAGCTCAAACTGGACCCGCGACAATTTGCTAAAGTAAAAGTTAAGGTTTTTCCTATCTTCACAACAATTTTAAATAAAGCAAAATAAGTTATTTCTCATTTGATGCGACAGTTATACAATAAATTTGAAAAAAAAATATGGTACCATAGTTTTCAGACAAGTCATTAAATTTTCTACGACAAAGTGTGGATATTCTTTGTGTGAATAAGCCTTGTGAGTACGGCGTTTAGAATATTATCACAGCTCGCCCGGGTTGTCGTAACAGGTGACTAAAGGACGAATGGTAGGTGGGGTCCCAGCGTCTTGTCGCCCGGTGAAATAACCCTACATCAAGCTATACGATCCGTGAAATCGTCGGGAGAAACTTCTAGCCTTCTTTCGGAGGTTGGCGGATGGACCGGTTCGAGAAAAGTTTGGTTTAGGTAGTAGTCCCAAAGTGACACACCACCCCGTCACGCCACGCTGTACATTCTGCAATATCGTCGGGAGAAATTTTCAACTATGTCTCGGATGTATGGCTGATGGCCCGGACTGGCATGGAGGTAAGTCATAATGGTGGCTTCTGAGATAAAGAATTCCGGATGTACACTAGTTCCCCATTCAGATCTGCGGGGGGGGGGGGGGGCTATGTCAGGGGGAACATCATGCAAATATGTTGATAAATAACCGAACTCTAAGAAATTCACCATCGCGTACTTAGGTTCGTTCTCGAAACTCTCTCGACGGCTAGAACCAGACACGCTCGCAAATAGGCGATTGATAACGCGAAGAAGGCTTACAACGACATAGTGGCTTCAGTTCGAATTACACGTTCTTCACTATCATTCCAAACGCTATAGGGCACTGGTCACAAATTACGAACCAGCTGTGATCGCGCCGGTACGGTCTTCGATGCGGGATGTGAGGTACCACCCGCCTATTATTCAAGACATTCTACGTGGACTGGACTCTAAGAAGACAACCGGCCCGGACGGAATACCATTAAGAACTGTGTTCCAGAACTGTCGAAGGTTCTTGCCAGGCTCTTCCGCTTATCTTATGCACGGAGTACATTTCCTGCCTGCTGGAAAATCGCTCGAGTTCAGCCAATTCCAAAGAGGGGGAAAAAGTGTCCCCCACAAAATTACCGACCGATAGCGTTACTGTCTTTGTTGTCTAAGATGATGGAAAAGTTCATCAATGCCGAGTTAATTAAGTATTTGGAGTGCAACGGAGTTCTGAATGATCTTCAATATGTATTCCCTACGTATTTGACACTTATAAGCGATATGTGGACATTTGCGACTGAGGGGCATGGTGAGTCAAGACCGGTTGCATTGGATATCCGAGGCTTTTGACCAAGTCTGGCACGGGGCATTACTGAGTAAATTTCGTTCATACGAACTTTCCCAGTAGCTTTGCGACTGCACGAAAATCTTCCTCCAACATCGACGACGGCGAGCCTTCAGATCTGTATTCTGTTAATTGCGGGGTGCTTCAAGGTTTTATATTGGCTTCAACCTTGTTTTTGCTTCACATAAATGATTTATTGGAATCAAAGGGAGCGATCGACCGATTAGTGCATCAACATCACTTCAGCTACGGTGTATCCAGATCGACTATCTGAATCGGGATCTGGATAAGGTCCTGCAGTGGGGAAGGGCCAATCTCGTCGACTTCAATGCAGCGAAGACACAATATACAACATTCACGAAGAAAAGTGGATCATCGGTTCCGCAGCTGATGATGAATGGCCGGGCCCTCAAGGCTGGGGAAAGTTTGAGATTGCTCGGCGTCACGGTCTGTGGGAATGTATCATGGCATAAACACGTGTCGAGTATCGCCAGGTCAGCCTCAGGAAAACTGAGTTATCTTTTGAGAGTCAAGAAATATTTTTCTCCGGCCCAACATTTTCTTCTGTATACATCCCAAATTAGACCGGCGCTCGGATATTGCTCTCATATTTGGAAGTCTGCTTCTAAGCATAATGTCGACTTTCTTGACAGCACACGACACTGCGCTGAAGTCGGGACGACAGTCGCTTTCACATCGAAGGTACGTAGCTGACCTGTGTCTGGTTTATAGATATTACGAAGAAAGTCTGAAAAGTATTCATGAAGATAGCAGCACTCGCCAATAAAATCTAGCGAATGTAGTTGTGCATCTTTTGACAGTTAGTCACCAACATTTCAAACATTTTGGAAGCCTAGTTTTTATTTCACAGTCGTTTGAGTGAGTCGATATGAGTGTTTTTGTGAAAATGGACAAAATTGAGTATCGAGCTGTCATTAATTTTTTGTTTTTGAAAGGCATTACACCTATGCAAATGAAAGATGAGTTAGACTCTGTGTACGGGAACTCTGCACCATAATTTACCACAGCGAAATTTTGGGTAGCTGAATTTAAACGTGGCCACGAGTGCTTGGGAGACGATGAACGTTAGGAACGTCCAAAAACTGCAACAACTGACGATAACATTGCTAAATTCACCAAATGGTGCTAGACGACCGCCGAATTAAAGTGAGAGAGATAGCAGAGGCTATGAAAATGTCCAAAGAACTTGTTTGTCACATATTAAATCAAGATTTAGGCATGAGAAAGCTGTCCGCGCGATGGGTGCCGCGTTTGCTCACGTTAGTCCAAAAACGTGCTCGAGTGAACATTTCCAACGCTCAGTTTAGGCGCAATAAAACCGAGTTTTGGGGCCGATTAAATACTGTCGATGACACTTGGATACACCATTATACGCCCGAAACAAAAATACAATCAAAACAGTGGACTGCAAACGGGGAATCGGCTGTTTTTTCGGCTGGGAAGGTGATGGCGACTGTTTTTTTTTTTTTTGCGATAGTCATGGAGTTATCTTAATCGATTATTTTCAAAAAGGAAGGGAAGGAGCATACTACGCATCATTACTTGACCAACTGAAGGGAGAAATTGCAGAAAAGCGGGCACATTTGCAGAAAAAGAAATTCCTGTATTACCAGAACAACGCCCCGTCTCACACCTCAACGTTTGCCATGGCGAAAATCCACAAATTATGGTTTGAACTGCTTGACCATATGCCTTACTCACCAGATCTAGCCCCAAGCGACTTCTTTTTATTGCCTAAACTAAAAATTGCGCTCGGAGGACAGAGACTTTCGTCAAATGAGGAGGCAATCACCTTCGTGAACAATTATTTTGCAGAGAAAAACGCCGAATACTATTTGGACGGGTTAGAGAGATGGGAGCATCGCTGGGAGAAGTGTGTAGAGATACAAGGAGGCTATGTCGAAGAATAAAAATAAGTTTTAAGAAAATGTCTTGTGTCTTTGTTAGGTCAGAAACTTTTCAGCCCATCCTCCTAGCACATCAGATGTGTATATATTAAAAAGATACGATGCAGTTACTGTGCCATGCAGGAGACCATTTATGGCATTAAAAACTCTGTCGTTATAAATTTCCTATCTATTACGACGAATTTTTGGTCGTAGATCATTGACGTGATCATCTTTACTAGATGTGGAGGAAATTCATGTTGAATGAGTTTATGTAATACTCCATCGATCCAAATTGTGTCGAAAGCTTTCTCGGTATCTGCTAGACAGACAGCTGTACTTCTTTTTACGTTTAAATTCCAATTGATGACCGAGACCAATTTCGTGACAAAATGGACTGCCGAATGGTTTCTTTGAAACCCGAACTGGTTCTGGGGTATAAATTTCTTTTGTTTACATTCGTGTAATATTGATTTACTAATAACTACTTCAAGGATCTTCCCGATATTAGGCATTAGACTAATAGGCCTATAGCATGACAGATCAGGATTGTTTTTTTTTTAATATTGGTGTTCTGTTCTTGTAGGGGTTTGGTTTCAGGAAGCGTGTCTCCTAGTCCTTATAAGGAGAAGGTGATCTCTTGAAATAGACCGCTCCTGAAAACTCGCCCTACAAAGGGGTCGTCACTGTACTTGCTCTGATTCCAGAGGGAAGAGCAACGTGTTTGATTTCGGCCTCCGTCCTTGGTTTCACTTGGTCTTCCGTGGGGGGCAGGTGATACTTCACTAAATCAGTCAAGTTAAAATGAAACAAGTTGATTCACGTATTTTATTTCCAAGTGGTTTTTATTTTTCAGGATTCCTCTATTCTTCTATTTACAACTTAGATATTCGCCTGGGGTACTTCCTCCAGGGACAAGATATGATGTTATACTGCGGCTCTACTTCAAATGTTTGTCCTATCGGGACTATTAATTTGGTTTAACTGCGGCCCGGAGATCACTTACCCATTTCCTTTATAAAGGAAAACAAATCGAAAATTGTATCCCAAAAATACACATTTTCGTACAACAATCTCGATTTTTGGATATTTCGAGTGAGATGTTGTGTTTACATAAGATAAGAATTCAATTTCTTGAATTCTTTCGAAACTATTTCGCAGATGTGGGAATGTATCTGCTTTTGGTTTTCTATTTGTTTTTCACAATGGAAAATTTGCAGATAGAGATAATGATCTCTGAATTTTTGGATTTCGATGATGCCGTGGGGCAAATGTGAAACGTAAACGAATATTAGATTCGTTTATTGTGGATTTTAATTTTAATTCGGATTTTGGACTAAATTATGCCGTGGGGGCAAATGTTAAGAATTTTGGATCATGTTTGGGTTTTTGTGGTTTTTGATAGGATTTTACGTTTTAGCGTATTATTGCTGGTATTTGGATTAGGAATGGGGGAAAGGGGTGGTAGGGCTTTTTGGAGCACTACATTGGATATACCTTCGCTCTTTTCCAATGATTCGGGAAGTATTAGTTATTTAAAACATCATCACTCCATTGGAACTCGTGACGTGACGGGCCGGGAAAGCTGTGGAACTTCTTCTTCGCGCGTGTTTTTCCGGAGCGTTGTAACCTGCAACTGTTCAAAAAGAACTGCAACTGTTATTTGGTGGCAACTCGGGGCGCCGACGGCGCAATAGGTTCGCCTGTCCCGAGGGAAGCGTAATAATAAAATAATAATAATAATAGGTTGTGGGGGGTACGAAGTCGTGGTGCCGGCGTACGGCACTGGGTTCCACTTCGTCCCACGAATTGTTCGCTGGTTGGTGCACTGCTGAGAGATCGAAACACTGGTCGCACAAGTGAAAGGTATAAAAAAAAAACACCTAGGAACTGCCGCTTGGAAATAAAATACACTGAGTACTGTCTATTTATTAAGAGGTTACTTTATTGATTAATCAAAACAAAAAAAAACATGAACCGAAATTACACTTAAATATTTTAAGAGTTCACAATTCTAATTTCGACATCTAATACATTTTGTAGTTATGTAAAATCAGACTCACTGCCCGCTACTATAAAAGTGTTAATATAGATAATTCACGCGTTATTCACCGCGTTTTAATTAGAGACGACACTCCGGGGGTGATAAACAAGACTCTGGACTAATGCGTCCCCGCGGCGCCATGGGGAGCAGGAGAAGAACCAACCGGCGTGGCTGGATGTTGAAATACGACTCAGCGATGTGAGTTCGCTGGCAAAGGAAATTCGACCAGTGGAACTGGATCTCTTAATTTAAGGACGCATTTCCCATCCCAAGAGAAACGTGAAGTCTTTCTTTGCGGGTAGGTAACCGGATCTCATAAAGAAGGTCATGGTGATATGCATGTATGTGTGCACATTGGTTTTTTCATGGGACAAGGCCATGAGGGCAAGCTGAAAAATCAAAAAAGATAATGGGCATCAATGATATGTGAGGTCGGTTAAGTAAACAAGCCGTATCTCATTGGTTACTAATGGACTTCTGTTTGCTCATGCCTCGAGGTCATGAGAAGCTGATCCGGAGGTATTGGACGATAAAGAGATCGCGTAGATCATTGTCTATGATGTGGATTGCAGCTGTATTAATAGACAGCAATGCATCGTGGACGTGGTGCTAATTGGTTTCGGCGTATTCACTGATGATTGGTGTTTATGGCATCGCTGCCAAGGGTAAGTACACAATTCCTATTTGCATTTGCTTATGCTATAGGATTGGGTTTATGCGTTAAGACGCAAGATGTGTATATTTGCTTTTGTCCCTTGAGTAAAGGTCGTCAGCCAATGTGTATGTAAAGGAATTTATTGTACACATGGTGAGGCTGGGAATAGGCGACGCAATGTTTATTATCCCTGGTTATGATGGTTACATTATATGTGAACCAAATTGTTTCGTTTTCAGGAATTCATCTAGGAAAAATGCATATGGTAAGATTGGGATTTGCCTGACAACCGAAGGTGCCGAATTGGGCTTGGGATTTATGATAAGTTTGGACCGAATTCTTGTAGGAAATTTGAATGCGAATTAATGCATGAAGGTAAGAATTCGCTTCCAGGAGCTTTTAGATAAGTACATTAGGTACTTGATGCGTGAAGCATTTACAGGTGCTAATACGATTGCCTTAGCGGAAAACTATGAAAGTTGTGTTGTAGTTATGGGGGTTATTCGGGTAAGTAGACAGTGGGGTTTGGCGGAACCGCCACGAGGTAATAATAATAAATAAGAAAAATAATCCGAAATTTTAAAAAGACCTAAAAAAACTCGAAATCGGTGCGACTTTTACTAAAGTTATGCTTTGTTATCTGTGATAGGTTTTGATGTGGGGAATTACCCTCGAAAGGTTACACGCTATTTACGAGACACCCGGTATGCTTGAAGTGAATGCAGTTTCTCGACAATGGTTACGTCTAGGCATTGGTGAGTAATGTAGTGATTCTAAATCACTACCCTTTTCCAATTACCCATAATCCTAATCCAATTCCCATAGTGAATCATATGAGCGACAACTTAAACCAAAAATTAATTTGTCGCATATTAATTAAATTTCCAAGTACCCCACATCCCAATCCAATTGAATCATATGCACGACAAATTTAAACGAAAGTCCATTTGTCGTGCATTGATTCAATTCCCTATAACTATGAAATTATGAAATATTCTAAATGCATTTCATAATTTCTCCTTTGGGAATTTATTCAAGTAAATTCATATACACTTCCAAGAACCCTATACCTATAAGTGCTGCTATTGCACAGAAAATAGCACCAGGAGTGCCACCATAACAGTACCAACAGCAAGTGCCACAAATGCAATACACACAACCTGGTAATGTGCCACAAATGCATCATCAACCTACCCAACATATACAACCACCAATCCATCAACAACCTGTTCACCAGCAGCCTCCGCCACAAATGCATCATCAGCAACCTGTTCATCAACAGGCACAACCGGCTGGTACGCATCCAGAGTACAGGCCACATCAAAATGTCCTCGATACTTCCAATATCCAAGGAGAAAAGGCCCATATTCAGGAACATATCGAGGTTCCAATTGATACGAGTAAAATGAGTGAACAAGAACTTCAGTTCCATTATTTCAAAATGCATGACTCCGACCACAACAACAAACTAGACGGATGCGAATTAATCAAGTCCTTGATTCATTGGCACGAGAAAAGTAAAGACAGAGCTCATGGACACAGCGGTGCCGAAGCGCACCAAGAAAAAATCTTCACGGACGAGGAATTAATCGCTCTAATAGATCCCATTTTAGCGATGGATGATACTGGTCACGATGGGTTCATTGACTACCCAGAATTTATCAAGGCACAGCAAAAGGCATCAGCACAGGCAAAGGCAGAAGCTCCCCATTAGCGTTTCCTGAAATTGTTGTTTCCACTTTGAATACCTAATTGTAAACACAAAAACAAAGAAATGAAATATACCAATTGAAACACACAAAATCTTACTTGTGCTTCTTGGAATTTTTAAATAAAATTTTACCCAATCTCTGTCATCACAGAGTATAAAAGGGCGTGTGGAGGCTATATTTTAAAATGTTAATTTTAACCCTTACCTCCTTTGGGGTTATTCTTCTTTGGTGAGATCCGATCGTCTTCTGGAGTCCAATATTGAAAGGCGATTTTTTCTTTGCGGCTAATTCCTTTTTGGTTTATTAAAATTTCTACTTTATAATCCGGTTGATTGGCGGCCAAGGGTTCGCCCATCAGAACTTGACTGATCACGAAATTGAAAATGATCGCCGTTTTATTCTTTTTTACGTTGAGATTGGTAAACGTTTTTAATACAAAAATTCCAAGAAGCACACACAAGATTGTGTGTGCTTCAATTGGAATTGTGTTGTGGGAATTGATTAAAGGTTTAGTTGGGTAGGTTCCTGGATGGGAAATCATGAAATGCGTTTTGAATTAAGCATTTCATGATGTCAGCATTTTAGGAATTGAATCAATGTGCGACGATTAACTTTTGGTTTAATTTGTCGCTCATATGATTCAATATGGATTTTGGCTGTAAGTTAATGGGAAGTATTGGGGATTTGGGTGGGATTATTGGTAATGTTGGTGATTTGGATGAGAGTGGCGATTTAGAATCGCTACAGGCGGCACATTTTGGATTCGAGATCAGTCGGGATCCAGAGACCGAGGCAACGGCCGCAAATTGAAAAATTAAATAAATAAAATTAAATCGCATTTTAATTTGGCAACCCTAATGGAAAACACCCCAAAGGAGGTAAGATATAAAAAAGCAAGCAACTTAAAAATATAAAATAATAATAAAATATAACCTCCACAGTAACAATCTGAGTGAAATAGTCGGAGGAGGAAATTTGGATAATAAACTTACACTTAAGAATTTATAAAATTGTACTTATTTACAAACTTATATTTGTAGGCTCATAAATAAAGCCTTGTACTTAGAAAAGTTATACTTGCAAATATAGGGCTTGTTTTTCTTAGAATCCAATAAACGTTTTTCTTGTAATAAGAGTTTCTAGAAATCGAAAATGAAGTATCTCGGCAATACAATGTATTAGTATAATAAAGACCATAACGTTACGTATTTTCTCATAATGGTATTGCGTAAAGTAATTTGTGAAGTCTCTAACTAGTAATGGAGCTTGCATTCGGACTAAATAATAATTTATTCATTGCACTTATTACCTTAGATATGTATAACCGAATCGAAAAGAATGTATAACATAATTCCGCGTTCCGTAACTTATACATAAATATTATAACTTACGTAACATTCCGATTATAAAATGATAACAAGGTAACCTGTAAAAAACATCACTCCAAATTATAATCCAGATTCGAACCGATTTATCACTAAATGATAAATGATGGTAATTTAACTTGGAAATTATCGTGACGGTGTTTCCAAACAATTTGCATCTCATTTGGAATTTGAAAATGTTTGGGAAAGTATTATAATTGCTGCGATAATTTTTCGCTGTTCAATCTGAACGATTAATAACGACGTGAGTTTTCCTGAATTTACGGCATACACAGCTTTCCAAAA
Organism: Microdon myrmicae; assembly: GCA_963931805.1. NCBI lineage: Eukaryota > Metazoa > Arthropoda > Insecta > Diptera > Syrphidae > Microdon > Microdon myrmicae. Next base: position 113,844,635 of record OZ007502.1, read on the forward strand.
GGATAACACCTAGAACTTTTACCTCAACTCTTCGAATCTTGAATCGAACAACTCCGCCAACAGTTTATGCGTGAAAGTTACGCCAACGAGCAGTGGCAAATTTCGTATCGTCAAAATCTCCTTTTGTACACGCGTTTGTGTAAAACAAACAAAAAAATTCTGCTACAACAAAATTGAATAAAATTACAATTTCGTTTAGGAGTTTACGGCAATAGAAAGTAAGGATATCAAGGTGAAACCTTGTTGGGATGGATTCAAGATTAAGTTCAGGCGACGTTAATCTGTTCAGAGGATCATTCGTATCTGAAGGGAGATGAATATTTCATTGCATCTGCTCCTGGTAAAAGGAGGCTGTTAACTTTTGTTAACGGATTAGTTTGAAGAATTGCTTTTAGTTCTAGAATTATCCTAATTGATTGCCGCTCACGTTTTAGTCAACTCCGCTTAGTGGCTTGTGTACAAAGGGATATTTGTATTCCACTTTTGTGGGATTAGAGAGGACATCTTCAGCTAGACTTAATTAAAAGTTACAGGACATTGAAAGACTACTCGAACAGGGAAAAGGGGAAACAGTAGGCTAGGGTATGTCCAATCAGGTAATGAAATAATTTCATAGATATTTTCATGAATTTCTAAACCAAATTCTTGTAATTGTTTCCTGAAAACTGAGGTAGTTGGGTTTCACTAAATGTTGAATATCGAACAATTTTCACAACTGCAAGAACAACTGAAAGTAAAAGTACAAGTACAAGTATAACTACAGGTACAAATATGTTACAAGCACAATTGAAGGGCAAGTATTTCAAAACAAGTAATTTAGAAAAACAGGAAAACGTTAATGTTCGACGATAGCTTTTCCAGCTCTGCCCCAATGTTAGGCAACAGTACATATCCTTTAACTGCAAGAGATAAGAAGAAAACCTTTGTAATAAAAGCGAATAGCCATTATTAGCGTAAGCATATTACATATCATAATCCAAAGATTTTAAACCTTAATTTACCTTCATCAACATCATCTAGCTTTAAGCTATATTTCGATTCACTTTATCTGCATTGTTTATAGATATAACAGAAATATTTAAAATAAATAACCAGTATGTAGTGAAAAATGATAATAATAACAAAAAAAAAAAAAAGAATACAGACCATAAACGGCAGCCTCGCGGAACTTCAAGCGTATATATAATACAAAATCATTGAAGAATTAATGAAAACCATCACAACGTTGCACCACATAATTTATCAAATCAAACATTATTTTTTGTGATCTGTTGCCATTATGTGGTATATACACAATACCACAAAGAGTCCTAATGATGCTGTATGTGTTTTTGTATGCGATCTCAGATTCACCGCAGTATCACAATGTATTCTTCGGGGGAATGTGAGTAACCCAACCTACCGCAAACGATCGCGACTTTGGATAAGATTAATGACACCACTTAATCTCTTAAGAAAGTGGAGGACGCCTTTTTTAACTCACTTTTTATGACTTGTGGGAATAAGATGGAACTTCAAAGCTTTGCGACAAAATGGAAGGTAGCCTTCGTTTTTCAGCAGATGTAAAGGAGTAGGGACGAAGGCTTTATTGTGCATTTGATATTCGCCTCGATTTATATCTGATACAGGTTTGGTATATGAACTCGGTAGTCCATTTTAACAAATATATGTGGCATAATAATGACTAAGTGTTCCGTTCTGCCCTGTGATTTGAGTCTATATTAATTATTGCAATTAATCCAAAAATAATAACCGAGCAATTGAAATAGTTGAAGATTGTGAATGTAGATTGAAAAGTATTGAATTTATCACAACCCGTTGAATTTAAAAAATTCAATTCGTAAAAAATCTAGCCTTTTGACTAGTGCCCTCGCAAAAAACACAAGTTTGAGTGGTAGCCATGAATGCCTGTTTTGGCCGATGGTCGGGACGCGTAAAGGGCTTTTCCGAATGTGGCTTGGAAGTGGGTTGCGCTCGGGTACTTTCTACTTGAGCACGCCTTTTTAGGAAATCGATAAACATTTTTATGGTGGGTTGCGTTATGCTGCAACTACAGTCCTCCCACCGCTCACGAGATGAGGAATTAAGCTTTTCCCGCAGTATTACAATTAAAATGGAATACCAGGACTCGATGGGTTCCTTTAGAGCTTGAAGCGCTCGCAGATGCTTTTGTAACGCGTCTATGAACGCTCGAAACGAGATCTCTTTTGATATGGACGGCAAATCGACAATGGCCTTAATGTGACAATCACGGATGACCTTGCGATTCTCTCTTTCAAGAGATCCGAAGCGATTTGGTAATTTGCTTCCGAGGATTCGATGGAAGCAATAACCTCTGCCGCGGCACCTTTCAAGCAGCCTTTTAAATAGAATAATTTTTTGATCGGTGCAATCTTCAAATCTTGATGAACCAAGGCATTGAATAAATCATGAAATCCTAGCCAGGATTCAGTCGAACCATCGAAAGACGGCAACGAAATGGTGGGCAACTGGGCCGACTGAACGTTGTCTAAGATGTTTTGCGACAATTGAGAGAGTACTTGGTTGCTTAAGTTCTCAACATTTTGTGAGGTGTTAATTTCGGGTTGGGACACCTCGTGAAGCGACGAAGACAATTTTGAAGGGCTAGACGGAGGACTATGTTCGGCGTCAATAGCCTTACCTTCGACGTCACCAACATCCTTCGGATCAATTATCTTTGATGCTACCGGAGCAACAGTTTTGGCATGCTCGCTTAAAAGTCTAGCGGCGGTGCCACAAGCCTGAAAATACTGGTCGTCAAAGGCAGTTCGATGCTCATCAAGCTCATCAGTTGGCTCGAGTAACTCCTCGAGAGCTTCCTGAAACAGCAGAAAATTTTCCCAAACCTTTTCAATCTCAGACGACCTCCTTTCTAGAACGAAAAAATCATCAGTCGAGGGATCTAATTTGCTTAAAAAGTTGACATGCTTCGTCAACGCGCGTTTGGCGACAGCTCTTTTGTTGGTCAGGGATCTGATTTGATCTTCGGCCATTTTGAAAGAATCGACAATGTTAAACGAAAATTCAACCTATGTTATCGAATAGAAGGATATTGAAGGGACAGAAGGAATGTTGTGGGAATGATGCGGGAATGTGATATTGAAAATGGTGCTGAAAGAGGAAGGGTAACCACTTATGCTTCTTATCCACTAGAATACGACTCACCTCCAGTTACCGGTTTCTCCGCTGGCTGCCACTGTCCTTAACCACTCTCTCCTGTTGGAGCTGGTTATCACCATTAACCTTCTAGTGGGTGTCTCTGGTTGAGCGTCACTCCCTTTCTCTAGTTGGGTTCTATTGTTTTCTTATATTTTTCTTCTATTTTGTATATCGCAATCCGTTTAAGTTTCGTTTAGTTCGAAATAGACCACTGCCGAATAACAATTTATATTTATTTCATAAATTATCGTCCAAAAGATGATTGTAAATTAAACGATTGGATGATCGAAGGCAGCGAAAACGACGGCAATGGCGACGACGAGAAAGATGGCGACTACAGCGACAACGAGAGCGATGGTGACGATTATGCTAATGTTCTACACGCGTCACTTCAATCGATAAATTTTTTAATGAATTTTCTATCATTTGACACTTGATAGGGAATTGGAATTCGCTAAATTCAATTATCTTAACGAATTTCGTCACGAGCGTAATGTAGCGGCGATACTTTCTTCGATAAAATTCATTCACAAGATTTTCATTGCAACGAACGCAAGAACACTGATTTAATTGAGCAACCGTGCTCAACTCAAAGTTTTGGTCGTTATCGAACTACGACCAGACGATAAAAGTTTAAGGACCGATTCTCGAGCACGATTTTAAATTGAAATCGATCCGGCTCGAATGACCATGTTTCGGCACGGTGCGTTTACCGTGCAAAACGATTATAATTTATCGAAAACGAGATAAGACACGAAAGGTTTATTGCACAAACGACACTTTATTGTTAACGATTAAAACGAACGAAAAAGCTAGATTTTCACAACACAATGTTGGTTTGACAACGAACAAAAACGAACGAATCAATACAAAACGATGAATAATTACACATTACTACTAGATTTTTTATATATGCCTTTCGGCGTACCTCTTTTTTTTGTTTCTGATATATATATATATATATATATATATATATATATATATATATATATATATATATATATATATATATATACATATATATGAAAAAGGTCATATATTAGAGGGACTCCTCGTTTACATCTATATGTCTACACTATTACTACAATTTTTTTTTTATTTTTTTTTTTTTGTTTTTTTTTTTTTTTATAACAAACAAAAACTTTAAAACGAAACGAAAAAAATAAGAAATAAAAAATAAAATAGAATAACTACAAAAAAGTAATGTGGAAAGGTGGACAGGGGGAGATGGGACAAGAGGGAGGAGAGCCTTGCTCTTGAGAGGCATACTATATCTGAGGAAGTGAAGTCCTCTCCTCGTTGAGAAGCCACCACCATTTGGGAGATGTTCGAGCTTTGGCTGATTTATCTCTTTCACTGATCGCCGTGCTAAAACGCATGCGGTCTGGGGCATTGGAGATATCACTATCATGGAGAATTCGTTTGTCCCTGGTACCACGGAGAGCATGGTAAATAATCGGGACTCCATGCAAGCCATGGATAAGGCCTTTTTGATCCAAGAAAGGGCACGCTTCTGGTGGAATAAACCCATTCTGGAGGGTATTCTCCAGATACATATCGTTGGGATAGAATGCTCCCGAGATAAGATTATTGTCACTGCGCATTGCCCTTGCTGTGTGACCACGAATAATTTTAATTATGAAATTGTCTATCCTATTTAACCCTGATTTGTTATACAGGAAACTTCTCCATATAAAGTGGAGATATATTATACCATACTGGGCAGCCATGAACCAAAACTGGTCGGATGAATGCCGAGTACGAAATTGTTTTGACTCTGGGGTCAAGAAGACTACTCCAGAATAGACTTCTTGTCATAGAATATGCGCTTTTAGCTGGGGAGAGGGACGCTGCTACGTGTTTGTCAAAATATAAATACTGGTCTAGCCAGATAACAAGATATCTAACTACAGTTTTCACTTGCAGTGGAAGGCTATTGTTACCTACAATAGAAAATTGTTTCCAGTTGTATTTTGTACCCTCGATGCCATGGATAGTAGCGTTCTGAAAAGCATAGTCTCGGTTTTCTGGAAATTAATCTTTAATTTCCAGTCGTCGCAAAATTGTTTTATTTTGTTGAAGTCATCTTGAAGGTGCCTATTGATGACGTTTATTTTTTCTCCTGTTCTGTACACCACTATGTCATTTCATTTTCATTTTTAAAACATTTTTTATTTTCTTTTTATATTCTTAGTTTCTAAATTAAAGACTAGACAAAAAATGCTTAAATTCTAGCTTAATTATCTTATATAATAACTTACTGGTCCTTCGCAGACGCTCTAAGCTAAACATTACTTTGTGGCAGTACTTATAGTTATTTGAAAGACAAAGAGAAATTTGAAAAACTCTGTCATTTTTTTTGTTTTTTTTCTTAAAATTTAACTTACTTAACTTACCTATTTTTTTTTTTTTTTTTAATTTTTAATTTTATGTAAAAGCACTTAACTTAACTTAACTTAAATCGTATACTACCCTAATTCTAGAAAAGCTAAGTCTATGTAAGCTAGCTGATGATAGTGTGATTCTATACCGACTTTGGTATCCAGGTCTTTATATGCTATTCAACCACCAGAACTGTTGACGCTGTCTAATACTATCGTCCCGGTCTCTGTGTGAAATAGCCCTACTGAAGCGCAGGAGCTCTTCTTCGGTGCGCGTTACTTCCCGGTCGTAGCACAATCGCCCGTCAACGGATGATCTACTTACATGATAGGTCAGCGGAATTCCGGATCTATCCTGTATAATCCCTTTCATGTCCAAGGCAAGGACCGCCTCTGTACACCACTATCTCATCGGCGTACGCAGTGGCGTTTTCGAGAGAACTCACTAGATCACTAGTGTAAATATTAAATAGAATGGGAGAATTCACAGCTCCCTGCTGTAAGCCATTTTTAATTTGGAAAGTCTTGTTGGAGAGTATGTCCCCGCATTTCACCACAAAATGTTTGTCCATTATCATATCATAAATAATGTATAACAGATATTGCGGCATACCCAGGTTTGTTAACTTATAGACAAGTCCTTCTAACCATACGGTGTCGAAAGCCTTTTCAAAGTCAACAAAGCAGGCGCCTGTACATTGTCGCTTTGCCTTGTTCCACTGTATATCTGAAACAAGTTTCGTCGCTGCATGAACTGTATCATGTCTCACTCGAAAGCCAAACTGGTTGTTGGGGATGATATCGTTTTCATCACACCAAAAAATTGCTTTGTTCATAATTTTTTCGAATACCTTGCTGATGTTGGGAAGCAGGCTGATCGAACGCAGATTAGCTGGATTGCTCTTATCCTTACCCTTTTTGGGGATAGGGTGGACTACTGCAGTCTTCCAATGGGTTGGATAGTGTGCATTGTTTAGAGCGTTGTTAAACAAAGTAGTGTATATGTTCACTGCTTCGCGAGGCAAGTGCCTTAGAACCACATTTGGAATGCTATCTATTCCAGATGATTTCTTATTTTTTGTTGATCTAAGTATGTTTCTAAGTTCATCCTTGCGCACAAATATATTAGTATTTTCATTTCTGACGGGAGAATCCGTTCTATTATTTTCTCCGGATGTGATAAAACTACGGTTTTCGGATCGCCAGTTGTGAAGTTGATTGCGTGGCGAGCAATGTCTTTGACGGGCATTGCTTTCAATTTCAGTTTTAGCATTAACTGATTCGTTAACTCTGTACACTGCTTCGAAACAGGCTCCAATTGAATTCGCATTCTTTTGCGGATCTTCGACCACTATTACTTCATCATTGGAGTTGATGTGCTCTAAGGTGAGTCCTGCGTTCAGCATTATCTGACAATTCTCGGGAGTCCTTGGAATTCGGAGACAGGGAATGTCATTGTGATCTTTTCTTCGACATATTTTCTTGATTTGTGAAAACATGTTCGGTCCGTTTGCTTGAACAGCTCGAATTCTGTTGCTCCACTCCTCATTTATTACTGCTCGGTAATTATCCCGGATCAGTTTTTGAAGATTTTTAATCAACGACTTGATTGTTTTGATTTCATTGCTATTTGGTTCACTGAACTGCCTGTAGCACAATTTCAGCTTTGAGAGCAGGGTGCTCTTTTGCCTATACAAAGCATCGATAGTTGCATTTCTGTATCGGTGGGTATAGCCATCCATATGAGCTACTTTGGGGATGGAACGATTTATTGTGTTGGTAACAATATCGTTCATAGTTATGAGGTAATGATCGATCTCATCATTACGGAGGTTTCTATTAGTCGGTGGGTTTATGCCAATGTTGCGTATTTCTCTTTTTACTATGCGATCGAAACGCGACCAATGTGCTTTTCGGAAATCGAAAGAGTGTACCTGGTCGTACTCCTCAAGTAGATGGTACTCGTTTGGCACGTGTATTACGGCTCCAAGTCCGTAATGATCGCTATCGTACTCAATTGTGCGAAGACAATTTCGAGTAGTTACCTCGGTATCTGGTAACTGAATTCGATCATCTGTCATAAATAAATCCAGGAAGGAGTTACCTCTTGGATAAGACGGTGTACTTGTAGCGTACAATTCTAGTTTATGCTCGATCGCATTTGTTTGCCACCAATCAAACAAGGCATTGCCTCTGGTGTTGGAGGTCAGATTGCCCCAGGCACTGTGCTTGGCGTTAAAATCACCTGCCATAAAAAAGTAATTGTTTTCCGAATCTAACTTGAGACTTCGGAAAAGCGTATCGATTTCACTGATAAATTGGGTACCTTGAACAGATTCATGAGCGTAAGCAGCGACTACATATAGATGCCTTTGACTTTTTAGCGGAATGTCTATAATGCATGCCTCTAGCACCTGGAATTTGTGAACTTCCGTGCTGTAAACGACCTTATGGTGAAGACCTTTCTTAACTAAGATAGCGACCCCACCCCCTCGAGTAGAGTGTGGTCGATCTCGTCTAATTATGTTATAATTTTTGTAGCCCATTTTTTGCCTTTGGTTTAGCTTAGTTTTGCTAGCCAAGAGCACATCTGGGCATTCGACTTGGAGCAGATTGCCTAAATTATCCCTTCTTTCGGTGTGGATTAGTGAATTTACATTCACAGCTATAATTTTTAGGTTTACTTCAGACGGAGGGTTGAAGATTTTGATGTGGAGTGTTATTTGAGAACAGGGTTGAATAGAGAGTATCTATTCGTGTTGTTCGTTCAGTCAGTGTTTTTTGAAATTCGGCAAATTGTCCTTGCATGGTTAATAACATTGTTATTATTTCTGAATGTGCCTCTGGCGCAGGCATTCTTCCATTACTATATGTATGTTCCATGGATGCTGGTTGCTTAGGAGCACCGGCCATTTGTGCCTATGACACACAAGGAGCCACGAAATTGTTGTAAGAACGAGTTTTCATTTTTTTCTCTTCTTCAACTTGTTTCTTTTTGGATTCCAATTTTAATTTCATTTGTTGAAATTTAGGACATCCTCTAAAATTAGCAGTGTGACCTGTATTTTTACAGAGGACACAGGACAATGTTTTCCTATCTGGAAGCTGTTCCTTGCCCAAGGGGCATTCACCAATGATATGGTCGGAGAGGCACTTTACGCACCTGAATTGCATGCGGCAGTTTGATGCCGCGTGCCCGAAGCGTTGACAACGCATACACTGCAATACGCGATCAATTTTTCTTATTTTTTCCCAACTTATGGTTTGGTGGTTGAGGTGTTTGATGTATCGGAGAGCATCAACTTTACTGTTGGGACTCAGTGATACAATAAAGAAAGGCAATTTGCAATTGCGTTTTCTGGAGTTGGCGGTAGAGAAGGGTTTCACACCAGTAAATTTTAAATTGTCGGTTTCGACATTTTTTAATTCCTCTAATACCTCCTCAGGGGGCAAACATGGATCAACTCCTTTTAGGAGCATGGAGATTATTTTCTCCGATTTCGGGGTGTATGTGTAGTACTCGCTTTTTGTCCTACCCAAAGCAGTCATTACTTTGCGATAACCTTCAATATCATCGCACATTAATTTTATTTTAGAGTTACATTTTTTTTTCGTTTTGAAATTTTTGTAAGTTAACTCACCTAATTTTATAACGTCCTTTGTTTCCATGGACGTAAGTATTATAGGCGGCGCCTTTTCCTTTTTGTTGGTTACTATGTGCTGGTTCTTTTGCTGCTTCTGGATCTCCTTTGTTTGCTGCCTTTTGTTTGCTTCCTGATGTTGTTGTTCCTGATTTTTCCGTTGTACTGTTGCATTTTCTTGGCTTTGTTCTTGCTGCACCAGGTCTTTTAATTTGAGGATTGCTTCTCATTATTTATTGAGTTCCTCTTTTTTTGTGTCGATATCCGCAAGGAGTTTTTCTAGTTCCGCCGGATCTGTTGCAGTACCTGTGATATTGTTGTCTTCATCAGCGGGTAATTCGATTTCACTTGGGTCAAGGTCAACCAATTCGTTGAATTGGTTGCCTGCTCCTGTGTATTCGTTTTTCTTTCCTTTTGCATTTTTTTCGCCGTCTGTATTTGGCTTGTGCCGCTTTGTTATAATACTCGGCTCGCACTCGAATCGGCTCCGTGTCATCGTTTTCAGGTCTGCCTGGCCCCTTTTCATGAAAGGTGACGAGCTCTTTAGCACTTTGTTTGTTTCCACAATTTTTTTTTTTTTTTTTTTAACAACCGCTCTCAGTGGCGGCCACACTGTGTAATCCACCCTTGCACACTTACACTCACGCGACGAATTTTTTTGTTTTTTTTTTCTTTTCTTTTGCTTTCTCCTGTTGCCAGATATACGTCTTATCTCTTTGACGTGCCGGTGACGAATGTGGGTAGTTCATTGTATTATCGCAAAAGTTTCGCTTTGACCACTGCAACATAAGTGGCGATTTATTAGAGATGAGTGTCATTGCTAAATGAAGCTCGGTACTTCTCAGAGCAGTAGTCCGATACGGACGAATGTAGAAAATCCCATGTTATGTCGGCAGGAGTTCCCCAAGCGTCAGTACTTGGTCCACTCCTGTGGAATATTACGTACGAAGGTGTTTTACAAATAACGCTATCACATGAAATGGAAATTATTGGATTCACAAACGACATCCCAGCTATAACAATTGTTAAGCATATTAACGAGGTAGAAGCGGCCAGTAATGAAGCAATTCGACTGAGTAAAGACTAGCTACATTCGTCTGGACTAGAACTAGCTGAACTCAAAACGAAGGCAGTCCTAAGAACCAATCGAAAGCATGTGGATTATGCTTATTTTCAGATCGGAAATCAGACCAGACGATCAAAAGAAACTATTAATTACTTGAAAAGTATGCTCGATATCCGACTAGAATTTAAGTCACACACAGGGTATGCAAGTAAAAAAGCTGCAGGCATACAAGCAGCTCTATCCTGAACATTTCCAAACACTGATGGACTCGGATATCATCATCATCGGCACTACGACCGGGATCCGGTCTTGGCCTTATTTAGCAAGTCTCTCCACCGGTATCCGGTCCATACCCGAGACTTGTTAAAATGTCCATAATAATTGGTTTTTCTGGGCAAGGTTATTAGCGTTGGACCCGGGTATAGTGATAGAATGATCCTGTCGAAGGTAGTCACATCAACCTTAGCTTTGCCGGATCAGTGTGGGCAGAAGCTCTACAATTAAAACAATTGAAGAAAATGGTGAAAACAACACACGAGCTTTGCGTATTAAGGACTATATGCGTCTTCCGGACGATTTCCGATGAAGTAGCGCTTGACATAGCCCGATTACTACCCATAGACATCCTAGCTGAGGAGATGCTTCGAATCTATAAAAAGAGAATCACGAGGAATGGAGTGCCTAGTGGAATAGACAATAAAGTTTGAACAAAGAGAAACTTTTGTGCGCAGATAGGTATAAACAAAAAACTAGTCACAGTATAATTTAGAGTTCTTGCAAAGAGCCAGTAAGTTATCATAAGACAAATATTTTTTTAATAGAACATGTATTTAGTCCTACATGAAGAAATATATATAATTTGATTTTGAATTAAAATAAATGCCGTCTTTAAATAAAAAAACAAGAGAAACTTCTGTCGCCATACGGCAGGCCAGGTGGAACACGATCTTAAATAGCAGATGGACCGTTAAACTCGTCCCATTCGTAGAAGCCGGGATAAGCCACTCACACGGAAACTAATTACCACCTTACGCAGTTCTTGGTGGGATTCAAAAATATCTAAACCCTTTGAAAAACGACAGTTCACCTCTCCGACCGCAATGCGAAGAGCGAGAGAGGGAGTGCCGCTTCGCCCAATGGAGGAACAACCACCCGAGATACTTCATAGACTACAATCAGAGCAGTGCTGGACCGGGATCTGCACTCTAATAACCCTAGTGCAAGATAAGTTAGACGAACTCGAAGCAGCACGATGAGAAGTCACAGAAAGCAATAAGTAACCAAAATAGCTAATCAGACCCGCGAAGGAAAAACCAAAGCCAGTTCCGCGGGAAGTGTGGTAGATAACCTAGAAGCATGTGTGGGGATTCTCTACATCACACAGAACCAACCCACAACCCTCACCTGCAAACATGCAAAAATCGAATCTGCAATAGCATATATTCCCAAATATGCAATAAAATATTTCCCAAACCTCCAAGAGAATATAATTCAACCGAATATATCCCAATCACCACCACATGCATTTCCCCAAAATTGCGTTACTCAATTATCCATATTTCCTCAACGCAACCTAACAATCCACATTTCCCCGAAACTCGTATGCCATAGCAAACGCATATTCAATCCTCAACGGAACATCAGCAAGCATACCCAGCCGCACACATTTCTCCGAAGTTCATATGCCTTAACAAAGCGTATACCCAATCCTCAACGGAACACTACTAACCAAATAAACCGCGCACACTTCCCCGAAATTATTTCGGTTAACATTTCTATCTAAACGATACCCCTTGCTTGCACCCAAGCCATTCCAATTTCCCCCGAAAATGCATGCCCATACTCGCTCGCGTCGCCAAACCAATTCCCGGTACACCCAACCAACGAAGTCAACCCAGCCTGTACGGCCACAATTCGTTGGAACTGAATTCCTATGCGAGCATAGCAACTCGTCCACAATTCCCCGTTATTGGCAGCGAGCCTAACTCTGCCATGACGCACCGCCACGACGCAATGAACGAAATATATTCATCCATGAACCTAGTCGAGTAATAGCCACCACTGAGGACACACGTCCCTTCGTACCCTCCAGCGCGCATCACCGAATAATCGGGTCATTGAACCTAACGAATCGTCGTCACCAATTAACGGGCGCGTATTTAGGATAGCGTGTGCGTGTGCAGCCTTTACACTACTCACCGGCGGTATTAATTCAAACGGCCGTGCCGTCCCCACGTCCCCCGGTTCAGAATCCCTACGCGTGACGCGTGTGCGCGACGTTTAAACGGCTAGGTGTTCGACTAACTGCGCCCCCCATGATGTGAGATTGTGACACTGTGGGCTTGAAGTAGCAACCACGTAAAATTCACGGACTTGATTGAATCAGAATTTGTTCCGAGTGCGACGGGTTCACGCACTTTGTAAAGTTTTTTGTAAAGTTGATACACGATATAAGTTACCGTTAAGTTATACATGACAAATAAACGAGCATTAATTCGAACAACATCCCAGTGCCTGACTTTTGTTACTTTTCTAAAGCCTGTCGGTGAACTTGGTGCCTTTCGTTCTAGGTGGAACAAGTAGGTGGGAGTACCGATGAACCCGAGCCCTCGCCGACTCCCAACGAACCCCCCCACACATGTTTTAAATTTTTTTTTTAGACTAGCGCGCCGACAAAAGAAGATTTTTAAGCACCTTTAAATATCAGAGTACAGTGCGAGCAGCGGGACGTAGTCACAACGTCGTGACATACTGTACAACTCTGTCAATCGTGCATGCCAAAACCTCGGTATCTTTGAAACATTACACATCATTTGGCACAAACACAAAAAAGTATCGTTCCTTAGACGCTACTTGGTCAAGTACGAGGATAAATCAAAAATAAACGGTAATTTGTGGGTGTACGAAGTCGCGACGCCTCACGGGCGAGAGTTCTACCTCGTCCCCACAAACTGTTCACTGGACACAACTCTGAGCAACACCGCCAAAAATGCTCGAGTTTCAAAATACGGAGCGAAAGATCACCACAAGAAGAATAGAAACACTAAATGATTTTTATTTTTATTAATTTTATTTTATTGCTAAAAGAAACGTGTATATTTATTTTGTTCTTTACCGGATTATTTGAGAAGGATGTACATGTATTAATACGCGAATAGCTCACAACACAATGCCTCGGGAAACGGAATAACGACACCCTACAAGAAACCGTTTGTTTGGGGGTACACTTTATCGAACTAAGTTGTAAACGGTAAATTAAAAAGACAAATGATTAGGACACGACTGGGGGTTATTACTCGAGTCGGGTTCACGCATCCCCGTGGCGCGAAACGGGGTGCGGAAGAAGAACCGTCCGGATCGGCGGTTAAAATACGACTCAACGATATTCAATCGTTGTCCGTGGAAAATGGGAGTGCATTCACTTTTACGGTGGTGATAACCGGATCTCATAGAGGAGATCTTCACAATACACAAGTGTGTGTTACGTCGGTTCCTTTCACCGATCAAAGCCATGATAACAAATCTGAAACAAAGTAAGTAAGTAACATTAGTTTATTATTTTTGTTAATATATAAAAAAAAAGGCTCGTACAAGGGAATTGTAAGCGAAGGAATGCTTGAAAAGGTAAGAATTCTCTTGCAGAAGCTTTACGACTATAGCTTTGCTCCAATTAATGCGTGTAGCATTTTCAGGTGCCTAATGCGATTGCATTGGCGAAATTATATGGAAAAATGGGTGTTATGGGGGTTTTTAAGGAAAGCGTACCGTGGGATCTGGCGGAACCGCCACAAATTTCTTTTTATACATTTATTGAATTATGTTACACACTATACTATCAACATTTTCCATTATAGTCTCCACTTTTGCCACAGATTTGGAAGCTTTAATATCCCTCTTTCGTAGAAACATTTAGGGCGAGTTGTTAGCCAATTGCACACGTGCTCTTCAACTTCGTCATTGCTTTAGATTTTTTGGCCTCCAAGTGATTCCTTCAAGGGTGCGAAAGAAAAATAGTCACAGGGAGAAAAATCCGGGTTCGAGGGTTTTCCAGGCCATTTCTTCCGATGTATCCCTGATAGTTTTGCAAGTATACGCACCAAGTAGGGCGAGACTTGTAAATCGCCTAACGCTTCTAGAATCCGATTCCAGTTCACCAAGTTAAATGCATTTTTAACATCTAGTGTCACCACGGCGCAATATTTTTTCGTACCCCCTAGCCATCGTGCTCCAGCTATCGCATTGAAGCGATGTCGCACACCACATATAATGCCTTACCGGTTGATCTACCTTTCCGGAACCCATACTGCCATTCAGGGAGCCCTGATGTCCGCTCAAGCACTTTCCGCATGCACAACGGGCGATAGGACGACAGCGCTTCTGGATTCTTGACTCCTTTTGGTATAAGCATAACTCACTGTTTTTTCCATCGTTTAGGGAAGTGTCCGGTTTAGAGGCAGGTGGTGAAGAGACTGCTGAAGACTTCCGGCCTTTTTGTTAAAGCAGTCATCACTACATCGTTGGGGATACCATCCAGTCCCGAGGTCTTATTTTTTTTGACAATCCTTGCAGCCAAGAGCATCTTTCGGTGGTCACGGGAGGTATTTCTCCTTCAGTGATACTCCACTCCTCTTGTGTTCTCAACACCTCATCACATTGCGGGAAGAGAACAGCAACGAGTCTGGCCATGTCACTTTTACTTTTTTGCATTTGACTACTGTTGTTGTGTAGTCTTTTCCTAACTATCCGGTAGGAGCTGCCCCATGGGTTGATATCTAATTCGTCCCTTAGGGACCATAGCGCGTCATATTTACTCCTGCGGATGACATTCCTTAGCTCGTTTCGTTTGTTGACGAATTCCTCATGTAACTGTGGGTAGTTGTTTCGGTTTCTTGCTCTTTGTTGCAAGCGTCGGAACCTGTTTCACTCCGATCGCACATGGGCGATTTCTGGGTTCCACCAGTACACGGGGTTGATTTCCACCGGTGGTTGCTTTTGTCGTGGCATAGAATCATCGCATGCGGTAATTAGCCACTTCATGATTTTTCCAGGCTGGCTGTTCAGATCGTCCTCAGCGTCAAACTGTACGATTTGATCTTCCAATATATAATCGAGCAGCTCTGCATCGAGGTCCTTTTCTTTCCACCCATTTTTCTTGGCTTTCTTCGCCAATCTACCAGTGATGAATCCCCTATGTGGTAATATTTCGTACATCACGGCTTGGTGGTCACTATGGGTGTAGGTGTCTAAAACTCGCCACTCCATATTTCTTGCTAACATGGAGCAAGCAAATGTGATATCGATTTTGGACCAACCTCTCTCGTTTATGAAGGTATCATCAGCACCATCATTCAGTAGCACCAGATCTAGGACTGCAAAGGCTTCGGGTAGTGCTTGGCCACTACTATTTGTCCTTGTGCTTCCACATTCTACTGCCCAAGCATTGAAATCTCCAGCAACTATTAGGGGGCTCCTATCTCTAACTTCTTGTATTACACTGTCCAAAAAGCATTTGAAATATTCTATTTCCCACCTTGGCGGAGCTTCACAACCATAGAAATGAATTCCTCTGATCTTAGCATAGGCGAACCCTCCTTGCCGCTGGACACTTCTGTGCTCTTTGGGAGAATTTCAACTTGTCCAGATGGCCGCTATTCCGCTGCTGTCTTCTTCCTATGTAATTGTACCAGTGTCAGGCATCCTTCAATGTTCATTGATGAGTACCACGTCCGCAACATATTCCTTAACCGTTTCGGAAAGGAGATCTTGTGCGGCTCCACAATGGCATAAGTTAATTTGAATGCACTTAACATGTCAATTTTTATTCAGGAGATTGGACATCGCGTTTTTAAATGCTCGGCATTTGTAACTTCTTGTTGAGTGTTCGTTACCCTGATTCGCAGTACATGCATTTGGGTTGTGCATTATAGCTCATCACTTTGTGGCCTTTTCCACCACACATCAATCAGTTTTCCGAATGATCTTCTTCTGTTTTGCAGGATTTCGCATCATGACCGTATTGCCAACGTGTGGGTCTGCATCTCACCTATCCAACCCGTAGAAAACCTGTAGCCAGCAACATGCGGATCATGGCAGTTTGCGTGCCATGTGGTTTCCATCTTAAGCTCTTTACCGCTTCCTTTGGCATCGTGTTCGTGCAGGAAACTCTATAGCGATCGCTGTCAGGATTTCATCCGCAGTAGTAACCTCATCTAAATCACGACACTCGACCGCGATTTCCTGTGACAATGTTTTCACACTAGCATCTTTCTTTAATACTAGTTGTACTTTTGCTTTCAGTGTCTCAGTGGTGGCCTCTGGTCGGAGTTTCAGTTCTAACAGCAATTCCCCTTTTGCTGTCTTTCGAACTTTATTCACGCTATTTCCAAGCTCTCTTAGCTCGGACTTGGCCTTCATAAACTTCAATGCATACGTTTTTTCCCCGGTTTTGGATATTATTATAGCGCCCGGGCGTTTTTTTTTTAATGTTGGCTTTTCCGGTATCATTTTTTGGAGCATCTTCAGCCTTTAATCTCGCATACTTCTTCTGTCCTTTTTGGATAATTGTAAACCATGACACATCACTGATCTGCCAGGGACCCTGCTTTTGTCTATGGGCGAGTTTTGGTTTGGTTGGACTTGCAAGTTTCCACCGCTTGCTTCAGCCGGTGCAGATAGCTTCTTTAAACGATTTTGTACTTCCTTATCATAGGGGCAACCAATGATCTTAGTCAACTCTCCCACGGCATTATTAATATGCCTTTGTTTTTTAATTATTATCGTCTTTGTTAACTTTGCGATCTGCTCCCCGAGTTGACCAAACACCAAAGAACCATCATCACTTCCATTAAGTTTTTATATCAACACTGTTAGTTGCCACCATAAGTTATCAAAAAAAAAAAAAAACTTCTTTTGCACAACTTAAATGCAGTAGATGAATACAGCTGTCCGTCTGCCAATTACAGCGAGCCTTGTTTGGTAGACAACGAAACACGCCTGCGAAATAACCCCTTTGTTGTTCTCGGGAGAGTACAGCTGTTGTGTATTTACTTCTATAAGACTGGTCTCTGAAGATCCAATTTAGTAAGACAAAACTTACTATGTACTGAAACAATCATTAAGGGGGCAATTGAAAGCACGTTCGCGCGACAGTGTGGGATCTATTTTGCTTTCTGTCAGTAACATTTGTTATCTCTATCTCTACCTCTACCTCTACCTTTACCTCTACCTCTACCTCTATCTCTATCTGTATCTCTATCTCTATCTCTATCTCTATCTCTATCTCTATCTCTATCTCTATCTCTATCTCTATCTCTATCTCTATCTCTACCTCTACCTCTACCCCTACCTCTACCTCTATCTCTACCTCTATCTCTATCTCTATCTCTATCTCTATCTCTATCTCTATCTCTATCTCTATCTCTATCACTATCTCTATCTCTATCTCTATCTCTATCCCTATCCCTATCTCTATCTCTATCTCTATCTCTATCTCTATCTCTATCTCTATCTCTATCTCTATCTCTATCTCTATCTCTATCTCTATCTCTATCTCTATCTCTATCTCTATCTCTATCTCTATCTCGATCTCTATCTCTATCTCTATCTCTATCTCTATCTCTATCTGTGTATAACCTGTATTCTGACGACTGGTTTCGTTTTATTGCAGACATCGTCAATGCAGGTATCCGCTAGAACTGAGCTAACTTTGTTAACTGAGCTAACTAAGGTCTCGACATAATAATATACCTCGATCGCATTCAGTGTTCTCTGGATCTGATGACGCTAACGTCTTGAAAATCCATAAAACTATTTTTCGGGTGGTTAACCACAATTTTGAGCACAATTAATTTTGATCAACAACTTTAAAATTTACCTGCTAATGTATTTGAAGACATATCCTTTAAATTCTCCTCTGCCGTTTTGTGTAAGGATCAAAAACCCTTTGTAGGCAATGCGTTAGAAAGAACGTCACCTTGTGAAGTATCTGAATTTTGTCGACTCTCACCTCTTTATATAGCAACCTGACATCTAGCAACCTATCAACTGTGGTAAGCTGCTGCTTCTACAGCAGGACACTTTATATACATTGACTTCAAAGGATGTAACAATTCCTGTCGATATCCCTTGCACACAGTGGTTCTGCAGAATGGTTATTTTTCAATCTCCACTGCACACCATTTTCGATTTTCATGGAACAAATGCAATCGATAGCAACACCATGCCCCCGTTACAGTCACGGCAAAATCAAATGACAGAATGGACATGGCAGTCACCTTCAATATCAAATTAACATATAATTAACTGCAATGGGGTTGTCACCGTCATTTCAGTACATTGATGGTAGCACATGTTAATACCGTTGGTCCCTCGTATCAGACCCTTCATCGCGAAGACTTCCAAACTTTGAACTCACACTGAAAGGACAATAATTACTTCCTAATAGGAGTAGAGTGACAAGTCACAATGGCTACCCGATGCCCAAGTGAAACTTAATCACGTGGGACCGAGGAAAGTAGAACGAGGCCCCAGAAGGAATCCCAATTTAACCTGTTAATTGGTAGCCTTCCTGTTTCCATATGCCGTTCCCCTTCGCAATCCTTTCTGCAGTAACTTCCCAGCCACTTGACATCGCAGTCGACTTTATTGATTCGCTGCCAATCAATCATGGAATCGGTTAAGAGCGGCGGAACCACTGACAGCATCTTGCATATGAGTACGCCGAGCCTTGGTCATACCAACGCGGAATGAATACAAGGAGGCACAGCGATTCTCTGAAAAGTTCCTGGAACTGTCAGCGATGATGTCCGATGGGTAACACATTCGCCACCAGAAGAACCTGTCCATGCAATGATGAGCATCACTAAACTGACTGTTGGTGGGGCGAGAACAAAGGAAAGTGAAGAATGACTGCGTGCTTGTACGATGACAGGATACACATCTGGCGCTCTGATTTTAATTAAGTTTTTTGACAGGGCGGCGCCCACAGATCCCGCGCCACGATTTATAGCCGCCAACAGTGTGTGTTCCCGGTATTTTATAGAATCCTTTTCGAGGCGCTGCCAATATTTCTTCCTTGTGCGAATTCCG
Source organism: Microdon myrmicae (assembly GCA_963931805.1). Lineage (NCBI taxonomy): Eukaryota > Metazoa > Arthropoda > Insecta > Diptera > Syrphidae > Microdon > Microdon myrmicae. The sequence continues at coordinate 113,863,990 of OZ007502.1, forward strand.
TCGAACGCCGGGGCTGCGGTTTGAAAACGAGATCCCGATGAAGAACTACTGGTGTGGGGCATATATGAATTGTTAATTAATTAATTATAACTCTATGCGTGAGGCTTTTGTTTCCCAGAAGGTTCAACATAATTCACTTGTTAATTTCTCCAGTAAGAGTGGGACGGGATTTTCGGCGGCGACTGAATTATTCGACTTCTGCGGATTCTAAAACAATGTGTTTCTGAAGAACTTCTGAACCCTGAAATGGTGTTATGCAAAGTACTTAACGACTCATTCATTACATTCCCACATAAGGGGGATGAGATTAATCACTTTTCTGACTTGAACAATTTTTCATTGATTTTAACAATGGTGTATCAAGCTAATGAGGTGAAACGGAGCTGGGTTCCTACATGTTGAGTCTATGTTCACGTGTATACAGAAATTAGACTGTTCCCTTAACCATGATTAACCCGCAACTTCAAATAAAACAAGACAGAATGACTTAGATTGAAGGCTTAAATACTTCTGAAGTTATGCACCTGAGCGGAGACAGTCCAACTTCCTTCAATACTTAACATCTGTTTCTTTTTCTTTTGCAACTTTAGTGTGAGAGTGAAGTATCTGTTGTAAAGGTATAACACTTATAATGGTTACTTCCAATCATTAATTGTCTGGTCATATTCTATTGCATTGTGGTATTGAACTTTGGGTCTGACTGTTGCAATGACATTAGAGTTTCGCGTCGATTAATGCAAAATTTGTGATTTAAGACACAAAGAAAGAAGGCTACAATGAAGAAGTCTTTGATCAACAGCGCACATGATAACAGGCCTCAATATCCAAGGGCGCACGTTGCGACCTACATGCGCAATTAACAGCAGAAGGCTTATCTGCAAATGATGTCAGTAGATATATACGAATCATCTACCCGGGTATTAGTTCTACACTGGCTCACTGCTTGAGTCATCTGCCGTTAGGTGCTGCAGGCATCCATGAAATGTGTAACATGGAAGCAGACGGCGAACAAGTAAAGGGGACCCACAGAAGGTCCAACTGCAAACCAAAGGGGTCTTCCAGGAAGATAAAGGCTCGATGGTATTAAAGGCGATCGAAAACTCGAAACTCTTCATACATACATTAGGCTATAAGCCTCATGAAATGGTTGGGAGAAATCCTTGAGCATGTTTTGGAGCTTGGCTGATGGACCCGGTCGAGAAAAAAGAAAGTGTATCTCAGGGTTCTGACTCAGCGCTTTGGGAGTAATAACATTTTCAAAATAAAGCTTCCTGGGAAATCTAAAATAAAAAGATAAAAAAAATGCAAGTCATGTGAGGTCGTCAATTAAAGGATGCGAGCATCTGGAGAACACTGAGAGACATCTGATATATGCCATTGAAGAGCTGTGCATTTTTATTGGGCCAGGCAACTGGGGTCTCACCGACGAAAAAAAACAGGAGAAAGACAAAGTCTCCGAGCCGGTCTTCTCGCCCACAAGTTTCGGTCGGCTTCTCTTTGGATGAAGTACCATAAATAAATTCTAAAACCACCATAAGCTGAATTTTTAAATCGGAGCCATCGAAAAGCAACCGCGTCACCCGAGCAACCAAAGAGGGTTTATAGTACTGAAGGACGATAGTGAGCTTAGTTCCGATGATGAGACGACATCAAAGAAACAAAGTAAGAAATGAATCCAAAAGACAGCCAAGAAGACAGAATTTGATCTAACTATGAACGAAGATGACCGGAATGCTGAACTAATAATTGCCCCTAAACGGGAATCTGAAGATGATTTCAAACAGGTGGAGCGCGGGGGGGATCTTGCCGGAGAAAGAGAGGAGAAAAAAAACAAAAGGTAGGCGGCACAGAGTCTTAGATCCGGCAATTACATAAACATTGCATCAAAGGGGATTGTTCAGAAGATGCCTTGTGGTATTTCCAGCAGATACATAATAATACAAAAACAATAGTGAAAAACAGCACCAAAGGAAAATTTAAAAATAGATTATTATAGCATATAACACAACAGTAAATAGTAGCGAAGAAGATCTGTCATCTCCCACATGCGGCAATAATATGATGTTTTGAGGCCTTGGTTTTATTTTTTGCTGGGATTCTAATCACAATTTGTTGATTCGAATCGCATTCTCTCCATCATCACCCCAACACGCTATAGTCAGTAGGCCATCATGCGGAAAATTCCGGGAAGATCCAACGACGACATTTACACACAACAACACACACATCACAAAGCTTCCGGCGTCGTGGACTTATAATATAAAGACAGTGGAGAGAATTCCATACAGTTAGTCATAAGTCTTGGGTCATCAAGATTAGAATGAACTTTACAATAAAATCGTTTTTTAATAAAGCTGTTTTATTTTTGACGCCATCGCTAAGTATCTTAATAATTCGTGCCACAATTTCGATGAATTTACCGATATTCACATATTGACATCGACGCAAATTTTCTGTAGACATTTTTTTTCGATGACCAAGCTCATTTTTATTTGAATGACGATCGCAACAAGCAGGGCTGTCGAATTCGTAGTTAAAATAATCCACCATTTCACGAAGCCTATACCTTAATTTATTCGGCTTAATTCAAGCTTAGTTACAATAAATATAATCTAAAATAACTTAAACTAAAGTAGTAATTAAAAAAAAAATTATATATATATATATATATATATATATATATATATATATATATATATATATATATATAATTAAAATTCGTGGGATTGTTTTTTGTATATTGGTTATTCATTTTTGATCCCACGAGACTTGGGGTTTCAAATAGTCCGCCACATCAGATCCCCGTTTTGATGTGGTAAGGTCATGAACTTCCGGGTTCCTACAGGCGAGTAAATAATAAATAATAATATAATTAAAAAAAAAAACGACAAAAAGCAAGGAAGGAGAAGAGGACTTCGGGGTAGAGGAGGTAGGAGGCTGGAGAAGAGCGAGTGTATGTGGGGGTGGCAAAAGTGGCATATGTGAGACGGCGAACAGTGAACGGCATATGTGTTGGAATGTGTACCGGTTGTGAGGGGATAGACGGTGGGCGGAGCAAGGACAGGAGGGGAAAGAGAGGAGACGGAGTTTGAGTGCAGTAGGTGTAAGGTGGGAATCAGTATAACATCATTCAAAACAGAACTTTTCAAATTTCAGCGAATGTGACTATTGCTACCTGAAATGAAGCCTTGTCCGGCCTAGAAGTTCCTTCGTTTTAGAGTCGAAGACTCCTATCCTAGCCATCTTGTTTATATATTGTTTATTATTTATATATTGCTTATACTAAACTAAATACATGAGAGTTCTGCCCTCAACAAATTAGCTGACATGGTCGCATCTGTCCTAAGCAGGTGACTCACTAATGTTCGATCTCTGAAGTCAGGCCTACATCCCAAGACTTTTCGAGATGGAGTACTTGCATTTATCAACTCCAACACACCTAACAAGATCGTAAAACGGATTGCAATGTTTGCAAACTGTAAGCGTCCTGGCCTTTAACTTCTGGGTTGAAGACGAGCTAAAGCGTGGTTGTTAATGAACTCTACGAGACCTCGTACAACCTTAAATGAAGTATTAATGTAATTCGAAGCTGTTTCCATTGGAATTAAAAGCTTATGAATCCGGGGCCTAAATAAATGACATCTTTAGAGACTAAGTCTTGTGGTCTCTATTCAATCACAACCATCGGCGAATTTTTGCTCTGATTCGACGGTGCTCTAGATAGGTGGATCGGTACCAGGGGCACATGGACTACGCATGTTAGAGGTGTTGCAGTATAAATGCACACAATAAAACATATATACACGATTGTGTAGGATGTACTCACTGTTTGCTGGATATGCGTCGATTGGGTCCTTGTCGCTAACCGAGTAAGTAATCCACACTTAGCTTCTAGACTGTATAGCGTTTGAAATAATAGTGAAGAAGATCGTGTGATTCGAACTGACGCTATGACAGCTCGAATCACGAAAAAAATTTTACCTAAGCGTTACACACCAGGCTACTGACCGTGTTTTGAATTTGATTTCCAAACTCGACTATATTCCACTGGTGTGAATTATTTTTTTGTTATTTATCGCTTGGTATACGGTTCTGATGTATTTTTCTTATTCGATTTTTCGTTCGTGTTCTTCACTATTTCGCTTGTGAATCGTGTGTATCTGTTAGAATCGCTACAACTGGATCCTACCGGAGTTTCTATGCGAAGTGCTCCTCGTCACGGTTATGGTATGTTAGAGGGTACTTCATTTTGCTTCTACTTCTTTTTTTTTTTTGTATTTGTGCTGTTTTGTATCGAAGGAATCAGTTATCAAACATGATTGGTCTCAATTAAGGAACCGAATGATACCGACAGTTACCACTTTTTTGTATTAAACTGCAACATTTATTCAAAACGCAGGTGGCGATGATGATGTTGATGTTGATGTCGATGTTGCTGCTGCCGTTGCTCTTGCTGTTGCTGTTGTTACTGTTGCTGTTGCTATTGATACTGTTGCTGTTGATACTGTTGCTGTTGATACAGTTGCTGTTGACACTGTTGCTGTTGGCCGACTTGTGGCTTCGGCTTTTGTTGTTGTTGCTGCTCGGGCGTCGCTATTTTTTTCTTCCGGCGCCTCACTTCTAGTCGGGCTCTTGCCGCCGCAAGTTTCGCCTCCAATGATCGACTGCCACCTGATACGGTCTTCGATGCGGGATGTGAGGTTCCAACCGCGTACTATTCAACGCATATTACGTGGACTGGACTGTAAGAAGGCAACCGGCCCTGACGGAATACCAGCTATGGTCCCTAAGAATCGTGCTCCAGAACTGCTGCCGGTTCTTGGCAGACTCTTTCGCTTATCTCATGCACGGAGAAGATTTCCTACCTTCTGGAATATCGCTCGAGTTCAGTCAATCCCGAAGAGGAGGAAAGTGTCTTCCACAAAATTACTGGCCGATACCATTACTGCCTATGTTATCTAAGGTGAAGGAAAAGGTCATCAACGCCGAGTTAGTTAAGTATTTAGAGTACAACGGACTTCTGAATGGCCGTCAATACCTATTCCTATTATACCCTTATAATCAATATATGTACAACCGCAATTGAGGGAAAAGATGAGTCAGGAGGGGTCGCATTGGACATCTCCAAGGCTTTTGAGCGCGTCTGGCACGGGGTATTGCTGAGCAAGCTTCGTTCGTACGGACTTACCCAGCAGCTTTGCGATTGGACGAGGAGCTTCCTCGAGAATCGATCGATCCGGGTTGTTGTAGACGGCGAGTGTTCAGATCTGTATCCTGTTAATTCTGGGGTGCTTCAAGGTTCTATTTTGGCTTCAACCTTGTTTTTGCTTCACATAAATGATTTATTGGAGTCAACGGATGTCAAATTGCTCACTTTCGCGGATAATAGTACACTCGTTTCCTCTTCTTCGAGTGGTCGCCCGATTAGTGCATCAACGTCGCACCAGCTGGGAGGTAGCCGACTCTCTGAATCGGGATCTGGATAAGGTCCTCCAGTGGGGAAAGTCCAATCTCGTCGACTTCAATGCAACGAATACACAATATACAACATTCACAAAGAAATGTGGATCATCGGTTCCACAGCTGATGATGAATGGCCAGGCCGTCGAATTTAGGGAAAGCTTGAAATTATTCGGCCTCATGGTCTGTGGGAATGTATTGTGGCATAAACACGGGTCGAATATCGCCAGGTCAGCCTCTGGAAAACTGAGTCCATAATGTAGATTTTTATTTATTTATTTATTCATTTATTATTATTATTGTTATTATTATTTCTTAATATATATATATAATATATATACAATATATATATATATACATATATATATATATATATATATATATATATATATATATATATATATATATATATACGAGGGTTGCCTCTTATGTTTCGGGATTTGGCAACCCTAGTGTTGCAATCCGGCAATTAACAGCTCTGTCGTAAAGTTGGACATTTTTGAGGTTATACGCACTCAGAACGTTTTGACATACGAGCGCTATTTGTGTTGCTTACAGTAACTTAAATGATTCATCTCGGCCCAAAAATGGAATTAAATCGTCAACATTTTCGTGCGATTATTTTTTACAACTTTCGGCGTGGATTAACTCAGCAACAGTGCATGGATGAACTTAATTCAATTTTTGGCGATGAAGCTCCATCAAGGACCAGCGTTTATCGATGGTATGGTGAATTCAATCGTGGTCGTAGTTCACTCCAAGATGAATTTCGTGAAGGTCGTCCAAAATCAGTTGTTGTTCCGAAAACCATTGATGCTGTGCGCGAACTGATATTGGAAGATCGTCATGTGACCTATCGTGAGATTGAGACAATCTTAGGCGTTAGTGGGACCAGCATACATTCAATATTGCATAAACATTTGACTGTCAAAAAAATTTGTTCGCGTTGGATCCCACACAATTTGTCAATCGCCCAAAAAAAGGCTCGTGTCAATTGGTCGAAAGAAATGCTCAAAAAATACGGTCGCGGTGCTTCGAAACACGTCTATGACATCGTGACAGTTGATGAATCGTGGATTTACGCGTATGAGCCCGAAAGTAAACAGCAGTCGACTGTCTGGGTCTTTCAAGATGAGCCAAATCCAACAAAAGTTGTTCGCGCACGAAGCACTTCCAAGCAAATGGTCGCCTGTTTTTTCGGAAAAACTGGACATGTCGCAACCGTACCACTAGAACAACGCAAAACAGTCAATTCTGAGTGGTACACAACCATTTGTTTGCCAGTTGTCTTCCAAGAAATCAGGAAAATCAACCGCCGAAGACGGATCACTCTTCACCACGACAATGCGAGCCCTCACACATCGGCTGCGACAACTGCATTTTTGAACACCCAAAACATCGATTTGATGGGTCATCCGCCGTATAGTCCTGACTTGGCACCGAATGGCTTCTTTTTATTCCCGTACGTAAAAAACAAACTGAGAGGTCAACGTTTTTCGACACCTGAAGAAGCGGTTGCTGCATTCAGAATGCATGTGTTGGAGATACCTCAATCAGAGTGGCAAAAGTGCTTCGACAATTGGTTCAAACGCATGCAAAAGTGTATAGATCTTCATGGGGAATATTTTGAAAAACAATAAAGTGATTTTCGATGATCAATATTTGTTTTTGTTCTCTAATCCCGAAATATAAAAGGCAAACCGCGTATATGTTTTTTTTTTTTTTTTTTTTTTTTTTTTTTTTTTTTGAAAAGACTACTTAAAAATGATTATGTAAGTTCTAGGCACCTCCACCGCGAATGGATATATCCGCCTGTCACCCGGGAGACCGGGGTTCGATTCCCCGTCGGGGAAGCCCCTGGCGCAAGACTAATGACCTTGCCCAGAAAAAATAAATCATTATGGAAAATTTAACAAGCCCCAGGACTTGCTAAATAAGGCCAAGACCGGTTCCCGGTTGTAGTGCCGATGATGATGATGATGATGCGTGGAGATACTCCCGATAACGCAGACAGAATAAAATAAATGTGATTGAAAATGCACGCCTGTCAAATTAAAACATCGATTATAGGTATATCCAGGTGGTGCGGCAAAAAAAAATGTATATTTTCCACAATACCTACACCACGCAAAAGTTCCCTGATGAAAGAAATTTTAAATTCTTACCAAACAATATGTTACAAGCATCAATGAAGAAGTACAACAACATAAAAAACTTCATGTAATTCCATACGTTAAGTTAAACACAACTTTCTCAGTGAACTCCTGCAATTTTATAGTTAAATATATTTCCCAAACCGAATAGTTTATTCATTACTGGACAAGGTTGGTCCGTAACTAATTCAACCGAAGGCATCGTAACTCAACTACCAGTTTATGAAATTAATGTTTACTGTTCGCACACAAAACGCCGGAAGATGACTTACAGTTCCATGTCGGATAACTATTAAGAGAAGAAGAATGGTACACAAAGACGGTTCACAAATTATCCAACAGTAGATGAAAAGTAATTCAATTTACTCACAGGGCTTCCAGAACAAAAAGGTTCATCCAGAGGAAACAAGTCATCAACAGCATTACATCCCGTGCAACAGCACGTTACATATCCGGAGGATATTTATAGTTATTCGTCGTTTTCCTACCATTGTGTGGACTAACTACTTCAGCTTCCCTTCTACCTAAACATGGCGTTTCCTGTTTAAGGAAGTTTTTGAGGCGTCTTGTCCTGGATAACGAAATTTAAAATATTCATACAACTTAGGAAGGACTTATTATCCTCATTTAAGTTTTTCAATACTTTGACAACTGTTGACGCTAATTGGCAATGCACTTTCTCCACTCGGGCTTCGTAGTGTGTATAGAAAATTCTGCCTTCGACGCAGGTAAGCTTTGGATGATTTTGTAGGAAGCGTGAACGATAATACCGATTATTAAAGTTAACTGATTAATTCATGTGCCAACATTTGTGATTTGTTAATTTTAGTTCATTTTTCAGCAGTTAAGCCAAATTGGAATGCGGCAATGGTCGTTTTAGTAGAAGCAAGAGAACACATATTTGGAAATATCGAAACGAAATCATGGTAACTAGCGATTTTAATTTTTATTAAATACGTTTTTTTTTTCATTTTTGCAACATTTTTTATTTCTATTTTATATTCTTAGATTCTTATTATAGGCTAGGCAAAAAATGGTTAATTATCTTATGTTATAACTTACTCCCCCGCTTGGTAGAAACCTTGAAGTGGTGCGGGGGCTTAAACTACAATGAATCACTCAGGCTATGCTGACGGAAGCATACGCTTCCAGTAGGGCCACCCATGTCAGACAAGCTAGCGAGGAGTAACACACAAAGATCTACCGCCCCTAATCCAGGGTGTTACGCGTCACCGTGCCCATTGGGTATACCGGCTTTATTATAACGGCGCCTCTCTGACAACGGGTCGAATCAGAGCAGTAAGCAGACCTTACCATATCAAAGATGGGCTCTGATGTGGCGGACTATTTGAAACCCCAATACTCGTGGGAACAAAAATGAATAATCAATATACAAAAAACAATCTCACGAAAAACCCGGTAGGCGTAGTTGTGATGAGCCGACACTACCACAAGGGCACAAATCATCAAGAAAACACCGACTCGGCAAAAAGAAGACGTAGGGAAAAAAGGAAAAAGCGGGATATACGCGTCGGTACGTGGAATGTTCGAACGTTATATAAACCAGGCGCGATACAGACGGTCGTAGCAAACGCGAAACTATATAAAATGGACATCATCGTGCTTCAGGAAGTCCGACTCCCACATCAAGTAATCGAAACCAACGGGTTTACACTGGCGTGTGGAGGTACCGATACACATAACCTCGGAACTGGCTTCACGCAAGAAGATTACGCCCCATGTAAAAGATGTGCAATTTATTAATGACCGAATGTCGGTGCTAAAAATACAGGGACCATGGTACAATTATGTATTTATAAACGTACACGTCCCAACAGAATCTACGGATGAAGAAACGAAGGACACATTCTACGAGACCCTAGAGGAAGTATTTCATGGGATCTCATCATTCGATGTTAAAATCCTCCGCGGGGACCTCAATGCTAAAATTGGAAAGGAAGGCATCTTCCAACCAACTATAGGTAAAGAGAGCATACACGACATTTCAAATGATAATGGAATTCGAATTATCACGTTCGCAGTGTCCAAAGATCTGGTAGTGAAAAGCACGATGTTCAAGCACAAGCAAATTCATAAAGCCACATGCATATCACCCGACGGCGTAACGCATAACCAAATGGACCACTTCCTCATAGACAAAAGACATCATTCGAATATCCTTGACGTAAGATCATATAGAGGAGCAGATTGCGACTCCGATCACCTTCTAGTGATGGGCAAAATTAGAAGTCGGCCCGCAGCAAACCCACATGGGCAATCACTGATAAACTAAAAGACCTACGCAAAAGGGCTGAATATCGGTTTATTGCGTCTACAACTTCGTCGAAAGAGGGCTCTGGGAACTGAGGCTCGGCTGTATGTACGTCTGGTGCGTTTATTTGTGGCTGATGGGTTCGCACATTGAGCAGGTTTTCAAAGTACTGCTTTCATCTTGTCACGATATTGTTTGTTTCTGTCACCAGACAGCCGTTTGTGTCTCGGATTATTTTGGTTTCACCCTCGGTAGCCATTTCTAATTGAATTTATGCCGGCATACATACCTCTGATATTCTTTGCTCTGGTATTACTAGGAATTTTTCGATCCTAGTCTTCTCCCGTTCGCGTTTTTTGCGTTTAAAAAGTTTCATTGTTTCTTTCTGAATTGTCGCGTATCTTTCTGCATTGACTTCATCATATCTTTCTAAGTCGATCACTTTGAGGCGTTTACGTTCTTCGATCTTCGCCCTGCACTCATCGTCAAACCAAGGTTTGGACTTAATTGTTTTCTTAAATCCTAATACCCCTTGGGCTGTTTGTTTGATTGTGTCTCTGATCGAAGCCCATTTAGTGCCCAGATTATTGGTTTCCTCTTCCTCACTACTCCCATTTTCTAGGATGCTAAATCTATTCGTTATTCATGAACTTTCGCGTTCCTACAAGCCAATAAGTAATATAGTATAACTCACTGGTCCGACGCAGACGCTCTAAGTTAACATTGTATGATTATTGTGCAGTTTGCTTTTCGGCCACAGAACTTTGTTTATCTATTGAATTATATTTATTTGTATGACAAAGAAAAAGTAAAGAAAAACGTTGTGCCAATTTTTGTGTTTTTTAACTTAAAATTTAACTTACATCTAACTTTTTTTTCATATAAAACTTAACTTAAGCCTTATTCTACCGTAATACTAAAAAACCTAAGTCTGTGTAAACTGACTGAAAATGGGTTATCCTACCGGCATTGGTACACAGGTCCTTATTTGCCAATCAACCACCTGGACTGTTGGTTCTGTTTAATCTTATCCTCCCGGTCTCTGTGGGAAATAGCCCTACTTAACCGCAAGCGCTCTTCTTCGTTGAGGGTGACTTTCCGATTATAGCACAAACGGCCATCCATGGATGATCTACTTACACAATAAATCAGCGGAGTTTCGGATCCATTCTGTATAAGACCATTCATATAAAATTCGAGGAACGCCTCTGGTGGCACATAGCCATTGCGACGCACCCTCTCATAAGACAAAGTATTAAGATAATAAGCTCAAAAAGTAAGGTCATTGGTATCTCGCAACATTTCCTCTGTCTAATTTGATCATAAAATTATCAACCCTATTAAATTTTTTTTAATTCAATTTAAAATTTAAAAAATCATCCACCCTTGGGTGGGCAGCTAGACCTCATCTTTACAACAGTACCTATCTGTCTCACCCAGCCCCTTCGTCCCTACATCTATAGACCACCACCACCCCTCTTTTCTCGTGACTTTCTTCCGAGTCCGCTCGCCACCGTCCGTTCTCCCCCCAATCACTACGCCTACGATTTCCATAAAGCGAACTTTCGCCTCATCAACGACTACCTAGGCCGCCTTTCGTTCAACTACGATCACCTATGCGTTGAAGATGCTATCAACCACTTATATACCGAAATCCTTTACTCTATTTCCCTGTACGTTGTTTCCCCTAGACAAAGAACACCACCCTCTTCCCCTCCATGGTACAATAAAAAGCTACGATCTATCCGTAACAAAAGGAATAAGTTATGGGTCATATTTTCTCGGAATCAAGCTATACCCGACTACTCCAACTTTCATGACTGTTACCTCCAATTAACGGAACTTTTCAACACCCTTTATCGCAACTATCTCACCAAAACTCAGATCCATCTAAAAAATGGCACCAAATGCTTATTCCAGTTCGTCAATCATAACCGGAGATCCGATGGTTACCCCATAACGCTTACCTTAAACTCTCATACCTCATCTAGTCCTGTTACAATTGCTAACCTCTTCGCCACTCACTTCAAACAGTCATTCACTAATGACTAATTTTTTCCTGACCCGTCAAACTTCAACTACTTACCTAACTTTTCCCTGGGGCGCCTTCTCCACTACTCCTTTGATCTGCCCTTAATTGAATCTAAGCTACTGCAACCCAAAGACTAGTTTACACTCGGCCCTAATGGTATCCCTGGAGACCTCCTCAAGAAATGCTCATCCAATCTCACTGATCTTCAATCTCTCACTCTCTCAAGGCGTATTCCCCCACATTTGGAAACCTTCCATCATCACCCCCATCCACAAGAAGGGTCCCAAAACCGACGTCGGGAACTAAGGCCCCATCGCCAAACTGTCCCACTTACCCAAGATTCTCGAAAGCATTCTATACGAATCTCTTAGTTTTCGTTGCAAATCTTTTATTTCACCAAGACAACATAGTTTTCTCAATGGCCGATCAACTGCAACCAACCTTGTTGAGTTCACTTCCTCAGCACTAGAACACGGTAACGAGGTCGACATGGTCTCAACCCACCTCAGTAGAGCATTTGACAAAATATCGCACCATCTAATCCTCTTTAAATTATCCGCCCTCGGCTTCGAACCAGGATTGCTGAAATGGATGTCTTCCTATCTCAAGGTAGCCGCCTGCACCCTGTCCTACTTATACTTGCCACTAATGACATTGATAAGGTCATAAGGAATTCCAGCTTGTCCCTATACGCTGATGACACCAAGATGTACAAGATCATCGACTCACCACTTGATTCTGCACTGCTGCAATCAGGCCTTGACAACGTCTCGACTTGATGTGACAAAAATTGCTTTGTAATGTAATTTGGCATTGCCAAATGCCAATCTATAACCTTTTCCCGTAAACGTATCCACTCATCCTAACGTCCCTATACCCTTCATAACCAACCCCTGACCATTGTCCAATCTATTCGAGATCTTGGGATAGTTTGGGACGGGGAGTTTAACTTACTCTCTCACATTGATGAGACGATCCGGAAAGACAACTCTACCCTCGGATTTGGGAAATTATGGTCTAAGGAATTCTCCGACCCCTACCTAAATCCATATCTTTACCTTACCTTCGCCCGTCTACTGTCTACTGAATATGCTAGCCAGGTATGGTCTCCTTATCACAAGGTCCATATCCGTAGAATCGAAAGTATTTAACGTCGCTTCCTTCGGATCGCTCTTCGAGGGCTAGGGTGGGAAAACCCTTAATCCTGCCCCGTACATTAACCGCCTCAAATTAACCAACCTCAAAACCTTTGAGGAGGACAGGGTCCTGGCTAACATAGTGTTCATTCATTGGGTCCTCTTCGGCTCGGACGACTGCGCCTACCTCCTTAACTTAATTCCTCTGAACACAAGCTCTCCCCACCTTCTCCACATCCCCCCCTTACCGCACCGCTTATGGTATCAACGAACTCATTTCGCGGATGCTGAGAATTGTCACCTCCAATTCCACCTTATTCGACTTTGACCTCTCTACCCACACTCTCAGGCACCGCCTCCTTAACAATTCTCATCCCCAATCTTAAGCCGCGCTTCTACACGTTACTATAACCTGCTCCCACCTCCAGCCCCTACACCTGCCTTCGTAATTTGTCCTGGTTACCTTAGGTTAAGGTTAGTTAAGATCGTTTTTAAGCTCTCTAGTTTGTAACTTATATATACTTCAGATGTAATTATGTTGCTTAAATTAAGCCAATAAATGGGGTGGTAGCCCCACTAAACTATAAACTATTTATGTTGGCTTCATTATATAAAATCTCATTTGGATAGTACTTTTATCAGCCAAATTCCGTTGTTCATATAATCTGAGACAAGTTCTGAGACATTTCCTTTCGAACACCCGAATCCTTTCCATCAAATTTGGACCTCTGTTAAAGCATACTGGGCAACCATATATGATTATTGGTCTGATTAGCGTCATTTAGCAGATAACTTTTATCCTGCTGTCCAGTTGACTACTGTTAAATAGCCTTCTTGTCATCATCATCATCATCGACACTACAACCGGTAGCCGGTGTTGGCCTTATTTAGCAAGTCCTGAGGCTTGTTAAATTTTCCATAATGATTTGATTTGTTTTTTCCGGGCAAGGTCATTAGTCTTGCGTCAGAGGCTCCCCGACGAGAATAGCAAAATTTTATTAAATACGTCTGTAGCGGTTCCGCCGAACCCTACGGTCTACTTACCTGAAAAAACCCCCATAACTACTACCCAACTCCCTTTAGTTTGCTAATACAACAGTATTAGTACCTAAAAATGCTGCACGCATTTAAGAGATCAAATCTATGATCTTTAAGTCCCTGTAAAGAAAACTTACCTTCATGCATTCTCTTCGCATACCATTGCTCCTTAAGATTTCTTTATTAACTTACCAGGAATTTCCAATCAATTTCGGCATCTACGTCGCCAGTCAAATTTCCTTAGAGGAATTCCGGTAAACAAATAATTAGATTTACATACATTTGTAACCTTCATGACAGGGACCATAACAGCGCAATTGAAACGTCCCCGGCCTCCCATAGCAAAACACATTTTTTTGGCAAAATTGGTTTTTTTTATTTAACATAATTCCCTTCGAGGGTGATACACTGATTATAGCGACCCTCCAACTTTTCGATACCTTTTTTGTAGTACGATTTGACCTTTGCTTCAAAATAGGCCTCAGTTTCGGCGATCACGTCTTCATTCGACGAAAATTTCCTCCCAGCGAGCATTCTTTTGAGATCTGAGAACAGGAAATAGTCGCTGGGGGCCAGATCTGGGGAATACGGTGGATGCGGAAGCGATTCGAAGCCCAATTCATGGATTTTTGCCATCGTTTTCACTGACTTGTGACACCGTGCATTGTCTTGGTGAAGCAGCACTTTCTTTTTCTTCAAATGCGGTCGTTTTTCGGCGATTTCGTCCTTCAAACGGCCCAATAACGCTGTGTAATAGTCGCTGTTGATGGTCCTTCCTTTTTCAAGATAGTCAATGAAAATTATTCCGCGCGCATCCCAAAATACAGACGCCATAACCTTGCCAGCCGACTGTTGCGTTTTTCCACGCTTTGGGGCTGGTTCATCGTGTGCAGTCCACTCGGATGACTGTCGATTAGACTTCGGAGTGAAATGATGAAGCCATGTTTCATCCATTGTCACATATCGACGCAAAAACTCGGGTTTATTACGCTTGATCATCTCCAAACACTGCTCCGAATCATCAGCTCGTCGTTGTTTTTGGTCAAAAGTGAGCTCGCGCGGCACCCACTTTGCACAGAGCTTTCTCATACCCAAATATTCGTGAATGATATGATGTACACGTTCAGTTGATATCTTTAGAGTGCCTGCTATTTCATTCAATTTCAATTTACGGTCATTCAAAATGATTTTGTGGATTTTTCTAATGTTTTCGTCGGTAACAACCTCTTTTGGGCGCCCACTGCGTTTACCGTCTTCGGTGCTCAGTTCACCACGTCTAAACTTAGCATACCAATCCTTGATGGTTGGTTTTCCTGGGGCGGCGTCTGGAAACTCGTCATCAAGCCAAGTTTTTGCTTCAACTGTATTTTTTCCCTTCAAAAAGCAATATTTTATCAACACGCGAAATTCCTTTTTATCCATTTTTTCACAATAACAGAAGTTGCTTCACTCAACATACTATAATTCACAAACTAAAGATCCGACATCTGTCAAATTTATACATGCGTCTTTTGAAGGTTAGGGCTAACTAAAAATCATATGGATTTAATTCTAGTGCCGCCATCTATGCGTCAGGCCGGAGACTTTTCCATTGATCTATTTTCCCAGCCGCGTCCTGTACCTTTTCATACATATTGCCTGGCAACCTTTTTTGTTTGTCTTATCAATAAACAACCCAAGCAGCTGCATATAATTAGCGCAATAGACGCCGAAACGAAATTCTCCAGCATTTCCTAATGCAAATATGAACCCGGTTTCTACTGCAGCCAGAGATGCCATAAACATCCAATTTGCTTTTAGCACCTTTTTCTCCCAACGTCGAAAATAGCAACGAGGCATCGTGTAAACAATGACCCGCATTACCAACGGCGCATTTGGTCATTTTTCCCTATTGTCCTTGCCGCCTGCCTGCTTTCGAACACGTGCAACAACATTGAATCTGTTCGATCGCGCACATATACCACTGCACCAAAAAGATCGCATTTTCTTAGTGGTCACACCCTTAAGAGAAAAGTTTTTCTCTCTCTTCCTTTTTTTCTTAGCGAAATCATCTCTGCATGAGATGACGATCGTTGAGTCGTATTCCAACCTTCAAGGCGGTCGGGTCACTGCCATTCACCGTACCGGCGGCGGTACGGTGTGGTATCTAAGAGTCGTGTCGAAGTGCTTAATCTACATTAAAATAATGAAAACGCAAACCAAGTGTCCGTGCATCATTAATATTGTAAACTCACTCAATAAAAAAACATAATCATTAATAAGTTCACCAGTGCGTTTCAATTAATTTCTCCGGTGTGTGACTTTTGCTCTTGGCGAGCATTTTACTGCGGTGTTCGGTACGGATCGCCGTTCCTTGTTGGTGTTTTCTTTCGCCAAATCGATTAGTAATGGGGAGTGAAGTGAACCGTGTGCCCGTGTCCGGCACAATACTTCTCCTCCCCACACGTCCACGGACAGGAATCTTATTCCTCTCGACGATGCCATGGACCAAAATTTCGGGGATGTAACGGAACGACCTTTGGCGCTTACACACTATTTAAACATATTCTTGACCGGCGTAGAACTGTTCAATGACTTGATTTATGGCAGATTTTTGAATCAATATAAGCTCCTTTCCCTCTTTTTTCACACACGCTGTTATTTGGCGTTTAAGTGTAGCTCGAAATCCCTTTTTGTGTGCTTGTGTCAAAAAAAAATCGTTTAAGGACTAATGTTGGTATCGTAAAGAGCTCGCCGGTGTGTGGTCTGCCGAGATGGTTTTTTGCCATCGCGCAGATACTGATAACCTATAACCGATTTTTTCGACCGTCTTTTAGTTAGTTTACGGGTGTGACATATGTCATCTGCTGAATGTCAGAAAAGAAAGGGTTCATGGTCTGCTACTGTCTGTGACTCGTGAGCTCAAACAGAGATTCGTGTGAGGACCATTCGCAAATAGCCAATAAGCTAAAAATACGTTTTTCGCGGGTCCATGTGAAAAGTTCATGTTGCACGATGGAACTAACTACGATCAGAACGTTCGGTGAGAACATGTTTTTTGAAATAACTCTCCACCTCCTACACTCGAGGTGTTAGGTTGTGTCACAACCAAGTAGCTCACTTTCGAGTACGGCGAGCTGTAACACAAGGAATAATGGGGCGAATTCCAGGGCACAGTACAACAGTACTGTTCTTGATCGAAAAACCCCTAGAGTGAGGAGGAAAGATAATAACGTTGTGGGGTGAACAAAGTACTGATCTCAGGGGCGGATGAGAGATGGAGGACAAAGTAGCGAAGGCGATAACGAAAAAGCAAAACGAATAGGTGTCGAGATCGAACAAAAAAAAAAGAAGTGGTTCCAAAATAATTGTTAAAAAGGTGATCCCGTTTCTTTTTTTACTGTGTATTTGTGTAGCCTCTGCCTTTGCTTTTCGGGTGATAACTACAAATTGAATTAACGGCGGGTGTTCAACAAACCAAAAGCAACTAACTAGTGCGAAATATCCTATTTCTCGGTGTCGTGAGTGCTCGCTTTCACACCATCACCGCCGCAGATATACTCATCCAGTCGGACACTGGATCCTTTACGGACTACTCATCGATTCAAGTGGTGATTATTGACATTGTCATCGTTCAACAAGCGGCATTTGTTTCGAACAATCGAACACCGCCATTGCAAAGTACAACTAACGATAGTGCTATATACATATATATATATATATATATATATATATATATATATATATGTATATATATATATATATATATATATATATATATATGTATGTATATATATATATATATATATATATATATATATATATATATATATATATATATGTCGGGTTTTCCAATAGGGACTTGGCAACTTTGAATTTAATTTGTGAACGCACCCTTTCACTAATCATCAAACTGTTACTGTCAATTTATTCACTAAACCCAACAACGGTTAAGTACCCGAACGAACAACGTCTGTAAATTATAAAAATTTACTACCGAAAAAAAGTTGTCAAGTCCCTATTGGAAGACCCATTATATATATATATATATATATATATATATATGTATATATATATATGTATATATATATATATATATATATATATATATATATATATATATATATATCCAGAAGCACCTTTAACTTCAGCTCCAGCTGCAGCTGCCTCGCCCAACGGTTTCAGCATTTTCGTTTTAGCCTCTCTCATCACGACACAAAACATCTCCGGAAGGGAGCTTATTCGGATGACGATCAGTGACATAAGGCGAACATAGATAAGTAGTGAATTATCATTAATAAGTAGTAATACATTTTTAGGTTCAGATTCGGGCTCGTTATTTACCCTATTGGAATCCTATCAGTCATTTATCGACAAGGAAATAGAAATACAGTCCACTAACAACACACGAAAAAATTTCGAAATATCTGGAATCAAATGACCTCTTCAGTGACCGCCAATATGCCTCTTGTAGCAACAGGTCCACAGGAGATCTGATGGCGTACCTTACCGAAAAGTGGAGCCATTCCATCCACTACCTCGGTGAAAGCAAGGTAGTCCCATTGGATATTTCAAAAGCCTTCGACAGAGTTTGGCATCCAGCGCTTTTGTCAAAATTACATTCATATGGAGTGGACAATTCCCTGATCCAATGGATAAGAGACTATCTACCTGACCGTTCAATCCAAGCGGTTTTTGATGGTGTCAAATCTGTCTCTCATCAAATTAATCCAGGTGTTCCCCAGGGTTCGGTACTTTCACCCACTCTCTTCCTCATCTTTATGATGATCTCTTGTCAATTACTCACAACACAATCCACTCGTTTGCTGATGATAGCACGTTGAGTTTGTCATACTCATACGATCACTCCCGTCCAAACTCTTCGAACTACGCTACCAATCAGCAACTTATGTATGATACATTGAATTCAGACCTCAACAAGATATATCAGTGGGGATTATCTAACCGACAAGAATTCTATGCCCTAAAAACTCAGTGTTGTCTCTTGTCGTCAAAGGTGAACCCCAAACAAAAATTAACGGCACTTGCATCGACGAAGCCAAGAAACTATCAATCATCGGCACTTGAATTAATTCAACTCTTGATTGGAATGACCGCATATTTGAAACTGCAAAAAGTGCAGCCCGGATGCATCGGGTTCCTTAAGAGATGCAAAAAATACTTCACTCCAGCCAACCTGCCCAGTATTTATAAGGCGTATATTCGTCCCAAAATGGAGTTTAACTCCCATATTTGATCAGGCGCATCCAAAACTGCACTACACGTGCTCGACAGGATGCAAAAACGAGCAGTGAAATTTATTGGGGACTCAGCCGTAAGTCAATTCCGTCGTTAGAACACAGGCGCAACGTATCATGCCTATCTCTTTTCTATAGGTATTACCACGGTCGTTGCTCAACTGAACTTGCTGAATGTGTTCTGCCCCTTCAGACATTTTCCCGCGATACCCGTCAATCTATGAATGCGCATCAGTTCACGTTGAAAGTGGACTTTAGGCGCACAAATAAACATAGAGAGTCATTCTTTAGCCGAAACACACGAATGTGGAATGTTCTGCCTGATCATGTGTTTCCTGGCCGTTGTGATGTCCAGACATTCAAGACCAATATACATCGACACCTCCTTTCCTTATCCACTTCCTCTCCATCCGCTCGTACTGTGCTCTGACATTTAAGGATACTTGAAAATCCCCTTTTGTACGCGCGTTAGAAAAGAGAAAAAAACGCGGCACATCACAGAATTAATAGTTCATTTCAGACATCCGGATAAACATAGACTGCCATTCTTCAGCCGAACTACAAGCAAATGAAATGCTCTGCCTGGCTATGTGTTTCTTCGGCATTGCGATCTTCAATCATGTAACGTTATTGAGTATCAATACCTCCATTTCTTCCACACTCTGCACAGTGCATCGACATTGAAGGCATCTTTTAGAAAATAAATCCCAATGTGCATGTTATTTATCTTACAGGTTATTTTACTTAGAGAATGTACTCCGAAGGTATTTCTGTTCTTTCCTTTCTTGCCCATGTTGTCATTTCCCCTATCTACGTGCCACAATATTTTTATTATGATCTTACAGTGTCCTTCATCAAAAACCCAACACGAGTATCGAAACTGTCAGACATAGATAAAGTTATAAATCACCAAGTTGATTCTTCAGTCAAGTTTCGATATAATTTTCTGGAGAGGCCATTAACTGTTCAAGTTCACTCCCCAACTTTCTTGAACGTTCCTCCAACAGATGCGGCGCACGAAAATCATTGCCTAAGTTACTGGTTCATAATTTAAGGCCTACTTTAGCTATATCTATCGTAAAAGTGGGATTATCTTGATCAAATTTCACCATCATCAATTTTAGTATCCCGTTTCGCATAAAAGCGGTTTTTCGCGAACCCATCTTTCTTACTGCTACTTCTATCCTCCTTAACATTCACCTCCCATCTTTCGTACGTCAGTAGCAAGGAAAACCCCCAACTTGTAATACATGTTTGAATTGACTAAATTCCACCATTTATTTTGTTGGTCTTGCTCTCAATTTCTACTACCTCAATTTCTAGTTCACTCACTTGTTCCCTTTGAATGACAACAACATGTAATGTTACAAAATGTTGTCTTACCAAAAGGCCCTTAAGTTATTGATCGAAGCAACAATCAAAGACAAGCCCAATTTTTACGCATTCTCTCCACAAGCCAAACACACTCTTCAGTCGCCCATCCACACTTAGGCTCTAGTATTTATGTTCTTTCATCAAAATAACTTTACAATTCGATTGTCAGCTCTTTCCGGTCTTCCAGTCGCACTCAAGTCAAACGGTACGTTTAGGTATTTACAGGTAAAAGTGCTCCCCCACTTCCGCTCTCGTTCCGTTTGTCTGATGTTTCCCATCGTACCGTCGTTTACACATGTTTCCTAAACACCTTCCCCGCCCAACAGCACTTGCACACGCATTTAAGCGTGATAGTAATTGACTGACAAACGCCCCTGGTAAGTCGATAAACAACAACAAAACTCACGCAAACCCAACCAATCAACCAATTTATTTGTTTACACCTCATCAATCAGTCGGGCAACTAATCAACCTCAGCAACATGTCAAATAAGCCTCATCGGCCAGATACATTACAACAGTCGCAGCAACATGTAGCCGATTCCATGGTAACGAAATTTAATCTGTTGCAAATGATGCGGCAACATTGGAATTGGTGTAATTTTGAGACTTATGCTGCCGTTTCCATCAATCATATCAGGGGAGGACAGTGTCCAAATTAATCAACCCTCTAAGCCAGGCAGGCACTAAGTCAAGGAGTGTTCCACTATAATGTAGAAAGGTGTCAACTCAAGTCACTTTGGTGGCGAGAGGTCACAGGACATAGCAACTTATTCTCCTGAGACCGATGCGAGTCAAGGGGTAAGATGGCTAAATTACTTATTATCACTCTTATCTTAGAGACTTCGAGGCCGAAGAAAGTCATACTTGGATTTTATGGACAATAACGCTCCATATTGATTCAACTTCAAACAGGAATAACATTGAGTTACAGTATGTAGAGGAATATAGTGTTGTGACGATAGTGAAGAACGTGTGATCCGAACCGACGCTATGAATGACGGTTTGAATCACTAAAAATTGAACCAATGCTCAACACATCGGGCCACTGCCGCGTGTACGAATTTGATTATAATTCTCAAGTACACTTATCTGATGAGGAATTACTAGGTTTTTAGTATGGTATACGACTCGTTTTTATTTCAGTGTGTTTTTCTTCAACTATTTGCTTGTGTACTGTGGGTGTATCTATTAGAAGCGCACACGAAGCGCTTGTCTCAGAGCGCGTGAGGTGACGTACTTCGATGGATATCAGGACTCCAGCATTAATAGTCCTTGATCGGTAGGGCAGAAAAATACCTCGTCTCTTTTGTAGGGCCCTAGCGACTAAAGCCGCCCAAGATAGGTGCGGATAAGTTGTCTCAAGCGGCTAAGCACCTTACCTCCGCTCCAATTTCAGGAGTTTACAACTCTAAAGCCGAAAAACGGTGAGAATAGGGGAAGTCAAGAAAGACGCTGCATATCGAAAAGCCTTTGACTTATAATAATGGTCTCAGTGGCTGAGTTGGTAAGGAGGTTGTGTCTTGCGTTTGATTTTGCAAACCTAGGTTCAACTGACGACTCTTGCTATTATCCAGTCTGGCACAATTAGTAAGTGGTAGGCAGGGTCCCAAAGCCCAGCCGCTCTGTGAAACACCGCCCCATTAAGCCATGGACTCCGTGAAATTGTTGAGAAATTCTTGACCATCTTTCGGAGTTGGGCTGATGCACCCGGTCAAGAAAAAATTGCATCTCAGGACCCTGACTCGGCGGTATAGGTTCGCCTGTGGGGAGGAAGTGTATTGTGCCAGGCATGGGCACTCAGTTTGTGGGAGGTTTTTATTTGGTATCGGCAAGGATACGATTTCAATAAAAACTCCACTGTTGAAAACACAAGAACACTAACTGCATCAGAAAAGATGGTATAAGAAAACACGGCATGAGTTCCTTGTTGACGATACTCCACTAACGATACGCCCGTAATTCCTTCGTGGTGCGCACAGTCGTCTTACTGCTAGCAGCAGCCTTTCGTCCAGAAAGAAGTAAATAATAAAGCACTTCGTGTTGTTGTTGATCACTGTTTTTTTATTGTTCGCATTTTCTTTCTGTTTGTTTTAGTTTAGTTTAGTTTAGTTTAGTGAGAGCAGAACCTTCATTTATTACACTTAGTACAAGCGTTTGAGAAAAAAAAAAATTAAAAGTAAAAAAAAACTTACGAACTAACTTAAGAAATAGGATTACAAAAATTACTTTCGAATAAGTAAAAAGATAAAAAGGTGGGAAGGTGGCTGTGCACGTGATGGGTTGGCGAAGACCGGGTAGTGGGATAAAGGGGCGGGGTGATAGGAATGTATACGGGTAGTAAAAGTGTAGATAGTGGGTGGGGCAAGGTCACGAGGGGAAAGACAGAAGACGACGTTTGAGAGCAATAGAAGTGAGGTAGAAATCGAAGGAGGTGGGGTAAGAGTTTGCCTGCTTTAGCATACGTGAAATTGGTTCATTACAGCGAAGGAAGTGTGGTGGGAGGGCAGATAGAAGAGACGAGGGTTTCGTAGGTTGCGGGGGTTGGTGTTGAGTGCGATGGCGGAAAGCAAGCTAGGGCAGTTGATTGTGCCGGAGAGGAGACGGTGGCTGAAGAGGATATCGGCAAGAGTTCTGCGTTCCTCAAGTGTACTGAGGTTGATCAAATGGAGCCGGCTTGTGTATGGGGGAAGAATCCGAGGATTCTCACAGTTCAGTCCACGGAGGGCAAAACGCAGAAACCGACGTTACACGCTCTCGATTCTGTGGATATGGGACGAGCAATGTGGAGACCAGACCTGACTGGCGTATTCAAGAAGGGGGCGGACGAAGGCAATGTAGAGGGAACGGGAAACGTAAAGATTAGAGAATTCCTTAGACCAGCGTTTCACAAACCCTAGGGCGGATTTGGCCTTAAGAATGATATCGTCGATATGTGGGGTGAAGCTGAGCTCCCTGTCAAATAAGATTCCGAGGTCACGTATTGAGGATACGTATGAGATCTGCTGGTTAAGCATGAAGTAGGGGCGAGGAGGTGGGGGTGGACGTTTGTGGGAGACTGTAATGGAGTGACATTTGGCAACATTGAGATCAAGGCAGTTATTACGGCACCAGGTTGAGAAGCTGTCGAGGTCCTGTTGGAGGAGTGAGGAGTCGAGGGGAGAGATGATTGTTTTGTAGAGTTTCGCGTCGTCCGCATAGAGGGACATGGATGAGTGTTTAATAACAGAGTCGACATCATTGATGGTTAGGATAAAAAGGAGGGGGAGGATCTGAATTTGACACGGTAGGATCGGTCTTTCAGATAAGAAGATAACCATTTGATCAACAGGGGTTCGAAGCCTAGGGTGGACAGCTTGAAAAGGATAAGATTATGGGAGATTTTGTCAAATGCCTTGCTGAAATCGGTGATGATAACATCAACTTCGTTGCCATTCTCTAAGGCACGGAGAGTATGGGATGAGAACTCGATCAGATTGGTTGTGGTCGACCTACCCGAAAGGAAACCATGCTGGTTGGTTGGATGTTAGTCGCGACTAAAAGCACATCTAGGTATTCCAAGAAAGTCAAAGCACTTCGTACAGTTGAACTATTCTAATCGCGACACTGTTCATTTATTGATCAAACTGTTCGATTCGACGTGCGATCGTCAGAAACAATAAAAGACAAGAAAAGGATTTTTCTAGTACTCATGATATCGCGAACTCCGCGGAGGATGAATTTTTTCTCGCACACGAACTCTTCGAATATTTAAATTTGACTCTCGGGTCGGTGCATGTGCACACTTCGGTATAAGAAATCTGACTCAATGAGGGAATTCACATGTAATGAATAGCAGGCATTATGAGATACGCGATAGCGAAGTCGTCGAAGGGAGAAATAGGTTCCTGTGTCCTAAATAAACAGAAACGATATTTCAAGGTTCCAACTATGTGATGCACATTATTTGTGATTTAGGCGATGCTATATGGGAACATCGGCTGTTTACATAATCGCGCCAGACTTATGCCATTGCAGGCAATAGATTTTTGTGGCGATAAGCAAACCGAGGGTTGCTCGCCTATGGTCAGGGCTATGGTTGCTTTTGTTTACTCTACTTAAATGGAATATGGGTATGACGGTGAGGAATTTGACTTGCAGACGTGCAAGCGTACGTCTCACCCTGAGGAAACATGGACAGCGGTTGGTAAGTAGCATAAACACAGTGCTGCTACGGTGTTTGTTTGTTTTACAGGCCGGAGCATCGTTAGGCATGATTTAGGGTATGATTGTCTAACGTCAATCATTTTCGTGCCCAAATCCCATGATCGGTAGATAACCGACAAAGGAAATTGGTCGCAAGTGTTGCGAACCTTGGGATTGGGACAATATTCACTCATGAAGCGTAGCAAGAATACCAGGTACAGCTATGTCAACAATTACACTAGCCAGCGAGTATTTATCTTTTATAATTGCTGGCAAGCCGAGCCGATTGTCTGGCACGGTCCATGTATGAATGAATGAAATAATTTGTTTGATGTGCATGCTTGACAAGGTTTAACTTTCAGGTGTGATGCTGCAGGGGAGCTTACGCAGCCCCTAATTGCAGGTAAGTACTATGGATTTGGAAGGTGGTTAATTTAAGAGGATGGGCGGTTCTTCGGGAATGTATTAAAGACCCGCCACAGGTTCACCTTCCTCCTCCATCATAAAACTTTCGCCACTAAAACACCGAACGAAAACTGCACTTCACCGGCGGGAAGGAAAACACATTAATAACCAACACCCAGGAACCGCTGCCGAAAATTAAACACACTGATTTCATTTTTGTTTAGTTTTATTCTCTCGATAAAAACCCCTACTATTGTTAACATTATTGGACTTGATGCAAATTAATATTAACACTAATTTATATAATGTACTTCCTTTGGTCCAGTCAATAAAATGTAATTTTTAACAAAATCCTCCGGCATCGAAAAAAAATTGACAAACCACCGGTCAACTTAATAGCTGATGAATAAAATTCACTACGCCTATGACTCCGTACATTATCGCGTCCCCGTGCGCACCGGGGAACGGGAGCGGCACGACCGTGGTGGTCCGCGGATGTAATTGGACTCAGCGGCAAACGGCTCGTACAGAGCCGACTCGCTAATGTGATGAGTTTCCCCGAGAGAGAGAGTGTTCCTCTTCACTAAGGATACGTTTTACCTACCACAGGAGAGACGTAAAGTCTCCCTTTGTGGAACAGAAAACCAGATCTCGTAATGGAGATCATGGTAGTATGTGTGCATGGGTGATCGTGGGGATATATAATAATTCAACACACGCGCGAAGGCAATGGATAAACGAAGCAGACAGGCGGTAGGGACAAAGGGACCGTGAAGATCGTTGGTAGTACACATGCATGTGTGTACATGGGTTCTTTTATGGGACAAACCATTAGAACGAACCTGAAACGACGAAAAGGCCATAGACTGTATCCATGAGATGTGAGTTCGGTAAAGCAAATAAACCGAATCTCCTTGGATGCTAATGGTTTTTGTTTGCTCATGCCGCTGCTGATGAGAAGCAGATCCCGAAATATGAGAAGACAAAGGGAACGCTTAGGTCTTTGTCTAAGATGTGCATTGCGGCTAAATAAATAGGCAGCAATGCAATGTGGAAATGCGCTAATTGGTTTTAGCTTGATTACCGGGAAATGGTGTTTATGGTGTGGGGCTGAAGAAGTATGGATGCCGAACATGGGCACTAGATTCACTTCTTCGGCAACGCTTGTTCCACCGAATACATTAGATTGAACGGAATTCAAGAGGCTCGTCGAAAGTTAATCCACTTATAGATCCAATTTACCCTTTTCAACACTTGCGAACCACTTGTCTTCGACACTTTTCACAAACGTAGAAATAAATGAAAACGCACTGAGGTTTAGCGGTAGATTAATTGTTTTATTCTTTATTGTTTTCAATTGATTTTGAATTTATGCTTTTAAAATGGTACTCGTAAGTTGATATTTATGTTGATAAGTTCTTTGATGAAGAATATTAACTGCGATGGTATGCGCGACTCGAAGCGACAGCGTGACTATCCTCTACGACTGTTGAATAGTGACTGATTGGTATTAGGGTGGAAATTGGGATTTCTGCTTTTACACATCGATCTGCCAATGGTAATTATGCTCTCTTGTGCATTCCTCAATTCCCCACGCTCACCGAGGTAGAAACGTACTTGTGTATTCGTTCGACGTCGATGGGCGTAGCAAGGATGGAGAAATGAAAAGGAAAGCACAATAACACAGGGTTGATCTGGCTTAATGTGTGTGTATTAATTCTGCGTATGCAACTGGTCCAGTGACCTAGTGATGATTATGGTGATCTCATAAGTCATCGAAGCATGGAAAGACAGAATTGCAGAGGAGAGGAAAATTTAGCTGGAGCTGTTCACCTGCAAAAAGAGATCATTGATCCCAAGCGAATGGATGATCTGATGAAAATCGATAGGACGCTACGTCGGCTAGGGAAATGGTACCGTGGGAAAAACTCTAAGGAATGTTGGTAATTACCCAAGCCAATGGATGATGATGCAGCCGCGTCGTTTGATTCGACTTGGTTGTTGCTAACCAATACGAATGGAATTTCCGGTGGAAATCTCATGGTTAGAGGAATAGTATTGCCGCATGGCGAAAATAGTAGCTAAACTCAATTATGCATTATCTGCATAGGTTAATGTGTTTAGCTATACGTCCTTGGGGAAACATGTTATTTCAGGTGAATGGCATATAAGGGGAATGGATAGGTATGACGTGCTGAAGGCAGTCGAAATAGGGTATGGAATTGTGGGTTGGTTCCCCATGTAATATAGAGAAACCCCACAATGGCATCGTTGGTAAGGGTAGGTATTGAATTCCTATTTGCACTTGCCTGTGCTGTAGGATTTAATTGATGCATTAAGACGCGAGATGCGTATATTTGTTTTGGTCCCTGGGGTGTAGGTCGCCAGCCAATGTGTATGTATGGTGATTTATTATACACTTGGTGAGGACGGTAAATAGGCGACGCAATGTTTATGATCCCTGTTATGATGGTGACATTGTATGTAAACCAAATCATTTTGTTTTCAGGAATTCGTCTAGGGGGATTTGCCTGCCACCGAAGGTGCCGAATCGGTTTTGGAATACCTGATAAGTTAGGAAAGAATTCTT
This sequence comes from Microdon myrmicae, assembly GCA_963931805.1. Lineage (NCBI taxonomy): Eukaryota > Metazoa > Arthropoda > Insecta > Diptera > Syrphidae > Microdon > Microdon myrmicae. Next base: position 113,891,871 of record OZ007502.1, read on the forward strand.
ACAGGGAATTTGTATGCGAAGAGATGCATGGAAGGTAAGGATTCTTTAACAGGGACTTTTAGGTTGTAGGTCTGATCTATTTGAGGCGTGAAGCATTTCATCATCATCGGCACTACAACCAGGAACCGGTCTTGGCCTTATTTAGCAAGTCATGAGGCTTGTTAAATTTTCCATAATGATTTGTTTTTTCCGGGCAAGGTCATTAGTCTTGCGCCAGTGAAGCATTTACAGGTACTTAATGCGATTGCATTAGCAAAAACGTATGCAGATTGGGATGAAGTTATGGGGTTTTTCAGGTAAGTGGGCGGTGGGGTTTGGCGGAACCGCCACAAGCCTTTCCTGGAAGAAGTAATATAAAAAAAAATAATATCGAGGAAGTAGAGGAAACCCACGTTTCAGAGGGCTACAGGCAACGTAAGTCGATGGATATCAGAGCTTCAGCACGAATGTCCTTGAGCCGGAGGGCAAAGGCAGACCTCACTATCATCATTTGATGGGCACTAACGACTCAGACTCATAAAACACGTCCGAGAGAGCAGTCTAAAGTGACTAAGTCGCTTACCATCGCTCCAATTTCAAAAATTTTCGACTCGAAAGTGACAAAACAGTGAGACTAAGGAAAGCTTAACACAGATTTGATCCATACTGAAGGCCTCTGGCGTCAAATAGTAATAACATCGAGGTAGACGAGTTTCAAAAAGTCCTCGAACCAGAGGAAGCCGAGGAAGCCCTGGTCCTATATAGTACGAGGGTTGCCTTTTATATTTCGGGATTAGAGAACAAAAACAAATATTGATCATCGTAAATCACTTTATTGTTTTTCAAAATATTCCCCATGAAGGTCTATACACTTTTGCATGCGTTTGAACCAATTGTCGAAGCACTTTTGCCACTCTGATTGAGGTATCTCCAACGCATGCATTCTGAATGCAGCAACCGCTTCTTCAGGTGTCGAAAAACGTTGACCTCTCAGTTTGTTTTTTACGTACGGGAATAAAAAGAAGTCATTCGGTGCCAAGTCAGGACTATACGGCTGATGACCCATTAAATCGATGTTTTGGGTGCTCAAAAATGCAGTTGTCGCAGCCGATGTGTGAGAGCTCGCATTGTCGCGGTGAAGAGTGATCCGTCTTCGGCGGTTGGTTTTCCTGATTTCTTGGAAGACAACTGGCAAACAAATGGTTGTGTACCACTCAGAATTGACTGTTCTGCGTTGTTCTAGTGGTACGGTTGCGACATGTCCAGTTTTTCCGAAAAAACAGGCGACCATTTGCTTGGAAGTGCTTCGTGCGCGAACAACTTTTGTTGGATTTGGCTCATCTTGAAACACCCAGACAGTCGACTGCTGTTTACTTTCGGGCTCATACGCGTAAATCCACGATTCATCACCTGTCACGATGCCATAGACGTGTTTCGAAGCACCGCGACCGTATTTTTTGAGCATTTCTTTCGACCAATTGACACGAGCCTTTTTTTGGGCGATTGACAAATTGTGTGGGATCCAACGCGAACAAATTTTTTTGACAGTCAAATGTTTATGCAATATTGAATGTATGCTGGTTCCACTAACGCCTAAGGTTGTCTCAATCTCACGATAGGTCACATGATGATCTTCCAATATCAGTTCGCGCACAGCATCAATGGTTTTTGGAACAACAAGTGATTTTGGACGACCTTCACGAAATTCATCTTGGAGTGAACTACGACCACGATTGAATTCACCATACCATCGATAAACACTGGTCCTTGATGGAGCTTCATCGCCAAAAATTGAATCATGTTCACCCATGCACTGTTGCTGAGTTAATCCACGCCGAAAGTTGTAAAAAATAATCGCACGAAAATGTTGACGATTTAATTCCATTTTTGGGCCGAGATGAATCTTTTAAGTTACTGTAAACAACACAAATAGCGCTCGTATGTCAAAACGTTCTGAGTGCGTATAACCTCAAAAATGTCCAACTTCACGACAGAGCTGTCAATTGCCGGATTGCAACACTAGGATTGCCAAATCCCGAAACATAAGAGGCAACCCTCGTACAGATCACCTAGAGTAGACAGATACCAGTACTCTAGCTCGAAGCCCCTTGGACTGACTCTTGGAATGATGTTGAAGACAATCTATCTCTGGCATTCGATGGAGAAGACGAGTAGAAGGAAAGTTTGACGAATGTTGTATGGGATTTTAGAGTCTATTAGGTATAAATTGGACAAACTGTATAAACTTCTGCGATGGAGTGGAGTGTTTGCGAACGGGTTGGATTGGTTGGGAATGTATTCGCCTAGGATGAGATATAGTCTTTAAATGAAAGAATAAATTGGCATGAAAGAAGTTTACTCCCCTTCGTTCTTGTGAAACATTTCTGTTTGAGATGTTTATTTCACTAGATTGTTGTTTAGAAAACTGTACATTTGGGCTTCAGTCAAAAATAGCAAATTCCGTAGAGAAGTTGAGACGGTTGACACTTTTAGTTTAATAATTTTACAGCTATTTATCACTCTTGGGTAAGTTGCTTGTAGTTTGACAAATTTCTCTAAAAAGTCGTTTCATAAAAACTGTTAGACTACAATAAAGGAACAAAACCACCCTTTGCCACAAGGATCCTTTCGACACTCAGAGCGATGTTTTTCATAAACGAATAATCCTCCGTCATCAATTCCGCAACATGCAGTCAGTTTAGTCTCAGCAACACACGAATTGTATTTTCGATTTCCAAGTTGCTTTCCACAATTTCCATTGGAGCTTCTGAGTCATATAGGACTCATGTTGCATCAAGCGATTTAGTGTATTCCGAACAGTGGAGCTCGACGGTATTTGTGTTGGGAATTTGTTCTTGCTGTTTTAGTTCGCCGAATAGTGGCGACGTACGTTTTTATAGCAACTACGTAAATCGTAGCGCGAGATTATAGCGACACAAATATTGTGTTGCTTCTGATTGGGATTCTGCTTTGATTTCGATGCCGATGATCTGCGTTCCGCGTCATTGTTTTTGTTGTTTGTTGTCGCGTTAATAAAGCGCGCCACCGTCAGGCACCTCGGTCGGCCTGCCTACCAAACTAGAGTAGTGTTGTGCTTGCAAATTACTAGGCACGCAAGTGCATTCGGGTGAGGCGAACTATCCGGGCCGTGGCTGTCGATTTGAATTTTTCTCATGGTTCACCGAGAAATTGTTTAGAAATTCAAATGTGTGTCTGAGGATTGCGGGCCCATTCAGTGTTTGTCGGTGAATTTATAAATAGTGCGAAATTAGATTGATTACAATCGGTCGCTGGTGGTGCTGGTGTTACTCGCTTTTGTTTTTGAATTCCGATTTGTGCTAATAACAGAAATAGAGTTATAATTTGCGGGCCGTGTGTCGCGGTCACCTGGATGCCAATTAATTCAGATCGGCCCACTTGTTGGTACGTCGTAGCGGTGCATCTCGAGGTGAATAGCTGCAGATGAATTTGTATCTGTTCGAATAGTAGAGGGATTGAAACGTCCTTGTGATTTGTTGGATTGGATACGAACGTGTACGACATCGACGAACTGTCGGATTAGTGTTTACTTGTTGCGCCAAGGGGTAAGGTGATTTCATTAACCTTGACAAGTCTATTTTGCATTCCTATATCTGTGTGCCTGCCTAAGATACAATCGGTTTATCTCTCAGTCAATTGTGTGGATGAGGGTGTGTAGATTTGTGTGCGTTTGCCTTTCAGCTGGTGGCCTTTGGGATGTGATCTAATTATTCGTATCTGTACACCGCACGACTGTTTCTATCAACTAGTGTCTTTCGTGTAGAAATTGTTACGTCAGTTGATTAACTAAATGACACCCAAGGGATCACAAAGATAAGGTTCATCAGTCGATGAATACAATGATAGATCGTTGATGCCCCAGCTGGGGTTATCTCGGAATATAGTATGGTGACAGTGGGAATAGCCGCAGGTGACGGAAGTACAAAGTTTTCATGTTATTTATTAACCAGAGGAGACCTAGTAATTTGGTGTCAACGGCAGGTTACAGGCGTTGGGCGAAAAATTCCGCATTAGGGCGTGGGCCGAATTAGATAATGAAAGTTGTATCCTCCAAAACGAGTATTAGGGGTTCGTACCAAGAGAATATGCATTCACATCGGATTTAATGTCAAACACAACCCTTTTGTAAATATATGCTTATGAATAGAATGGTCGTCTCATGGGGGGCCATTCAGTATGATAAATGAAAGGGAGCGCTTCTCTTTTTATTCACAAACATTTAACATATGCCTTGCTTTCATTGCCGGTGTTGTCGACTCATCAAGGAACCTCACAGGGGTTTTCAGTAGTAGACGTTTTGTTCGTTATCATTTCTATACCGTTGCCTTGGTTTGATTAACTTACGATAAACTTTATTCATGACCGCAAAAGGATATTACACGGTTTTGAATGTGGATTGTGTTCAAGCGTGTGTGGTTAAGTAAAATCGATTTGACTGTTTGTTCATTTTTAAATCTCACTCTAGTTTCAGACACTCGTTTTGTTTGGTACACAAAAGACACGTTTGACCCACCACTTCTTTATCTTGTAATACTCGAACCTAGAGCAACAACAAGCCATTCACGAAAAGTTGCATAAAGATTAGATTGAGAAATAATATAATATATCATCATCATCACCGGCAGTACAACCGGGATCCGGTCTTGGCCTTATTTAACAAATCTCTCCACCGGTCCCGATTTCGAGCCAATGTCGTCCAGTTTCGCACTTCCAAGCTCTGGGCGTCCTGGTCTACACCATCCCTCCATCGCAGACAAGGTCTGCCGCGCTGTCTCCTTCCATACATTCTGCCACGAAGGACTTTCCGGACGGGCTCCTCTTCGCTGATTCCAGCTAGGTGTCCCGCCCACCGGAGTCTACCGAGATTGATTTTATATAATATATATTTATATGTTTATTTTTAACATTTTTTAGAGCCAAGAAATATTTTCCTCCGGCCCAACTTTTTCTCCCGTATAAATCCCAAATTAGACCCGTGCTCGAATATTGCTCCCATGTTTGGAGCTCTGCTCCTAAACATTCCCTCGACCTACTTGAGAGCATACAGAGACGACCGATGCGCCTGATCAGGGACACGGCGCTGACGACGGGACAACAGTCGGTATCAGATCGAAGGTGCGTAGCTGACCCCTGTCTGTTTTACAGATACTATTACGGGTACTGTTCTTCGGAGGTTCGTGGTCTTGTTACGCGCAATTCGGTTTATATGCGCTCTACGAGACAATCCGACGGATCGCACCACTTTGCGGTTCATTCCCCGACGGCACGAACATCTCTGCATCAGGGCTCGTTTTGTTGCAGAGCGAGAAAGCTGTGGAAATCCCTCTCCGCGCGAGTGTTTCCGGAGAGTTAAAACCAGCAACTGTTCAAGAAGAACTGCAACGGTCATTTAATGGTAGTAAAGCTTCGCCTCTCCCAAGAGAAGTGTAATAAAAAAAATTGTTCGCTTTGTTGGCCTCTAGGGACCGTGAACATGTGTCTATCCATTATGCCGACTAATTCGCAGCTCCTGTGAGATTCGTATTAGGCTCCCTTATTTTTTTTAGACTATGATCTAGTGTTGAGGTACCATCGGTATAACAGTGGAGGGGAATGGCTTACCTACTGGGGTGGACGTCTTCTGGTCTCCTTGGATGTTTCTGGGCAGGAGGGCCGTTTACCGCTTGAGTGGGCGGCGCAGGGAATGTGTCCTCGTGGCTCCCTCTGGTGGGCGTGGGGGCCTCTGGTCGGGACACACTGTTGTTGCGCGTTTCTTGCTATAGGGGTGGTCCTTGAATTGTTCCCTCTGGTCCTCTTGTCCCGCTCATATGTTGTTTATCATTCAAGTAGAAGGTTATCGCCTCACAAATGGGATAGAACCCTTTCCCTTTGCTTTTTATTAATTCATTTGAGTAGAAGTTTACCGCCTCAGAAATCGGATGGAACCGTCTCTCTTTGCTTTTTATTAACCCATTCAAGTAGAAGTTTACCGCCTCCCAAATCGAATGAAAACCGTCGCTCTTTGCTTTTTATTAATTCTGATTTTATTTGATATTTTTCAAATGGGAAGGTTGGATATAAAATGTAAATCTGTTTGGTCGTTCGACCGGCGCTTGACGAAATTGAAAATGATCGCCCTTTTATTCTTTTTTACGTTGAGAATTGTCACCTTTTTAAATGTTAAAATTCCAAGAAGCACACACAAGATTTTGTGTGCTTCAATTGGAATTGTGTTCTAGGAATTGATTAAAGGTTTAGTTGGGTAGGTTCCTGGAAGAGAAATCATGAAATGCGTTTTGAATTAAGCATTTCATGATGTCAGGATTTTAGGAATTGAATCAATGTGCGACGAATTAACTTTTGGTTTAATTCGTCGCTCATATGATTCAATATGGAATTTGGCTGTAAGTTAGTGGGAAGTATTGGGGATTTGGATGGGATTATTGGTAATGTTGGGGATTTGGATGGGAGTGGCGATTTAGGGTCGCTACACTAGCATTAGCTGTTGTCGGATCTCGTTGTGGTTTTATATGAATAGCAGAAAAGAACCGGGCTTACCCTGAAATTGATTGAACACGGCGTCGAAATACACCAAATAATTCCTAATTAAATGCACTAAATTGCTCTTGAGGGAATTATCGAGTCACTTTACAAATTAAATGACACCCAGTAAAGATAATTCAGAGATCACTCGCACACTTCACTAACTGTTACTGCTGTGGAGGTTATATTTTTATTTAATATTGTTTTCTTACCTCCGTCCTTCTAGGGTGGACATCTGCTCCAGCAAGTTCATTCCAAATATATTGTTTCTGGAGTTTGATTTTTTCGGCGAACGAAGCAATAAAAAACAATGGGTTCTCGGAGTTTAAAGTATTACTTTATTTTATTTTATTTGCCTTTAAAATATTTGAGAGCAACTTTGGCCCTCTCGATTCCGACTCATTTAATGTATGACCAGCGGTTCGCTCTTTGGAACCTTGACTCATCATGAAATAAACAAAAAAAAAAAATAAATAAAATAAAATAAAAAAATAAAAAAAAATGGGTTGCGAGAGGGCCGACTTTAGCGAGACAAGGACAGATGTGTCCTTCATCTTGTCTCTGACTTCTGGTCATCTTGCGATAACCAGAATCACCCATATCCGTGAGGATGTTGGGCTCGGTCTCGAGATATCTGAAAAGAAAAAAAAAAAAAGAGGCCGGGGGCGGGGGGGGGGGGGGGGGGGGGGGTATCCAAGGATAGTGTGGACAGTGTTAGTCCAGGTGTTCTCTAACTACTTGTATAGAGGGATGGTGGGAAAGAAATCATACAAGACCGGTAGATCTTGGGTGCAGTAGTAAACGCAGATCACGTCTTTGGTGTCTGATAATCTGCGCTTTGGTCGGTGTGTATGTTTGTGTTTGTGCCGTCTTGTACTGTGCGTTCGTGTGTGTGGTTTGTTAATAGTAGACCCTATGGGATGGGTCCAGGAATCCTCTATTATAGAGGGGAATGTTGTTGGGAAGGGTGCTTTCTTCAGTTTTGTACTGAAGAAGAAATTGTGGGGGTTTGATCGAGAGAGAGAAGGGTCAAGAACGCAAGAGCGCCGTACAAGTAGGTTCTCGCTGTTCTAAATGTTTTCGAGGTACTTATATGCTAATTGAAGCAAGTACTCGTCGATAGGGGTTATGGAGGCGCCTTCATATAGGCGAGAGTTGGGGTAATGACGACCGTCAGGCCTACTAGAATGATTGGTGCATCTTCTGAGGAGTTTCCTTTCGAAAACCCGAAGTCTTTCCATTTGGGCCGAGGATATGCAGGACCATATTGGAAAGGCGTACGATATTCCAGATCGGATTAGCTGCTTATAGCAGAGAAGCTTTACTTTGGTGTCAACTTTGTTGCTCCACTTCAAGATGTTGTGCAGTTGCTTAGACCGACCGAGGGCCCTTTGAAGAATGTGGGTCACATGTCTGATGAAATTCATTTTTGGGGTATAGATGACCCCATGATATTTCATCCTGTCCTGTGGTCTTCATCATGAAATTGAAAATAACTGCCCTTTTATTCTTTTTCTCGTTGAGATTTGTCAACGTTTTTAATGTAAAAATTCCTAGAAGCACACACAAGATTGTGTGTGCTTTAATTGGAATAGTGTTCTGGGAATTGACTAAGGGTTTATTTGAATAAGTTCCTGGAAGGGAAATCATGAAATGCCTTTTGAATTAAGCATTTCATGATGTCAGGATTTTGGGAATTGAATCAATGTGCGACGAATTAACTTTTGGTTTAATTCGTCGCTCATATGATTCAATATGGAATTTGGATGTAAGTTAATGGGAAATTGAATCAATGTGCGACAAATTAACTTTTGGTTTAATTTATCGCTCATATGATTTAATATGGAATTTGGATTTGGATTATGGGAGGTATTGGGAATTTGGATGGGATTATTGGTGATATTGGGGATTTGGATGGGAGTAGTGATTCAGGATCGCTACACTGCTCCGAGGACGGCGACGTCTCAGTTCCCTTCTCTCTGCGTGGACTGTATACCGTGGTGGCCGGCAAACGATTTATTTCGTTAGCATACCGTACTTCGAGAGCCGGACTCTGCTCTGGACGAAGGGCGTTGTTGTATTGCCCATTACGGTTCTTGTATTCTCCAAGAAAACACCGCTGCCATAGTTACTTAATCTTTATTACTCGTTATGCAGTGATTTCTATTGTGGCCTTATAGAGCTCACTACAGTAGATCATGTGCACCGAAACTGTCAGTTATCTTTTCACAACTCGGAGTTCCCATGGCAACTCCCGCTGCTCTACAAACGCCAAAAATTAACAACTCTTACGGACGACAGCAAGCTTCATTCGTAGTACCTACAATCTTCAATCAACCCCCTCGGAATCTATGGAATGTACGGTCTAAGTATGCGAGAAAGCAGAATATAAGGAAACATATTTCATTTAATGCTTAACACTTTAGGGAGACAAAGACAAATATGTTCTTCATTCTAGTAAAGAAGATTAGTAAAAGGCGAACGATTTATCCGACAGTGAAGAGAAAGCTCCTCAATAGTATACTGGTTAGTATACCCGCCTGTCACGCTACCGGTTATTTCAGTTCGGTTTGAACAGCACGCCCGATAGACGATGACTAGTTTGGCTAATATGTTGCCATGACCAGTGTACTCTTCTCTTTCCAAAGTAAAAGAAGGGTCACCGATGTCCTCGTTGACTAGAAGACTGACTTTTGAGGACTTTTTTCTTCATCTATTTAAAAATGAAATAAATCTTAGGACTATGCGTCTACCTGAATTCAACCCAAACATGTAAAAAAATGAATTGTGGGCGTCCACAATGTCGGGCGCCAACCCTCAATGTTAATGGTGCGAACTGCGTCTTCGACTATTTCGACATGATATTCACTTTCTCTTTTGTATATTGTGGACTATTTTCCAGCGCTGACTGATCGAACGATCGCTCTCTATGCATCAAAAATACAATGTATTTAAAAATACATTTATTTTTTGCACTTCTCTGGTAGATCTCTTAAGGGGGTATTCTGGCCTAGACGCACGAATTTAACGCAATTTTTGAAGTGCTGTAAAGAAAAAGCAATCAATATTTTTACTACCCATTTTTTTATAGGATGTTTAATTATATTTCAAGAATACAGTACAAAAAATTGAAAGCAAAAAATTCAAAATTCAGAAAGTTAGCAGCTGATGAAGTGGGGGATCTCAAAAAGTTGGCACGCTACCATACCCACGACTCAGCCCTCCTAGCAATCTGAAAAAAAAAGATTATTAATTTACAGAAATGCCTCTATCGTTGGAACTAAAAAAAGTTGAAAAAATTTTTTTTTAACAAAATGGCGCCTGCTTGAAAAAAAAAATATTTGTACCACTTTTTTATAGTTTTTCAATTTTTTTAAAAATAGTTAACATTGAAATTTGGGTATGAGGATAGTTCATACAATAGAAAAGCCTATAAAAAAGACATATACTAAATTTGAAGTAAATCGGTTCAGTACAACTTGAAAAATCGTGGGTATTGTTTTTAAAAAGGCAGTTTCGAGAAAAACGCGTTTGAAGTTTCACGTAAAGTTTCTCGTGGTCTAAGTCATGGAATGATATTTTAGGCTTACGTTTATTCAATCTGCCATTCCTGCTGCATACATTGGACCTTCCTCGACTTCGAAATAAGCATCTTTCGCGCTTCTCTCTTCCAACCGAGCAGTTCTGGCCTCCTTTGATGCGTTAGACGCTCGTATCTAATGTCTTTTGTTTGATTCGTTCCGGCCGATCCGTTTTAGACGGCGCGTCAGCAAAACAGCCATACCTCCAAAAATAATGTGAATTTTCTAAAATCCTCTTAAAGACATATTCTGCGAGGGTTAAGCTTTGAAAATATAAAAAAAAAAAAGATTTTTTTGAAATTTCTAGATCAGAATACCCCATTAAATGAAGCCTCATGCGAAACTGATCTGAACTGAACTGAACTTGCCTTGAAAAACTCCTTGAATTGAACTGACTCGACTTTACTTGAACCGATATAACAGTGTTAATTAAACTGAATTGGCGAACGAAGACAGAATTTACCATGGAACCGCGTTCTCCGTTTATCGGTCCGTGGCTCTGGCAACAATCTCGTGCGTGTGCTGTATCTGTGTTCACTATGGCTTCTGGTGTCGTCCACAAATTTTCGTAAAATTAACACGCGGTGGTTTTGTGGCATTTTGCAAGAAATCGATACCACAACTTCTCAGGAATTGACGTGCTGTAGCTTCCGGTCCTTTCTGGGAATCGGCAGTCGTCAATGAATGCTTGTCACACTCAGATTGACTTGTATTTTACTTAATTTCGTTTATTCAAATTTAACTTTATAAATAAATAGTGTTGGCGTCCACAACTTCAGACGCCAACCCAGAGAATGACATTGAAAATTTAAAAAAATGGGAGTGGCGAGAGGCCAACTTAGGCGAGACAATGACAAATGTGTCCTTCATCCTGTCTGTAGCTAGAATGAATAGGAGGGGCCTAAGATGACTGCCCTGGCGAACCCCTGGCGTGGTGAGAAAAGGATAGGAGTGGGTGCATCTTGTAGTACAATAGAAAGTATCCACATATATTATCTATTTGGCACCGGCTGTATATATGCCGGCTGCGCCAAATCTAGGATTATATTTTTAAATAAGTCATTATTGGGCCAATTGTGAACGGAGGGTTTTTAGTGTGTGTATCCAACAAGTATTGAATACACGCGGTCAGGAACACGATGGTGTCTCCTGGCCAAAAAGATGTGTGTGCCAAACAAGCGCTGAACACACGCGTCAGGAACCCGATGGTGTCTCCTGGTGTTTGAATGTTGATTGAAGACGGCAAGTTCAGGCACACGATGGTGTATCCCGGTGTTGGAATGTTTCTGCTATAAGTCTGAAACTAAAGGGATTTTAATGTAAAAAGTAAACGAATACCTGACGTTGAGGTGCAGTAGCTTGCGAACGAATCCTCTTCCAGAAAACAACAACGAAAATGGCTGGTTGATTGATTATTAAAATAGTTTTTATTTAACTAATCGATTGCATATTATCGGCTCACACATTGAACTAGTATATTCGAACGTTAAAAAAAGAAGGGAAAAACAAAACAAAAACATAGTTGTCATTTTACAACCAACAGAATTAATTCCAAAATGTCAGCTGATTGCTGACATTGTTTAAGTTGATGCCACATATCTAATTCAGGTGGTGCCACAGGTATTTAATTGCGAATTCGCCGGTTGTGTCAAGGGCTAATCCGCAACAGTGTGTTTTTTATAATTTTCCTTATTTAAATGTTTTGTGGCCGTTGTCTCAGCCTCCATTACTGAACTGATCTGAAGCAAAAACAAAAAAGAAAAAAAAATGGGGTGGCGAGGGGACGACTTTAGGGAGACAAGGACAAATGGTTTCTGGGTTCTGGTTATCTTGCGATAACCAGAATCACCCACATCCATGAGGATGTTAGACTCGGTCTCAAGATATCTGAAAAGAAAGGGGGGGTGAGGCATCCAAGGATAGTGTGAACAGGGTTAGTTCAAGTGTTCTCTAACTACTTGGATGGAGGGATGGTGGGAAGGAAATCGTACAAAACCAGTGGGTCTTGAGTGCAGTGGTGAACGCAGATCACGTCTTTGGCATCTGATAATCTGCGTTTTAGTCAGTTATCTTGCTGCTCTGCCGATGTGATCGCCTAATATAGGCCCGCAGCCGTCCTCTCGTTCGCTCGTTTCCTGGGTGCTGTTCTCCTCACTGGCTTTTTGGCGGATTATTTGCTTGTCTATAATTGGTGACTACGACGTGATCTGTACACACAGCATACACTTTCTTATAGTAAACAGAACTTCACACACGATCACGACTTCTGCATAGAGCACAGGCCCACTCGCCTGCTCCGACGTTCTCTCGTTCGCTCCGTCGTTCGCATACGAATCTGATCGTAACGAAGTTACTGAGGAGGGAGTGGTGTAGCGTCTCTAACAGATGCACACACAATTTACAAGCAAAATAGTGAAGAACACCGAACGAAAATCGAATAACCGCGCCGCTGTACGTTGTTTCCCCGGAACTTGTGTGCTGGCGCTTGCCTTGTCTTTCCTGGGAATTCGTGTCGATGTGATGGATCGCCAACACTAACTGACTACGTTAGGAGTCGGCTCGAATGCTTCGCTTGACACGATAAAATGTCCCAGAGGGAAGTCAAACACTAATCGATCAGAAAAATCCAATTGGGCTCTTGACCCGATATGTGCTTATCAAATGTACGGGAAACTACTGTGAACCAAGAATACCGGTTCACGGTTAAAGGCGCAGACGACGATCGAGGATATCCGTAAGCTTGCAGGTGCCTAGAATTGAGTAAACAAAACTCAACATGGCAGAGGTAGCAGACTCGTAATATGCTTTATGGACAAGTGTGTTGTACCCATCGATACCGAAACACATTTTTCCATACCATACACCCGACAAATGGATCATAATTTAATTTCCATGGTCATTGAAGGGAATACCTGACGGCACACACCAAAGCAGAAGTATGACATTTCAATATTATTTTCCCAGATGTTCCGATGGATGTGTGTCATGTATGATTTAACATATCACAGTGCGTGACGTTCGCCTATTATCGTGTCATCTAGATTTGCCATGCTATGTGCAATATATTCGAAATGACGAACGTAATTTACAGGTCATGACTATACAGCCGAAATATAATGGCTTCTGACCTACTATTGGTATGCAATGGAAATGTTGATGGGAGAAATAGTACTTAAGGACAGACATTTTTAAGAATAAATCAGATACTGGGAAAAGGACGACATCGTAACTGCCCTTGAAGCAACATTCCCCCACGTCAAATTCACTGACGTTAAAAAATTCACTCCCCCACAACGGTTTGTGAACATCAGACCGCAAAAATACAGCAAAGTAAACATATGGCAGCTTCACCTTGCCCCAGGAACCGACATAGACTCCATAATACGGACAAAGTCGCTTCCAACTCTCTATCAACAAGTTGTATTCGAAGTATTTCATAACAATGGAATACCTCAATGCCGACGTTGCCAACGTTTCGGGCATGTCTCCCGGAACTGCAACATGGCCCGCCGTTGCGTCCGTTGTGGAAAATCCCACGACATTGGCAAGTGCGAACTCCCGTCAGCAAAATACGATCCCACAACAAATGTGCAGGATGAAATTACGTTGCCAATTTGCTGCAACTGCGGTAATAAAGGACATCCGGCCAGCTACAGGAACTGTCCCAAATATAAAGAGATAGTCCACAGAGCCAAGGAGACTCGAGCTAAACAAGTAGCCAAGTCAAACTTCGGAAAACAGGCCACACAAAATTTCATCCAAAATGGATTTACATTCGCTGATAAGGTTAAAGGGAACCAAACAAAGAATATGAAAACCCCATCACCTCTCCCCCAAAAACATATTCAAGTTCCTAAGCGATCCGCTATACAGGCTAACACAATGCCACAAAACCAAGCGGCAGCACAAAAGCCTCCAAAGGGGCAACCCTCAATGCTGGAGAAACTACTTAGTCTCTCTCGCGTGATTGAGGATATTCGACCCCGATATGAAAAACTAACAACTGAGGCTGAGAGGGATGCACTCCTTTTCACGGCATATGTAAGACATGCGCTTCAAAATGGATCCCAAAATTAAAGTTATCCTTATAAATGTCAACTCCCTTGTTTCGCTATCAAAGCGTGCGATAGTCTCTGACTTCATAAAGGATAACCGGGCGACGTGGTTCTTGTAACCGAAACTAGGTTGCATCCATGTCACCGTCCCACTTTCCCAAACTTTTCAATGATTCGAAGAGATCGAACCCCCACTGGCGGCCCCACCATCAACGGAGGTGGCGCCTGTATTCTAGTTAATAGCGAACTTCGCCATGAAGCTATTGACCTCCCACATTTCGAGTCCATAGAGGTCTCCGGGGTTGAACTGCATCTGGCTAATAATGGTAGAGTGAACATATACTTCGTCTACCACTCACATAAAACCAATAATGGCCCCATTAATCCCGAAGATATCGGCCAATTAATAACGACCTCGGGGCATACACCCTTCATCATAGGCGGCGATTTCAACTCCAGGCATCCCCATTGGAACAACTCCGTCTCTTGCCCAAACGGCACAAAGTTGTTCCAATGGTACACCGAAAACTGTCATGCCCTCAACTTCGAAAAAGTCGCACCCACGGGTGGTACCCGAGGTAACTCCATCCTAGACATCTTTATTGTGCCCAAAGACTTACTTCCCCAAATCACTTCTCCCCAAGTATCGGCGGGTGTATCTGACCACAACGCTGTGACCATGTTCATCCGCGGCTATCGAGCATCCCTGGCTTATGTCCGATACATACCCGATTATGGGCGCACAAATTGGGACAACTTCAATATTACATTGAACGAAAAACTCCACCAACTCTCTCTCCCCACTGACAGGAACCTAACGACGGTTGAGATAAATAACGCTGCAACTCGACTTCACGAGATTCTAGTTGAAACTTCTGAGACTCACGACACACGTGATAATAGTCACGGCTTCGTCACACCATATACCCTACAGAACCTAGTTAAAACTCGAAACCCCAAGAAGCCACCCGGTATCCACAATATGTCCTACCACTCGTTGCGAAGGCTTTCTGCTTTATTCTTTATAAAGCTCTCTATTCTGCTCAACCATGCCTACAACATGGGGTATTTTCCCCAAGCTTGGAAGCATGCTGATGTCTGCCCAATAGCAAAAGTTGGGAAACCAAATTATCACGCCTCAAGCTTTCGTCCTATTTCGCTTCTCACCTGCATCAGCAAAATATATGAACAGTTCATATACGAGAAGCTAAATAAATTTATCAGTGTCAGGAACCTAATACCTGACTTCCAATTTGGATTTAGAAGAGCGCACAGCACCACTATGGCTCTTAATATATTTCAAAACCACGTTTGCGTGCGCCTCTTTAATAAGGAACCCACCATTGCGGTGAGCTTGGACATTGAAAAGGCTTTTGACACAACCTGGATCGAAGATCTCGTTTTTAAATTACTGAATACTGGCCTCAGTAAAACGCTGTGTAGTATCATCTACCAGTTCGTTTTAAACAGAACCTTCCAAGTTCGAGTGAATGGAAAGCTTTCCCGAACTTTCAACGCCGCTGCAGGCGTACCACAGGGCTCCATTCTAGGCCCCATCTTATTTAATATCTACACCTCAGATATTCCTCGCCCTGTGGATGGTAGAGTAAACCAGATTTGCTATGCGGATGACGTCCTAGTGTACACGTCATCTAAAAGCCCAAAACTCGCAACAATCCAACCCAACCGTAATCTGGACGAGCTGTATCAGTATTACAGTCGATGAAAAATTCGACTTAACCCTTCTAAAGCAGTAGCTATAATTCTGAGTAGTAAACACTCCCAACCTATTTCTCGATATTCACAGAATATCCGAATACAAATGGGAGGTACTACGATTAGACCACAGGACAGGATGAAATATCTTGGGGTCATCTATACCGCAAAAATGAATTTCATCAAACATGTGACCCACATTCTTCAAAGGGGCCTCGGTCGGCCTAAGCAACTGTACAACATCTTGAAGTGGAGCAACAAAGTTGACACCAAAGTTAAGCTTCTCTGCTATAAGCAGCTAATCCGATCTGGAATATCGTACGCCTTTCCCATATGGTCTTGCATATCTTCGGCCCAAATGGAAAGACTTCGAGTTTTCGAAAGAAAACTCCTTAGAAGATGCACGAACTCTCACCTATACGAAGGTGCCTCCATTATCCCTATCGACGAGTACTTGCTAGAATTAGCATATAAGTACCTCGAAAGCATTCAGAACAGCGAGAACCCACTTGTATGGGGCTCTTGCGTTCTTGACCCTCCTCTCCCTCAATCTCTTCGGATCAGACCACCACAATTTCTTCTTCAATACAAAACTGAAGAAAGCACCCTTCCCAACAACATTCTCCTCTATAATAGAGGATTCCTGGACCCATCCCATAGGGTCTACTGCTGACACACTACAAACACGCACACACATTACAAGACAGCATAAGCACACACAAACACACACACCGGCCAAAGCGCATATTATCAAACGCCAAAGACGTGATCTGCGTTTACTACCACACTCAAGATCAACCGGTCTTGTACGATTTCTTTCCAACCATCCCTCCATCCAAGTAGTTAGAGAACATCCCAACTAACCCTGTCCACACTATCCTTAGATACCCCCCCCCCCCCCCCCGCCCCCCTTTTTTTTTTTTCCTTTTCAGATATCTCCTGACCGAGCCTCACGGATGTGGGTGATTCTGGTTATCGCAAGATGACCAGAAACCAGAGACAAGATGAAGGACACATCTGTCCTTGTCTCGGCCAAAGTCGGCCCTCTCGTCACCCATTTTTTTTTTTTTTTTTTAGAATAAATCAGATTCAAACGGACCACAATCCGTATTGTTTCTCACTTCTTTTGGCAGATATTTATGACATTCGTGCCCTGGCCATTGACTTCGCTATCATTGACTTTTGGTAAATACTTATGGCATTTGGGCCTTGCCCAATGATCAAGCGGCTTCTATCACAGTAGCATTAGTGGAACTATAGGACCTCCAACTTTAGAAGATCACATAGACTTTATATCTTTAAATGGCGACCCTGCCAACTCGATCTTGCCCTCTTTACATCTTTACATCATTACCATTTTTATTTCATTACAACGTTACAATCTTTATTTCATTACACGAACTCTTCAACTTTACATGACGATCTCCTCATAATAAGCCCATAATAGCTTTAGACACGTTACAGCTTTCTAACAATTACTAGCTAACACTACACAACAATAATAATATGAACATTGGATTGTGGTTATTTTTTCTTTACTCTCTTAGATTCTGTTGTTAGAGAGACGTAATGTGTAATGGCATGAATTACTTTCCGAAACGAATTGTTCGTCTCCGGGAACGAACCGATTCGTTGTTTATTTAACATAATGTAATAAAACTATTCATGTTGTGATCCTCTATGGCAGCTGATGGTAACCGACCCCTGTTGCCTCTTTCAAGTCCCATACCCTAACTCTTTGAAGTGCTTTTCTCCTTTACCAACTGTCTTTGCTGGCATCAGAAGATTCTTTTTAAGTTCAAGATGAAAGATAAATACTTATATCAGAAATATCAGGCGGCACTGAAACATCAAAATTAACCGCGATTTTCTTTGGCCCCAAGCGCTATAGCCATTCGCCTAGATAGATTTTCACTCTTCGAAATGCCCTACCGACAAACAACGTTCCCCGTGGTTGGTTGAGATTATCATTCAATGAATGATAACCTTTCCCACCACCAACACTCCCCCTTTCCAAAGTATCTCAATTGACTTGAACAGATAATAAAACACCAAGGTTACAATTCTTGAATAATATCAAACATGTGCTGGTGACGTCAACCTGACCTCCGTACCACAATGCAGCAGCAAAAGTTCAATCATTACGTTTCGCTTGAAACTGGTTTCCGTTTAAATTCGTTGTTTAAAATTCCAATAAAATTTGGTTCTACTAATTTCATTAATATAGAGGAATCCTTCACCTCGGCCTTGTGTTCTATTACTGCAAAACACGCATTTGTGCTTCCCGATGGCTCTTAAATTGTCGAGTCAGCATGGATATTAAACGCCGGCAGGATACTGAACGTCTTTACATTTCGCTACGAGCAGAATTTTGTCGGAGCACGGAACGATAATGTTTCTCGGAAAATACTGAGTGCGGTCGTAGAAACATTGTCGTAACGTTAAAAAAAGGAGCAGATGGAATCGGGATATTCCTTTACGGCCACTAAAAATATGATTTGTCAGAGGAGTAACATTTGAATCGCGGTCCATTGTAGCAATACGTTCAGTGAGGGTAAGCGAAGGTTCGTGGGATAATGTTAGAGCACTAAAGCTAGAGTGCTAAAATCTAAGTCGGAATTTGCGAAGTGGAAGTATATGACGCACTACCTCGCAGACTATCTAAAGTATTTATGTGGATTTGAGAATTATTTCATTTTAATATTCTTCGTACTGAAAAGACCGGGTTTTAGGAAGACGGGTTAAGGGAAGACGCAGACGGTTGAATTTACAGCCCCCAAAGTGCCTTCTGAAATTGCTGTAAACTTTAAGCAATGGGGCGTAAAATTCGGAGTGATCTTCCTCAGTATTTATGGCGCACAATTCACTTGAACCAATATGTCATTGGGCATGAATAAAAAACATTGTAACGCAGGGAGGATAAAATCATGTTAACTCTGCTAGGAACTCAGGAAGATATAAAAACAAATCAATAAAATGTAGAACCAAAATCTCACGAATTAAATCCAAATTCCATGACTTGTTATTTTAGAGACAAGAGTAGTAAGTTTATGGCCGAATTTGTTTTTGTTTTTGATCAATTGAAAATCATCGCGCTCTAGAAATACTTGTGCTGGAAGAGAGTTGAAATGAAAACTGTCATTTGCTATCGAGAAAATAAGTGCAAATTGATGGGGTCACACGGATTGGTTGAGAGGCGCAAAGAAACCGATTTCGATGGAATGATATCACTAAGGAACATGCTTGGGATTATGTTCCCATGAACATTTCTATTACCGTAGATTGGTATAAATGCGCACATCGTCGTTTAAGATTTTATTTGCGATTTGTCGTAAGACATCGGTGGATCTCATTCGTCTATAAACCCCAATTTTTTTTGTTTTTCTTGGGTAATTTCTACCAAGAAGGAGAGTTCATTGTCATATAGATTTAAGATTATAGTTGTAAAGGAATTGCTATCCTAAATCTCTTAAGTACTAGTTGTAAAATATACCATAAATGTACGAGGGTTGCCTCCTATATTTCGGGATTAGAGAACAAAAACAAATATTGATCATCGAAAATCACTTTATTGTTTTTCAAAATATTCCCCATGAAGATCTATACACTTTTGCATGCGTTTGAACCAATTGCCGAAGGACTTTTGCCACTTTGATTGAGGTATCTCCAACACATCAAAATATTCCCCTTTTGTTGGATTTGGCTCATCTTGAAACACCCAGACAGTCGACTGCTATTTACTTTCGGGCTCATACGCGTAAATCCACGATTCATCACCTGTCACGATGTCATAGACGTGTTTCGAAGCACCGCGACCGTATTTTTTGAGCATTTCTTTCGACCAATTGACACGAGCCTTTTTTGGGCGATTGACAAACTGTGTGGGATCCAACGCGAACAAATTTTGTTGACAGTCAAATGTTTATGCAATATTGAATGTATGCTGGTCCCACTAACGCCTAACGTTGTCTCAATCTCACGATAGGTCACATGACGATCTTCCAATATCAGTACGCGCACAGCATCAATGGTTTTCGGAACAACAACTGATTTTGGACGACCTTCACGAAATTCATCTTGGAGTGAACTACGGCCACGATTGAATTCACCATACCATCGATAAACACTGGTCTTTGATGGAGCTTCATCGCCAAAAATTGAATTAAGTTCATCCATGCACTGTTGCTGAGTTAATCCACGCCGAAAGTTGTAAAAAATAATCGCACGAAAATGTTGACGATTTAATTCAATTTTTGGGCCGAGATGAATCTTTTAAGTTACTGTAAACAACACAAATATCGCTCGTATGTCAAAACGTTCTGAGTGCGTATAACCTCAAAAATGTCCAACTTTACGACAGAGCTGTCAATTGCCGGATTGCTACACTGTGGTTGCCAAATCCCGAAACATAAGAGGCAACTCTCGTAATTATCTACCAAATAAAATTGAATTGAATTGAAGAAGAGTTTGAGATCCGTGATCTATTTGGTGCAACGGGATCTCTTTTCCCGTGGGTCGATTTGTGGGGATCGAAATCATGATGTCGCCACAGAAGCACTCGGTTAAAAAAAAAATTGCTGGCCGATTTTAGCGAGAAAAGGACAGATGTGTTCTTCATCTTGTCTCCGGCTTCTGGTCATCTTGCGATAACCAGAATTATCCGC
Organism: Microdon myrmicae; assembly: GCA_963931805.1. Lineage (NCBI taxonomy): Eukaryota > Metazoa > Arthropoda > Insecta > Diptera > Syrphidae > Microdon > Microdon myrmicae. The sequence goes on from OZ007502.1 coordinate 113,912,427, forward strand.
TCGGTCAGGAGACATCTGAAAAAGAAAAAGACTATTTTCTAGCGCTAACTGGTCAAATGATCGCTCTCTATAGATCAAGAATACAATGTATTTAAAAATACATATATTATTTGCACATCCCTGGTAGATCTCTTAAATGAATCCGCATGCTTCTGGTCTCTTCCGGGAATCGCCACTCGTCAATGAATGCTCGTCACGCTCAGGTTGACTTGTATTTTACTTAATTTTGCTTATTCAAATTTAAATTTACAAATAAATAATGTTGCCGTCCACAACTTCAGACGCCAACCCAAAGAATGACATTGAAATAAAAAAAATAAAAAAATGGGAGTGGTGAGAGGCCAACTTAGGCGAAACAACCACAAATGTATCCCTCATCTTGTCTCTAGCTTCTGGTCATCATGCGATAACCAAAATCACCCACATTCATGAGGATGTTGGGCTCGGTCTCAAGATATCTGAAAAGAAAGGGGGGGAGGTATCTAAGGGTAGTGTACACAGGGTTAGTTCAGGTGTTCTCTAACTACTTAGATGGAGGGATAGTGGGAAAGAAATCGTACAAGACCGGTAGGTCTTGAGTGCGGTAGTAAACGCAGATCACGTGTTTGGCGTCTGATGATATGCGCTTTGGCCGGTGTGCGTCTATGTTTGTGCCGTCTTGTACTATGCGTGCGTGTGCGTGTGGTGTGTTAGCAGTATACCCTATGGGATGGATCCAGAGGGGAATTTTGTTGAGAAGGGTGCCTACTTCAGTTTTGTACTGAAGAAGAACTTGGGGTGGTCGGATCCGAAGAGATCTCGAGAGAGAAGGGTCAATGATACAAGACAACCGTACAAGTAGATTCTCGCTGTTCTGAATGCTTTTGAGGTACATGTATGCCAATTGTAGCAAGTACTTGTCGATAGGGGTAATGGAGGCACCCTCGTATAGGTGAGAGGTGGAGTAATGGCGACCGTCAGGCCCTCTAGAGTGGTTGATGCATCTGAGGAGTTTCCTTTCGAAAACTCGAAGTCTTTCGATTGGGGCCGAAGATATACAGCTGTTAAGTTCTTTTTTTTTCTTTCACACCACACACACTTATTTGTTAATAAAAACACACTTTTTCAGTTAACTATTTTATTTATTCAGTGGCGCAGGGCTAATAACCTTGCCCGGAAAAACAAATTATTATGGAAAATTTAACAAGCCTCAGGACTTGCTAAATAAGGCCAGGACCGGAACCCGGTTGGTATTGCCGATGATGATGATGATTTTATTTATTCATAGGTGTCTTTTTTTTCCATTTTCACTTAGTACACGCATATATTGGTTTACTAACTACCTTATTTATTAACAGGTCTTTTATTTCATTTTCACTTATTACAACCCGACGGATACGACACCAACCACTCCTGACCGTCTCGGCCAAAAATCAGAAACCAACTCCTCGAACGAAGACTGTTCTTTTCTACATCCTGCAGATCGAAAACTATGTCCTTTTTTCTGCCTGGCCCTTTTGCCAGCCGCTATTTCCTTTCTTTATCTTTCCCGGCTTGGGATCAAAAGAGGAAACACAAAGGAAAAATCAACAGAGGTTCGTGGTAATGCACATTTATGATCCTCTATGTTGTTGGGCGCTAAAACGAAAGTGCGATTCGTTTTATGGCGCAAGTTATTTCTTCTAAGCGAATGGACAAGGATGTTCCCTGTGGGAAATGGCGAGGAAACATAAAGGAAAAATCAACAGAGGATCGTGCTGATGCACATTGATGATCCTTTATGTTGGTGGGCGCTAAAACGAACGGGTGGTTCGGTTTATGGCGCAAGGTTATTGTTCTAGGAGAATGGACAAAGATGTCTCCTGTGGGAAATGGTGAGGAAACACAAAGGAAAAATCAACAGAGGATCGTGCTAATGCATATTTATCATCCTCTATGTTGTTGGGCGCTAAAAGAAAAGAGCGATTCGTTTTATGGCGCAAGTTATTTGTTCTAAGCAAATGGACAAGGATGTTCCCTGTGGGAAATGGTTTGGGTAAACAAACCTTTAAAGGCTAATAAAATTGCAGACGTGCATTTTATGATTCTCAACAACTTTACTTGAAAGTTGGTCATCTGGTCTACAGATATGGATCCAGGGGATTATGCGTGTTGAACATACGGTTTGTTCTTTTACGTCTTGGATCCAAGTTAAATTCAATATGGGTAAATTGAACGTGTAGTTCAATTTGTTTGATATTGAATTGATATCGCGATATTTGGTGTATACGCGATTAATGATGGAGCTTAGCTCCAAAGAGGTAGGTATTCGGGGGTGGAGGGTTTTGTGCGTAACACAGGTCCTAATCAGAAAGGGGTACGATATTCCAGATCGGATTAGCTGCTTATAGCAAAGCTTAACTTTGGTGTCAACTTTGTTGCTCCCCGTTTACGGGAGAAGGTGATTGAGTGACATTTGGCAATATTTAGTTCGAAGCAGTTGTTTTGGCACCAAGTTGTAAAACTGTCGAGATCCACTTGGAGAAGTGAGGAGCCGACAGAAGAGCGAATCGTCTTGAAGAGTTTAGTTTCGTCCGCCTATATGGAGGGGTTCTTGATACTGGAGTCTATATCATTATAGTAAGAATAAACAGGAAGGGTCCAAGATGATTGCCCTGAGGAACCCCTGACGTGGGAAGAAAAGGATTGAAGAAGGTGGATCTAAATCTGACACGCCTGGTTCGATCGTTAAGATAGGAAGAAACCCACTTAATCAGTAGGGGTTCGAAGCCAAATGAGGATAGCTTAAAGACGATGAGATTGTGGGAGATTTTGTCGAAGTCCTTGCTGAAATCGGATTTGATTACATCGACTTCTTTGCCATTTTCTAAGGCAGGGAGAGTGTGAGATGACAATTCAACTAGATTGGTGGCGGTCAACCAGTAAGGAAACCGTGCTGGTTGGGTGAGATGATAGATTTGCAGTGGAAACATAACGCATTGTTAAGATTGCCTTCGAACAGTTTTGGAATATGTGACAGTTTGTCGATGGGACGGTATGTACTAATATCTTTTTTAGGCCAAAACTTTAGGGGTGACAAAAGAGGATTTCCAAATATTTGGGAAGACACCTTGTGTAAAGGGATAGATTGAATATCTTTGATAGCGAGAGAGAAAGAGAAGAGGAACATTTTCTTAAAAGGACAGTCGGAAGCTTATCAGGTCCAAGGGTGAACTCGTCTTTAAGCAAGTTTAATTTTTCTTCAACTAGGTGATGCTGTATAATTTGAGAAATGAAGGGGCCATGTGAGAATTCGGGCAGGTCTAGGAAGTAAGACCTGTTAGTCTCGAAAGAGTTGTCCGTGGAGGATTTTTTAAATAAAGAAGCGAAAAGATAGGCAGTAGTTTGTGGGTCGGTTGAAGTAATCGTGTCATAGGAAAGGGAATTAGGATAGGGGTCAACTTTACGTTTGTAATTAATAAAGTGGAAACAAGATTTGGGGTCATTGATCAGGTTGTTTTGTGCTTTTGTGAGATAATTGTAGTGAAGTGAGTTGGAAACCTCGGTGAATTTATAAAAGGAACCGAGAAAGTTGGAGTAGTCCAGGGAAGAGCATGTTTTTAGGAAAATGTCCCACTTGTTCCGAAGAATAAATATTTTTCCTTTTGTTGGAATAAAATTATTCTTCTTGTTCTAAAGAGTACGGAGTTTGCTGTTGTGATGAAACCGGTGTCCTATGTCGAGAATAAGGGACATATAGGGAAACGGCATTGTAGATTTCCTTATAGAGAGTGGCAGTAGCTTCTTCTACCTCTAGGCGATCAAAGCGAAATGCGATTCTGTCAAGATGCTCATTTAATAGGCGCAAGTTAGCTTTGGGGAAGTTGTAGGGAAAGTTGACGTGCGTTAGTGAGGTTTGGGATAAGCTGTCACGATAAAGGGATACAAGAAGCGGCGGGTTGTAATTGTCGATAGTGGAGAGTGCGTGAGGTCTAAGGGCAACTGAGGAATTATAGGGCTCCGTTGTAAACACATGGTCAAGTTGCCTCTTCATATGGTTTGGTACATTACATATATGACGGAGGTTTGAGTCCATGAGACCTATAAAGAGGCATTCCTTGGTACTATTGCGGTTTCAGATGTAAAAGGATTGATCGTCTGACAGCGTCCATTGGAGATGGAGGAGGTTAAAATCGCCAATAACAATAACAAACAAGGGAAGTACTTAACTCGGTTAGGTGATCAACTGCTGCTATTGCCAGTTCGTGTGACACGATTGGTTGCGAAGGAGGTATATAGAAAGATATGATGTAAAACGACTTTGAGCGGTGGTCAACCTTATTGCGACATAATCAAGGTTGGGAGAAGAAGAGATGGCAATAAGAAATCAGGCGAGCTTATTTTGGATGGCAAAGAGGGATATACACCCGCGAGTCGGAAGAAAGGTCAGTATACACGGTCATGAGCACAAACAAAAGAAACTCTCGTTTTTTTTTTCGGAAAAACCGGTTACCGTATTCATTAAAAAAAAATTGCGTAATGTTTATTACTATTTGAAGGATAACTGGTTATTTTTAAATGAAAAAGTCTAACTTATTAATTAATAATTCATCCAGTCGTCCTTGTGGACATCATAAGTCGAAACCATCTTCCTTGGTTCACGCGTAAAAGGGCCAAATGTGTCATGGTGTTCTGGAGTCGCACGACTCTTATTAATAATTTGTATATCGGAAGAATAAATAAGGAAAAAAAAAAACGGACAGCTACTCATCGTCAGAGTTCTTCAACATCTGACTTTATCTATGTTTTTTTTTTTTCTTACACAAACGCGCGCACAAAAGGGGATTTTGGAGTACCTTAAATGTCAGAGGACACTGCGAGCGGAAGGAATGGAAGTGGATACGAAAAGGAGGTATCGATGTACATGGGTTTTAAATGCCTGAACATTAGACCGGCGAGGAAACACCTGATCAGGTAGAGCATTCCACATTCGTGTGGTTCGGCTAAAGAATGCTTTCTATGTTTATTTGTGCGGATGAAGTTGACTTTCAATGTGAACTAATGCGCATTCTCAGATTGACGAGTATCGGGGGAAAATGTCTGAGGAGACGGAACACATTGAGCAAGTTCAGTTGAGCAAAGACTGTGATAATACCTATAAAAAAGAGATAGGCATGATTCGTTGCGCCTATCTTCTAACGACGGAATTAATCGACTTACAGCTGGGTCCTCAATAAGGTTCACTGCTTGTTTTTACATCTTATCGAGCACGTGCTGTTTTGGATGCGCCTGGTTCGGATAAAGAATGCCTCTCTATGTTTATTTGTGCGCCTGAACTTTCAACGGGAACTGATGCGCATTCACAGATTGACGGGTATCGCGGGAAAATGTCTGAAGGGGCGGAAGACATTCAGCATGTTCAGTTGAGCAACGATCGTAATACCTATAGAAAAGAGATAGGCATGATACGTTGCGCCTGTGTTCTAACGACGGAACTGACTTACGGCTGAGTCCCCAATAAGTTTCACTGCTCGTTTCTGCATCCTGTCGAGCACGTGTAGTGCAGTTTTGGATGCGCCTGATCAAATATGGGAGTTGAACTCCATTTTGGGACTAATATACGCCTTATAAATAGTGGGCAGGTTGGATGGAGTGAAGTATTTTTGGATCTCTTAAGGAACCCCATGCATTTGGGGTGCGCTTTTTGCATTTTCAAATATGCGGTCATTCCAATCAAGAGTTGAATTAGTCCAAGTGCCGATGATTGATAGTTTCTTGGCTTCGTCGATGCAAGTGCCGTTAATTTTTGTTTGGGGTTCACCTTTGACGACAAGAGACAACACTGAGTTTTTAGGGCATAGAATTCTTCTCGGTTAGATATATCTTGTTGAGATATATCTTGTTGAGGTCAGAATTCAATGTATTAAGCATAATCTGCTGATTGGTAATGTTCGAAGTGTTTGGTTGGGAATGTTCGTCTGGGTATGAGAAACTGAATGTCCTATCATCACCAAACGAGTGAATTGGGTTGTGAGTACTGCACAACAGATCATTTATAAAGATGAGGGAGAGAGTGGGTGTGAGTACAGAACCTTGGGGAACACCACCATTAATTTGATGGGAGGCAGATTTAACACCGATAAAGAACCACTTGAATTGAACGGCTAGAAAGAGAGTCTCTTATCCATCGGATCAGGGAATTATCCACTTCATAGGAATGTAATTTTGACAAAAGGGCAGGATACCAAACTCTGTCGAAGGTTTTTAAAATATCCAATGCGACTACCTTGCTTTCTCCGACGCAGTGGATGGAATGGCTCCACTTTTCGGTAAACTACGCCATCAAATCTCTTGTGCACCCGCTGCTACGAAAGCCATAGTGGCGGTCATTGAGGAGGTCATTTGATTCCAGATATCTCGAAAGTTGATGGTTACTCACTGATTCCATTACCTTGGAGAGAATAGAAGTTTGTGCTATGGGTCGATAAGAAGAGGGGGACGACACTTTTTGGAAATTGGCTGAATGTTCTCTGAGTGCCATCTATTTGGGAAACGGCCAGTAGAATTAGACAATTGGAAGAGTTTCCGCAGTGGTTTAGTGAGTGAAGAGGAAGATCTCTTTAAGAGAATTGGGGGAATACCATCCGGACCAGCGGATCTGTTTGCGTTTAGCTCCTTAAGTGCCTGGGCAACAGTACGCGTTCGGAAGCGAATCTGGCCCATGATGTGTTGCTTATGCTCAAGTTGAGCCGGAACTGATGTGGTATCAGGCTGCGTTGAGTTGGCTGCAAAATGTGCAGCAAGTAGATTCGCTTTCTCTGTTGTAGTGTTGACTGGTCTGTAATCGACTATTAGCGATGGAATGGATGAGGAGACCGAGTTTTGAATGTTATTCACCAATGCCCAGAAGTTTTTACTACCCGTGGGAGAGTAGTATTTTTTGTCTCACTCTCTGGTCATGCAAGAACTTGGCGCGTTGAATATACGCATTGCAGTTATTTCTATCTCTTTTAAATCTTTTCCGCTTTTCCTCAGTATTGTTTGATTTATACAATGATGCAACGATATGTGTTTACTGATATTTAAGAATATCAAATAAACCTTTTTATGTGGGTATTATAAAAAAAAAACATCAAATAAGGTCTGTTTAATTTAAATGGCATGATTTTGATTCAATTAATATCATGAAAGATTAAAATAATATAGCTTTGGGAATAATCATAGACATCTTATTCTTGTATTTGCTCTGAGACAACTTTCAACTCTGTTTCTAATACGGAGGCATCCATTTCCATAACGCCTATAGCACCTGCCATCAAGAGAAGCTGTACTGCCTTCTTCAAAACACTCGTTATAGCGACTCCCTGCCTTGCAACTTTCTTTTGGACGGATATTAACAGAAACTTTAGAAAATGTCGAAATACAAGAGACAAACGCAATTTATCGCCAACACTCACGTCACAAATAAATGCCCACCAAAGTCATCCTATTCAAATTGAGGCACTTTGTGTCCTTCCCGAAAACCTCTATGAAACTGAGGAGAACTACTATTATCAGCCGGAAAGGAAAACAACATGGGTGTCGAAAATAAGGGAATTTATATGTAGAGTATAATGGTGAAACTGGCGCAAGACTAATGACCTTGCCCGGAAAAACAAATTATCATGGAAAATTTAACAAGCCTCAGGACTTGCTAAATAAGGCCAACACCGGTTCCCGGTTGTAGTGCCGATGATAATGGTGAAACAGAAGTTTTCTGTGCTCATAACCCAATATCCGTAGGTAAATACAAGAGGCATGATCACAATAGTATGGTAGAATGTAACACTACCCCTGCCAGTCAAGGTTAAGGACTGTCATTACTTTAGCTAAAATATCAAAATATTTCGCAGGATAAATGAATCCAAAACCTCCTTTACCTTAACAGTGTTTATGTCGCGACAGCTCACGTACCTGAACGGGCATATATATTCTAAAGGATACCCCTCATCCTTTACCAATATTTCAAGACCATCTGTTGGCATATTCCTATTCAACTTCACGTGTTTAAAGTTGTTTAAGAAAACTTTAACCCCGAACTCGCCCTAAGAGACCATGAATACTAAAAAGGTGAGGGAATTAAAGAGCTTAACTCGCCCCTGTTGTTATTCATGGAAATATTCTGTGCAGGACGAGAACTTTTCACTTCTGCGTCTGTTTTCCTGCAGCACAATCAACAATTTCTACCTTCTTCGTCATGGTGTACTAAAACGCACAATGTATTTCATGTGCATAGAACATGCTCTCCACCTCGTCAACTCTGGCCCCCGAAATAGGTATGGTTCGTTCCCTTTGTCTGTAACCCAAACTGAATAAAATAAAAGATTTTATGAAGTCGCAAACAGTTGGTTTGCCACCCCCACCACCATTATAACAAATCACTCAATTTTTAATGGGCGCCCACGGTAGTAACCACGCGTGTCTGAAAACGCTGTCCGGTGCAGGACAGGACGCCATTGAACCGAAAACATTGTTGGCGGACATTTGAAAGGAACCCGGTTCATGGCTGAACACAACAAAACGTTTATTTTAGAAAACTCCGGAAAGGACACAAAAGAATCGCGAACTATTATTCAAATGACTTCAGTTGTGATTAAGGAGCGCGTGTAACGTCAATTTTAACCGGTATCCTTTGCTGATGTGACGTTGAGATGCAAGGGTTGGGCTGTGAAGGTGGTAATCTGTCAACGGCTCAATTTGAAGGATGCACCTTGGCAAGAACCGTATTTAAAGTGAGAACTGTAAGTTCTACGGACTGAGCTGAAATGGCGACGAAACGCTGTGAGATAGTTGAATGGTTTTTCCGCTTTTATCTCGAGGACTTTTCAAGTGCCGCATTTCGCACTTGGAACGTGATTCCTGTAGTAAAAGTTTTTCCACTTTTGTCGGTTTCGAGGTGTAATCGTATTTCGAGAATTAAATGTCCATCGTTCTTCGGTTGGTGTCGTTTTTTATTTCTACGTTTTTGTTGCTTTATCCCTATTTTGCTTTATAGCAGGATTCTTGCTTGGAATCCTTGAACGGCATATTGTCGTTTCTACGGAATCCCCGGAAACATTTTAAATTCATTGACGTTGCGGATTTCAAGCTTTAGAGTGATTCATTTAAAAATATATCCGGATGGTGATAAGGCTGACGTTGATAACCGACGACTAATAGCTAAGTGAAATGTATTTAAGGAGTTTCATTACAGTTAAAATGTAGTGGCCGTATGGACGGGGGCAGTGGAGATGGTGACAGTTTCTGTTATTTTATATATTAAGTTATTAAGATGTAATTTTAAATTACAATCCAATGCATTCCTGTATGATAGATGTATTAATTCTCTTTTTTACACAAAATACCGGTAGAAAGAGGGTTTTTATATACCCACATGTGGGCAGAAGAAAAGGCAGCTGATACAGAAAGGAGATCTCAATATACGGGGGTGAATGACATATAAACGGTAATTTTACTTTTTTGCTTTGCAACAAGTTGCGAGCTAGATAATCTTGTGCGTGGCTGTTGTTTGGTTTATGACGACTTTGTAGTTAGTACAGCCATCAGCGACCAAAATGTACATACGTCTGTTGCGCAAGGGATTATTATAAAATTTTGAACAAATGAAGACGTTAAACCTTAGGAAATTTTTTCTCTATTGAGACACAGTTTGCAGATGATACACTGTCTCAGTATCGTCTGTAAACATGGGCCAGAGAATTTGGAAGTGGACGAGAACGTATCGAAAACGAAAGCCATGATCGACGTCCAAGGACAAGCGGTACAGATGACAACATCCGTGTCGTTCAAGAGCTTATTGAGAGTGATCGCCGCTTAACTGTTGGAAAAATCTCATCAGAAGTGGGTATCAGCTATGGAAGTGTTCAATCACGTTTTGAATGTCTGGCATTTATATTGACCATGAAATACATGAAAAATTAGAGCACATCATATTCGTTTGATTGATTCTTTTTAAAATATTGCAGTTAACACTCAAACCACTTTGTAGGTATTTGTTAGAGTATTAGTTATACGGTTATACTGATAGAAAAATTGTTAAAGGTGTGTGTTGTATTTTCCTACAAGAAAAAGTTTTCATCTCTTTTTTAATGTGTTTATAATTTGCTTGGAACTAGTAAAGCAATATTTTTATATTTGCATTACCTGTCCCGAGTAAAGAAAGATAAAGTTGTCAGTTATAGAATGCTCATCAAATTTTAGACGACACATATTGGGAATGATTCTTCAGTCGACGTATACAAGTGTGGAACACTCCATCAAGCCTTGCGATTACAATCTACAAACATTGAAGACTAGTGTGTCTTAACACTTTCTTCCCTAGCCTCCTTCTTTGACTCGCCATATACATTAACATTTCAACTACAAAACGATCCCTTTTATGTATCGATATTCCAAAAAAAAAAACTCTATTTTACTGTACAAACAAAACAGCTGAAAAGAATGGTGAGAGCGATACATTGGCTTTATGCATGAAGAACTATATTTGATTTCAGTACATTCTCCGACATGCTGCACTTGCTATAGCCGGACTACTTCCCATAGACAATCTAGGAGATTTTTCGGGTCTATAAAAGGAGAGCCACAAAGATGAAGTGCCTGGTGGAATTGGGACGATAAAGAAGAAAAAGAAATATCTATTCTTTATAGCAGGTCAGAAGGAATACGAACACTAAGGACAGATAGACCTTTAAACTCATTCCATGCGTATAAGTTTGGATAAAGCGCTCGTACGAGATCTGCAACTACCGCCTTATACAGTTCTCGTACGGTGGGTATCGAAAATACCTAAAGCGTTTTGGACATGACGGTTTTCCTCTCTGGAACATGCAATTTTTGCAGCCTGCTGCTTCATTCAATGGTGAAATAACCTCTAAGAGTCAAGACTCGTGGACTATATGATGCGGTCTGAGACCGAAATCTAACCTAGTACATAGTAAGGTTGAGGGAACAAGACAAGAAGTCGTAGGAAGCAATAGGACACCAGAGTAATGACGCTCACTAGTGAGCAACGGTCCTCACTAAAAATAAATCATTTTCGACGCCACGTGCGCCATTTCTTGGATTTTCTAAAGACTTATTGAACGATTGTAATATACGAGGGTAGTATGGTAAGTACAATGGTCTACGTCAATGACGGTGCTGCTAGTGAAAAGTGACATTTTTCGCAAACATAAACTAATACAACAATATTGTCAGACCATTTAAAAAGAACAGTGGTCGCTTTAGTCTCTTTTGACGCAGATTGGTCTCGGGAAAAGTGTAATATACCAGCCTTTATGGTAAGTACAACGGTCTACGTCAACGATGGTGTTGCTAGTATGTAAAAAGTGACATTGTTCGCAAACAATCTATTACAACAATATTGTGAGACCATTTAAATAGAACCATGGTCTCTTTAGTTTTTTTTTTTTCTCTTTGAGGCAGATTGGCCTCGAGAAAACGGTTGTTTTTTTTTTATTCTTTGGTCTCTGGTGTGCTGTTATTAATTCAGGTTACATTGGCATTATTACATTTCTCTTGGAAGAGGCGAACCGGTAGTGCCAAGTCAGTGCCCCGAGATGCCACCAAATAACTCGGTTATAACGCCCCGGAAACACCCGCGCTGGAAGGGAATTCTACAGCTTCTCCACTCTGTAACGGAACAAGTTCTGATGCACAGATGTTCGCGCCGTAGGGAGATTAACCCCAAAATAACCCCTCGGATTGTCTCGTGGAGCGCATATACACCGAATTGCGCGGAACAATACCACAAAATAAATGCCTTCCGATTGAATTTTAATATGGTCAAACAATTGTTGTGAAAGATTGTGTATTCTTATATCACTTCTTGCTTAGTAGTAGGGCGATCGCAGAGGTAGACCAGGTACTTATCATGCAGGTATCGTATATTACGAGGGTTCTTTAATAAGTCTTTAGAATACCCAAGAGATGGCGCTCGTAGTATCATAGTGAAAACAAACTAAACCGCCCAATATCTTGACAGTCTCCCAACACGCTTGTTATGAAAGCTTATATTTGCTGATAATGGAACTATTTAAATACCCTACAACGTCATCTCTGGTCTACGCAAGCTGTTTCTTGTACAGTCCTTGTATACAATTTAGAAATGGACTGAATCGAATTTTTTTCCGACCCACCATCTCTTGAATTTGATTTGGAGTTTCGTCAGATTTATAACGAACTGTGTTCTAAAGATCGAATATACCGTCGAAAAATAGCACTAGAACACAAGTGGGAGCTATAGACGGTCCAAAAACCACATGATGCCTTCCATTGCCGGAAAAGCCATGTTTCAATAGTGAACGATTTTATAGATAGCTCGATATCGTATAACATTTTTAATTTTTTTTATTTCTTCTCCCAGGGAAGGTGAACTTATAGTGCTGAGTCAGCGCCCTGACATGATTTTTTTTTTCGACCGGGTCCATGTTCAGCGTCGAAAGGTGTTGATTTGTCCGAACCATTTCACGAAGCCTATAGCTTAATGGGGTGGTATTTCTCCAGGCGGCTGGGCGTTGGGACCCTACATACCACTCAGTACTTGTGCTGAACTACACAATAGCAAGACTCGCCAGTTGAACCTAAGTTCACACAATCAAACGCAAGGCACAACCTCCTTACCAACTCAGCTATTCGGACCGCGAATGAAGAAATTCTGCAAACCCATACATAACGAATAGGAAAAGAATTCGATATACAGGTATTCCCCGACTTACGACCGAGATAGGTGCCTGGTCATCGGTCGTAAGTCGATTAAGTCGCAAGTCGAATTTCATATAAAAAAAAATTCCCACTTAGCTAATGTAATGTATTATTTGTACTGAAATATGTATGTAAATCGAATTTTTTTACTTTGTTTTTTTTTTTTTTTAATTTTTCTCGTGTATTTTAGGGATTCCCCGCAACTACATACTTGTCTTCTTTAAGTATTTTCTATGAAAAAAATTGGAGAAAAAAATGGTCGTAAGTGCGAATAGTCGTAAGTCGAGCGGTCCTAAGTCGGGGACTACCTGTACTCTTAAACACTGTTGATGACGTAAATGCCAGTTTACTATAGAACAATCACACAACACAAATTACTTCATAAACTGCGTCTTGTTTGATTGTTTTACATATAACGCTTATATCATTGAGTATGTATTCCTGGTTTTCATTGTGAACGACGCCACTTTCGAAGTTTCGTATCAAGAAGAACAACAAAATATTGTGGTCGTGGATTTCCTCCTTCAACTCCGACCTCATTAAAATATACCCATTACTATTTACTGGCCTGTAGGAACCCGGAAGTTCATTACCTCACCGACTCGACTCCGCCATCGTTCCCTGTCCTCTGCACTCTCCTTCCACGCTTGACCATCCGATCCGATCTCCCCGAGGTCAAACCTAACATTGTCGTCCCATCTCAGTCGCGCCGGTCTCTTTACCGTTGGTCTACCGTCAAGTATTCTACGCACGGTCATATCGTTGTCCATTCGCGCCACATGTCCGGTCCATCTTAATCTTCGCGACTTGATTATTATCACCATTGTACATTTGCGGTATAACTCTTCTAATTCGTGGTTGTGGAGTTTCCTCCATTGTCCTGCCTCCTCATCATATTTACCTCCAAAGATACCCCTTAAAACTTTATTCTCGAATACGCGGAAATTGGTTTCTTCCCGTTTTGTGAGAGCCCATGTTTTGCATCCGTATAGAGCAATCGGCGTGATTATGGTTCCATAGACACGGAGCTTTATGTTACGTGATAGCAGTTTGGATTTCAGCAGTGACTGACTGCGTGCCAATTAGCGTTGCCGGAGTGTAGTCTTTTGTTAATTTCCATCGACATTTCGTTACTGGCCTTCAGTATCGTTCGCAGATATTTAAATTCTTTAACTTTTTAAAATATCTTGGCTCTGACGTTTGTAAGTGTTCCCTGAGGTCCACCTGCTCACGCCGTAATCATATTATCATTAAAATCATTAAAATATACCAATCAGCATTATTGAACAGAGTAAAATTCATTGTCTTGAAAACCCAGAGATTCCCCTTCTCGTCAAAGATGAACTCTAATGTAAATAAATTGTATTGTATAAACGGCATTTGCATCGTCGAAGCCAAGAAACTATGAATCCCATTAATTGCCACGACTACCGATATTTGAAGCTGCGAAATGTATAGCCAAATGTATGAGGTTTATCAAGAAATGCAAGAGATACTTCACTCCAACCTGGTCATGATTTAGAAGGTGCATATTCGTCCTAAACAAGAATTTGATTCCCGCATTTGCATTGAAAACTACGTTACATGCGCTCTATAATTTGCAAAAACGATCAGTGAAACTCATTGGGGACTCAGGCGTAAGTCCTTCAATTCCGTCGTCAGAACATAAGTGCAGCGTATCCTGTCTAGAGGTGTAATTACCGTCGATGGAGTTATGTCATTGCTAATAGATTTACATTGGTGTATCTACTTGGTAACATGGTGTTCCAAAAGTGCTTTCCAAAACATAAAAGGAAAAGTTAAGTAGTCCACAAAGAAAAACGTCAATTGATGTTCAGTGCACATATCAGTTTATGTCCCTTTGTCGGAATACAAATTTTCCGAACCAATTTTACGAACAACTACAGAGGCTAGATGTATTCTGAGAGAACTACGTGCTACAAAACTTATGTAAAACTGGATTGAAAAAGTTGTTTATTATCGCCACATATCGTTTCGATAAGACGTTTACCCTTTTGCGAATAGAGAAATCGGGAGGTTCGTGAACTGATTGGCGCACACTACATGCCCTCCACGTTTCTTGAGGAACCACATTCTTAGTTTATTCATTGCCGACCCAGTCTCCTCAAGCTTCTATACCCATGTTTTGATAAGGTGAGTATTTGGTGCTTTTCTAATGTTACGAATTTGGTACAGATTGCAAAACGTTCATCGCTCAATAACAGCACAGTCATTGTTTTTGTAACTCTCGCGCACACACCATGCATGCTCGGCACCAGTAAAACGATTGCATTCCCAACGACGTGGCTAGATACCGACATATGCCCCAAGCCTCTCCCAACGGATACATTCATATAGGTAGCAAAATAAATTCAATTCGACTCAACTACAAGTACATCCTGCTTACATTTTTTACATGTGCAATTGATAACTTCATAATGCAGTTTTAGTAATTTTGTGGCCCAGTATTTGTTGTCTCCTTCAAATTTTTGATTGCGTTTTAGTTTCTTAATAATTTAAATAAGAGCAAAATTGTTTGCAAATTTAATTTAAAGCGCCAAAAACATAACAAACAAAAAGGGGAAATTATAATAAAATAACAATCTTTTGATTTTTTAATATTGCGTATTAGAAGTGACCACCAAAACCACCTATAATAAATGTAACAGTTGGTTTTAAAACAAAGATTTTGGATACTTTTTTATTATTTAAATGTACATTTCAGTAAGGTAACATTCATTAAATATATAACGTAACGTTCATTTTAAACACATAATAGTTTTCGAATAGGCGTTAATTACTAAAATGTCTGTCACGCGGGAGACCGGGGTTCGATTCCCCGTCGGGGAGCCTCTGGCGCAAGATTAATGACCTTGCCCAGAAAAAACAAATCATTATGGAAAATTTAACAAGGCTCAGGACTTGCTAAATAAGGCCGAGACCGGTTCCCGGTTGTCGTGCCGATGATGATGATGTTAATTACTAAAATGTACATTCTATTAATATACACATTGTCTTTCAAAAGTTTCCGGACGATGCTCTTTTTTATGATATTATTAAAGAAAAAAAAATATGCGGATACGTAAAATTTAGATTAAATACTAAATCCAATTCTCTTTGGTTTTTTCGCAAACGATGTTCTTAGGGATCGAAAACACGTAACACTGCCATCGTTGATGGGTTTTTAAGGTCCCCGCGTTTATTTGTCTTATTTTCGTTGTTTTTAGAACAAGTATAAGTAGACAACATCGGCGCCATTTACATTGAAAAACAATCCGCCGTCTCAATAAACATTTCAAACTTACACTGTAATCCAAATAATCATTAATCCTTAGACCATAAAAAAGATATTGGTTTTACGCTAACCCCATGGTTAGTTATGTTATTATAATTACATGCAACCACTTGAAAAGAAACCAAAAATCCTACTCGACGTCTTCCATACGAAACCCTGTAAACACAGAAAGGCAATTAGAAAAATCCTTGCCCCGTTTGTTGGATTATGTTCTCAAGTGGCAGCTTAAGTGGAACGGGTGTATTTTGCTGATGAGATTAGGTCTATCTGCGGGCAGGAAAAACTTCTGTCCCAGATTTCTGACATAAAACGGGTTTTCTTGAAAATTATCCTTTCACCTTATCTCTTGAATATGTAATTTACGAAACACAAACATGTCCTTTTTTGAAATTTGTTGAAAATCTGCTTGTGACAGACGACCGTGTGTATAATCTAAACGGATTCTGGTATCAGTTGTCCTCTGGGCCATAAATGCCTTTGACTTTTTCTTTTTATAATTGTCCTTGGTAAGGATTGTTTTTTAATGATCTGTAAATATTGTAGCAGCCCGAGCTGATGCAGGATAAAATTGAATGGAAAGTCAAACAGTTTAAAACACTTCAAGCAGTTAAAAACACTTCAATAATGATATTAAAAACGGTTTTCAAATAATTTCTCTAAGAAACCTCATACAAGGGTCTGAGTTGGGAACTAAAGGGAAGGAGAAGTTGTAATTTAAATATATTTTAAGTGAACAGGTAAAACCGCTTTTAATTTTGAAGCAACTCGTTTCATTTTGAACAACAGTACCTTAGTGGGGAACCTTCCAATATTCGACACATATTTGTGCCACATTACATTTGCACTAACTGCGACGCCAAGAAAATGTATGCCTTACATTGGTTTAATGACTAGGGTGGTCATCGTAAGCTCTGGGGCATCAATTTGTCTTCCATCTCCGTCAGATTAGCTTTTCTCCTGATGATTTATTGTCCAAATCTCGATCTAAGGAGTCGATCCAATTCCATTGAAATTTTGCTGGTCGTCCTTTCGAAAATAAAGAAATCATTGTGCTATCGTGCGCAAGGTAGACTTCTTTTTTACCCGTTAATATTAACAAATCGTTTATAAAAAAAGTATTGGGTTGTACCACGTGAATTGTCCTATTTTCGCTCAGTCGGAAATAAGAAGTTCTCGAGTGAACATCTGTGCCAGAACGTCAAATTTTCTTTTTTTATAAAGTAAAGTGGTACGTGTGCTTGACGTGTGAGATTTTTAGGGTTCGTTACAAGTACCGTTATTTTTTCTAGGAATTGTTTACCATGTTGTCGGCAGTTCAAATTCGAACCCTCTTCCTTTATGAATTTAAAATGGCACATAATGCGTCATTGGCTATGAAAAATATTAATGACGCATTTGAGGATGTAGCGGTAAACGAACGCACTATACGACGTTGGTTTGGAAAGTTTCGTTCGGGAGATTTCAGCCTCGAAAATGAACCACGTGGGAAACAGGAAACTTTAGCTGACAACGATGTTTTAAGAGCAACCGTGGATGCGGAGCCAACGAAATCGGTGCGGGAGATTGCACAAAGCATAGGAGTATCCCCAACGATAATAAGTCGACACCTTATTCTCATAGGTGTGCACCCCATGAACTGAACGAATCCCCAAAACTACGGCGCCTATAAATGATGAGACTTCTTGTCATAGCATATGCATTTTTAGCTGCGGTAAGAACACCCACACCGTAAAACTTCTCGCTTCCTACCTTTCTGATAGAAAGTTCATGGTGAAAATAAATTCAACTCTTTCGACACCATACAGTATAACCGCGGGTGTTCCTCAAGGTTCTATTCTCGGACCATTATTATACCTCCTTTATACTTCAGACACCCCGCAGCCACTGTCACCTAATACAGTAATGCTGAACTATGCCGATGACACTTTAATTTATTCAAGCAACAAGTTTGTCAAGGAAGCAAGAAACTGTATTAACAGCTATCTCCCGAATCTCTCAGCATATTTTCATCATCATCATCGGCACTACAACCTAGAACCGGTCTTGGCCTTATTTAGCAAGTCCTGAGGCTTGTTAAATTTTCCATAATGATTTGTTTTTTCCGGGCAAGGTCATTAGTCTTGCGCCAGAGGCTCCTCGACGAGGAATCGAACCCCGGTCTCCCGCGTGACAGGCGGGTATACTAACCAGTATACTATTGAGGAGCTCTCAGCATATTTTACTAAGTGGAAAATCCGACTCAACCCAGCCAAAACTCAACTCATTGTGTTTAAAGGCACAAATGCGAATTGTACTAACAACACCATACGCTGCCATAACAAAATCGGAATCAAGTTAAATAACAATATAATTAAACCCTCCAAAACCTTAAAGTACCTGGGAATAACCTTCACCAACAATCTGTCCTTCTCCGCTCACACCAAAAACTCGATTCGCAAAGCCGCAATTCAACTTAATTTCTGTAGAAAAGTAATGTACAAGCCGAATGGTCTCTCTCCCAAAGTTAAATCACTTATCTACAAACAGATAATCAGACCCACTCTCACATATGCATGCCCGATATGGTACCATATCACACCAGCCCAAATGGAGAAGCTACGCATTTTCGAAAGGAAATGCTTTAGACTTATCACTGGCCTCAACCGACATCCCAACTCCCACAAATATTACAACAGTAGTTCGCTCTACTATGCCGCTAATATTGAACGTATAGATCGACGCTTCCTCGAGCTATCCATCAAATTTATCGAAAATCTTCCCAATAATCCCAACCCGATAATAAATGCGCTCACATCGACTCCGGCAGATAACCGAACTGCCTACCCGAACTGTCTCCACATCAGAACGTTCTTCACATCTGGCAGGTTGGTTAATAACTCTAATGAGATTGTATACCACAATACAGAGCTTTCACCTCACCAATTTAAATATAGTAATATTCAACTCTTCTCCAATATTTTGCGTTTCAACGAACAAACGGAAAGTAGTTCCCAAACCCACATCCCTGACTGACAATATCCTCACTAACCCATAACCTACCTATTGATCACTATACTTCCCCCTTCCACACCACACTAACTTATTTCAATAATAATTAAGTTAAGTTAAGCAATTTAGCATAGGTTAAGTAAATAACTATATCCTGGTTTTCTGACCTTTTCAAGGAAGCTCTACCCACTAAAATATCAATCCATAACCAATATATAACTTTTATCATATTGTGTGAAAAATGTACTAGTAAGTATATGTAAACAATTATAGCTAAAGTATCATAAGTTATCTGTATTGCTTATTGTAAAAATGATTGATGGTCAATAAATACAGAAATGTAAAAAAAAAAAAAAAAAAAGCTGCGGTAAGAGCTGCTGTTATGTGCTTATCAGAGTAAAGATACTGATCAAGCCAGATACGAAGGTATCTAACTACAGTTTTTACTTGTAGGGGAAGATTATTTCTTCCTACAATGGAACATTTTTTCCAGTTCCGTTTTGTGTGCCCCGATGCCCTGGACAATGACGTTCTGAAAAGGATAATTTCTGTCATCTGAAAATTGATCATTAATTCCCAGTCGTCGCAAAAATGTTTGATTCTGTTGAAGTCATCTTGCAGAAGTCTGTTGATGAGATCAATATTTTCTCCAGATCTATACACCACGTCGGCGTATGCAATGATGGTTGAGAGAACCCACTAGATCACTAGTGTAAATGTTAAACAAAATAGGAGAATTCACTGCTCCGTGCTGTAGGCTGTTTTTGATGTGAAATGTCTTGTTAGAGATTATATCTCCATATTTCATCACAAACTGTTTACCCATTATCATATAGTAGATAATGTACAATAAATATTCGAGCATTTCTAGATTTTATAACTAATATGCATACCCTTCTAACCATACGGTATCGAAGGCATTTTAAAAGTCAGCCAAACAGGTCCCTGTGTATTGTCCCTTTGCCATGTTCCACAGTATATCTGAAACAAGTTTTGTCGCAGCGTGAACTGTACCGTGTTGGGATCTAAAACCAACCTGGTTGTTCGGAATAATACAATTTGCATCACACCAGCCATATCAATGCTTTACGAGGGTTGCCTCTTATGTTTCGGGATTTGGCAACCCTAGTGTTGCAATCCGGCAATTGACAGCTCTGTCGTAAAGTTGGACATTTTTGAGGTTATACGCCATCAGAACGTTTTGACATACGAGCGCTATTTGTGTTGTTTACAGTAACTTAAAAGATTCATCTCGGCCCAAAAATGGAATTAAATCGTCAACATTTTCGTGCGATTATTTTTTACAACTTTCGGCGTGGATTAACTCAGCAACAGTGCATGGATGAACTTAATTCAATTTTTGGCGATGAAGCTCCATCAAGGACCAGTGTTTAACGATGGTATGGTGAATTCAATCGTGGTCGTAGTTCACTCCAAGATGAATTTCGTGAAGGTCGTCCAAAATCAGTTGTTGTTCCGAAAACCATTGATGCTGTGCGCGAACTGATATTGGAAGATTGTCATGTGACCTATCGTGAGATTGAGACAACCTTAGGCGTTAGTGGGACCAGCATACATTCAATATTGCATAAACATTTCACGGTCAAAAAAATTTGTTCACGTTGGATCCCACACAATTTGTCAATCGCCCAAAAAAAGGCTCGTGTCAATTGGTCGAAAGAAATGCTCAAAAAATACGGTCGCGGTGCTTCGAAACACGTCTATGACATCGTGACAGGTGATGAATCGTGGATTTACGCGTATGAGCCCGAAAGTAAATAGCAGTCGACTGTCTGGGTGTTTCAAGATGAGCCAAATCCAACAAAGCACTTCCAAGCAAATGGTCGCCCGTTTTTTCGGAAAAACTGGACATCTCGCAACCGTACCACTAGAACAACGCAGAACAGTCAATTCTGAGTGGTACACAACCATTTGTTTGCCAGTTGTCTTCCAAGAAATCAGGAAAACCAACCGCCGAAGACGGATCACTCTTCACCACGACAATGCGAGCTCTCACACATCGGCTGCGACAACTGCATTTTTGAGCACCCAAAACATCGATTTGATGGGCCATCCGCCGTATAGTCCTGACTTGGCACCGAATGATTTCTTTTTATTCCCGTACGTAAAAAACAAACTGAGAGGTCAACGTTTTTCGACACCTGAAGAAGCGGTTGCTGCATTCAGAATGCATGTGTTGGAGATACCTCAATCAGAGTGGCAAAAGTGCTTCGACAATTGGTTCAAACGCATGCAAAAGTGTATAGATCTTCATGGGTAATATTTTGAAAAACAATAAAGTGATTTTCGATGATCAATATTTGTCCTTATTCTCTAATCCCGAAATATAAAAGGCAACCCTCGTATTTATAATTTTTTCAAATACCTTGCTGATGTTTGGAACAAACTAATCGAGTGAAGATAGGCGGGGTTGCTTCGGTCTTTGGCCTTTTTAGGGATGGGATGGACTACTATAGTTTCCCAACGGTTTGGATAATATGATTATTTAGAGCGTTGTTGAACAAAACAGTGTACATCTTCACTGCTTCAACAGGCAAGTGCTTTAGAACAGTGTTTGGAATACTATCAATTTCAGAAGATTTCTTGTTCTTAATGGATCTAAGGATGTCCGTAAGTTCATCCTTGTGCCCAAATATACTCGGGTCGAGGTTTTTAAGAGAGGAATCCGCACTATTGTTTACACTAAATGTAGTGAAACTTCGACTTTCAAGATGACAATTGTTAAGTTCATGACGGAACGAAATATTGTTTTGGAGAGCCCTATTTTCCAGGTCGTGGTTAGGATGAACAGATTCGTTCATTCTGTACACTACCTCAAAATAAGCACCAATTGCGTTTGTTTTCTTTTGTGGATCCTCGACCAATATTAGCTCTTCGCTGGAGTTGACGTGTTCCAGGGTAAATCCTGCGTTATGCATTATTTGACAATTGTCTGGAGTCCGCGGAACTCACAGACATGGAATGTCATTACGAGTATAATATTTCCTCCTAAATACTTTTTTATTTGTAGGAACATATTCGGTCCACTAGCCTTAAGGCCTTCGATTTTATTGTTCCAATCTTCATTAATTACTGATCAATAATTGACTCTGATCAGTTTTTGAAGGCTTTTGGTTATTCACTTAAATGTTTTTGATCTATAATTGTCACTGATCAGTTTTTGAAGGTTTTTGATTATTGACTTAAATGTGTTTATTTCCTGGCAATTTGGATCGCTAAACTGTCTATAAGGCAGTTGCAGCTTGGAGAGCAGAATGCTCTTCTGCCTGTACAGAGCGCCAATCGTTGTGTTTCTGTATCGGTTTCTTGCCCGTCCATGTGAATTATTTTTGGGATAGAACGATTCCTCGTATTGGTAACAATGTTGTCCAACATTAAAAGATAATGATCATTTTCTTTATTACGAAGATTCCTGTCACTCGGTGGATCTACGTCATTAAAATGTATTGGCCTGTAGGAACCTGGAAGTTCATGACCTCACTGACTCGACTCCGACATCGTTCCTTGTCCTGTGCGCTCTCCCTTCACGCTTGACTATCTCATCCGATCTCCTCAAGGTCAAACCTTACATTGTCCTCCCATCTCCGTCGCGCCCGCCCTGCCGCTCTTTCCCGTTGGTCTACCGTCAAGAATTCTACGTACGGTCCTATCGTTGCCCATTCGCGCCACATGTCCGGCCCATCTTAATCTTCGCGACCTGATTAATCTCACTATTGTAAGTTTGTGGGATAGCTCTTCCAATTCGTGGTTGTGAAAATTCCTCCATTGTCCTGCCTCCTCGTCATATTTACCCCCAAAGATACCCCTTAGAACTTTATTCTCGAATACGTAGAATTTGTTTTCTTCCCATTTAGTGAGAGCCCATATTTCGCATCCGTATAGAGCAATCGGTATGATTATGGTTCTATAGACACGCAGCTTTACGTTACGTAACAGCAGCTTGGATTTCAGAAGTTAAGTGACTGTGTGCCAATTAGCGTTGCCGGAATGCAGTCTTTTGTTAATTTCCTTCGAAATTTCGTTACTGGCCGTCAGTATCGTTCCCAGATATTTAAATTCTTTAACTTTTTCAAATATCTTGGCTCTGACGTTTATATGCGTTCCCTGAGGTCCACCTGCTCTCGCCGTAATCATGTATTTTGTTTTGTCTTCATTTATTTCTAGGTCTACCTCTTCTGTTACTTGCCCGATGTCACTGTTTTTACTTACAGTTTCTAGATTATCGGCCAGAACGGCGATGTCATCCCCATATGCGAGCACTTGTGTGATGACGTTCAGGGATGATCCGGCCATATTGTCGTCTTGTACCTTTCTGATGATATACTCGAGCACAAGGTTAAAGAAACATGGCGAGAGGCCATCGTCCTGTTTTAGTCCGTCCCGGATTTCAAATTGTTCTGAGAGGTGGTTTTCTATTCTAACTCGCTCTTTGTTTTCCTTCATGCGAATTTGAATGAGGGCCCCATATTTTTACGGGATTCCCGGCTCAACTACAATATGGTAGAGTCTTTGTCTTACGACTGAGTCGTGGGTTTTTTTGAAGTCAACGAACAGTTGGTGAACCGTCTCTCCGTATTTCCACTTCTTTTTCACCAGTTGCCTTATTGTGAGCATTTGGTCGCTTGTTGACCGGTTCTTACGGAATCCGCATTGGTAGTCTCCCAGTATTTCTTCCGCATACGGTGTGATTCTCGACAGTATGACATTTGTTAGTATTTTGTATGTGGTTGGGAGCAATGATATTCCTCTGTAATTTTCGCAGTCAGATCTGTCGCCTTTTTTGAAAATGGGCACTACTATTGAGGTTTTCCACTCTTCCGGAGTGACTTCCTTATCCCATATTGTTTTGATGAACTGGTGGATCTTTCGAGCGGTCGCCTCCCCTCCATGCTTCACAAGCTCTGCCGGTATGCAGTCGACTCCGGGAGACTTGTTGTTTTTCAATCGATTTGTTGAAAGATGGCTTTGGGATCTGAGGCTCGGCTGTATGTACGTCTGGTGCGTTTATTTGTGGTTGATGGGTTCGCACATTGGGCAGGTTTTTAAAGTACTGCTTCCAACCGTTTGTGTCTCGAAGTATTTTTCTCTCCCTCGGTGGCCATTTGTAATTGAATTTCTGCCGGCATACTTACATCTCATGTACTTTGCTCTGGAATTTTCTATGATTTTTCGATCCGAGTCTTCTCTCATTCACGATCTGAGTCTCATTGTCTCTTTCCGAATTGTCGCGTATCTTTCTGTGTTGACTTCATCATAATCTTTCTAGGTGGATCACTCTAAGTCGTTTACTTTCTTCGATCTTCGCACTGCACTCATCGTCAAACCAAGGTTTGGACTTAATTGTTTTCTTAAATCCTAATACCTTTTGGGCTGTTTGTTTGATTGTGTCTCTCTGATCGATGTCCATTTAGTGTCCACACTATTGGCTTCCTCTTCCTCACTGCTCCCATTTTTTAGGATGATAAATCTATTCGTTAGTTCGCCTTGATATTCAGCCCTTTTACGCAGGTCTTTTAGTTTATCAATGTTGAACCGTTTGCTCGTCTCCCGTGACTGCCCATATGGGCTTCTGATTTTGCCCATCACTAGAAGATGATCGGAGTCGCAATCTGTTCTTCTATATTATCTTACGTCAAGGATATTCGAGTGGTGTCTTTTGTCTATGAGGAAGTGGTCTATTTGGTTACGCGTTACGCCGTCGGGTGATATCCATGTGGCTTTATGGATTTGCTTGTGCTTGAACATCCTGCTTTTCACTACCAGATCTGACGCTGCGAACGTAATATTTTGAATTCGGTTATCATTTCAATCGTCTAGGCTTTCTTTACCTATAGTTGATTGAAGGATATCTTCCTTTCCAATTTTCGCATTCAGGTCCCGCGGAGGATTTTAACATCGAATGATAAGATCCCATCAAATACTTCCTCTAGGGTCTCGTAGAACATGTTCTTCGTTTCTTCGTCTATGTTTATAAGTACATAATTGTAGTACCATGGGCCCTGTATTTTTAGCACCGACATTCGGTTTTTAATGAATTTCACATCTTTTACATGGGGCGTAATCTTCTTGCGTATGGTGAAGCCAGTTCCGAGGTTATGTGTATCGGTACCTCCACACGCCAGTGTAAACCCGTTGGTTTCGATTACTTGATGTGGGGGCGGACTTCATGGAGCGCGACGATGTCCATTTTATATTGTTTCGCGTTTTCTACGACCGTCTGTACAGCACATCCCTTTTTTTTTTGATAAGCTTCTGGTACGTCGCATTTGAGACCCAAGTTTATGAGGTATTTAGCCGTATTTCCGCGGATCTTTAGGTTCGTCTGTATTCCGCCGTAGTCCTCTGCTGGGATTCATGTTTGTTGAGGACATATCTGCTTTATTAGTGTCAATGTAGTTATCCGTATTACTTTACTCACCTGGAATGTTGTCCTCGGCTTTTGCCTTTAGTTGACGTTTTGCCTTTTCGCTTTTCTTATAATCGGCAAAGATGTCATATACGCGCGTCGCTATTAGCATCCACTCCACATTTTCTTGTTCGTTTCAGGGACTTCTTTTTCGGGAGCGTTATAGCTGCACGATTTTTCTACCTCTTCTCGGAGATTTCTTTTCTCTTTTGTACAAGTTTTCCCCCATTATCCAGTTTCTCGTTTTTCTTGCCCTGTCCTTCAATGTCATGTTCAATATCGTCGCCGGCATGACTGTATTCCTCCATGTCTAATTTTGTATGGCACCGAATTAGCACTTCAGCTCTGCTTTTCGTTTGCCTGGAATGCTTAGCGATACTTACTGGAACGTCGTCTCTGGCGTCCTCACTTTCCTGTCCTATTACCATTCCTCTTGGGTGTAAGTCAAGTGGTCCTCAATACTTTGTACATATCTGGATCTTCTGGCCATCTTCTTGCTTTACTGTCTTCGTCACTCTCAGACCTCAGTTTCCTGTCCTATTACCATTCCTCTTGGAGGTAAGTCAGGTGGTCCTCGATACTTCGTAGATGTCTGCATCTTCTCGAGGAGCTTCAGGTTGTCGATCGTTCTTATTTCAATCGATTTTTTTATTCTTCCCGTGGGCGCCTTTGAGCTTCACTCTTCTTGATGTCTTGTCCACAGACTGTCTCCAACATGAGTGCTTTTCGTATGCCTTCTATGCCGATTTTCCTAGCGATTGTCGAATCCAATAGCGAGATAGTGGATCCCTCGTCCAGGAAAGCTAAGATTCGGACTGATTATTTCAATCCGAAAAGATCGGCTAGTACAATTTTTAATTACGCCTTGTCACTGCTGACGGTGCGCATGGAAGTAACCACTTCCTCTCTCGGTTCTTTTGGTACATCTTCAAGTTCTTCTGAGTTGAGGCTAGTGTGAAGCTATTTTAAACACGATTGCGAAGGCATTTGAAGTAGAGTAGTAGTAGTCTTCTTTGCCATACCTCTTTTTTTTTCTAGTACTGGCTTTTTTGAATTTGGGACATTAAAGGATCCAATGTCCTTGGTGGCCTATCGGGCACTTTGATTTACTCTGTGTGCTTTTATCGTCCATTTATCTGACGTCCGCATCGATGTTATCAGATTTTCCGAAAGCCTCAATTTGTACGTTGGTATTCTTAAGGACATCCTTTCTGGTTTACTTCCTTTTATTGGCACAACTGCCATTTCTCTTTTTCGTTGCCGTTGCTACTTCTGCGACATGGTATACTTTTGCCTCGTTGACCTTGATACTTTCGTTCATCTTCTCTATTTCGAGAGATGCGGCAATAGATAACTATTGCCCTCGTGTAGCATCGTCCTGCAAGCAACTACTCTGTGTGCAGCTATTGTATTGGTAGAGTACTTCTATAGAACCATAATCATGCGGATTGTTGTATACGGATGCGAAACATGGGCTCTCACAAAACGGGAAAAAAACTAATTCCGCGTACTCGAGAATAAAGTTTTAAGGGGTATCTTTGGAGGTAAATATGATGAGGAGGCAGAACAATAGAGGAAACTCCACAACCAAGAATTGGAAGGGCTATACGTAGGTGCGTAGAATTCTTGCCGGTAGGCCAACGAGAAAGAGACCGGAAGGACTGTTGCGACGGAGATGGGAGGACAATGTAAGGTTTGACCTAGAGGAGATCGGATTGACGGGTCAAGCGTGGAAGGAGAGTGCACAGGACAGGGAACGATGGCGGAGTCGAGTCGGTGAGGTTATAACCTTCCGGGTTCCTACAAGCCAATAAATAATAGTAATAGAGTTCTTCTGGGAATCGAGCCGTTTGTGTTCTATCTTGGCGTGTTCTCAGAAAGCGAGTAATTGGACGTCGACCGTATTGTCCTTCTGCGAATCAAGTAACTACTTTTCAATCGCAACTTATTCTCAAGAATCTGCTGGCTATTTTTTGATGTAGCGTGTTCATAGGAATTGCCATGATATGTCTCTAACAACTATTGAAGCCGATTCTAACAGTAATCGCATTCACGGTGTTGTTTAATTTGTGTTTAATCAACACACTAAAGGGAACTCTACAATATTTATAAAAATGAAAACATATAAACAGGCAATACAGTCTGGATAACCCCATCTAGAAAAACTTCAGATAGAATACAGTTAAGCACATTCTACGAGAGTACCATCCACAAAGTAAGCAGTTAGGTGGAAACGCTGCCAATAAAAAAAAATATATTTTTGGTATCGTTGACCACGAATGGACACTTGTGTAAACAGAAGTTGCTTGGGATTGTAATAATCACGAAAAAAGTGAATAAACAAGTCCCGACGATAATTCAGAAATTTCAATGTAATCATATACCCAATTGTCTGTAAAAAAAGACGCCCTCCGATCCATGCAGCTGAAAGCTTGTTAACATTACATCCTTAAATTATGTGCCCTGCTTCCAATGAGCCATAAATCAAGGACAAACTGAAAAATTGCCGATCAACCTACACGGTCGGTGATAAAAAGAGTCCGAATTTAACCATCAACCAAAACAGTTTTATTTTAAATATAAGAAATTCTACAAAGTCCACACCCGTCCCCAAAGACGGTCGTAAAGTAAAGAAAAAGAGTCTTATTCCGAAATTGTGTTTGTGAAATTTGTGAACCGTGGAAGCCGATAGACAGGAATGAAAGCAAAAAACCTAGATACGAAACGGGACCTAGTCATGTCTGAAATTCTAAGTGTGCCAGTTGCTGCGAAGTTTTAAATATTCGTGAATGAAGTAGTAGGATAAACGAACTGTTAACAGACTGTAACAGACGAATAATGTGTTAAATTACAATCTCAACAGACAACGGAAGTGGTTTTCATTTTCGGCAGAGATCCGATAAATTCCCTAAAACTCTGAGCTCGGATCTCAGTCAATTGCTCTGACGTGGTGTAAGGTTTTCATATTTCAGTCGTGTGTTTGTGGGTTTATTCATTTGGACGCTCATGTTAAAATACTTTAATAGTGATTGTTTCTAAGAAATTAGTCGGTGTGTGTTTAAGACGATTCCAATAGAATACACATTCACAAACATGCTGAAGACAACAGTACCAAAAGAGAATCGAAAAAACAATCATCAGAGCCGTATGTAAAAACATTACCGTAGCAATCCAGATTATTCAACGAAGTGAAGCAACCCTGTGAATATGCAGCCGTGGTCTAATGTGTTGGTGTTTTGGTTTTAGCTTTTTATAGAGTGGATTTGAATCATCTTCCTTACTACTCTACAAAAGACTACATTTGACAACAAAATATTTTACATTAAAAAAGCAGGGGTTGACGCCATTCCCTCACAAAAACAGAACCAGTATACGTTTCGCCTGCTCAATTCCATCGCTCTGTCCGAAATGCTCGTGCCGTCGTTCCCTAGAAATTGATCGTACTTAATTACTAGGGTGAGATTAGTATGGAGATTGCAACATATTTTACACATCTAGACATAATGAAGAACACATTAAATCATAATTGAAAAAGTAATCGTTCGATCCGTTCCCTGAGCATTATTGTAGCAGTCATAGCTTATGCAATGAGTTAAGACACCCTCGTGTACCTACGCACGTAATCAGTCTTATAACCTTTCGCGACAGTAGTGAAGAGAATCTGGTTCGCTACGGTGGTTGGAATCAATGCAGAAGTTATAATCAAGGCCCCAACACATCGGTTCACTGCTGCACGTAGGAGATGAAATGCTATTCTCGACTACTATTAGGTTTTATGCTAATTGATATTATGTAGGGCTCATGTGATTTATATTTCGATTTTTCTGTTATTGTTCTTCACTATTGTGTATCTGTTCGAAATGCCACAGTCTGATGCGTTAGTTGCTTGGTTTTAACCTTTTCATAGCGTGGGTTCAAATCACACTCTTCACTACTCCCCAACACTCTATATGTTCTCCATTATCGCTTGTATTTCTGGGCGGATATGTGCCTTTTACTGATCCAAAGAGTGGGGTCTGTCTATATACTTTGAATGTTAAGCAGCCCCAAAGAAACATTCCGTTAGTCGGAGATAAGCCAGTGTCTGTTACATCATCGGGAAATTATTTTTCCAAGACAAAATTGGCAAATAACAGGTAATATTCATCCGTCGTACTGCAACCACGTGCTAAAATAAAGCCAATAAAATGATGTGATAGCTGAGAATGTTATTAATCTTCGCCACACATTGCTCCGAATTGACTATAGTTGTCTGTCTTCGAAATATGTCGGAATAGGAGTCTCGCCAACCTACTGGTTTGTCCATTGTTGAACTCAAACGCTGAGTGCTGCTCTAATGTGACGAATATGGCACACATTAAAAAATGTTCACAGTGAAATATGGGGGTCGTTCAATAAGTTGTTAGACAAATATTTTCAGATCAAATTTGTTATTGCTTTTTTCTGCGCATCTAGATATAATAACGATGCTTAATTTTGTCCAGTTATTGTTTTTTTTCTTTTTCCAAGTTATCGATGTAAACCATTCCGCGTGTATTCCAAAATACCGTTGCTATCACCTTCCCAGCGATTTTAATACCTTTGTTTTTTTATAGCCCGTTCACCCTTAAAAACATATCAGTTTGATTAATCCTTTTTCGACGGAGTGTTATAGCGATACCATGTTTCGTAGTTAAGTTCGTCAGAATTCCGGCTGAAAAGTGCAAAAACAGTCTTAGAGTCGACCTTCCGATTGCGTTTATTCTCCATAGAGCGTAATCGTCGCACCTATTTAGTTGAGATTTTGTTCAAAACCAACTCTTCGTGAATCTGCATTTTAAGTAATGATACTTACTAAACCAAACCATTTTCGATACAACGGGAGACATCCCGCCGGTATTCTAAGGACTTATTGAACAACCCCAGTAACAGCAGAAATTGTGTTCTTTGTAAAACACACACACACACACACACACACCTCGCGTTCTGTTCGCTTTATAGCGTTTGAATTCCCAGCAAAGGGGTGAGGTATTAACATATGCCCCGTGCATCTCCCAACGTTCACATGGGGAGAAACTATTTTTGGGATAACCTATATTAACATAGATTAATTTATTTCGAGGTGTAGAACTTTTAGTTCATATAA
This sequence comes from Microdon myrmicae, assembly GCA_963931805.1. Taxonomy (NCBI): domain Eukaryota; kingdom Metazoa; phylum Arthropoda; class Insecta; order Diptera; family Syrphidae; genus Microdon; species Microdon myrmicae. The sequence goes on from OZ007502.1 coordinate 113,942,961, forward strand.
AACACAGAAAAATAGTTTCAATGGCCGCAAATGTGAGTTTATTTGAACCGCAATTGTATACTATTATTGTTTGAATATGACTTCGGACACGTAGTCGCCGCGGCTGACGAGCATAGACAGTTTACATCTGTCTGTCACGAACTGAACTTTTATTTTTAAAGCACATGTGAACTTGCTCATTATAAAACACCAAACCAAATTAACCTAAAATAAACAGTCGATTGTCAAATCGGCTGTCCCTGAAAAAAGTGCTGACACCTCAGAAAGCCACACAATTCCATTTATCCCCAACCATGGATCCAACCATCCACGAATCTTTGAAACATAGTTAAAGAAGCGTTCTATTGAAATGCACAGCATGGTTTTTCCTCGTGCAGCTGGAGGTGTGGATTCTGTCTACCACTGATAACATGCTGGCTTCTTCCCGCCCTTGTCTCAAGCCATTCAGCCAGACGTGCCTGAGAGATTGTCTTTGCTTTTGCTGTATTCAATAATTGAAGCACAATACTTTCCATTGATTAAGGTCGTTGCTGGTCACGCGCCAAATCAACCGAAAATTATCAATCGCTATCCTACATACGGAGACAAAAGTGATATCGAACCTTCTGAGTTCGACAGCTTCTCGCAGTATCCATTAGTGATTTCAATCTACGTCCATTGAATCTTCTGCCCTAAATCCACCTCAGAAATCATATCCACACATTCGATGTGCTGCCACGCACACAGAATGCACAAAGCGATTAATTCAGAATACGCCTCACCAGACTCATACTCGGCCCAATCAAAGTAATTGTGACACGGTACGTAAGACGACTCTCTGTGAGCGTTTCTATTCTATTATCACTTGGAAAGGCTGAGATACGCCCCATCCAGTTGTATGACCGAGATACATCAGCTCCTTCGCACAAGCGTTCCGTTGCTCTGGCACTTATGTCATAATCACTTAGAGTTCATTGTGTGTCGTGATTGTACTTGAAGGTCCCACGGGTAGCAACGTCTTACCTTAATCATCGTCGTCGTCATCATCATCACTATCATCGGAGACATCGGCATCTGTATCATCGCTATTTATAAATGCATCTTCTCTGCGATACAGCATCATTGGTTAGATGCAGGGGCAGTCATTAGACCCTTGCTTGTGAAGAATGTGTCCGGCGCTATTCGCTGACCTGCTTCGTTCTAATTGTTCTCGAAGGTAACTAATTGCCGTCAATTTTAGGTAATTCGTGGGTATTCGCACGCACATCAACAAAAATGATGCAATTTCGCTGTGTAGGAGGCAAATTCACTGCAGAGCGGTGCCAGGTTTAGTTTTTATCCGCGGCGGTTCGTGTATTAGAAGGTCCATTGATGCTTGAGATTCCTTCAACCCCGCAGACAATAGCAGGACAACAGTGTGTTAGATAGTCCCTCCAACTAGAACAACTAAATAAGGAAATTTGAAAAGGATCCCAAGTAATTAACTCCTTCATTTGTGAGCCGGGTTATAAATTAAAAGGACCAACAGCCGTCACTGCTCGGGTAGCCGGTTAATTGAACTCTTTGAACAAAGGTTTCCCCTTTTCACGAGTTGAATTTTGAAGCCCACAAACAACTTTTTGAGGTCCAATGGCTGGAAATTTCAAATGACCCAATAGCAACATCCATCAGAACTATTTCTTTAGCTGATAATTCATGGTTTTGCGACAGTTGCGATGAAGTAACGTGCTTCAAATTTGTAGGCACGGCATTAAAGGAAAACGCTAGCCCATAATTTAAATGGTCGTTGTTAAGGACTTCACAGGAATGTCGGCCTTTCCTTCCGCTCGCCTGTAATTTAAGTTTAATTGAATTATAATTTGAGTGGTCTGTGGTGTTTTTCAATTGGTTATACGCCTCGTCGACAGCTCCCCGTCACTGTTGTGGAAAAAAGAAGAGCCGTAGGTATTCAGTAACCAGTGCGTGCTTTTACATCGACGTTTTTCTCTCGATTTAATCCAATTTGTGATGAAGCATAATTTTCAGGAGCCGGTGATGGTATAATCCGGTTGTTTTCATATCCATCGTCTCCCGCTGACAATTTTCCCATTAACGTCTTCTTTCCGGATGGAGGTAAATATGCAGCAACCACACGCGTTCGGTCTCACACATGTCCGGGGTTTTCGAACCCATCCTTTATTTTTGAACCGTCTATACACGAAAACGTATTCAAATTAAGCTCCTCAATCGGGTGCAATTTAAAGGATTTCCAATCGTGTTCCTGAAGAGCGGAGTGAATCAGTGTCACAAGCATTTGTCATTCACATGGTATTGAGGTACATGGCTCCAAGCCAACGTTCCCATTTTTCATACACTCTGTCGATATGGTCACGCACTATCAACGAATAGATTTGCCACCCATCTGCTGTGGCACTACTCGGAATCTTGGGGTTTCTTTGTTGGGTGGAGCGTGACTTCTTCATTTTGATAACGTCTGAACATGATCAATGGCGAATTAGGCTCCAAACATGTAGGGATGCGGTTTGGAACTGAAAAAGGTATTTCGATAGAGCCCTAAAATTTCTGGTCACGTCTGTGTATAGTTGGAGACAATTTAATTTTAGGAAAGTTCTCCGCACATCGTTTTGTACCTGATGTGACTGCGATGCATTTTCAATAGAAAATACCGAATTTCGTGTGGACTGAAAAGTAACCAATGAACAATGCGCCGGGAGGTGGAATAAAAGTTGCCCCTTGTGGAAATATGTCGTTAATACAGTGTTCGACAATGATGATGATGTTACGAAGGACAAAAGTGTTATGAACTGGAAAATAATTGCAGGTAAATTGACGAAGTTTTTAAAATGGGGATTCCGAACTTTTAAATGGACACGTTTCTAGTTTTATAACTTGCATAAACTACGTGGTGGTTTCTAACATGTTCTCAATTATTTATTCAGTACTCTAGCAACTGAAAACTCTGCTTTATAATTTTCCTTGTTACAGAATAACTAGTTTGTCGATTAATGTGATATGGTGTGTGTGATCCCAGGGAACTGTGGTGACGTACATAATTGAATTGAGCCACCTTCTGACGTCTGAGTTCAATTGACTTTTATCTTGTTGCGATAAATAACTATTGTATTCTAAGCAGACATCAACAATGAACGGTCCAGGATCCTATTCATTTCTTTACAACAGAGTTTTTTAAGATAAAAGAGATTTGGTTTGGCACACTAAAATCTTACAACACGAATGGAGAAGTTTGGAAAAGATGTTGTCCATAGACAGTGGCCTTAGTTGTCTGTAAATTATAGCCGCAACGAAATACGAACTGGGAGTACATTCTAAGTTCGTGTATTTCGATTGAAGAACAATTCCCCATATTCTTGACTGATTGCCTAAAATGGATATTTAGTGTCAACTTGTGTTCACGCTCTGATCGACGGCGAACACTTAGGAAGGCGGTTCACTTGAGTAATGCTTGGGTTAACATTTGTAAAATCGGGGCAAGCACGACACATTCCACCGGTGTTTTAAGGACGAAGTTGAATGCGTACGCCAGCCTTTCCTATGAGCCTTGCTTAATTTTGAATAAGACCGAGCACGTGCAGCACCATTTGTTTGGATTCATGTTCAATGCCCCATCTATTGGTAGGCTGCGACGGTTCTAGCTCCTTCCCCCAAATTCGACAATTATGCCTTGATGGTTGCTTTCTTTTAATGAACTTCCACTTTGCAGTCTTGCTTACAGATGAGGGCGAAGTTTATTTTCAGTGCCGTTTCGGCCTCGAAGTACGGACCCTTTCTCTCCTTGAATACAATTCTGACTTCTAGTATGACAAATATTTAAAATAAAATGGGTCTTCCCGTATTGCTGTATCTATGATTACATTCGGTCACCCATGCATTAAGTCACCGGGTATAAAGTCAATGTTCCTATCTTTCGCATCGAGAATGAAATTGCCTAGCGTAGTTTGAGTACTAAACGCCCAAGTAGATCATAAATAACAGTTGTTCCGGTTATTTTAGCTGCCATGATAGTATAGCGTTTGGTGACGACTGTGAAGGACATCTTTGGCAGCAATATCTTAATAAGACTGATCCTATTAAGGGCTCACTTTCATCGGCGACGACCAAGTGCCATCGGATGGGTCGTCGAAGACCTAGGCTAAGGGTGACCAATTTCCGTCCATATGTTGCTATGGGCGAATTGTTCGCGGCGAACAATTTAAGCGAGTCCGGCAACTGATTGGCAAGTGCATAGGAGCGAGGGAGAACGGAGATGTCTGCACATGTGTCGATCATAAAGTCCATGTTTCAACTCCTATTGTGGATCGACACGCCACTTAATTGGGGGCGCCTGCCGTTTGCAGCTGGTTGACAGTCGGCAGTTCTAGTTTAAAAAAATAGACTGTGTAGAGTGTTCTCGACCAGTTGCAGGGTTGTCTGCACTTCCTGGCCTGTGCACCGAAATGGAAATGAAAATAGCAGGTGTCAGATGAGTTCAAATCGGCTGATATGTCGGTGTCGTGAATTTTCACGTGACCTATCCCTGCGTTTTTCTCGTCCTCGGTCCGCTCATCGCGAATTTCCGAGTTCGAATATGCTTAACTGCATCTCCAGCTGCTGGATTCTCGAACACTAACTCTCGAGGTCGTCGTTTCGATGAGCTGTACAATTGTGTAGCGTTGAGGGTGCTGACTTGGGCATTAATGCACTTGATGCGGTTGGTTCGAGAGTGATTGGCTTTGGGGCTGCTGTTGACGGGTCGCTGAGGTATGCGAGGACCGTATATCTGATCGTGAACGATCTGTAGCCACTACAGCTTCAGCCTATTTTGCGAACTCGTCCAAATGTAAGTCCGTCTGAGTGGCGAGGATCCCTTGCACGTAGTCGGGTAGGGATTAACGGAAAGAGGCTGGGTCAGTTATCTCTATGCCAGCAAAAGAGTGGCTGTGGGGGGCATATTGCGACGGTCTCATTCCCCGCGTGTCGACTTGTCGAAGCAAGCGTCGCAGGCGGTTTTAAGGCGCCTCTTGGAACGTCCTCGTTACTATTTCCTTGAATGCGGCAAAGGGTCGTGGTGTGGAGAGGAGGGGGTACTTAATTAAATGTTTCGTGTATGGAAGAAGGATTGGGCCAATCTTTCGCTTCAGCAACAGGAATTTCGTTCGGCCGTCGGTGATTCCTTCGAGTTCAAAAGTCTGCTCTACGTAGCAGAATCAAAAATCAGGGTCCTTTGAAGTGAAATTTAGGAATTTCAAGTTGCGCCCGTGTGAGGGGCGTCGTCGACTTCTGGGAGGTTAGAGCGGGCTTGTTGCGCTGCCTCGGACGAAGATCTCAACCTAGTTGTTGGCATCGTTGTGCTGATTATCCGTCGAGTGGTACGCGGATATTATTTGTATCGGGAGGTCGCGTTTTTCGCGAGGAATATTTATTCAAGTGGAATGTGGCGAAACGACCTGCTGATTCCAAACATTATTCAGGGACGGGCCTAACCGCAAAAGGAGACTGGTGGGTGGGTAAAATACGGCACAGGCGTTGGGGCCTGACTAGAGACGCGAAGGCGCAATGAGTGAAAAAGGCTGGGTGTAGGGGGATTTTCTTTTTCGGGCGAGAAGAAGAAAGAAAGAAAAGCTAAGAATTCTCACGGTGTGCAACTATGTCTGGAAGTTGCTTTTCGCTCGAAGTCCACTGCAAATTACTTATACGCGAAGAAAACGGTCGAGTGTGTCCGTTCGAATCACGAGTGTGGTTTGAAGGAGCTTACAATATTATTTTTTTTCATTTAAATTCGGCGGGAGTTAAATCAATGTATTTTTACAGTATTTAAAGGCTTGGATGGAGCTTCAGAAATGTTTCCTATTATACTCCAAGCTTATTGCATGTATGCAGTAATTCAAAGGGAACTCACCCAATTTAAGTTTACAAAGGAGGGAACTAGCATAAGAAAAAAAAAGGAAATTATTCAGCAAAGAAAAGAAGGAACACCAGTCGTCTGTGGGTTGCTGTTGGGAGTTCTCGCTGCAGGAAGGAGGGCTGCTGTTAAGTCGGCGTCTGCTCAAGTGGTTGTGGTATTCTGTGCATACTTCCACTGCTACAGTCACTAATTGTCTTAAATGTTCAGCGTAATGTTTTAATGGGGTTGTTTCTCCCGTATTCCCTCATAAGTCTTGTAATAGACTTCTTCACCAATGTGTTTGGGAATTGGCGCGCAATTGATTCACGACACGTTTTTATTCGGAGCGGGGATGTTTCGCTTGCTTTCGTCGCTGTTACTTGAACTTGTATTACAATCGGTTGGGGGTCACTAATATGGCGGTTTTGTGCTATGTGTTCCGCCGAACACTGCCTACAAATAATAGTCACTTTTTTTTATTTTTTGAGAAAAACTTGCGCCAACAGGATGATTCGCACAGACACACTTTTGTCCGTTTTCTTCTGGTCTCCAGATCATTCCTCTGCGAACGTTATCACTGGACCGACTAATTAAAAACTGTCCTCTAGAAAGGAAACTTACCCGGCTGTTCGGTCTTTCCCCCTACACTCACCTTTCTCTTAAACTCGCCTTCCTCTGTTCCAGGGGATGTTTCCTTTCCAGGAGATCGCATCCTATCTTGTTCTACGCTTCCATTCGTAGAGATACTGTGTGGATGCACCCACACACACAGACGCAAAGGTTGCAGTCCGTGTGGCCGGAGATACGCGGAGGATCGTTAAGCTTTTCACACGCATCCGCGGTATCTTTTTGTGTAATTTACCAGCATGTGGTTTATGGCCTTGGTGATTTCCTTGCCCGAACTCGTTATCTTCGACTGCGATATTTTTACAACGTTTGTATCTCTTTGTAGGAACAGTGTTGGTTCATTTATTGTCTACCTTCTGTTTTCCCAATGGTGTTTCGATGCGGGAAAACCAAATTGCGGTTGGATCAAGAGAAGATCATAAATATTGTTTATTTCTTGCCCATATTTATATAGCATGGGGTTTTTGATGGTTTTCGCGCCGGGCCAGTTGTGTTTACCCAGCTAATGGATTGACAAATGAATTCGTTTTTGGTCTAGTGTCCTTCAATAACCGTGAGGGCATGAGGAATTGGTAGTGGAATTGGGCCCACATGCCTGTGGATATGTGGGATTGAGGACACCGGTATGTATGGCTCCTTTAGCTGAGCGGAAAGGTATTTAACCCCACAGTGATTTGTGAGGTTCGCATGATCGCCCCACATCACCTGAACCTCAATTAGGATAGGTTGGAACCAAAGTATCGAGGCATCGGACTACGGCCGCGTTCATGTGATGATCACTCAATTTGCTACATAAGCTGTGATTGCTACGTTAACACCTTGATGGCGTTGTAGTTTTTATTACAGTCGCGTGTGTATAATCTGCTAGAATCAGCACACTACCCTCTTTGCAGTAATTAGGTTACGAACAACTTCTACGAAATGACGACTTGATTACCTCAAGCAAAGCGGCGAAGACGGAGGAAGGAGAATCGATCTTTTACAAAGAAGTGACGTAAAATTCTTGTTTACTATGGAAAAGTGTGACTTTTCTGATTTTCTTTTGATGCTGCGACAGCAGAGTTACGTGTGCATACTCTGTTAGAATTCGGTTCTTGTTCCACGATGATTGAAAGCGCATCATATCCGTACAGCTGCTTGTCTGGTCTCAACCTGGTGTTACCTTATATACCTACTAAATCCATCCCCAATTTGCAACGAGGTCCTTTTTGTCCATCAAAAGACATATCTTCTGAGTCGACATATTTTGCCGCGTGTTCTTCCTCTTCTTGTGGTCTTCTAAACTTCTGCACGCGGTTGTTGAAAAATACGTCAAAGAAGCCTCGTCCGTTAATAGATTGCAACATTAGCAGTATTATACTAATTATTTCTGCTGATGCATTGGCCTACGGGCATAATGAACTCATCCAAGAATCGATTAAATTCAGAGAGTGCCGTTCACTAAGTTCTTAGAAAAATGTGTTTCATTTTTTTCTTGATTTCTCCAGTCAACCGTTATAATAGCGTCGCATAATACTCTCCAGTAATTGTTTTTTAAGTAATCAATGTATGCGGTTCTGCATGTATCCCAAAATGCCTTTTTCACCACCTAGCACCACTCAATTACATACTACATAACAGATGGCTGAGCTCAAATGAACCGTGTTAGATAATTTGAAATACTATTTCTTCTGTTACAAGTGTTTAAAGCTAAGAGTTATCATCCTCGCCTTCCTTAGAACCTGTTTGTCTTCAAGAACTGAATGTTTTATTTATTCCTTTGTCTTCGGAATGTAGTAGTGTATCTGTGGCGTTTCTAACAGATACACACGCAATACACAAGTAAATAGTGACGAACACCCAAAGAAAATCAAACAAGGAAAAACATCAGCCGAATACCAAGCAATAACACAGCAATTTCACATCAGTTGAGTGTACTTGAATTTGGAAATTGCATTCGTACACGCGGCAGTGGCCTGATGTGTTGAGCATTGGTTCAATTTTTAGTGATTCTAACCACCATACCGTCAGTTCGAATCACGCGTTCTTCACTATCATCGCAAACACTATATATCCGTCCATAAATTCGTCAACAGTTATGTATCGATGCAGGAACCCATCATGAAACGGAAAAGTGTGAAAACAGCCTCAAAGTCCAGGACATGATTGTGTATATTCTCCACTAAGAGTAAATGCGTTACCCATTTTCTTGATATATTCGCCGCACCCAATTTTTGGTGGAGTTGTCTAGTAAATAATGATGCCTACTAGTGAGTTTTATAGCGAGAAATGATGCTTATTAAAAACAACCCATTTTCGATGCAACGAGCACAATCTCCTGGATGCTCTAAGGACTTATTGAACGACGAAACGGCGTGTGCCTCGTAATATTTACACCTTTACAAGGCGGGAAATATGGCTTCTCCTTATAAATGAATTGCTATAGGTATTGGTCCCGTTACCACTCAGGCTTTGAATCTCGTAAAATTCTGTTTTGCTCCACTGCTAGATGCCAGGAACCATTTTATAGAATCACCTTTCTACGTCAGTTGTGCAACACCGATCCTACCAATGACTAAGCATCCCTTCTGTTTTGCTATACGGTCTGTTCCTCCAGTGATAGATGCCAGGAACCATTTGATAGAATCACTTTTCTACGTCAGTTGTGCAACACCGATCCTACCAATGACTAAGCATCCCTTCCCAAATAGCCATATGATTGGCTTTCTATTTATTGAAGTCAGGGATATTCTATGACACAGCTTACATATTTCATTCGTTGATATACATTCAATAAGTCGTTAGACAATTACTTTCAGATGATGGTTTTTCAACTAATGTACAATGTGCAACAATGACCTCTAATTCTCTCCAATTATTGTTCGTCATTTTTTCAAGAGAAAACGATCACCTTGTCGGTCGGTTTCAATGTCTTCCCCTTCTTCGGAGGCGGTTCGTCTTCAAAAACCCTCTGGAGCGTTCCTTTATCTCTGGACTATAGTAGAGTATCTACGTTTCGTTCAGTTATATATCGATTTCTAATTGAAAAGTGCCGCAATAGCCTCGACCGTACGATTGCATTTATTCTCCGCTCAGAGTAAACGCTGCATCCATACTGCCGAGATTATGTTTACACTTGACTTTACGTACAACTGCCTAATGTGTAATGATGCTTACTTTAGTTATCAGTGAATAATGATACTACGAGCGCCATTTGTTGATTGTTCTAAAGACTTATTGAACGATTCTCGTATTATTAGTGATTTTTACACGTTCCTTACAGGACGGGCAATATGGGTTCTCCTTATACATGAATCTGTACGGTTGTCAGGATGTCAATTTTCGAGAGTGTTATTACGAACAACTCTAAAAACAAGGGAGACGTCGAAAATCCTTTTTGTGTCGCTCATTTAAGAGCTCCTTTTTGACTGTATCTGCTAAATTGCTTCCCAATAAGACTGCCCGTAACTCCACTGATTTTGGCCTTGGTTGTGTCACTTGGGCCTCACCGGTGATCAAATTAGGTTAAACTTATCTTTCAATTAGGTTTTTCTGTGCCTCCAGTAAACTTCTGCTCGTAGGTTTGCACGCCGCCATCGCTGATGGTAGGTGGTGCGTCTTGTTGAATAGATGACCAGTATCGCCGGATCTTCAAGACATTATTTCTTCGAAAGTAGACATTACCGCCCTGGTGACTGTCCTTTTGGTAGGGGTCCTCTCGGTGAGCACGTCTGGGAAAGTACTCCGAAATCCTGCGCTGGGGGCCAGTGAACTTGTGGGGGAGAAGTCGTGGCACAGGCATGGGTGCGAGTTCTACTTCCTCCACCATCATAATTAATTGTTCCGACGGACACTAAAAGAAAATCACAAATAGAAATCGACGACGCAGCGTCCACAACAGGAAAAGGAAGTAAAACGCACGCAGTTCTTAATTAATTTTTATTTTAATACACTTCATGATCGAACACCGGACTGGAAATGACAATTTAAATGCAAGTTCACAACGTTGGATTTATAAGTTTTATGTAATTTTTTTCGTAACCGTTTGGTTCAAATAAAAATGAATCAACAAAACACCGCTCGACTTTATGGATGGCGAATAAAATTCACTACGCCAATGACTCCGTAAATCTGCACTTCTCCGCCGCGCGCGGAGAACGGGAGTGACGCGTGACCGTGGCGGTCAGTGAATGGCAAACGACTCACCGAGATAGAACTCTAACATGAATTCCATCCTAGGTTAGGGTTAAGAAAAGGGAAGAGAGAGAAAAACGTTTCTCTTAAGGGTGTGGCCGCCACAGAAATGCACTCTTTAGTGCAGTGGTGTGTGTGCATGGTTCTTTCATGGATGAGAACGAAACTAGAACAAAGAAAGGGCATAAAGTGCATACATAGGATACGATCTCGGTAAAGCAAATAAAACCGAACTCGTCGGATGCTAATGGGTTTGGTTATGTATCGTTCGGTAATAAGGGGCTACTAAATAAATAGCAGTCGCTCGTTAAATGAAAAAAATGTGTTTCGGATACTACAAACGATATGAATTGTTTATGGTATCGCAGGAAACCTATGTAGGAACAGCGTTCTTCTGTTTGCACATGGTGCGAGTTAGAAAATTTTATTGTTGGGAGAAAAAGGTCGCCGGCCAATGTGTACGTAAAGAAATTTATCGTACACATGGCGAAGTTTGAAAATAGACGGCGCAATATTTATGGTCCCTGTCATGACGGTTACATTGTATGCAAACCGAATCATTTTGTTTACAGGAATTGTCTGGTACCGAAGGTGCCGAATTGGTTTGGAATTCCAGATAAGCAAAGAAAGAAATCTTACGGAAAATGTATGCGAAGAGATGCATGAAAAGGTAAGTTTTCTTTACGGGGAATTTACGATTATAGCTTGGATCTAATTAATGCGTGGAGTTTCAGGTGCTTAATGCGATTGCGTTAGCAAAAACTTATGCGACTAGGGATGAGGTTATGGGGGTTTTTAGGTAAGTGTACCGTGGAGTTTGGCGGCACCGCCACAAACTTCCACAACTTTCCAAACAATTCAACACCCTATGTCTGTGGCGTCTTCTAATAATTTAACTTGCTGTGGCTAGTAGCATTTTCAAGGATTTGGAACACTGGGGTTTGTTGTTGCTAACAAATTGTGTTGCCTGTTCTTCAGATCAACCTTGTGACGATTGTAGATCCTCAGCTATGAACTCTGGCACGACTTCATGAAGCATTGGTGGCTTTTATGTTCTACGCCGCGCATGTCAGAATGGGCCTTGTTATCGTTTCACCACGATTGCCAAGTGATATCTCTATGTATACCCGTCGAACATCATCCATTCGATGTTCCTCATTAGAAAGCTTCAATTAAAAAATTGCCAAGGCTTTTTTTTTGTGAGGAATACCAAATCTGAATAATGTCTATGATGAATATTTCATTATGTCTATACCACCACATGATCTAATGAAAAATAATGAATTTCTTTTTCCCAAGCCAGACATGTGAGGTGTAATATTTCTCATTAGTGTGCTGCCGATGAAGTTGTTCAGTATGCTAAGGACGATGGCTGGGCTACAATCTTATTGAGCTATTATTGAAAAGTTAAAACTATAACACTAAACAACAAAATGTTGGCAGTTGTCGCCTAACATGGGCGGCACAGCAACAGCATTTGTCGCCTTTCCAATCTAGACGCCGTCAAGTTCTATTGATAGCTCGTGGAATTCTCCTCAGTTATATAACTACGTCTAAGACAAGATGCCTTTCGAAGATAAATAGATAGATCTGCAAGAGTCGTAATTCAATTATACTATGACGCCTCAGTATATATGCGCTCCTATTATAACTTTAAATCAAACATCGCCCGGATAAGCAACCCATCGTAAAGCAACCAATAAATTTCTATTCATCCCTAAATACCCTTTTATCCTTTCCTAATCTTCAATCTTTATTTGAACTCCTTGTCGTTCGCTGCCACAAAATGAGTAACAAAGTTTCTTTGACAGAAAATAACCCGCTGGCTTATATCATCGTTACAAAAAGGAAGAGGAGGTGTAAACGGTCGGATTTAATAACGAGCCATGACTAAAAGCAGCCAGTCATCCTAAAAGAATAACTTTACAATCCTTACGCGAGAGAGGTCATCCGGTGCGAGGGCTATTTCTGTTCCAAGGAAACTTTGTTGCCCGGCTAAAACATTAAAGAAAAAACCTAATCAAACAATTTGTAAGAGAGCTACGAATACAGCAATAGCAAACAAACGACAAGGACCTAATTAGAAAGAAAACCTCCGTTCGCCTGCAGCAGGTATCCCACTCTATATTCCGGTGGTGTCTTTTATAAATTGTAGTGAATCGACGAATTTATAAATTCATTTTACAGTTAAACGTCGGGCTAATGGATAGATAGAGACAAATGTTTCTACTCCCATGACTTAGGTTGTCTCTTTGGTTTACGATATTTAGACAGAATGTATAGAGAGGTAGAATAGCTTACGAGATTAAGGAAGGTTTTGAGGATATTGGGGTTTAACCACCAGCATTTGAAACGGATGATGGTTATTGTGACTTAATATTTAACAACCCCATCTGCAACGAAAGGAAATGCGGTTAAAAAGTGTCCTTACAATTTGAGTTAAAAACTAGAAATGATTTTGAAATAAAATATTCTCTCAATTTTAAAAAATGCGCTCTTGGTAAGCAGGAGCTAAGGGGCCATTATCGCATCTTTTCTTCTTTCGATCCTTTTTGATGTAAATTCTTTGACTGCAGGAGTTGATTTATGTTGCTGATACTTTAGTGACTCTACTCATAACTTTTCACTTTCTCTGTTACCTTTGTCTAATAAAAATATATATTTCATACATATATTTCTGTTTCAACGATGAAATGATAGCTACCGTCCGTTTTACTTTATACTGGGTGTTCCGAAAGTCATTTTAAATAAAAAAAAATCTGACAGGGTAAATCTGTTGCCGTTACTGCCAAACCAAGTTGATTAGTATCTAACATGAGAGGCTGCTTGCTTTACCAGCAGATGTCACTTTTAAAATGTATAACTATCCTTTCGGTATGTACGACGCCCTTCCTCCTTGTTTGAATATGAAAATCCAGCTTCACTTCAGCCTGTCGTATAAGTAATTGCCACAAGTTGATGTCGGGAAAATTGCATAACTTCACCCCGTTAGTAGGTTCGGCGTAATCTACTTTTTCAGCACTTAGTGCTTTCTCCTTGAAAAAAAATTTGCAAATGGGGCAATAAATTGCCCATAACTTCAATATTTATTTCTACCACAATGCGACTGAAATTATTTACACTTTCATGACCAAATTTAAATGTAATTTTCTTCTGCCTTTCAGAAATCCGCCGTCTATAGCAATCCCCAGCGAATCTCTCTCCAACTCTGACAAACCACACCCCACTACAGGTAAGTCAACAGCTAAATAGAAGTTTCGGCTTTCTCCACGCTTAATCATTTGTACTACAATACCCCCACGGTTTATCCTACGTTCTCCGTCTAGATACATAATTCATTGCAGCCTGTTTCGGAAATATTAATTTTAATATAATTCTCATGCAAATTTGGAGCCGGGTGAAAAGGTCACGGGCCGTTAAAACCCCTCCGAAAATTCCCCGTGACCACATTTGTGACAGTCTTCAGACTTTTGGCGAAACGGTTGGGTCCATATGTTACCTTTTCTCATAGACCCATCAAACATCAGGGTGGTCCCAACTGATCCGACCAGATTTACGATATCGCCTCTTCTAAGAACACATTTTAAACGGCGCTGACACTTATTTCCATTTGAATGCGACACTATTAGGCTGGAGAAGGAAACCGGTGAGTGGCGTCTCGAATACACATTTTGATGCCCAATTTTTTACGACTTCAGATGGGGAGCGATATGGTTCCGAGGGACACATCAAATCGTCACACAATATGTCGAGCTACTTGAGCCCATAAAGTCATTGAATTATGTCGGTCGTCATTTTCTGGTGGGTCGATCTCTGGAAAGGTAATGTGGAAGCGCTTGTGTCTTTTTCTCTAAATAAAAAAGTACTACCTTCTTGGTGCTGTATCACACAATGCTCGTGCACTATGCCCCAATTCGTGCAGATGGAGGCCAATGAAATTGTGAAAATAATTTCCGTACCGGAAATTATGTGGCGTGTTGATTGCCTTTCATACAGCCCACTGTTCGCCTTTCTCCTTTTTAAATATAATTTATGTGCATTTAAAGGAGGTAGAGTATCCTTTAAATGGAATCGTAAATCGTCAGGAGAAAGGAGATTGTCTAATGGCGATTATACTTAGTAAATTTTGTATGGAAGCTTTTAAGCTGCTGGATCTCATGTTTAGACAAATGTGCTACGATAAATCATTGCAGGATTTCATTGTGGAGTTTTGGAAACCATAACATTATTGGCGAAGGTCAAATGGCTTCATTGAATCGTTTTGGAAAGACGAGAACAATGATTTTGAAGATAATTCTGAGTAACAGACCATCAAATGTATTCATTCATGCATTTTTAGACACGATGGAAGGCTTCACGAGACAACATCGTGCTTTTTGTGTAAAACAATTTTACAAAAACAACGATTGCTACGTTAGTCTACGACGCCTATTTAGAATTGAATACGGATTACGCCATGTAAGTGAGTGTCCAAGTGTTAATTTAATCAAAGCTTGAGTCAAGAAGTTCGAGCAAACGGGATTGACCCCGAATATGAAACAAACAGGGCGGCCACGTTCAAGAAGAAGCGATGATTACATTCGGGAAGTTGAAATTTCCGTAAGGAATGATCCAAAATCAGCATGTGTCAGTGAGTTTTCCAAAGTTTGCGTAGTCGATTGCAAGAGTGCCAGAGAGTGACGAGACGGGGCACATCTCGACGATGTCATTTTAAAAAAAAAAAATTTCAATAAACATTTATTACGTAGCGCGAATGGGCGATGATAGAACCGTGCATAGAATTCTTGACGGTAAACTAACGGGGAAGAGACCGACAGGACGGCCGCGACGGAGATGGGAGTACAATGTTAGATTGGACCTCGAGGAGATCGGATCGGATGATCGAACGTGGAAGGAGAGCGCACAGGACAGGGAACAATGGCGGAGCCGAGTCGGTGAGGTCATGAGCTTCCGGGTTCCTACAGGCCAGTAAATAATAATAAAAAAATTTATTACGTTAAATAAATGAACAAAATAACATTTGTAGTTTTATTTCTATTCATGTTTCAAATATGCAAAAATGTATGGCCCACTCTGCAAACTCCAAGTAATTTTTAGTAGACTTTCAAGTTCGTTTCCCAACAATTTCTGACATTCTTCTCGGGATTTTGCCATAGCAAAATACGCGTACTCTCCTATATTTCTACTTTAATGTTTCACCAATTTTTCCTGTAAAGTTCTGTAAATTCCAATTAATTTTTAATGGTTTTTCAAATTCGTCTGTCATCCGTTTCTGGCATTCTTCTTCCTATTTTTCCATAGAATTTTGCGCGTACTCCTCCATATTTTTCACGTTACAATTTTCTAACTTTTCCCACGTAGGTTGACAGTTCCAATCAATTTTTAATAGTTTTTCGAATGCTTCTGCCACCGGTTTCTAACATTATCTCTCGGATTTTTCTCTAGCAAAATGCCCGTGCTCTCCTATATTTCTACCTTTATGTTTCACTAATTTTTCCTACATATGCCTGAAAATTCCAGTTAATTTTTAATAGTTTTTCAAATTCGTCTGTCATACGATTCTGACATTCTTCTACCTATTTTTTTCATAGAAAACTGCGCGTACTCCTTATTTTTACCTTTACATTATTCTAAATTTTCCCAACTCCAATTAATATTTAATAGTTTTTGTAATTTGTTTGACAAGGGATGTCATGTAAGTTATTATGAAGAATAATGTCAAAAAAAAGTTAGAAACGAAATTGAACGTTTACACCCATTTCTGTCATTATCCCGATTCTTTCAAAAAATAAAAAAATAAAACAACCCGAAAGAGTTCGGTACTGTTCCGTTTACATTTTGTTGCCCTTTCCCCAAACCCAAAACTATCTCTTATAACTTTTCACTAGTTTTTTAGATTTATTTGACATCTCTTTCTGATATTATTCTCAAGTAACTTGCGATGCTGAATATATTGTTTCAGTGTCATTGTCGTTTTGTTACAATCTCTGCTATTGTGTTATTAGTTACTGAACTCTCTGTCAAAGTTATAATCGTTTTTGAACTAAAATTAATATTTTGGTATTTTGTAAAATGTATTGGTCATCCGTTTCTGACATTATTCTTCGGATTTTTCCATAGCAAAATCCGCATACGTCTCCTTATTTTTACCTTGATATTTTTCTAACTTCTCTTGTATAGGTCTGCCAACTCCCATTAATTTTTAATAGTTTTTAAAATTCGTTGCCCTCTGTTTCTGACATCATTTTTCAGAGTTTTCTTCATTGTTACTTTCACATTTCCGTTCCTTTCCTCGCATCAGTCTGCAACTCTTAACAATTATTTGCTTTTTTCTGCTACCGGAAAACAGCTTACAAAATGCAAATAATAAAGAAAAGTATTCGGATTCGTGTTATTTTGAAGAATAATGTCAAAAAAAGTGTCAAAGGAAATTGAACGTGTTATACCCATTTCTGTCATTATTATCCCGATTGTTTCAATGGAACAACCCCAAAGAGTTCGGTACTGTCCCGTTTACATTTTGTTGCCCTTTCCCCAGATGAGTTTACAAACTCATAACTTTTTACTAGTTTTTTAGATTTATTTGACATCCCTTTCTGATATTATTCTCAAGTAACTTGCGTTACTTAATATTTTTCAGTGTCATTGTCGTTTCGTTACAGTCCCTGCTATTTTGTTGTTAGTTACTGGAATCTCTGACAAAGTTTTGATATTTTGAACTAAAATTAATATTTATAGGTTGTAAAATTCATTGGTCACCCCTTTCTGACATTATTTCGGGATTTTCCATAGCAAAATGCCCTTACTCTCCTTTATTTCTATCTTTATATTTCACAAATTTTTCCCACATAGGTCTGCATATTCCAATTAATTTTTAATAGTTTTTCAAATTCGTATGCCATCCGTTTCTGACATTATTCTTATGATATTTCCATAGCAAAATGCGCGAACTCCTACCTATCTTTGCCTTTATATATTTCTAACTTCACTTGTATAGGTCTGCAAACTCCAATGATTTTTTAATAGTTTTTCAAATTCGTTTGCCATTCGTTTCTGACATAATTTTTCAGAGTTTTCTTTATTGTTACTTTCGCATTTCCGTTCCTTTTCTCGCATCAATCTGCAACTCCTAACAATTATTTGCTTTTTTTTTTGTCTTTTACTGCTACGGTAAAGTCTTACAAAATGCAAATTTGAATAATTTCGAAGAATAATGTCAGAAATAAGTGTCAAACGATATTGAACGTTTCGTACCCATTTCTGGCATTATTAATCGGATTCTTTCAAAGAAACAACGCCATAGAGTTAGGTACTGTTCCGTTTACATTTTGTTGCCCTTTCCCCAGATGAGTTTACAAACCCAAAACTATCTCTTATAACTTTTTACTAGTTTTTTAGATTTATTTGACATCCCTTTCTGATATTATTCTCAAGTAACTTTTACTTTACGTTACTTAATATTTTTCAGTGTCATTGTCGTTTCGTTACAGTCCCTGCTATTTTGTTGTTAGTTACTGGAATCTCTGACAAAGTTTTGATATTTTGAACTAAAATTAATATTTATAGGTCGTAAAATTCATTGGTCACCCCTTTCTGACATTATTCTCGGGATTTTCCATAGCAAAATGCCCTTACTCTCCTTTATTTCTATCTTTATATTTCACAAATTTTTCCCACATAGGTCTGCATATTCCAATTAATTTTTAATAGTTTTTCAAATTCGTATCCCATCCGTTTCTGACATTATTCTTATGATATTTCCATAGCAAAATGTGCGAACTCCTACCTATCGTTGCCTTTATATATTTCTAACTTCACTTGTATAGGTCTGCAAACTCCAATGATTTTTTAATAGTTTTTCAAATTCGTTTGCCATTCGTTTCTGACATAATTTTTCAGAGTTTTCTTTATTGTTACTTTCGCATTTCCGTTCCTTTTCTCGCATCAATCTGCAACTCCTAACAATTATTTGCTTTTTTTTTTTTGTCTTTTACTGCTACGGTAAAGTCTTACAAAATGCAAATTTGAATAATTTCGAAGAATAATGTCAGAAATAAGTGTCAAACGAAATTGAACGTTTCGTACCCATTTCTGGCATTATTATTCGGACTCTTTCAAAGAAACAACCCCATAGAGTTAGGTACTGTTCCGTTTACATTTTGTTGCCCTTTTCCCACACGAGTTTACTCATAACTAAAGATAACTTTTCACGGGTTTTTTAAATTTGTTTGACATATCTTTCTGACATTTTGCTCAAGTAACTTGCGATGCTGAATATATTGTTTCACTGTCATTGTCGTTTCGTTACAATCTCTGCAATTTTGTTGTTACTTACTGGAATTCTCTGACAAAGTTTTGATAATTTTTGAACTAAAATTAATATTGTAGCGAGCTTAGGGTTCGCTGGATTAATTATTTAAAATAAATAAGAGCCGTTAAATCGATTTTGAATTAATCTAACACTTTATCATCATCGTCGGCATTACAACCGGGAACCGGTCTTGGCCTTATTTAGCAAGTCCTGAGGCTTGTTAAATTTTCCATAATGATTTGTTTTTTTTTTTTTTTTTTTTTTGGGCAAGGTCATTAGTCGAATCTAACACTTTATTAGTCCGTTAATAACAACCGTTACTTTTACCGTACACATAACGATTTCTTGACTTATCGCTTCCTTAGTTATCGCTTGCTTCACTGCTTACTGCTTACTTCTTACTTTCTACTTATTACTTCTTACTATCGCACTTATCGCTTGCTTCACTTTCTACTTCTTACTCTCTCCATGATCTGTGTGCGACGTATTTATACCGTTTCCTCATTCTGATTCGGCGTTTCGTTTCCGTCCGTTCCATAGCCTTGAATGTTCTACTGTTCATAGTCTCCAGTTTTCCAGTACTTTCTAGAATACTCTAGTGCTTTGTTTCGGACTTTCTCGAATATTCTAGTACTGATTGTCATATGCTCCTCGATAGTATAGTGGTTAGTATACCCGCCTGTCACCCGGGAGACCGGGGTTCGATTCCCCGTCGGGGAGCCCCTGGCGCAAGACTAATGACCTTGCCCAGAAAAAATAAATCATTATGGAAAATTTAACAAGCCCCAGGACTTGCTAAATAAGGCCAAGACCGGTTCCTGATTGTAGTGCCGATGATGATGATGATGATGATGATTGTCATATGCGTCACAATATTTGCAAGTTGTAAAATTCATTGGTCATCCATTTCTGACATTATTCTTTATATTTTTCCATAGCACTATGCGTGTACTCTCCTTTATTTCTACCTTAATATTTCATTAACTTTCCCACATATGTAGATATGCATATTATTGCTTTAAGGAACACCTTCGGGAAACGAGTGAAAAAACGGCAAGAGTATGTAAAGTTTTGGCGAGACTGCTACCCAATGTTGGAAGACGCCGGCCCCACATAAGGAAACTCATAACCTGTGTCAACACCTCCACTATAATGTATGCAGCTGATATATGGGCAAGAGCCGCACAGTATAAGTCGTATATGAGGGGAGTGAACACAGCGCATAGACTGGCATCACTAAGAGTATGCTGTGCATTTCCAACGGTATCAGAAGATGCCATAAATATGTTGGCCGGGAGGCACCACTTGACATTCCAGCTAAAAAAACGCTGCATTGCATAAGGTCTCCTAAGAGAATCATCGGAGAATGCGGCCACAGTTAGAGCTCTCAAGCCTAAGAGAATGGGATTCTTCCACCAAAGGAAGATGGACCCACACCATGATAGCTGATATAGAAACATGGGTGAAAAGAAAACATGGCGAGCGAAATTTCTACTTGTCTCAGCTAATATCAGGACATGGATGCTTTCGGCAATACTTGCACAAGTATAAGCATGTGAATCACCCATACTGCTTATATTGCGAAGTCAAAATAGAAAATGCGGAGCCCGTACTCACAGCGTGCGTGAGATTCGAGACCGCACGAACGATTTTGGAGAGACATATGAGACGGACAGTTACTCCGGGAGGAGAAATAGAATACATGCTGAGTTCAAAACAGGCATGGTCCGTAACAAATGATATTCTCTGTTAAATGATGCAGCAGTTGCGACGAGACGAGCGGGGTAACAGGTAAACTCCGTCCCGGCCCGCGATGGAATATCTAAAAGAAAGTTCCGCGGGGATTAACGGGAATATAAGCCTGGCGGGAGATGGTTTTAGTCGGTAAAAACCCGGCATGCTTCTGGATCGGTCTAGAGGTATATTTTGAAGATTTCCACCGAAACCAAAAAAAAAAAAAATATTCCAATTCATTTTTAATAGTTTTTCAAATTCGTCTGTCACCTGTTTCTGACATTATTCTCGGGATTTTTCCAAAGCAAAACGCGCATACTCTTCCTTATTTTGACCTTGATATTTTTCTAACTTCTCTTGTATAGGTCTGCCAACTCCAATTAATCTTTAATAGTTTTTCAAATGCGCCTGCCATCCGTTTCTGACATAATATTCAGAGTTTTCTATATCAATTTGCGAGTTTTTTTTTTTCATTGTTACTATCGTATTTCCGTTTGTTTATTTCCTGTGATGTACCATGGTGTGAGTGGACTGTATTTTTTTTTCTTCAATTCGCAACGTAGGGGGCTCCTTAGCTGGCCTTGTGGGTAAGTGATATCCAGTCGGGTTGGCAGCATTACGTGGTCGTTATCGGTCTTTTATTTTGCTCTTTGGTAGAAACTTCTAATGGTTGGCGAAGTATTGGAAGCTTTCTGTAGATCTTATATGGTTGTCGGAACACGACTCCAACTCCTCAGTTGTTCAGTTCAGTTGTTGTTGTATCTCTATAGAATTTCTTTGTCGATTGAGGACTAACAAAATTCGAATCTAAAGCTAGAAATATTTTATTCATTAACGTGAGTGTTAAATTCTGTGATATGCCGTGATGTGAGTGGACTGTAATATCTTTGCCGATTAAGGACTGATACAAAATTCAAAAGGTAAATAAAAATCCAAATCTGAAGCTAAAAAAATATTTTATTTCCTGTTGACGGTAAGTTACTACATATCTATATTCCTGTGTAATGACAGTGTTCGATTATTCGACGCAAATACAGGTTGTTGAACGATGACGATGTCAGGTTATGTGGGGCCTGTTGTTAGTGGTGGTGACCTTCCTGAACCTTGTTCCTTAAACGTAGTGGTTAGTTGTTTGTCGAGTTGGTCGCGTTGAAATCCACAAATAAACGTTGTCTTCTCATGCTTGAAGCAAGTGGCTGCTGACTTGGTTGACAATCCAATTTCCTGATCTAGAATCAATAATCACCATTTGAATCGGTGAGACCTCCCCTGGTTCGTAGGTAGTCCGTAAATTATCCAGTGTCCAGCTCCTTTGGATGATTACATATGCGGAGGGGATGGTGCGAAAGCGAGAAATTAATTACCATTCTTGGTAAAAAAAGCAATTAAGCCATTGGTTGACAATATTTTGTCACAAAACTAGTCACAAAAGTGAATTACGCATTCTAAGAAAACTGAAAATTTTGAGTCTATAATTTTTCATAGTGTTGTATATGCATGTAATCTGTTGCTCACACAGCATCTTCCAGGTCATATTTTGACTTCATTCCTTTCTTCAAGCCTCGGTGTAGTATAAACTGTATTATTAAAAAAAAAACTAAGGTCGAGAAAATCACGCCTTCAACAAGGCTCAAATTCGGATTTATTTTTGTTTAAAAAAAGAAAGTCAAAAATATGTTAATCTATTAAAGCAAGCCTTGAACTGTCTGTTAGTAACCGAAGGCTCATTCCTCTAGATCATGATGGTAGACTACAATTTGGAACCTTTACGTACTCACACTCTTTCTCTCTCTTTGTACGAGGCGAACGTCGAATCGGTTATTAGACTATCAAGTCCTCAATTCTAAACACAAATTTACCTAATTTTGAAAATCTACCGTTTTCGACTGCTTCAAAGCTGTCTTAAAAACAATTACAACTTCATAACCGTTTCTCGTAAGTAACCCGCATATATCTCGCCATAAATATGCAGCATCACGATCAATAAGGTTCTTAAACCTTCCCTAGCACTGACAACGAGGAGAAAATCTTGTTTTCCAATTGAGCCCAAAGACAAACCTCCATAATCACGTGACACTGATACCTCTTCGCCAATTAACTTCACTCAATCGACAGCAGAGATATTGTATTCAAATCGGCGCAACGGGTGCCATTTCAGTGGCATCGATACCTGGAAGATAAAGAAGATATCAAGCAAACGGTCCGAATTATTGGTTTGTACTCCGAATCTTCTCTATAGGAGCGTCGAACAGCTCTATTATGGCTCAGTGAGGCGCACGGCATAAAGTATCACCTGACAAATTACCCGCATCTGTGCGTGGAGCATCGATTTCTAGTCGATGTTTTTAATTTCATAGAACACTAGACAATCGGTGTTTTTTCATTGAGTGACGACAATGACACCTTACAAGCATAACTTTTAAGCTGTGTCTGCTCCAATCGTCAAATATCACAGGGTTCCCTGTTTACAAATCGTGTGATAACTTGGACACCCCGCGAAGACTTATTTCTTACTCAATCGGGTTGGGTAAGTAGAACATTCCCTTTCGTAACCTGCCTGGGGACCAAGTATCAGTGAAAGCAAGGCGGCGTCACCCCGAATCAGATACTTTTGTATCTCTGGCCTCCTTTGCTCTACGGTATCGGTGCACTTAAGGTTGATGACTCTCGGTGATTGTTTGTCAACATAAAACAAACAATTTTCGTGTTGATTACTTCACAACAATGTACGAAGAATTTAGGAAGTACATTTGTGGGCCACTCGAACGGAGAACTTCATTTTAATATTCGAACTACTTCCGGGTGGTTTGCTAGCGAAACATTACTCCTCCGATGAAAACCGCCCTTCTAATTGATTTCTGGTGGTCGAGAGTTGCTCTAGAATGAGTTTTATGAACTCGTCGGTGATTAAAATTTTATCGAGTTGATGAGTGGATTCGTTTTCTTGTTACTATGGGGCGCCAATGAAATGGTGCGGTCTCCCCGGGATGGAATCTCGTAAAAATTTAAACATTTTTTTGACTGACAAGATTTTACTTTCGAGTTAAAAGGCATTCGGTCGTCATTTCACTCTTAAAGGGGAAACGTTATTAGTAGTCGTATCAAATTATGATAGTAATCGGAAAAGCAAAAGTAATAACATAAAAAAGATAGAATCTTATAGATTGGTGGGGACGTTGAAAACGCGCTGATCTATCGGAATGAGCTATTAAGCTGAGTTAGCTGCAGTGTTTCATATTTTATCGTAAGTGCTGCATATTCCGAGGTTTTGGGGAATGTAATAGTCCTTGTAGCTGGCGCGGATAATGATTCTTTGGTACAACATTGATTTGGAGGAAAAGACAACCATTATTTTTTGCTAGGTGGCTGCAGCAAATTCAGATTTGTGCTTGTTACCCCTTGATATTAAATAAAATTCGGATTTATATTGTGAAAAATTGGACTGTTTGAAGCTAGCAATTGACCCAAAGCGGTCTGAACTGATCGATAGGACTTGTCCATCAAAAGGAATACTATACATCAGCTAGCGATTGACCCAAAGCAGTCAGAACTGATCATTAGGATTTTTTCATCAAAAAAAAAAATACCAGACCATCAGCTACCGATTGACAGACAGCTGTCAGAACTGTTCAATAGGAGGTTTCCATCAAAAAAATACCAGACCATACATGTCTGTAATTCTGATATTAAAAAATATTGGTCTTCTGTTTTCAAGAATTGAGCTGTTCACATCTAGTATCTTGACCAGAAGTGGCCATAATTGATCAACAGGAGAGGTATTGTTTTCAATAAAAACAATACCAGGGTACACATGTACATAATGACTTGTCAGAGACTCACGAAACTTGATTGGGAAGTTTTAATGCTTCCACCATATAGTCTGAGTTCAGCATCATCTTCTTATCATTGAAGTTGCTATAAAAAGCAGACTTTCAACGTCACTTAGTCGATTTGTTCACAAATAACGATCAGGACTTCCACGAGATAAGAATTATGAAGTTGCCATTAAAACGGCATCAAATTGTAGGATAAAATTGTGCATTTTTGACCTCAATTGGGTAGTTCGACGTATGTTTAATAAAGTCTTTAAGTGAACATAAAAATTATAGGCGTTTGCGAAGAACATCCAAAACTCGGTCTTCTCATCCATTCCTTCGCTAATACTCGATGACAGACCAGTCACCAGTGCAATGAAGTAGGCGAATCTACTTGCTGCACATTTTGCAGCCAACTCAACGCTGCCTGATACCACATCAGTTCCGGCTCAACTTGACATAAGTAGCACACCATGAGCCAGATTCGCTTCCGAACGCGTAGGGTTGCCCGAGCACTCAAGGAGCTAAACGCAAAATTCTCTTGAAGAGATGTTCCTCTTCACTCTCTAAACCACAGCGGAAACTCTTCCATTTGTTTTATTCTACTGGCCGCTTTCCAAATAGAAGGAAGTCAACGAACATTCACTCAATTTCGAAAAAGGGTGACAAATCGCCCTCTCTTCTTATCGACCCACCCTCTCTTATTATCGACCCATAGCACTAACTTTTATTCCCTCGAAGGTAATGGAAACTTTCGAAAAATCACTAATTAAATTACCTCGTCAATGACCACCAATATCGTTTTCGTAGCAACGGGTCTACAGGAAATCTGATCGCGTACCTGACCGAAAAGTGGAACCATTCCATCCACTACTTCGGAGAAAGCAAGGTAGTCGTATTAGAGATTTAAAAAGCCTTAGCCAGAGTTTGGTATCCAGCCCTTTTATTACAATTATATTCATATGGAGTCGACAATTCCCTGATCCGCTGGATAAGAGATTATCTTTCTTATCCGATCGATAAGAGATTATCTTTCTTCTCAATCCAACTTGTTCTTGATGGTGTCAAATCTGTCTCCCATCAAATTAATGGAGGTGTTCCCCAAGGTTCTGTACTCTCACCCACTCTCTTCCTGATCTATATAAATGATCTCTTGTCCATTACCCACAACCTAATTCACTCGTTTGCCGATGATAGCACATTGAGTTTCTAATACTTATACGAACATTCCCGACCACACTCTTCGAACCTTAATACCAATCAGCAGGTTATGCTTAATACACTGAATTCCGACCTCAACAAGATATATCAGTGGGGATTATCTAACCGAGTAGAGTTCAATGCCTTAAAATCTCAATGCTGTTTCGTGTCGTCAAAGGCGAACCCCAAAGTAAATATACTGTCGATGAATGGCACTTCCATCGACGAAGGCAAGGAACTATCAATCCTCGGCACTCGAATGAATTCGGCTCTTAATTGGAATGACCACATGTTTGAAGCTGCGAATAGTGCAGCCAAATGTGTGGGGTTCCTTAAGATATACAAAAGATACTTCACTCCATCCAACCTGCCACCATTTATTCGTACCAAAATAAAGTTCAACTTCCATATTTGGTCAGGCGCATCCAAAATTACACTGCATGTGCTCGATAGGATGCAAAAATGAGCGGTGAAACTAACTGGGGAGCCAGCTGTAAGTCGATCAAATTCGTCGTTAGAACACATGTATCATGCATATCTCTTTTCTAGAGGAATTATCACGGTCGTTGCTCAACTGAAATTGTTCAATGTTTCCGCCTCCTCAGACATTTTCCCGCGGCACCCGTCAATCTGAGAATGCGCATCAGTTCACGTTGAAAGTGAACTTCAAGCCCACAAATAAACACTGCGAGTCATTCTTTAGTCAAACCACACGATTGTAGAATGCCCTACCTGATCATGTGTGTCATCGTCACTGTAATGTCCAGACATTTAAAACCAATGTACATCGATACCTCCTTTCCTTATCCGCTTCCTCTTCTTCTGCTCGCACTGTGCTCTGACTGACATTTAAGGTTACTCCAAAACTCACTTTTGTACGCGCGTTTGTGTAAAACAAAAAAACCCGCTACTTAATTTGCGTGATTACTGTGCGAATGCTCTGGAATACGGCGTTGATGATTTCTTTTTTTTTAATCTTTTTGTTTGAGTCGCGACAGATCCAATTGTTGCATGCTTTCATGAATATACAAGCTTTTTTTAAATATATATATATATATATATATATATATATATATATATATATATATATATATATATATATATATATATATATATCAGGAGAGGCGAACCTATAACGCCGACACGCCGCCCGAGATTCCAAGATTGCAGTTATTCTTGAATTGCAATATACATATATTTAACACAGTATAGCTCTAACTTTATCTTAATCAAACAGTATAATTAAAGAGAATAGACAAAGGCAAAGATTCATTATGATTACGCGAGCAACACACAACGCATCAAAAAACTCAAAAATTGAAGAAAGCAGAAAAAAAGACGAACATGATGGCTGATATTGGCCATGTTCGTTGAGTATGACTTTTTAGGTTTTTGATCAAAACAGGGCCACGCGTTGGCGAGTAGCCGTCATTTTTACATATTCAAATGAAGGGTTTTTGAACAACGGGCATAGATGCAACGCATGGTGAACAGCTTTTGGTGGACAAACTTAACATTGAAGGAGACAATGTTTTCTTGGAATTGTCCCGACTTGCATATGACGTGAAGCTTGGACCAGTCTTTGGAAAGTCAATTCACACGACGTTTCGATGCATTGTGATCGCGCCGCCAAAGTTCGCTCCCACGGGAACAAATGCGATAAAATCGAACACTAGCTTTATCAAAAGTGGGTTGTACTCTGTAAATGTGTTCGGGTGTACGATAACAATCGAACAGAATGGGATATTTTCTATAAATCTTCGAAGATAGGTGATTGGACAATGAGTAGTGATCAGTCAGTTAGAACGACGAGAGTTAAACATATGGGAATAATAGATGTAAGGACAAGCTTTGTTTTTTGATCAAAATTATTTTTTAAAAAAGTGTAAATACACCCTGTGCCCCAAAATATGCCGTAATGTATTTAAAAAAATTCAAATACTTAATTAATTTTTATAAAAATCGTCTTATTTATTCGAAATAATTTCCACGAACTGCAAGATAATGATTTGCTTTTTTGAGCAGTTCATCGAATGACTTTTTTATGTGGTTTTACAAAAGAGTGGTGAGGGCTGGTATCATTTCGTCCCTAAATTGAGACTAGTCACGTTTGATAATTGGCCCCGTTTGACATATGTCGTTGATTGGGTTGTTATTTGGGGTGACGGTCTACGTTGGGCGAATATCTTTCGTGGATGCAAAACGGTTTCCTTTCATTGTCAAATGGAGTTTACGATTTAGGGAATAATCGCACAGAGCCAGATCAGGCAGACAGGGAGAGCTGAAGAAATAGTTATAATTGTGCTACGACCAGTTTTTTGTGAATAAATCCCTTAGGATCGAAAAGAGATATAAGCATTGTTTTGATTTTTGATTTCGCCAAGCCCGATTCTTTGTGTGGATTTTCTCCCTCTTGTGACCGCCATTCAGCATCAAAATCAATTATCTCTGACGCTCTATTGCTAGCACGTATTGAAAACAGCATCTTTCATCACTTGTTTGTAAGAAGTTATCGTCACTTCGAGCATATTTAATGATGTCTTTGCAATGTTCAATTCGGCACACATTTTTGGTCTTCATTTAGTTGATGTGGAACAAACTTTCAATTCAACTTTCTCAAACCAAGTTTTGAAGTTAAAATACAATACATTTTTGTTTCCGGTAAGTTAAGTTCTATATCCATAAATTTCCCTGGAGACTTCTTGGAAACCCTCACAAATTCATATACTTTACTGATGTTTTCTTCGGTAATTACATCAAATGGAAGATGTGTACGTTTATCGTCGTACACATCTTCCCTGCCTTACTTGAATTGTTGAAACCATTCAATCACTAACGCACATGTGTTTTATATAAACAATTATCACTATAGCAATTTTGAAACAAAATTTAGTATTAGCTCTTTGGACTTAATATATTTTTGACCGACGCACAAAAACTAAACTCACTTAATGCATTGTTTGTATGCATTTCGCCTTCAATTGAACGAAATGCCATCAAACTTTGACGGCTTTTTTAAAAAAGGCTGACAGTACAGAAATCAATCACTGGCATTAACAGCTCTACCTTGTAGGATATGCTTCTAATATAGTACTGTATCCACCCACTACTTCCTCTAAATGTTCCACAGTACACTGTCCACTAATTGATCGCCGAGGAAAGAAGAAAACACCAGGAGAAAGTTCCAAGGTAAAGAAATGAAACGCACTGCTTTAAAAGTAAATGTTCTTTTAATTATATGGATGTAGTTTATTTTGTTTTTTTTTTATCTAAGTGAACTGTAATGAATTGATTTTTTTGTGCCGCACTATATGTTCTTACGTTACATTTCGTATCTTTGAATTGAATTGGCTGGGATGACTTTTAATGTCCCGATTAGCATACTACACTGAATTATTCATGTCAATTAGAATTGTTGTTACACACGAACGCAAGGCCTCTCATTAAAGTAGTTAACTACCGCCGCACGATATTAGACACGATAGACGACCCTGACTCACTACTACTGTAACACAAAACTAAATTCACGGACACTCACGACTATGGAATGTACGCACCATCGGCGCGCAACGAGGAGCGGAAGACGCCCCGACCTCGGTCGGAAGATGGTAAACGAATCAGCGATAAACGGCTCGTGCAGAGCCGACTCGCTAATGGAGTGAGTTTCCCCGAGGGAGAAAGTGTTCCTCTCCACTAAGGATACGTTTTACCTACCACAAGAGAGACGTAAAGTCTCTCTTTGTGGAACAGAAAACCAGATCTCGTAATGGAGATCGTGGTAGTATGTGTGCATGGGTGATCGCGAGGATCATAATATTCAACACACGCGCGAAGGCGATGGATAAACGAAGCAGACAGGCGGTAAGGACAAAGGGACCGTGAAGATCATTGGTAGTACACATGCATGTGTTTACATGGGTTCTTTCATGGGACAAACCATTAGAACGAACCTGAAACGACGAAAAGGGCGTAGACTGTATCCATGAGATGTGAGTTCGGTAAAGCAAACAAACCGAATCTCCTTGGATGCTAATGGTTTTTGTTTGCTCATGCCGCTGCTGATGAGAAGCAGATCCCGAAATATGAAAAAACAAAGGGAATGCTTAGGTCTTTGTCTAAGATTTGCATTGCGGCTAAATAAATAGGCGGCAATGCAATGTGGAAATGCGCTAATTGGTTTTAGCTTGATTACCGGGAAATGGTGTTTATGGCATCGCTGGTAAGGGTAGGTATTCAATTCCTATTTGCATTTGCCTGTGCTGTAGGATTTAATTGATGCCTTAAGACGCGAGATGCGTATATTTGTTTTGGTCCCTTGGGTGTAGGTCGCCAGCCAATGTGTATGTATGTAGTGCTCCAAGAAGCCCTACTATTTTCCTTCACATTACATTACCTCCCACATCACATTTTCCTCCCACCTATAAGAAAATCCATTTGATATTCCAAACATAACATTGTAACCAAATCGAACTAAACGTTCAAATTCTCATTTATTGAATTCACATTTATATATTCAATTTAATGCATTTGTTCGATTCAATTTCCTAAAATCAAACAGCATAATGCATTATTTTCTCAGGTATGCTAAAAGCAATTAGCACCTAAAAAACCTACAAGATCCAAAACCTAAAAGTGCATGTGTCTAAACAATGGCATATCTATTCGATACGCCGACACACAATTCTTGCAATAATAAACATCCAAACGGATACCAGATGTTTTATGACTAGCTAATAGACACGGATTCCCAGATCCTAAACTAACAACCGATTTCCACGGATCTTGTGCTACCTATTTTAAATGCACGAAAATTCTTGTTTGCATTAGCCAGATGGCTAATACAAATAAAAACCCCAATAAAGGATCAAACGATAAGTGGCGATGCATCTTGACCTTCGAAAGAACATAAAGATATTTGAAAATTAGTATTTTGAAGTGAGAAGGTGACTTGACGGGAGTCGCTTGAAGGAGTCTGGGTGTAGTGCGCATCAGGAGAAGACCTCCTCAACAAAAAATAAAATAAGTTTAAGGTTTAATGTAAACAAAAATCTATTCTAAACTGAAAATAAAATCAGTTTTAGAAAGTGTATTGCGGTGTATAAAGTGTATTGTTTTTGCGAGTGTATAGCGGGAATTTAATTCAGAACAACATGGTCGATAGTGCGCGGTAAGGACAACAACGGTAGCCCACTCTTCCCGGGAAACCGGAAGCACGGTGGTGCACCCAAAATATTACATTATGTATAGTGATTTATTATACACTTGGTGAGGACGGTAAATAGGCGACGCAATGTTTATGATCCCTGTTATGATGGTGACATTGTATGTAAACCAAATCATTTTGTTTTCAGGAATTCGTCTAGAGGGATTTACCTGGCACCGAAGGTGCCGAATTGGTTTTGGCATTTCTGATAAGTTAGGAACGAATTCTTACAGGCAATTTGTATGCGAAGAGATGCATGAAAGGTAAGGATTCTTTTACAGAGTCTTTTAGATTATAAATTTGATCTATTTGATCTAATTCTCACACTACTTTCACTGTATTAATTGTTATTTAATTTTGGTGGGACAAATGGTGAATACCGTCTAACCCAATAAAAAAAGTGAAATTTGTAATGTAAGGTGACATTCCATCTATGAAGAACAAAAAGTCGACGAAGAATCGTCTATTCGAATAGAACACAATGCCTCCGAGACCCAATACCACCTTTTGTCATCAACGAGGAATTCCAACACAGTTTCAGTCTTTTAAATTGAATCTTAATTGGATTGATCAGATATTTTAAGCCCCAAGAAGTGCGGCCAAATGTCTAATGTTGCCTAAGAGATGGGAGAAATCCACCAATAGAAAATATATAATAACGTCACCATATACATATGTATGTATTTACAATTTATAAAGGGTTCATTTGTTCATAACTAGAGTTCAAATCCCATGGGCGATAACGCGTATTTAACCCAGAGAGGATGCGATGACGCACAATGAAATTACTAAAGAACAATCATGAGAAAATAGGCGAAATGTATCCTATTTCTTTTGTGCAGAGATTATCACAGTCGATAATCAGCCGAGCGTGGTGAATGTTATTATATTAATATTTCCCCACGATATCCTTGACGTACGCTCAGTGAGTCTCAGTTATTTTTAAAATCAACTTCAGACGTATATATTTAGAGGTTCGTTCTTCAGCCGACCCAGTCAAACGTTGAAATCCTAATCACGTCTTTCCCCGTCATTGTAATCTCCACGCACTCGTAACGGATCAATACCTCTTTTCTCGTCCTCTCCCTCTTCGCGTAGTACACTTTGATAATTAATAATCCTCAACTTATTTTTTGTGCACGTTTTACATAAGTCAAACAGCAGAAAATAGTTTCTGTAAAGATGAAGTTTCCATAGGATACCCATCCAAAATGTTTCTTTCATTTACTGGTATCTCCAGATCCACCAACAGAGTGCACCATATTTTAATTCTTTAAAACTGCATAATATGTAAATGAACGAACAATATTACTCCACATCCACCCATTGTAATTTATACTACCGTAAAACAAAAACGTAATTGTTCTTTCGTAAAAGTTCGCGCAAATACAACACATTATATAAGAACATGCCTTAATATGTACTGAGTAATGTTATTAAATACTTTCTACACAGCTCATTATCAAACAGCAAGTATTCACCGTATGAATTTGCAGCCGAATAATCCCCAGCATACAGGAGAAACGTCACTATTGCAACTTCCCCAACAATGATGACGTTAAGACTGCTACTAGGATCAAATCCAAAACAACCAGCCAAAGTATTTTAATTAACAACGAGAGCAGAACTTATTCACATATCACCTACGAACTTATCCCAAAATACATTTACCCAACTTGGCTGCAGGCTTTACTCACAAGGCCACTCACATCAGCTTCCCTGCATGGGTTTCTATACCTAAAAACATCTTAAAATCCTCATCCTGCGGATAATCCGCATTTACATGTTTGGGTTACGAAGTTAAACTCAGATTGGTGGGCATCATCTTCAATAATGGCACGACACCGTAAACACGTTGAGGTTCCGGCACACTTTTTTCTTGATTCCTGCCATTCAAAGAGAACTCGAATCCATTCCGGGTTGATGTATTGCGTGTGTGTTTTGTTTACCTGTTCAACTTCCGTTCGTAAGGATATTAAAAGTAAATAAACAAGGAATTCGTTTACCACTCGTGGCTATGTTTCTCATATCGAGCTGTGTTCTGTTTACGTCAGTTCTGAATGAAAGGATGTTAGGGCAAAGTAGGAACGAGGATGGCAAACGAAATGGTAACAAAAATAATTTCGGACAAAAGTGGGCTTAGAATTGAACAAGAGGTCAGTACTAATGAAATGGAGATGAAAATGCCCCCAGCACCTTTAACAATATCATCCTGGGAGCTACTCTGCTAAAGTCTGCCAATCTTGAATAGTTTGTTTATGACCATTATAGTAGAGACAACAAAACTGTAACAATAGTACTTACGGCAAGTGGATGTGTACTCTGATATAAGTGGGATGAATGTCATACTGTGAAACTCAACAGTCATCGTCTGACTTCTACACGGGATGACTTAAAGAGGGAAGTTTTAAAGATCAACTCTGTTTTAACTAAGCAATGTGATACATTTAACTGTCGCATTTAAGGTTAACAATCCTACGACATTGGAAACTTACATTAGAGAGAGGCCCTCATTGGTATTGAATAAGTTTTCGTGGTAAAGGTTTTTCTATACCAGATTACCATAGCGAACCAATTATGGGTTGCAGTTAAGACTATCGATTCCCTTATGAATATTTTACACCATCAAAGAGCGTTCTCGAAGAGAGCACCTCTGTCGTTCCACCTATGTAGGTAGGGGAAGCTTTTGGAGGCACCCTAACTCTAGTATCAATACTAAAACCTCGTTATACTGAATCCCTACCTATAAAATGATTTTGAAAATACAACCAACTCCCAGAATGTCACAAAATACTAGGTTTTGTAATATTTTCCACCTTTAAGTTCGCGGTGATCCAAAGTTTTTCGAGACCTTGTTTTACTCCACCTCCCCACATCATCCTATTGCATAAATCAGTTGTTTCTCACAGGGTCCAATTGTCTGTTCACGAGCATATTCGAGGATATGCCCCGAAGTTACCACGACTTCCTCTCAACTTCCTCCTATCGGAGTAACTGCCAGGTTGCAAGGTTTGCCTTATTGATCTACAGATATTAGTTCAGAGTCAGCCGCTTGTTAAGTCCCCCATCAGGTTCAAGTTGCCCTTCACATAAAACACTCAATTGTGTAGTCCCGTCGTAGAGGAATTTATTGGATTAGAGCCAATAGTACACTGTGAATTTATACGCTCCAAGTAATTTATTCATAACTTTAAAGACGACCTTCCGACAGCTAAACTACATCCGTTTGTATAGTGGGCCACAAGAGAAAACAATCCCTGGATTTCAGGGTATACGATGAACGCATCCAGTAGGGGATGCACAGATTGCAGCAAATGTTTAAATTGATGATGGCTTTGTCCCGTTGTCGTCGAGACGCACTCCGGTGCAGTTGAGAAAAGTAAGAATTATAGCATCCCCAACGTTTCAATGCCTAGGGTGCCATCAAGTGGAAAAATAACACCCCAGAGAATCGGACACCATTTTTCTGTATATAGCTGCAGCTATACTCTTATGGAACTTCAGGGAATTGTAGCTACTCTGGTGACATCAGCAATATGAGATCGAGTGAATGATGTTGGAAGTCTGTGCGGTTACCGTAACACTTCAGTTATCCTTTCATTCACTTCTGTACCTGGTGCCCAACGTCAAGATAAACAGATGACTCAAGTGGATATAAGGATACACGTGGGAGAGAACAATAACTCCCCGATGAAGTAGACAATGAAAGCTTATGAATAATTATTATTTAAAATGTGTCCCACGTAAGTGATGCCTGTGATAGTCGGGATAAGTGTAGGGCATCCTAAATATAAGCACATCGTTGACTTTGTTCAATTTTTTTTTACACAAACGTGCACACAAAAGGGGATTTTGGAGTACCCTTAAAAGTCAGGGCACAGTCCGAACGGAAGGAGAGGAAGTGGATAAGGAAAAGAGGTATCGATGTACATTGGTCTTAAATGGCGAGGAAACACATGATCAGGTAGAGTATTCCACATTCGTGTGGTTCGGCTAAAGAATGACTCTCTATGTTTGTTTGTGCGCGTGAAGTTGACTTTCAACGTGAACTAATGCGCATTCACAGATTGACGGGTATCGCGGGAAAATGTCTGAGGAGGCGGAAACATCGAGCAAGTTCAGTTGAGCAACGACCGTGATAATTCCTCTAGAAAAGAAATATGCATGATACATGTGTTCTAACGACGGAATTGATCGACTTACAGCTGGCTCCCCAATTAGTTTCACCGCTCATTTTTGCATCCTATCGAGCACATGTAGTATAATTTTGGATGAGCCTGACCAAATATGGGAGTTGAACTTTATTTTGGTATGAATATATGCCTTATAAATAGTGGGCAGGTTGAATGGAGTGAAGTATCTTTTGCATCTCTTAAGGAACCCCATACATTTGGCTGCACTTTTCGCAGCTTCAAATATGTGGTCATTCCAATTAAGAGTCGAATTAATTCGAGTGCCGAGGATTGATAGTTCCTTGGCTTCGTCGATGTAAGTGCCGTTCATCGAGACTGTATTTACTTTGGGGTTCGCCTTTGACGACAGGAAACAGCACTGAGATTTTAAAGCATTGAACTTGACTCGGTTAGATAATCCCCACTGATATATCTTATTGAGGTCCGAATTCAATGCACTAAGCATTACCTCCTGATTGGTATTGACGATGGAAAAGTTTGATCTGGGATGTTCGTATGAGTATGAGAAACTCAATCTGCTATCATCAGCAACCGAGTGAATTGGGCTGTGGGTAATGAACAAGAGATGATTTATAAAGATAAGGAAGAGAGCGGGTGAGAGTACTGAACCTTGAAGAACACCTGCATTAATTTGATGGGAGACAGACTTGACACCATCAAGAGCCACTTGGATTGAACGGCCAGAAAAATAGTCTCTTAACCATCGGATCAGGGAATTGTCCACTCCATATGAATGTAATTTTGATAAAAGGGCTGGATACCAAACTCTGTGGAAGGCTTTTGAAATATCCACTGCAACAACCTTGCTTTCTCCGAAGTAGTGGATGGAATGGCCCCACTTTTCGGTAAGGTACGCCATTGAATCTCCTGTGGACCTGTTGCTACGAAAGCCATATTGGCGGTCATCGAGGAGGCCATTTCATTCTAGATATTTCAAAAGTTGACGGTTAATGAGTGATTCCATTACCTTCGAGAGAACAGGAGATAGTGCTATGGGTCGATAAGAAGAGAGGGATTATTTGTCACCCTTTTTGGGAATTAGCTGAATGTTCGCTGACTTCCATCTATTTGGGAAACGGCGAGTAGAATAATACAAATGGAAGAGTTTCCGCAGTGGTTTAGAAAGTGAAGAAGAACATCTCTTCAAGACAATTGGGGGAATGCCATCAGGATCGGCGGATTTGTTTGCGTTTAGCTCCTTGAGTACCCGGGCAACAGTACGCGTTCGCAAGCGAATTTGGCTCATGGTGTGCTGCTTCTGCTCAAGTTGAGGTGGAACTGATGTGGTATCAGGCAGCGTTGAGTTGGCTGCAAAATATACAGCAAGTATATTCGCTTTCTCTATTCCACTAGTGACTGGCTTGTCATCGACTATTAGCGAAGGAAATGATGCGGAGACCGAGTTTTGGATGTTCTTCACAAATGCCCAGAAGTTTCTACTTCCTGTGGGAGAGTGCAGTATTTTTTGTCTCATTCTCTGGTCATGCAAGAACTTTGCGCGTTGAATATACGCATTGCAGTCATTTCGAGCTCTCTTAAAATCTATTCCGCTTTTCCTCAGGATTGTTTGATTTTTACAACCTGAAGCTCAACGCTTTACCCTTAATGGAGTTTGAAGACGCTACGTTGTTTATTACTTGTTTGACAGCCATCAATAGTGAACGCTCTCAGTGAATTTGTAAACATGGTTTTTGTGATTCGAGCGCTACTATTTTTTCTTTTTTCGTGTATCCAAGAAGGCAAATGCTTCTGGGGGAATAAACCCACTGTGGAAAGGACTCTCCAGATACATATTATTGGGATAGAATACTTCCGAAAAAAGGTTGGTTTCACTGCACATTGCCGTTGATTATGAAGTTATCTATCCTGTTTAGTCCTAATTTCTCGTACAGGTCTTTATTGGGGTAGAACTTCTTATGTTGCAACTCTGCAAACATTGTCCCTCGAACACCCGAAACTTCTCCATGCAGAATGGGGATATGTTATACGAGGGTCGCCTCTTATGTTTCGGGATTTGGCAACCTGTCGTAAAGTTGGACATTTTTGAGGTCATACGCACTCAGAACGTTTTGAGATACGAGCGCTATTTGTGTTGTTTACAGTAACTTAAAAGATTCATCTCGGCCCAAAAATGGAATTAAATCGTCAACATTTTCGTGCGATTATTTTTTACAACTTTCGGCGTGGATTAACTCAGCAACAGTGCATGGATGAACTTAATTCAATTTTTTGCGATGAAGCTCCATCAAGGACCAGTGTTTATCGATGGTATGGTGAATTCAATCGTGGTCGTAGTTCACTCCAAGATGAATTTCGTGAAGGTCGTCCCAAATCAGTTGTTGTTCCGAAAACCATTGATGCTGTCCGCGAACTGATATTGGAAGATCGTGATGTGACCTATCGTGAGATTGAGACAACCTTAGGCGTTAGTGGGACCAGCATACATTCAATATTGCATAAACATTTGACTGTCAAAAAAATTTGTTCGCGTTGGATCCCACACAATTTGTCAATCGCCCAAAAAAAGGCTCGTGTCAATTGGTCGAAAGAAATGCTCAAAAAATACGGTCGCGGTGCTTCGAAACACGTCTATGACATCGTGACAGGTGATGAATCGTGGATTTACGCGTATGAGCCCGAAAGTAAACAGCAGTCGACTGTCTGGGTGTTTCAAGATGAGCCAAATCCAACAAAAGTTGTTCGCGCACGAAGCACTTCCAAGCAAATGGTCGCCTGTTTTTTCGGAAAAACTGGATATGTCGCAACCGTACCACTAGAACAACGCAGAACAGTCAATTCTGAGTGGTACACAACCATTTGTTTGCCAGTTGTCTTCCAAGAAATCAGGAAAACCAACCGCCGAAGACGGATCACTCTTCACCACGACAATGCGAGCTCTCACACATCGGCTGCGACAACTACATTTTTGAGCACCCAGAACATCGATTTGATGGGTCATCCGCCGTATAGTCCTGACTTGGCACCGAATGACTTCTTTTTATTCCCGTACGTAAAAAACAAACTGAGAGGTCAACGTTTTTCGACACCTGAAGAAGCGGTTGCTGCATTCAGAATGCATGTGTTGGAGATACCTCAATCAGAGTGGCAAAAGTGCTTCGACAATTGGTTCAAACGCACGCAAAAGTGTATAGATCTTCATGGGGAATATTTTGAAAAACAATAAAGTGATTTTCGATGATCAATATTTGTTTTTGTTCTCTAATCCCGAAATATAAAAGGCAACCCTCGTACCATACCAGGCAGCCATACACCAATACTGGTCGAATAAATGCCGGGTATGAGTTAGAATATAGTCACAGCTAAGCCGACTTGTCGTAAGAGGCGACTCAAGCCCGAGTGGTAGGTAGGTCCAAACGCTCTGCGCCCGGTGAGATATCACCCGGCCAAGCTATAGACTCTGTGAAATGGTCGGAAGAGATCCCTGGCCATCTTTCAGGGATTAGCTGATGGTACGAGAAAAGTTTGGTTTAGGTGGTAGTCAGTCCCAAGGTGGGATACCACCCCGTCACGCTGTACATTCCGCGATATCGCCGGGAGAAATCTTCGACCATGTTTCGGGCGTATGGCTGATGGCCCTGACTGACACGGAGATAAGTCCTTCTGAGTTAAAGAATTCCGGAGGTAAACTAGTTTCCCATTCGGATCTCCGGCGGAACTATATTATGGGGAACATCATGCAAATAATAAATAACCGAACTTTAAGATATCAGTCATCGCGTAATTGGGCTCAATCTCGAGGCTGTGTCGATGTTCGACTGATGACGGCATTTTGTAACATCAGTGGCATCGGTGTCACCAATACGAATGTAGACGCCATCCACCAACATTTGTAAACAGCAAAACCGCATGCCCTAACTGTGACCTAGGTCGATTCGTCAACTGAATAATTGACCCGAAGGTAACGCCAGAGGGTTTACCCGCAACCTATATCTGGCCTGAGGGTCCATCAGTGCCTAATACGAAGGTGTATAGCCGGTCCAGGTATAGGAATATGCAACAAAAATGTTATATATTTCTACATTCCGCGATATCATCGGGAGAAATATTCGATTATGTTTCGGATGTATGGCTGATGGTCCGGACTTGCACAGCGTTAAGTTGTGGGTATTTCACTTGGTTATATGCCGGCCTTGGCAAGGTTCACCAAGATTTCCTAACGATAGTTCCGCCGAACACTGTCCTCCAAGGAAACAAAACTCCGCGACGGACCGTCCACAAGAAGTAAAACACACAAGCTCTCTCTGAGATTAACTTTATTACCGGTACTTAATTTGTTTTATGTAAATTAGGAACTGCACTATTACAGAAAATAAATTGTTTCGATCATGAACACAGTTGTAGACTTTCTTATCACTAGTGAAATATAATTTTGGAGTTAGGGGACTTGTGCAAAGAATGCCGCAGCCTAGTTTGTTGTTCACGGTAATAATGGACTCCAGGAGACTCGACTCCTTTACAACACTTTCATCGACTGAACTACTCTTGTGCGCGGATCACCTTGTTGGCTCGTGACGCGAGCTCATGGGTGGTCGAACCGTGGGAAGGAAAATTCCTGAAAAAGCATCTTCGGGATAAATATTTGCAGTTGTCCAAATACTACGTTAGGGATTAGGATACATTTGGGATAATTACACAATGATGGTTGTGTTTACAACCATGTTAATTGTGTATTGCAATCCTAGGGAGTCATGGGTCGAATTCCAGTGTGAGTATTTACACTGGCATTGAATTCGGCTCTTGGCAGCTAGGCGCGAATTGCGCCGGTGCTTTGAAGATTGCATAAAAGCCGCCGTGAGTACTGGTGCAACATAAAAATCTGTTGCGCACGTGTGGGACAGTAAATGCAGGCAGACAGGGGTTCTGCTGATTGTTTTTATAATCCACTTCGGTTAACTAGTATGGCAACCGAAATGTTTTCCTTTTAGAACAATGCTGAGATGCATTGATGTATGCGGTACTGGCGTACCGAATTTCTTCTAGGGAAATTTATATAACGCGTTAATTGCGTGAATGTCCTTGATGGGCAGATGCTTGATGTTGGATGCTATTTGCATAACCGAAAGGTAATGAAATCGGTGGGAGAATGCTTGGGGAAGTTATTGCGCTTGCATGGTAAAATTATGAAATTAATGGAGCTTTAGGAGGGAAGATTTTGAGGTAGATTGAAAAGATAGCAGTGGCGTTGGTAGATACGCCACAGTACTCCCCCCCCAGTGACATAGTCACGATATTGTTGGTAGGGCGACGTAGTACTCAGAAGGCTGTAGTTAAGTGAGGTTGGCCGTACATGCGCCTTGTGGTGGCGCTCGGGTGCGGCTTCGCGTGAGGGGGCCGCTATTTCTGTTTGGTATTCCTGCCGTAGAAGGTGAGGGTAGCTCCTCTGTAGCATCGGGGTTTGTGGTGGCCTTTGGGAGGTTAGCCTCCGAGAAACACGGTTTCAGTCTTTCTACGCTGACAGTGGTTGATCTGCCTTGGATCTCCACTTCGTACACTCGATCGCTGATTCGTTTTAGAATCTTATATGGCCCTTCGTAGGGGGGATCGAGTGGTTTCTTAACTTTGTCCACCCTGACGAAGACGTGCGTGCAGCTATGCAACTCAGGGTGGATAAACACTCTTTTGGTGCCATGTCGGGCTACGGGTTTTGCCCTGATCTTCCGCATCAGGTCGCGGAGGTAGCCTACGCTTTGTAGTTGGTCGTGTGGAGCTTCATTGTCCACAAATAGTTCGCCTGGCAACACTAGGTTGGTGCCGTAGGTCAGTTCTGCAGCGGATGCGCCCAGATCCTCCTTGATACTTGTCCTCAATCCTAGAAGGACAGTGGGGAGGGCGTCGAACCATTGCGTGTCGTTATGACACATTAGAGAGGCTTTTAGCGACCTGTGCCAACGCTCTATCATCCCGTTGGATGAAGGGTGGTATGCGGTCGTACGACTTCTTTGACAGCCCAATAAGTCAGTAAGCTGCTTGAAGATCGTGGCCTCGAACTGTGGACCTCGGTCTGATGTTAACGTTGCTGGTACGCCAAAACGTGTAACCCAAGTCGAGTAAAACGCTCTGGCGACACTCTCGGCGGTGACTACCCGTAGTGGCGTTGCTTCTGGCCACCGAGTAAAACGGTCAATCATGGTGAGGATGTAGGAGAATCCTCTCGAGGGTGTTAAGGGGCCCACAATATCTATGTGGACGTGTGTAAATCGAGCCTCGGGGAGTTTGAATTGCGCTGGCTCCAACACGTTGTGTCGGCTAATTTTGCAGCGCTGGCATTTAAGGCAGGCACGAGCCCGACTCGTGAGGTCTTTATTCATACGAGGCCATACGAACTTACGTCGAATGGCTGCAGCGGTTGCACGTCCGCTGGGGTGAGCCGGACCGTGAAAGGTCTCGAATACGCTCCTTCGCAGCTCTCCGGGAATATAGGGCCTGACTGTTTCCGTGGAGATATCACACCATATCTCGTCTGCG
Source organism: Microdon myrmicae (assembly GCA_963931805.1). Lineage (NCBI taxonomy): Eukaryota > Metazoa > Arthropoda > Insecta > Diptera > Syrphidae > Microdon > Microdon myrmicae. The sequence continues at coordinate 113,984,563 of OZ007502.1, forward strand.
GATTGCTCGAGTGGGAACTTGCGCAGCTGAAGTGCTGTCTCTGCTTTGAGAAGAGACTCGAGCTGGTTGTCATTCTGCTGTGCTTGAGCTAGGTCGGCGTCGGCGATGGCGGCGCGTAGCTGAATGGTATCGATGCGGGATAAGGCGTCCGCGATAACATTCTGTTCCCCTGAGATGTGTTTGATCTCAGTGGTGTATTGACCTATCAGGTCGAGCTGCCGTTCCTGGCGTGGGGATGCATTCCCGGACCTCTTCCGGAATGCGTAGATCAGTGGCTTGTGATCCGTTCTGATTACTAGGGGGCGACCTTCTACCATGTGTCGGAAATACTTTACGGCGCTGTACATAGCGAGTAACTCCCGGTCGTACGTGCTATATTTCCGCTCGGCCGTATTAAGTTTCCTTGAGAAGAAACCGAGCGGTTCCCAGTTTCCGTTGCATTCTTGCTCCAATACTGCTCCCATGGCCGTGTCTGACGCGTCGCATTGGATGGCCAATGGTGCGCCCTCTGCGGGGTAACGGAGTAGGGTAGCATTTGCCAGCTGTGCCTTGGATTGACGGAATGCGTTGTCTGCAGCTTCCGTCCAGGCGATTGGGCGCTTGTCGTTCTTCTTTGCCCCCTTTAAGTACTCATTTAAAGGGGCCTGAATGTGTGCGGCGTTTCGTAGTGTGGGTCGGTAAAAGTTTAGCATACCCAGGAAACGGCGCAGCTCGCGAACGTTGGAGGGACGGGGAAATTGGGTTAGTGCTTCCACTCTGTCTGGAAGCGGGCGGATGCCTTGGCTGTTGATATGGTAACCCAGGTAGGTAACTTGCTCTTTGGCGAATTGGCATTTTTCTGGGTTTATTACGAGGCCAAATTGTCTGAGGCGTTCAAGGACCTGTCTGAGGTGTTGGTGATGCTCCGCAAGGTTCCGAGATGCTATTAGTATATCGTCAATATACGCGTAACAGCAATCCAGGCCGCGTAGTGCCGAATCGATATACCTCTGGAATGTCTGAGCTGCATTCCTGAGGCCAAACGTCATCACCTTGAATTCGAAGAGTCCGAAGGGGGTAATTACGGCGGTTTTGGGTACGTCTTCAGGTGTCACCGGAATCTGGTGGTATGCCCTGGTGAGGTCAAGAGTTGAGAAAACTGTACAACCGCGCAACTTGTACGAATAGTCGTAAAGATGGGCTATTGGGTACCTGTCGGGAACTGTTACTGCGTTCAGCTGTCTATAATCACCGCATGGTCGCCATTCACCGTTGCGTTTTTTTGACGAGGTGAAGTGGACTTGCCCATGGGCTGACCGAGGGTTGACAGATGCCTCGCTCGAGCATATATTCGAATTCGGCGCGGGCTGCTCGTAATTTTTCGGGGGCCAGGCGACGTGGGCGCTGGCTCACCGGTGGGCCGCGTGTTTCTATGTGGTGAAACACGCCGGATCTGTGTTGTTGCTGGTTGGAGAGGGGAATTGTTGAATTGCGAAATTCTTCCAACAGCGCGGGGATTGGGTCTGTAGAATCATCGGGTGGGTCGTTCGCCCCTATAGCTGCTTGCGGGGGGAGACGGGTTGAGACGTTGTGACTAACTAACCTCTTGTTGGCAGTGTCTACCAACAGGTTGTGTCTTCCTAATAGGTCAGATCCTATTAGGGGCTCGCTGACATCGGCTATCACGAAGTGCCAGGAGATAGGGCGTGGGAGACCCAGATCCAGTTTAAAATTTTTCCGCCCGTAAGTGGCTATGGGGGAGTTGTTCGCAGCGAACAACTGTAGGTGGCCCGGCACTCGGTTGCGCGGGGCGAAAGATCTAGGGATGACGGAAATGTCGGCGCCAGTGTCGACGGTGAAATTAATATTCGATCTAGAGTCCCTGATTGTTAAGCGACTTATAATAGGGGTGCCGGCCGTTCGCACTCGAACGAGGTTCTGCGCGGGGGCTGGCCGCGTCCAGCTGCAAGGTTGCCTACAATTTCTGGCGTTTGCACCGAAACGTCTGTGGTATATGCACCGGGCCTGTGTCAGAGCGCCACTAGGCGTATTTTGCCTGTTGTCTGGTGCGTTTTCGTTTGTGATTGGTGCTCCTCTGGGCGTGTTAAACTGCCATTGGGGGTTCCTCGTTTGTGGCCGTTGGTTATTAGAACGGTTTTGGATTGCGCGCTCGACATTTCGCATTTGGGCCCGCAGTTGGTTCAGGTCTCGCTCGAATCTCGAGAGTTTTGTTTGCTGGGTGCGCGGTTGAAATTCCTCACGGGAGGAAATCGTAGCTTGTGTTACCTCTCTTGGTGCGGCTTGTGTAAAAGGCGTTACTAGAGAAGTCCGGGGTGCTGTTAGTGATAAGGATTGATGCCGTGTAGGTGAAACGGCGTGTCGGCTAATCGCCGTGACCTGGTATGCTGGGGGTTCAGACTGTGGGTCTGAGCTTTCCATAATTGTGTCGGCTAGTTTCGCCAAATGACCCAAACTCTGGTTGGGTTGTACTATTAATGCCGCGCGAGCATATTGCGGGAGGCACCTCAGGAAATGAGGCATAATTATGTCGTCCGAAATCTTGGTTCCAGCTATTGAGCGTAAATGTGTCAGAAAATTGGACGGTCTCATTCCAGTAACATTTGTTTCGCTCGCCAAACGCTGCTGTCTGCTGCTCCTGGGCTCGTCCAGGGCATTTATGAGCGTCTCTTGCATGTTGCTGTAGGGATTTGGTTCTGTTGACCCAATTATGTGAGCAACATGCGTCCGTTGCGTGTGGTTTAGCACTCGCAACAATTCTACTGCGCGGACTTCCTCATCATGCATGTCGGCAACCCTGAAGAAGCGTTCGGCTACGGCGAACCATAGCTCTGGGTCCTTCTCGTCGAAAGGAGGCAAGTGTATGCTATGGGAATGCGAGGTGTGCTCGATGCTGGAAGCGTCTACGAACGCTTGATCATCCGAGCACGGCTGGGTCTGCTCTTGGTGCTGGTGTAGTGTTGGGTAGTTGCTCCTGTTGTTCCTGTTTCCGGTGAATGTTATATTGATCTTCGGCAATTGCCGCCACAATTGCTTACTGCCACTGCGTTTCCGGAAGCACTCGGTTCGGGAAGATTGTCACTGTCACAGTCGCGGCACCGAATAGTCACTGTTCCTTTAAAATTTTTTAGGACACGGTTTTGATCTGACTCCGAATCAGAAAATTGTGTTTACTCGCGTCGAATGGTCACCAATTGTGGGTATTTCACTTGGTTATATGCCGGCCTTGGCAAGGTTCACCAAGATTTCCTAACGATAGTTCCGCCGAACACTGTCCTCCAAGGAAACAAAACTCCGCGACGGACCGTCCACAAGAAGTAAAACACACAAGCTCTCTCTGAGATTAACTTTATTACCGGTACTTAATTTGTTTTATGTAAATTAGGAACTGCACTATTACAGAAAATAAATTGTTTCGATCATGAACACAGTTGTAGACTTTCTTATCACTAGTGAAATATAATTTTGGAGTTAGGGGACTTGTGCAAAGAATGCCGCAGCCTAGTTTGTTGTTCACGGTAATAATGGACTCCAGGAGACTCGACTCCTTTACAACACTTTCATCGACTGAACTACTCTTGTGCGCGGATCACCTTGTTGGCTCGTGACGCGAGCTCATGGGTGGTCGAACCGTGGGAAGGAAAATTCCTGAAAAAGCATCTTCGGGATAAATATTTGCAGTTGTCCAAATACTACGTTAGGGATTAGGATACATTTGGGATAATTACACAATGATGGTTGTGTTTACAACCATGTTAATTGTGTATTGCAATCCTAGGGAGTCATGGGTCGAATTCCAGTGTGAGTATTTACACTGGCATTGAATTCGGCTCTTGGCAGCTAGGCGCGAATTGCGCCGGTGCTTTGAAGATTGCATAAAAGCCGCCGTGAGTACTGGTGCAACATAAAAATCTGTTGCGCACGTGTGGGACAGTAAATGCAGGCAGACAGGGGTTCTGCTGATTGTTTTTATAATCCACTTCGGTTAACTAGTATGGCAACCGAAATGTTTTCCTTTTAGAACAATGCTGAGATGCATTGATGTATGCGGTACTGGCGTACCGAATTTCTTCTAGGGAAATTTATATAACGCGTTAATTGCGTGAATGTCCTTGATGGGCAGATGCTTGATGTTGGATGCTATTTGCATAACCGAAAGGTAATGAAATCGGTGGGAGAATGCTTGGGGAAGTTATTGCGCTTGCATGGTAAAATTATGAAATTAATGGAGCTTTAGGAGGGAAGATTTTGAGGTAGATTGAAAAGATAGCAGTGGCGTTGGTAGATACGCCACAAAGTCATAATGGTACCTTCTGAGATAAAGAATTCCGGAGATAAACTAGTTTCCCGTTCGGATCTCCGAGGGGACTATGCCAGGGGAAACATAATGCAACTATTTTGATAAATAACAGAGCTTTAATAAATCCGCCATCGCATAATCGGACTCGTTCTCGAGGCTATGTCACCGTTCGACTGATAACGGAATTTTCTAACATCATTTCCACCAATATTTGCAAACAGCGAAATCTGATATCCTTGCCCTAACTTAGACCCAGGTCGATGTGTCAACTGATCCGATATATCTTTGTTGCTCAGGATACGGCTTCCATTCGAGACTCCATTTTATGGATAGAGTCTGCATCCTCATGCAATCCCATCTGGCTTGCCAGGGGATGGTGGGGTTGGAACCCTATACTTGGACATCATGTGCTTGAAGGTCGTGCTGAGGAGGTCTGTTAAATTGTTTTGTTGTCTTTACCGCTCCCCGAACGACGATCGACCAGTGACATTTTTCTAACATCTTTCACGTACCGTCGACTGGATACAGATCAACTACTGGTTCCGAAATTGTCGTCCTTGGCGATTTTAATGTACACAATTCCGCCTGGTTGGTGCACTCTAGCAGAACCGACGAGGCTGGGAGGCTGGCGGAGATTTTCCCTGTTAGCCACAATCTGACTCAACTCATGGAGGAATCTACACGAGTCCCGGATACTCAAGATGATTATGCGAACACCCTGGATTTTTTTTTGACACTCGAGGCCAGCGTTTATACCGCGGACATGGCTGCGCCACTGGGAAACTCAGATCACTGCTCGATATTGGTCGCGCAGCCACTTGCATTTGAACCAAATAACCGATCTAAGAAATTTCTTTGTCATTTAAATAATTATAAGTATTGCCACAAATAAAGTTCTGTCGCCGAAAGGCAAATTATACAATAGTTATGTAATGTTTAGCTTAGAACGTCTGCGTAGGACCAGTAAGTTATAATATAACATAATTACGCGAGAATTTAAGCATTTTTTGTCTAGCATGTAATTTAGAAACTAAGTATATAAAAAGAAAATAAAAAAATGTTTTAAAAATGAAAAATGAGAATGAACCAATCTATGAACCCTCGCCATGTATGGAGGTATGGGGCTGCCAACCGAAACGATTTGGGAGATTTCTTCGCATTCTTTCCGAGGTCGGAGGTGTGCTTTGGAGACTCACATAGATTATTCTTCTGGAGATGCAAACTTACATTCCGTATTTCATCAAACAAGGTTCATTTGATAAACCTTGGTTTGATAAAAAATGCGAGCAGATTACAGCGAAAAAAAATAGAGTTTTTAAGTAATGGCGGTCCAATACCACCGAGGTTAATGGAACAAATTTTGTCAGAACCAGAAATGCATGCAACCATGCGATTGATACCATGAAAAAGGCTTACAACGACAGAGTGACCAATAAACTTCTTGAGTGCCCACCTGGTTCGCGCAAGGGCTGTTAGCAGTAACTTCGTCTCCTCCTCTTTTCCTTCGTTGGTGACTGGCAACGGGACATTAGTCACAAATTCAAAGGATAAACCTAATGTGTTCGCGAATTTATTTTCCGTGAATTCAAACCTCGATGCTGGTCTTTTGGAGCCTCTCGTGATCGCGGCGGTACGGCCTTCGATGCGGGATTTGAGGTTCAGCCCGCATAGTACTCAACTCATTCAACGTTGACTGGACTGTAAGAAGGCAACCGACCCGGGCTGAATACCAGCAATAGTACTTAAGAACTGTGCTTCAGAATTATCGCCGGCTCCTGGCAGACTCTTCCGATAATATTATGCACGGTTGACATTTCTTGCCTCCTGAAAAATCGCTCGTGTTCAGCTAATCCCAAAGAGGAGGAAAAATTGTCTTCCACAATTGGCCGATACCATTACCGTCTATGTTATTTAAAGTGATGCAAAAGGTCAACAATGCCGAATTAATTAAGTATTTGGAGTTAAACGGAGTTCTGAATGATCGTCAATACGAATTCCGTGGCAGGCGGTCCACGGGAGACATTTTCACCCTTATAACCTTATATCTACAATTGGGGGGCACGGTTCGTCAAGGGCGGTCACGTTGGTTATCTCCAAGCCTTTTGACCGCGTCTGGCACGGAGCAATGCTATGCAAGTTTCGTTCATACGGACTTTCTCAGCAATTTTGTGATTGGACGAAGAGCTTCCTCGAAGATCGATCGTACCGGGTTGTTGTACATGGCGAGTGTTCGGATCTGTACCCTGTTATTTCCGGAGTGCCTCAAGGTTCTATTTTGGCTCCAACCTTATTTTTGCTTTACATATATATGATATATAGCAAAGTATAGCATAGTATATATATGATTGGTATAGCAAAGCGTGCAGTTTCGCAGGTGATAGTACGCTTGTTTCTCTTTTTCGAGTGATCGTGTGGGGGGCGAAGTCGTGATGCCGGCGTACGGCACGGGGTTCTACTCCGTCCTCACAAAAGTATCCTGTCACCACTGATTGTTCCACCTTTTATCGCAGCAACAAACGAGCATCAAGTTAATTGTTCACACCGAACGATGACACCTGAAACAGCTCACAAAGTAACTCTGCAGTTGTAAACACGTACACTTTCGTATAGCACACCCTGATGGAATTTGTTCATTAAACGAACGTCACGAGTTGATTAAGAGAAGCAACAAACAACTTATTTATTTTCTTAGTTCACTTTATTGTTTTGAGGTACGTTCACATTGTGTTAAATCCTTTGTTCTTCTTAGTACCAATTATAATTTACAAGGTTAACGTTGGATTATGTGGGATCACTGATTAAACAATGACGGCGAATCTTTTTCACTCGCGCAGAGACTAAACTCGAAATGGGAGATGAAGCTCGACTTTTTAATTGGTGGTTGAAACGCGACTTTTTGTGTACCACCGTGCCGCCATGAGGTACGGTGGAGGGTTACGACCTGATCGACTCTGGCTGTGGATGTATTACGACTTAGCGATGTCAATTCGCTAGGAAAGGAAATTCGACCGGCGGTACGGGCTCTCTTAATTTAGGGTGTGTTTCCTCTACAAGAGAAACGTAAAGTCATAGAGGAGATCATGATGGTATTCATGTATGTGTGAACATTGGTTCTTTCATGAGACAAGGCCATGAGAACAAAGCTGAAAAATCAAAAGAGATAATGGGCATCAATGAGATGTGAGTTCGGCTAAGTAAACAAGCCGTATCTCATTGGGTACTAATGGGTTTCTGTTTGCTCGTGCCGCGAGGTCATGAGAAGCGGATCCAGAAATATTGAAGGACAAAGAGGTCGTGTACATCATTGTCAATGATGTGCATTGCAGCTGTATTGATAGGCCGCAATGCATCGTGGACATGGTGCTAATTGGTTTTAGCATATTCACTGAGAATTGGTGCTTATGGCATCGCTGCCAAGAGTAAGTACACAATTCCTATTTGCGTTTGCTTATGCTATAGGATTTGGTTTATGCCTTTAGACGCAAGGTGCGTGTATTTGCTTTTTTCCCTTGGACAAAGGTCGCCAGCCAATGTGTATGTAAGGAAATTTATTGTACACATGGTGAGGCTGGGAATAGGCGACGCAATGATCGTTATCCCTGGTTATGATGGTTACATTATATGTGAACCGAATTGTTTCCTTACAGGAATTCATCTAGGGAAAATGCATATGGTAAGATTGGAATTTTCCTGGCAACCGAGGGTGCCGAATTGGGTTTTGGATTTATGCTCCGATAAGATGGACAGAATTCTTGTAGGGAATTGTGAATGCGAATTGGTGCATGACGGTAAGAATTCTCTTCCAGGAGCTTTCAGGTTATGCGTTAGATAACCTTGATGCGTGAAGCATATGCAGGTGCTAATGCAATTGCATTAGCAGGAAACTTTGGAGGTTGGGTTGTAGGTGTGGGGAGTTCTTCGGGTAAGCTAAAAAGAACCCTCATAATCGGACGATTAGTCCATCAGCTGAGATGCATCCAGATCGACTCTCTGAATCGGTATCTGGATAAGGTGCTGCAGTGGGGAAAGGCCAATCTCGTCGATTTCAATGCAACGAAGACACAGTAAACAACATTCACAAAGAAAAGTGGATCATCGACCGCAGCTGATGATGAGTGGCGAGGCCCTCGAATCTGGGGAAAGCATAAAATTGCTCGGCGTCACGGTCTGTGGCAACGTACCGTGGTATAAACACGTGTCGACCCCAGGTCCGCCTCAAGAAAACTGAGTTATCTGTTTAGAGCTAAGAAATATTTTACTCCGGCCCAACTTTTCTTCTGTATAAATCCCAAGTTAAACTCGCCCTCGAATATTGCTCTCATGTTTGGGGTCTGCTCCTAAATATAGCCTCGACTTACTTGACACCATACAGAGACGAGCGATCCGTCTAATCAGGGACGCGGCACTGACGTCGGGACTACTGTTGCTATCACATCGAGGGCGCGTAGCTGGTCTCTGTCTGTTTTACAGATATTATTACGGGTACTGTTGTTCGGAGATTCGTGACATTGTTCCCCTCAGTTTGGTTGATATGCGCTCCACAAAACAATCCGACGGGTCGCACCAACTTGTGGTTCATCTCCCGACGGCGCGAACATCCCTGCTTCAGAACTCGTTCGGTTACAGAGCGGGAAAGCTGTGGAATTCCCTCCCCGCGTGAGTGTTGCTAGAGCGTTACAACCTGCAACTGTTCAAGAAGAACTGCAACAGTTACTTGGTGGCATCTCGGGTGGCATCTCGGGTGGCGTGCGGCGGTATAGGTTCACCTATCCTGAGAGAAGTATATTAAAAAAAGAAATCCACAGAAGAAGAATCTTGAGGTTGTTGAGGTTCTCTAATAACGTTCGGAGTGACGGGGTGATTGTGCGTCATTTTCCGATAGAACAAGACGCAAGACTTCCGACGGAAATGACTAACTGCATCATCAGGACCACGAGATTTGAGTGAACACAAAGCTATGACTATTACTGAAAGTCTTCTTAGTCAATGGCAATAGAAATAGAAAACATCAGAAACATCAAAGAGTCGAAGTTTAGACTACATGATGAGGCACATTTCTACTTGACTTAATGCTTGCCCGGACACGTGTGGTTTGAACAACATCTATCCCGATGCAAATTCAAAAAGGACCGATTATGTAAGGGATGTGTAGACACTATGAAATAAACTCTCACTGAATGTAACAGATTCCAAAAGGGACTCTATTAGAGGATGGTTTGACAACGTCGTATAAAACCTTTGCAGGTTTCAAGAATATCATCAGGGCTAACGATAAAATATATTAGCCATGCCATCAGAAGAACTGCTGCAGCACGGTCCTTGGGAGAGCACACAGAGGGCGGTAAATTTGGTTCATAGGGAGGTGGGTGCGAGACAAATCGGGCATGTAAGATAACTCGGTCCATTAGCATCCTCCAACACGTAAACCAACACAAAACAAACCTGTGCACCGCACTTAACATTCCCAAGAAAATAAGTGAAACACTGTTCTCCCATTATTTCTGTTCAAACCAATTTCGCAGAATGCCTTATACTCTTGTTTCATTTCCTGATTTTAACGTTCAACATAATCTAAGAAGAGTCATTTTTTACGAGCAAAATTGGAGTGGTGCTAAAGACGTTTAGGTAAAGAGTTTATGTGGAAAGCCACAGCAAATCCCCAGTAGCACAACTAAGTAAATAAACAAAAAGCAAATATAGAAAATAATTGCTTTTAAAAAGTAAATCACTGAAGGACTCAACACATCCTTCTGCATCAATCTTCGCTGTTTATGTGATTTTTTATCATCACTCTTCTCATTTTGTTGAACACGTCACAGGAAAACCCCCTAATGACATTACACACTTTATATCCACGCCATTGGGGACGTTTTCCGGGCTTTGGTTTGAGTATAATGCCAGCAAAGTATTTTCAAAGCGTCTATTTGCTCTGCAGGATGCTGCAACTTCTGAAATAGTTTTCTCCATAAATCACACGACCCTCATCCATGGGCTTTAATTTTCTCAAATAGCTCTTTAAACTAGAGCTGATTAGTGTTGTTGGTTTGTTTGTGGCTGCCCTCAAGCCTTTTCCATTTGCTGCCCCAAAATTTACAGCCGGAAGTCCATTTAGCATCCCGCCAATGGAAGCCCCATTTAACGAATTTCGTTGGTCGTTTGTTAGCGCCCGCACAACTGCGCCCGGCTTAGGTCTGGCCACGTTCATATTCATATCCAGGGCGAAATATAATTTTGCATTTGTTTGTCCTCAAAAATCCATAAATTTAAATAAAGGAAACCCGATTACATGTAGACAACGTGTGCAACAATTAGGCCCGGCGACCGGAAAGCCTGTCAAAAGACGGGCACTGGCACAGCACATGAATTACAAAAAATATTCATCAGCATCGGACCGGAATTGCAGCCCGGCTGTACGGCGAAATCCGTTGGCAAGTTTTTGTTTATATTGATTGGGCCTGAACGGCGGGAGCCCTATCAACGATTCGTTTCACCCAACCCCGTGGAAATAATACAAATATTACGATGATAAACAATTTACAACAAATTTTTTGCGGCCTCTTCGCTTGTTTGTGTTCTTTGATGTAAACATGATGTTGTGGGGCGGACGCCCCGCCGCCAACGACCTCTACAGTGGTTTGGGTGAATTTAAGGGCGAAATGTGCCGGTTAAAGTCTTGAAATTTACGGGAGCGCGCGTGGTGGGCAATTTGCGCAAAATATCTGATTTGAAATTGGAAACAGAAACATGAACCGAGCTGATGGGGAATTTGATTTGAATTTACTTCGTGGCATAGGTGCATGCGGTCGTGGGGTTGGCGGGTGGCAGGAGTACTTGTTCTTTCAAAAATTTATTATATTGCCTTTTTTTATCGGATACCGGAAATTGTTGCTTATGGAGTGAGTTTTGTAAGAAAAGAGGACTTGTGGTAGAGCTGAACCATTTGCGTGTGCTCGTCATCATTCAATGAAAGTTGAACAGACTATGGAGGATTTGTCTTATTGAACGATTTATCGGTTTTTTTCCCCCTACAACTTGAGGACATATTAATGTTCTGAGGATTTGAATGTTTTACATCGTAATGAGTTGTTTGATGAGTTGGGAATTGAAAGTCTTTACATCCGAGGTCGCAGGTTTTTTGGTAGATACAATTAGTAGGCTTAGAAAGCTCTTAGTGGGAATATTGTTTTGGAATAGCTTATACGGAACATTCAGTTTGCGGTACGAGGACTGTATAATTAGGTAAGGTTCATTTTTAAGAAAGTCATATGTAAATACGTTGAGAAGGGATGAAAATTATCTGTGAGACGGCAGGAGAGTAATATTCTTTTCACTTGTAATAAGAATTTGCGTTCATTACCATTTTCACTGCTGCTCTCTTCAACGCTATTTAAATAAATCAGAGCGCACACTCTAATAAGTAGGAAATACCGTGAAGTACTCATGCCCTCCATGCAACTATTCATAAAAGTGCGTTTTCACAAATACTTAAAAAAAAATAATAAAACCAATGCTTTAAAAACCTACTCCAGATGTATGTTTAGTATCTGGTAAGGGCTTGTTGAACCAAAATTACGATGAACATTGTTCAGCATGAGCAGCCGATCAATATTGATACAAGTACCAGCATTTTTCATACCATAAAAGCAGATGAACAGCAACAACGTGCGGAGATTTTTTATTCACAGCTGTAGTCGTATGTTTTTCAATACATTTTTTGTGTTTATTTAATGACCACGCTGGGTTTATGATGGTAAATGAGTTTCAACATACGTTCATTGTTCAGGTGCAGAAATTGAAGCTTCTTTATCCCTTTCACACCAGTGGCTTGAGTAGACTTTGTGGTGGTCCTAACGACGTTATTTTGGAAGAAAATTGAAAATGCATTTTCTTCACCTCCTTCACAGCGTTGGCGTGAGTAGACTTTGTGGTGGTTCTAAATGACGCCACTATCAAATTTCAAAGTTTTTTCTCTGAACGACGTCACTTTCGAAGTTACTTGACCAGCGTTCGGTAACGATCTTTGGAAGTGGGAAGACCCCTATAAAAAGGGGTCAGTGTAAGTCAGAGATGAAAGGGTTGCAGTTTCAAGTATTGTGGCGTCAGTTGTCTTGTTTCATATTATTTTGATTCAAAATTAGGAAAATTGTTAAAATTACAGAAAAACTGTTTTGCAACCGAATTTTATTCAGTTTTGCATAAAATCGGGGACTACTCCCTACCACTGCTCATTTTTGTTATGTATAATGGAGTAAAAGAGAATAATAAACAATTTAAAACCCTTTACTTTGTATCATTATGGAAAATTTAACAAGCCTCGGGACTTGGTAAATAAGGCCAAGACCAGTTCACGGTTGTAGTGGCGATGATGATGATGATTTTGTATTTTGGCGTACTAAACTGCTAAAACTTCACTCAGTAATAACAACACTTATAGTAAGTCTGTGGATTGGGTCTTAACGCCTGGTCATCATCATGACATCCGGTGAGATATCAACTCGTCATGTCATGCTGTGGAAACCCTGCAATGTGTTTCAAAACTTGGTTGATGTGTCGGTTGAAAACGTTGAAACGGATGGTGGGTTGATTTTATTGCCGACTCATCACATGGTACTCTGGCGGATGTTTTGTCCTTTAGGTTGACGGTTGTTGGCTGCGGTGTTCCGCCGAACACTGCTAACACAAAGAACACTACGGTGTGGAACAGCACAATGACACACAGGAAAATTGTTTTTCTATTTTTAATTTTTATTGTTCTCGTTCTGCTTTTGTTTTTTTTACTATATACCGAGGAAAGAAAAAAAGTCGAGCACTGATTTTACATTTCATCAAACAATTTCTGATCCCCTAGGTTTCTCGTACACACTGCACGTCGCGACACTTGATCAAATTTTTCTCCTTCCACGGACCGTTCGACTGCACGATTGTTATTCGACTTTTTCTATATCCCTGACGAGGAACACAGACTGCGCGCGTTGGATTGTCGGGCGATGAACGTCGGATATATACGTTCGTTTTAGTTTTTATGTGTTGCGCGGATCGGACCGACCTCCTGGTAGAGTTTTCTAACTGTACTCCTTAGACGGATGCTCGAAGTAGACTATTCTTTGTCCTCGATTTCCTGTTTTGTCACAGGCCAGATGTGCGGTTGCACCCGCACACACAGACGCGTATGTTGCTGCCAGTGTGGCCGAAGATCTTCCTGGGAAAGGTACACCGATCGATTCTGTCGAATCGATCGGTGTATCTTTGATGTGATTTATTATTCTTAGCGATCCCTTTTTTGTCCACAATCATTATCTTCGGTTGTGATAATTATATTTGCTTTTCCCTATGAGAACAGCGTTTTAGTCAATTGCTGTTTCTCCGCAATGGCTTTGTTTGGACACGTGCGCTTTTCGGTGTTGGGATCTTGCAAGGAATTGAGAGGTGCTAATTGCTATTAGCTACAAGAGGAGATATGCATCATGCTGCTTGTGGTTTTAGGGAATTGCATTGATTAGATGAAATTGAGTAAATGGATTTGAATTGAATAGATGAATCGAATTCAATATTAAGAAATTTTGAACGTTAAGTTCGATTGATTTTTACTATTGAATTCAATGTTGGGGTATTTGGAATGTTACCTTTTGTTTCAGACGGAAGTAAGGATTTTTGGGAAACGTGTCTATGTGCACGTGTAATGGATAAAGGTAAGTTTGTTTCTTGGCGGAAATGACATCTTAACCTATAGTTGGTTGTGGTGGTTCGTAGAACCGCTACAGTACTGTGGTGGTTCTACTAACGCCACTGCCACCTTTTCAAATTACCCCCAAATCTTCCTGCCCTAAAGTTTTAGTAACCTTACCAGTTGCAAGCACATTGACTCCCCCAAGCATTCTCCCACCAATTTCATCAACTTTCGATTATGCAAATAGCATCCAACACCGCAAGCATTTTCCTCGCCAAGGACATTCACGCATTCAATGCGTAATATCGTTTTCCCTGGAAAAATTCGGTACGCCAGTACTGCATACATTAATGCATCTCAGCATTGTTCTAAAAAGAAAACATCTCGGTTGCCATACTAGATAACCGAAGTGGATTATAGAAACAATCAGCAGAACCCATGTCTGCCTGCGTTTGCTGTCCCACACGTGCGCGACAGATTTTTATAGTGTACCCGTACTCAGGGCGGCTTTTATGCAACCTTCAAAGCACCAGCGCAACTCGCGATTAGCTGCCAAGAGCCGAATTCATTGCCAGTGTAAATACCCACACTGGAATTCGACCCGTGACTCCCTATGAATGCAATACGCAATTAACATGGACAAACACAACCATCATTGTGTAATCATCCCAAACGCATCTTAATTCGCAGCGCAATATTTAGACAGCTGCAAACACTTCTTCCAAAGATGCTCTTTCATGAATTTTCATTCCCACGGTTCGACCACCCATGAGCTCGCATCATGAGCAAACAAAATGATCCGCGCGCAAATGGCCACACCCTCGATAGGATCTATGTACTGAAGATCCAATCCCATTGGTCGAGCCAGCAGGAAAATTTCATTGTCTTTCTCACCACAGCGCCCAACTCACCCCAACCGAAGAGAAAGTAGTTTAGTCGATGCGATAGTTGTAAAGGGGGCGGATGTCCACTGATTCTAGGAGAGTAGCATTCCTAACTTTAAATCGCTGCCAAGTTTATTACCGAGTTGGTCCAAATGTCCTGGCGCGCAAACAATTAAACCGTTGTGAAGCATTAAATAAACTGTCCCGTGCTAATATAAGAAACCTTATACCGAATGTCCTGGCGCGCAAACAATTAAACCTTTGTTAAGCATTCAATGAATTGTCCCGTGTTAATATAAGAAACCTTATACCGAATGTCCTGGCGCGCAAACAATTAAACCTTTGAAAAGCATTCAATAAATTGTCCCGTGTTAATATAAGAAACCTTATACCGAGTGTCATAAACAATTAAACCTTTGTTAAGCATTCAATAAATTGTTCCGTGTTAATATAAGAAACCTCACCAAGTGTAACAAGCAATAAAATTCCCTATATAACATCAACCAGTGCCTGGAGTTTTATTTTCTTTGCTGGAACAGTGGTTTTTTCTGTAAGGATCCTGAGTGCGTCGTAAAATGAACTTGTCGGGAAATCTTAGTCAACCCGTGTCAATGTCGGCACAAAACTAAGATAAATCCTACAGTACTATCGATTCTACGTCAGAAATGTTTGACCACTTTTCGGAACTTGGCGAATGGTTCAGATAAAACAAAAGAGTCCAGAGGTGAAATAGGTTCCCAATCGAAATCCCAAGCGGTTATATCAGGGGAAACCATAATAATTTGAATAAAAAACCTACTAGTAAACAAGAAATCTCCGCGAAATCAAATCCACTGGCGAATTACTTCCAATGTTGAGCAAGTAATGAAATTTTGTAACATCAGAGTACTCAGTTTCAGTAACACGAATGCGTGTAAACGCTTTAGCACCAACATTTACAAGCAGCAAAGTCTAATATTCAGACCCTAGAGGAAACCAGATTAGGGTGCCCAACAAGAGTGAAACTTGAAAAACCCATAACCTCTGGTAGAGGGAGTAGGCATAGCGACACCTACCGCAGTCATTCTCAAGAAATACATTTTACCATCAACTTACTTAACTATTACTTTAATTAATTTGTCCTTTTTGGGACTATTGTCTCTTCATTAATTCTGAAGCCAGTTATTTTCTCGTGGTTCATTGTACCATATTTTCTACTGATATCGTATATTAGTATTAAGCTGCACTCTGAGGATCCGAATTCAGCTAAGTTGATGATACAAAAATGTCTAATTTATACACTTTTCTGACACGCCGTGTAATTCCTCATCCGGGCTTTTACATTCCAATACTCTACCCTATATCTCTATATCTCTCTATATCTTACCACCCTAGCCTTCACCATTCCATCACTTACACGATCATCTATCCACCTTATCCAAATACACCTGTGGTGGTTCCGCAAAACCCCACGGTTCACTTACCTAAAAAAACTCCATAACTGCTACCCAATTTCCTTAAGTTCGCTAATGCAATCACATTAGCACCTGAAATGCTTCACGCATTAATGAGATCAAATCCTTAATCTAAAAAGTCCCTGGAAAAGAAAACTTACCTTCATGCATCCCTTCATATACAAATTCTCTGTAAGAATTTCTTTCTACCTTTTCAAGAACCCCAGGCAAATTTCAACTTTCCCACACCTGCACCGCAATCTTCACCCAGCATACCTGAAACATTTCCTTTTACAAGGACATTTAATGCATACAACGCATTATCTAAAATTCCTAGAAATAATTCTTTAAAGTGCATATGACGCCATGAATGCCAAGCCAGTCGGCACCCTTTGTCTGTGTTAAAATCCTATGTCGGACAGCTTGTTTTTACAGCTGCAATAAACCGACCCGCGATTTGTTTGTACAATCTACAAACAATCACCGCATCTTAGGCATTATCAACCAAACCAAATTTTCTAGCATTTCCTAATGCAAACACGAACCCGGTTTCTACTGCAGACAGAGATGCCATACACATCCAATTTGCTTTTAGCACCATTTCTCGGATTACTAGCGGTTTATTTATTCAACTGCAATGCACATTTTCCCTTTCCTTGTTTCAGGTTCATTCCCATGGCCTTGTGTATGAAAAAAACCAATGTGATCTTCACTCACACAGACACATACATTGCCAAGTCTTTCTTCCTTGTTTTCATCACGGGAGAAACACTTTTTTTCTTGGGAAAACTCACCCCAAAACGATTAAATATCGTTGAGTCGTTTTCCACCCACTGACCGCCATGGTCACGCGTCACTCCCGCTCTCCGTTACTGCGGAGACGCGCATATATATATCGGAGCCGTGTTCGTGTTGTACCCCGAGTCGTGGCTAGTAGTATTAATTATAATCAAAAGCAAGTCAGTACAATCAGTGTTCGAAATAGGTCATGTATTTTAAACAGTGCTACCGTAAAATGTTAGTATCCAATAAAAAAATGAAACGGAACAATAATCCATGGATTCACACTAGTTATTCCAATAAGAGTGTTTTTCTTTTAAAATAAAAAATAAAACTAAACAAAGAAATAGTGTGTTTTCTATTTTTACTTGTCCTGTGTTGGTGTTTCCTTTGATACGTGTCGGAACAATTAGTAACGGAATGATGGGGATGCGAAGAGAATCAGCGCCGTACGCCGGTGCACAATGCCTCGCTCCCCATACACGCACTACCCGGGGTCTCTCTCTGCCTTGTTGTTTACCTAGAACAAGTTAGGTCACAACTCAAGGAATTTCACGCGAACTAAGCTAAATAAATGAGTAAATAATAAGTAAATAAACCCAGTAACCAACTCCAGAACAGTTGTCGATTTTTAGCAAACACTTTTGCTTATCTTATGCACAGAGGACCTTTCCTAACTCCTGGAAAACCGCTTGAATTTAAACAATCCGAAAGAAAATAATATCAAAAGAAGGGTTACGTAACACTTCTATAAACCTTATCGCCCCTGACCTGTCTCTCTCTCTCTGTCCATCTCTCTTCTCTCTCCCTCTGCCCATCTCTCTTCTCTCTCCCTCTTTCTCTCTCCTTCTCTGTCTCTTTCTCTCTCCCTCTCTGTCTCTTTTTCGCTCTGTATCTCTGTCTCTTTTTCTCTCTGTATCTCTGTCTCTTTTTCTCTCTGTATCTCTCTCTCTCTTCCTCTCTCTCTCCTTCTCTCTCTCCCCCTCTCTCTCTCCCTCTCTCTCTCCCTCTCTCTCTCTCTCCCTCCCTCTCCCTCTCTCTTCCTCACTCTCTTTCTGCCCCCCGCCCTGCGCCTTCGTACATCACCTTTTCTACTTCGCGCTCGCTTTATCTATTCCTCTGCGTTTGGATCGATCGTTACTTTGTCACTTAGCACTTCTTGCTTCACTCCGTATCACACATTCTCTCTTTCTATTGCCTTGTCGTCGCACTCACTTTGGGTTTTCTATCTTAAGGCTTTCTCAGATATCCTATTTATGCCTATTTTTTTAAAGGGGCGCCATTATCCTCGTTGTGATGTACGTCGGAGCTCTCAAATTCATATGACGAGTCTGCGTTATAAAGGGTAATTTAATGAAATAATAATAATTAAGAATCTGTACTTATTCCACTTATTTAGCAAGTCTTGGCCCATCACCCACTCTGATGCTAGTAGTTTTCTCTTCATGGTAACATATATATTTATCTTAAGGCCTCTTGCCTTAATTCCTACTTGCTCACATTGACTTATTCCACTGCTCCCTGGTCTTTGTCGTTTCCTTATTTTCTCCTACTACGCACGTCCCCAACCCATGAACTGATTTTTTATCTTAGTGTAGTGGCTAGCGTGGCCAATGGTCAGCAGTTTTGCCTTGTCCTATCTTAATCTCAACATCATTTCACTACCTTCGTTCTACACTACGTATTTGAATTCATTCCAAAAAGGAAAAGCTCGTAAAGTCTTATCTTTATTGTTGCGTCGACAACAAGAGACTCATTCGGTCGGGTAACCTACGCGACTGTATATTGATTTTCGGCAGTAGCTTGAAGCTTGAATCTCGTCTGCCTTTCACTGGCTCCATACCAAAATCTAGTTTGTGGTTAGACCATTTAGCCCATCAACTACTTTCCACCTTATTTAAATAATTGCATGAGCCGTTTAAATATCAACCGTTTTACATGATTTAAGTCATCGATGGGAGGAGTTCCCAATTCGGTGTAATAGAAAAGACTGCTCGCTAAGTGGAAACGTCTTTATGGAATTAACATAACAGAGGAAGGAGGTTAGCAGGCGTAACCAGTCTGGAACCGTAAAAAGAATAACTGGCTTAATTGAGCGTTCAGCATAATCCCAGACAAATGGCCCAGAAGAGGGTTAGGATGGCTCTTTTGTTTGATAGACATGCTTCAACTGTCGCATCGGCATCAGCAAGTATCTAAAAGATAGGGAACTGTGTCAATAGCCTACGCTTCAACTCTTTTTTACATACCAGTTAAGTTACTGGATCAATTTTCACACAAAAAGTAGGAGAACTTCAATTAGGGATATTGGGCTGAAAGACACGATAAACTTTTAACCGAATCGCTTCAGATGTACCCTATTGGAAGAAACCCCACAGAAAAGAATACCACGCTCGTAGCTAGAGAATTGGTTCTGTCATACAATTTCTTTACATGCGGATGGCATCCCAATTCACAGGATAATTTTTCTGAACCTTCCATAAAATCTGTCGTATTAGCCAGAGTCTTTGCATATTTTTTTCTCTGTTCTCATAACACTACCAGCCGGTTGTGTTTGACGAGCGATACAAGACATTCGTTCGGGAATATCAATTATGTACGAAGGAGATGGATGTTTTCGAAATACCAGCAAATGTTCAAGAGGTTCGAGTGCATCGCGTGAAAGGAAAGCATTTTATATCACAACTGCATTTGAGATGAAGTTACAGGTTTTGTGAGAGTTATTGATCGCTGTAAGGGGAAGGACACTGTGATACTCTTCAAAGACATAAAGCTGGATATGAGGATGTCACGATGTTTTGAAGGCAACATTGAATTTCTTTCCAACTCATTCCTGAAAAGTTTTATCCTATATCTCAAAAATGTCATTCGTCTGGGAATTATGTTCTTCATTCAGGAATGCAACGTACTCGTGAGCGACTTTGCAATTTTTTCGCATATTTTGCTCTCCCGAAGCCTTCTTTTCGGCTTGTGGGTGTATTGTAATGTATTGGTGACACATTTATATTGTCATCTTACCAGGATTCAGAGGATTTTCTAAAACAAATGTCAAGTTATGACTTATCTTTTAGAGGATGTACATTATTCATAACATTTATTTTCTTTCCATTCGTTTCGTAGAATTATGGTCGCTCTTATGGTGGTAAAGTAGAGGCTTGAGGCGTTCGCAAAGAATGACAAAGAGATAGATAACTGGTCGTTTAAAAAGTCGTAAGACCGATACATAGATGACAACCCTGATAACATATTCGTACAATTTTTCATTAAAAATAAGCTAACATTCCGACCACCAAACGTTAAAGTGCAGTTTGGTAAACGAATCTTCTGATATTTCCGAAACAATGGCAAAAAAAACGAGTTTCGCATGTTGATAAAACACTGCTATTTGGTGAGAAAAAATACCATAGAAAAAGTAACTATATTTCGCTAGATCCCAAAATTCGAACAGGGTGGTATCAAGACAAACGTTGCTGGATACTCGAGCGGAAGGAGAGGAAGTGGATAAGGAAAGGAGGCATCGATGTACATTGGTCTTAAATGCCTGGACATTACAACGACGAGGAAATACATGATCAGGTAGAGTATTCCACATTCGTGTGGTTCGGCTAAAGAATGACTCTCTATGTTTGTTTGTGTGCCTGAAGTTTACTGTCAACGTGAGTATTGCGGGAAAATGTTTGAGGAGGCGGAAACATTGAGCAAGTTCAGTTGAGCAACGACCGTGATAATAAGTCTAGAAAAGAGATATGCATGATACGTTGCGCCTATGTTCTAACGACGAAATTGATCGACTCACAGCTGGGTCCCCAATAAGTATCACTGCTCGTTTTTGAATCATATCGAGTACGTGCAGTGCAGTTTTGGATGCACCTGACCAAACATGGGAGTTGAACTCCATTTTGGGTCGAATATACGCCTTGTATATTCCAGGTTGGATGGGGTGAGGTATTTTTTGCAACTCTAAAGGAAGCCCATACATTTGGCCGAATTTTTCGCAGCTTCAAAAATGTGGTCATTCCAATTAAGAGTTGAATTAATTCGAGTGCCAACGATTGATAGTTCCTTGGCTTCGTCGATGGAAGTGCCATTCATGGACAGTATATTTGCTTTGGCGTTCGCCTTTGACGACAAGAGACAGCACTAAGTTTTTAAGGCATTGAACTCTACTCGGTTAGATAATCCCCATTGATATATCTTGTTGAGGTCGGAATTCAATGTATCAAGCATAATCTGCTGATTGGTATTGACGTTCGAAGAGTTTGGCCGGGAATGTTCGTATGCGTATTAGAAACTCAATGTGTTATCATCGGCAAACGATTGAATTGGGTTGTGGGTAATGGACAAGAGATCATTTATAAAGATAAGGAAGAGAGTGGGTGCGAGTACTGAACCTTGGGGAACACCTGCAATAATTTGATGGGAGACAGATTTGACACTATCAAGAACCACTTGGATTGAACGGTCAGAAAGATAGTCTCTTATGCATCGGATCAGGGAATTGTCCACTCCATATGAATGTCATTTTTATAAAAGGGCTGGATGGTAAACTCTGTGGAAGGCCTTCGAGATCACCAGTGCAAAAACCTTGCTTTCTCCGAAGTTTCGGATGGAATGGCTCCACTTTTCGGTAAGGTACGCCATTGAAACTCCTGTGGACCAGCCATATTCGCGGTCATTGAGCAGGTTGTGGGGAGGAGAAGTATTATGCCAAACACGGGCACACGGTTCACTTCACTCCCCATCACTAAGCGATAGTCCCGTCGATTGTTATGCCGAACACTAAAAGGAATTTGTCCGCAGGAAATTGTCACCAGAAACAAGCAAACACACGGATGGTAGTCCCATGAATAAGACGCACTGAATACCATTTTATTGTTTTTTTATTGTTAGAAAAAGCTCTTTTGTCTAGAGATTTTAATATATTATAAGTGAGGTGGCAATACACAAAAACATGGTTGCACTTAACATATACGCAACTGTCTTTTTGACTTTATTTCTTAAACTTAACATATACGACGCACCGGAATTTATTTTCTTATTTGACTGCTCGATACTACATACACGATTGATACTGACTACATTTTCGGATATAAACTGTTCGACTCAACGTTGGTGATGTTTTCACTTTAACTCACAGTATTTTTCGCGACTCCGGGTTGCAGATCCGCGACTACGAGGGTGTATATTTACGCGTCTCCGCTGCCACGCGTGACCGTGGCCGTCAGCAGATGAAATTCGACTCAACGATATTTCATCGTTTTTGGGTGAGTTTGCCCAGGAAAGAAAGACTTGGCAATGTAAGTGTGCATGGTCCTTTCATGGATGAAAACGAACCTAGAACAAGGAAAGGGAATAAGGAGCATTGATGGGATACGATTTCGGTAAAGCAAATAAAACCGAAATCGTCGGATGCTAATGGGATATTTGTTGAAACATGTGCGTCGCGGCTAAACAAAGAGACAACGATGCGATGTGAAAATGTGCTAATTGGTTGGTGGACGAAACAAATCCCTTGCTTGCATTTGTATATGCAGGGAAATTCGTTTGTGGCAAACGGATTCTATCTTTGCATTGTTTATACTTTGAATTCAATTGATGCCAAGAGACGCGGAATGCGTATTTGCTTTGGTTTGCACATTGTGCGAGTCAGAGAATTATATTGCTGGGAGAAAAAGGTCGCCGGCCAATGTGTACATACAGAAATTTATCGTACACATGGCGAAGCTGGGAATATACGACGCAAAGGTCATATTTCCTGATATGCGGTTGTATTATATATAACCGATGAATTTTCCTTCAGGTAATTTATGATAAGGTAATAAAGAACTCTTACAGGAATTGTATGCGAAGAGACGCTAGAAAAGGTAAGAATTCTTTTACAGGGACTTTTAAGATTATATTTTTAATCTATATAATGCGTGAAGCATTTACAGGTGCTAATGCTGTTGCATTAGCAGAAACTGATGTAGATTGGGTTGTAATAATGGGGGTTTTATGGTAAGTAGACAGTAGGGTTTGGCGGAACCGCCACAGGGTCATTTGATTCCAGATATTTCGAAAGTTGGCGATTGATAAGTGATTCTGTGAGGGTATAAGTTCGGTGTGCTTGCACGGGAACGGGTTCACTCATATCCCCCAACAATCGTTCCGTTGTTAATTGTTCACAAAAACAAAGGAAACATAAAAATAAAATTCTGGGGCTTTTGCGGGTGATGGTTTTTGTATTGTCAACTATGGAAAATCTTGCTGTACACTAATTACATGTGTTACACTTAACTAAACAATATTGAACGCTAGCGCACTGGTCATTAGCTCCGAGTTCATACTGGTAGCATTTGTACTTTAT
Source organism: Microdon myrmicae (assembly GCA_963931805.1). Classification (NCBI taxonomy): domain Eukaryota; kingdom Metazoa; phylum Arthropoda; class Insecta; order Diptera; family Syrphidae; genus Microdon; species Microdon myrmicae. Next base: position 114,007,970 of record OZ007502.1, read on the forward strand.
TGTCAACTAAGGAAATTCTTTAATTTGAATCACTGTCCGGAATTATTTATTAAATGTTATACTTGAGACAATTACCCAAGTTGTAAATAACTTAATTTTAGCACACTGGTCCGAATACATTTGTAACAACTTTTAAACATGACAGACATCAACAACAAAACACCACTATCTGTTAATGAAAACTCCCAGACTCCCAAACTCTCTGGTGAAAATACGTCCGCACTCCTGGTGATTATTACTCGATTCCTCGGTTGGGGTGAATATCGACTGATTATTTTTTACGGAGCGATGCGCGCTTGAAGGTGGTTGGAATACAATTGTTAATAGATCAAAGATCGATGCGCGCTCAACGGTGGTTGGTATTCGACTGTTTATTAATGACTCGTGCAGAGTCTGTTTTCCGGTAAGGGTAGTTTTGTTTTTGAGAGAAGCGTGCATTTTCTCTTGCAGCGATCAATCAGAGAGGATCTCTCTGAGTTGATCACGGCGCGGATGCGTGGTAGTTCGTGTTGCCTGGATGTGGCAAACGAAAACCAAAAAAGGAAATGAGTAGAAGGAAATGAGAGAAGGGGCATCATGACTGTGTGCCTGCGTAAATTTGTTGTCGGTCGTTAGGGTGGCTTGTGCCATCAGCTAATAGGGTACTCGCCCAACGATGATTGTGCGCTGTATCAATGATGGTGGCCTATGTGGGATTCGTGTGTGCATGTTTGCATGCTGAAGATTTTGATTATCGGCTACTGGGTGCGAGATGCGCGGACAAGTTTGTCGAATGGACAAAAGCCGAGGGTGACTTTGAATAAGTCAAAGGAATGTACTGCGCACGTGTGTGGCAGGGTAACCCAGTTAACCAGGGGCGCCCATTGGTTCCCCGATGTATGTTGCATGTTAATAATTCATTTCAGGGAATTCTGGTGATGCAACATAAGAGCGAACGATATTTCGTTTTCGGGGAATTTCAATGACGTCCCATAGCGATGCAGTAAATGCATGAAGCGGGTTTTAGATTTCAGGAATTTGAAATGCTATTTTTTGGCTTGTAAAACTGAATTTTGAGATGCATTATCTGCATGGGAGGGTGAATTCAGGTGATGCATCTTTTACCTAATATGATGCCCTCGGGAAGGGCACCGTTTACAGGTGGCGTAGGGCAACGAAGGGGATTGTGGGTGGCGTACCCATGTGCAAGAATTGTGGGCGAAATTGTGGTTAGAGTGGTGAGTTGGTTCTCAGTGCGATATAGAGAACCCTCACAATTCCATTATCTTGGAGATAATAGAAGTTAGTGCTATGGGTCGAAAAGAAGTGAGGGATGATTTGTCGCCCTTTTTGGGAATTGGCTGCATGTTCGCTGACTTCTATCTATTTGGGAAACGGCCAGTAGAATAAAACAAATGGAAGAATTTCCGCAGTGGTTTAGAAAGTGAAGAGGAACATCACTTAAGAGAATTGGGGGAATGCCATCACTTCAAAAGAATTGGGGGTATGCGTTTAGCTCCTTGAGTGTCCGGGCAACAGTACGCGTTCGGAAGTGAATCTGACTCATGGTGTGCTGCTTATGCTCAAGTTGAGCTGGAACTGATGTGGTATCAGGCAGCGTTGACTTCGCTACAAAATGTGCAGCAAGTAGATTCGCTTTCTCTATTGCACTGGTCTATCATCGACTATTAGCGAAGGAATTGATGAGGAGACCGAGTTTTGGATGTTCTTCACGAATGCCCAGAAGTTTCTACTACCTGTCGGAAAGTAGTATTTTTTGACTCACTCTCTGGTCATGCAAGAACTTTGCGCGTTGCAGTCATTTCTAGCTCTCTTGAATCTTTTCTAGTGTTCCTCAGTATTGTTTGATTTATACAACCGGAAGCTCAACTCTATAGCCTTAATAGCTTCTCTGCAGCCGGAATCGAACCACATATTTCTCCTAGGTTTAATACTTTTTACTCTGTGTGGAATAAATGTTCGCATCCCAAGCAGAATCGTATCTGTCAGTTATACCGCTATAGAGTCAACATCGGTATCGAGGAAAAATAACGACCAATTTAACTTCCCAAAAAAAAAAAAAGAAGTCGTTCAGACCTTCCTAGTTGGCTTTCTGATAGAACCATACTGTTCTTTTTCGAGTTTTCTCGTTAACGTTGCTGTTGGTTAGAACAAAGTTAGCTGACATGACACAGTGGTCTGAAGTGTCCAAGGACTTCTACTGTATATTTGTTTGGGTGGGAGGTGAGAAAGAGGAGTGTGTTAGAGGAATGACCATCTATATCTGGTACCCCTGTTGGCTCATTGACGAGTTGACTTAAATTATTTGACTCAGCAAAAAGCTGAACATACTGGTCCTCAGGTGTTGTGTGGCCAGAATGGCGAGTTATGCACGTTGAAATCACCCACAGTAACGATTCCGGTATGCGGATGTGGGGTCAAGATCTTATCGATAGAATCAGATAGAGCATCAAATTCGTTAAAGGATGTGTTTCTATCGAAGTTTGGGCTTCTGTAAAGAAAGCAGTAATGTATGATATGCTTACGAACGTGAAGTTTTACCCACGAGAAATTAAATTCTGGATTGGACCAGACCCCATATTGTGGCAGAAGCAATATCACTTCGTATGTATGTAGCTAGACCACGATGTGGAAAGAACAAAGACACGAGGTTTTCACCGAATATAGTAAAACCGGAAATATCTATATTAGTTATTACCTGAGTCTCGCTAATTGCAGAGATTGCTAGTTTCTGGTTACCGGCGTGGGCAGACACAGTGGAGAAATTACATCTTAGGCCACGGATGTTGCAAAAATCGACGTGAAATTCCCGTTCCATTTTAGCTCAGATCGTAAACGATGTTTTGCAGGTGTATTTGGGTTTATGAAAGCACGAAGCATTGTACCCCGTGTCAAAAATTAACGTGTTAATGACCCAGAGCGGTATTAGGAGCCGTTTTAAAGAACTAAACCTACCCCATCCAGCATATTCTCCAGATTTAGCCCCCTGCGACTATTTCCTGTTTCCAAACCTGAAGAAATGGCTGGGCGGTAAGAGATTTGGGCCGAATGAAGAGGTCATCACAGAAACTAATGCCTATTTAGAGGAACTTGAGGAAACCTATTATTTGGAAGGAATAAAAAAATTGGAAAAATGCTGGACTAAATCTATCGAGCTAAAAGGATACTACTTGTATGTTGAGAAAAAAAAATGCTTATGTGCTGAATCACTGACTTATCAAACTGCTCCCGTAAATATCCAACTAGATTTCCAGTTCAGGACGAATACACGTCTTGTAACTTATGGCTGGGTTGGGCTGGCTGGTGCCAAATTAATCACCCTATCGGAAGATGTTATAATTCCTGCAAATGGCGTCGCACGTCAATCATATTCGATATTTGTGCACTAGACAGCTGCAGTATACAAACAGACAAGCAATGGAACGCTGTACTCCGCAAGAGAGTGGAATAATTGTGTTGATTTTTTTAACCAATAATCGGTCGGTGGTGTTTTGACGTCGGTTTCTTAATCGTGTCGCGCCAACTGGGCAAACATTACGGGGCTTAGCTACTCGACTCGAGCTGACTGGAACCGCAGGAAACCACGCAGATCGTGGCCGCCACCGGACTGGTCGTTCGGCCGAGAATATCGCGGATATGACGGCCGATGTCGCTGACAACGAAGAAACATCAACCAGGCGACGGGCCACGTAATTGGGCATCACCAGACGAACCCTACAGCGAATTTTAGTAAAGGACTAACACATGTTCCCGTACAAAGTGCAACAGTGCATTAGTTAATGCCAGCTGACCGTCAGTCACGTGTGAATTCCTGTCAAGTCATTAATCTTAATCTCAACAACGTAGAGGACTGTGGCGTTTCTAACAGATACACATACAATACACAAGCAAATGGTGAAGAACACCGAAGGAAAATCGAAGAAGAAAAAGCATCAGAGCCGTATACCATAGCGATAACATAACAATTCCACATCAGTTGAGTGTACTTGAGTTTAAAAATCGAATTCGTACACCCGGCAGTGGCCTTTTTTTTTGTTTTTTTTTATTAGACTTCTCTCGGGAGAGGCGAACCTATAGCGCCCAATGGGCGCCCCGAGATGCCATCAAATAACTGTTGCAGTGTTGAGCATTGGTTCCGTTTTTAGTGATTCTAACCGTCACAGCGTCAGTTCGAATCACACGTCCTCCACGATCGTCGCAAACGCTATAGGACGATTTTGCGTCGAAAATCGTCATTAGCGGCGAGGCGCATTTCCACTTTAGCGGTTACGTCAATAAGCCTGATCTTCATTTCTGGGGCACTGAAAATCCGCGTGTGATGCACGAAGAGCAATTCCATCCGCTTCTGTGGTGCGGCGTTCACGCGGGAGGGGTGATTGGATTGGTATATTTTTGAGGACGCCATCGGTCACTGTTACTGGCGAATGCTGCAGGGCCATGATAAATGAATTGGGTGAGCGGGGTTTGGTGAATATGTAGTTTCAAGAAGACGGTGCAATAGCACACACAGCACGAGTCACATTGGATATTGTGAAGGAAGCGTTTCCTGGCCAACAAGATCCCCCGATTTAACCATCCCAGACTTCTTTCTTTCGCCCGATTGGTAGAAACCTTGACGTGGTGCGGGGGCTTAGACTACAATGAATCACTCAGGCTATGCTGACGGAAGCATACACTTCCAGTTGGGCCACCAATGTTAGACAGGCTACCGAGGAGTAACACACAAAGATCTACCACCCCTAATCCAGGGTGTTAGGCGTCACCATGCCCATTGGATGGTTTGCAGCCAGGGGTATACCGGCTGTATTATAGCGGCGCCTCTCTGACACCGGGTCGAATCAGAGCAGTAAGCAGACCTTACCATATCAAAGAGGGGCTCTGATGTGACGGACTCTTTGAAACCCCAAAGTCTCGTGGGAACAAAAATGAACAATCAATATACAAAAAACAATCTCACGAAAAACCCGGTAGGCGTAGGTGTGATGACCCGATCCATACGGGAACAAATCATCAAGAAAACACCGACTCGGCTAAAAGAAAACAACAAGTCTCCCGGAGTCGTCTGCATACCGACAGTGCTTGCTTGGAGGAGAAGCAACCGCTCGAAATATCCACGAACTGATTAAACCAATATTAGAAAGTCAATCCGGAAGAATGGAAAACCTCAATAGTCGTCCCCATTTTCAAAAAAGGCGACAGTCCTGAGCGCAAAAATTACAGAGGAATATCAGTACTCCCAACTACATACAAAATACTAACAAATGTCATACTGGCGAGAATCACAACGTACGCAGAAGAAATACTGGGAAACTACCAGTGCGGATTCCGTAGGAATCTGTCAATAAGCGGCCAAATGTTTAAAATAAGGCAACTGCTGGAAAAGAAATGGGAATATGGAGAAGCGGTTCACCAACTGTTCGTTGACTTCAAAAAAGCCTACGACTCAGTCGCAAGGCAAAGACTCTACCATATTGTACTTGAGCTGGGAATCCCGAAAAAATATACCGCCCTCATTCAAATCTGCATGAACGAAAACAAAGGGCGAGTTACAATAAAAACCACTTCTCAGAACCATTTGAAATCCGGGACGGGCAAGATATTTGAAAATGTCAAAGAATTTAAATACCTGGGAATAATACTGACGGCCAGTAACGTAATGTCGAAGGAAATTAACAAAAGACTGCTGAAATCCAAACTGCTATTACGGAATATAAAGCTCCGTGTCTATAGAACCATAGTCATGCCGATTGTTCTATACGGATGCGAAACATGGGCTCTCACAAAACGGCAAGAAAACAAATTCCGCGTATTCCAGAATAAAGTCCTAAGGGGTATCTTTGGCGGCAAATATGACGAGGAGAGAGAACAATGCACGAAACTCCACAACCACGAATTGGAAGAGCTATACCGCAAACCTACAATAGTGAGAGTAATCAAGTCGCGAAGATTAAGATGGGCCGGACACGTAGCGCGAATGGGCAACCATAGGACCGTGCATAGAATTCTTGACGGTACGCCAACGGGAAAGAGACCGACAGGGCGGCCGCGACGGAGATGGGAAGACAATGTTAGGTTGGACCTCGAGGAGATCGGATCGGATTGTCGAACGTGGAAGGAGAGCGCACGGGACAGCCCTTTAGGAGAATATTCGACAGGAATGCGAACAGTTATCACCGGAAATCTTGCGAAAAGGCATGGAAAATGCGATAAAACGGGTACAAATGTGTATCAACACTGGCGGCAGCCACTTGACGGATATCATCCTTTCCACTTAACAGAAAAAGTTGTAACGATCCAAATAAAGATTCCCATCACTCAAAATCTATTTTTTTTATCTAGTAAAAAAGTAATTCAAAAACAAAATTGGATGATTAGTTTTGCGCCACCTTGTATTTGGCTTTAATTTTTTGCACCGGAATTTGTTGTTTGCAAGTGTCGTGCTTCTCCAGAATATCAACAATGGGATTCGTCTTTGACAATGGGGGCTGATTGGCATTGACATTGAATTCTACTCAGTTAGATCCTTCCCGTTGATGTACATTGTTGAGGTCGGAATTGATTGAGCTAGCACATACTGTAATGACCAAGGAAGGCGATGGTCAGGTATGATTGAATGAGTATTAGGAACTCAACGTGTTACTGTGGGGAGGAAGTATTGTGCCAATACATGTGCACTCCGTTCACTTCCTCCTCCATCATCACAAAGATGTAGTGCCGCCAACCGAATCGTCACTAAATGTTTGCACCGAAGAAAACACCAACTTCGCCACAAGTTTTTATTGTTTTCAAATAATGTCACTTTTCACACTTACAAATTCTTTTCCTTTCACTATTACAAACGAATTGCGGACAGACTCGACAAACAATTGGTAACCGACAAGTTCGAAATACCTCTCACGACTCCGGGTATTATCGCGTCTCCGCAGCCGGCGGGAGCGGCAACGACCATGGCGGCCGGCGGATGGAAATGTAATCAACGATATTTAATCGTTTGGGGTGAGTTTTTGGTGGTGTGGTGAAAAGGAAATGAAATTTCCTTTGACCAGTGACCAATGGAAGGCAATCTCTGGGACGCGGTGGCTATGTGTGTGTTTGTACACATCACCGTGTTTATCGATGCGTTTAGCCAAGGATAAACTAAATCTGAAACGAGAAAAAAAAGAAAAAAGGGGAGAAGCGACCTAAGGCATCGAAGAGATGTGCTAAAACCAAATGTGGGACGAGGGCATCATAAAAGTCTTAGATGAGTGGTGCCATTGTGTAAATATACGAATAGCCATTCGAAAGAGGTGCTAATGTATTACAATACTTTATACAACGAGAATTGTATATCGTATCTTAGGTCGATGGCCAAAACGAATCCCTTGCTTACATTTATATATGCCGGGTAATTAGCTGCGGCAAGAAAAAAAAAAAAAAGATTGTTTGTTAGTGGGAAAACAAAGGATGAGTTGAATCCTATGCATGTTTACATGTGTAGAAATATGGTTTATGGCATCTGTAAGAACAAGCTGTCCGACATAGGATTTTAACACAGACAAAGGGTGCCGACTGGCTTGGGATTCATGATGCCATATGCACTTTAAAGAATCGTTTCCATGAACCTTATCTAACACGTTGTATGCATTAAATGTCCTTGCAATAGGAAATGTTTCAGGTGTGATGGGTGGAGATTGCGGTGCAGGTATGGGAATTTGAAATTTGCCTGGGAACCAAAGGTTTTGGGATTCCTGAAAAGGTAGAAAAGAAATCTTACAGGAAATTATATGCGAAGAGATGCATGAAGGTATGTTTTCTTTTACAGGGACTTGTTAGATTATACCTTAGATAATCTTAGATGCGTAAAGCATTTAAGGTGAATAGAGTTATGGGTGTTTTTTAGGAAGACGAACCGTGGGGTTTGGCGGAACCGCCACATTTCCATCCGCAAACGAGTAAATTGGGTTGTCAATAGTAGACAAGAAATCTTTTGTGAAAACAAGAAATACAGTGGGTGAAAGTAGGGAGCCCTGAGGAAGACCAACATTAATCTGATGGGGGCCAAATTTGACACCACGCTGAACTTGCTGGATTGAGTTACCAGAATAAGTTGTTTTTTTTACACTAACGCACAAAAAGAGATTTTGGAGTACCCTTAAATGTTAGAGCACACTGCGAGCGCGCATTGATGATGAAAAAGGGATAGAAATGTCACCAAGCAACACAATCCATATCTAAATCTGTAAGGTGTCAAAACAAAAAGTCTACAGTCAAGGCAATATTTTGCATTTCGTTCTCATCTCACGTAACCAGACGGTCAGGTCAAGCTTTAACCACTGTAATGTATGAAATAATCAATGAAGCAAACAGGGAAAATCAATAAAATGTGATAATCGCATAGGGACCGCGTTGCATAATAATACTGCAAAGCATTGGATTACAATAAATCTTCAATTACGTCTGTGCAATTACTGAACCCTACTTGTTGAAAGTTGGTGCCTCATCGCAACGGTGATGACCTTGGGACGGACGCTTTTTATACCACCCGACAATTTTTTTATATCTGCGTTTTTTAGCCGTTCGTCCGTACGTATGGCAACGTAGTGTACAGTATTCAGTGAGTGCCTTACTATTACAAGGATAATAAAAATATTAACATTGATATTATAAAGATAATGAAAATGGCGGATATCAATTAATACTTCATCAATCCTCTATAATCTTAAATCGATTTTTTTTTTCTGGTAAGAACCAACATCTCGAAAAGCACCTGATTTAAAGCGCAATGAAAGCTGGCGCAAGACTAATGACCTTGCCCGGAAAAAACAAATCATTATGGAAAATTTAACAATGCCTCAGGACTTGCTTAAATAAGGCCAAGACCGGTTCCCGGTTGTAGTGCCGATGATGATGATGATGAAAGCTGGCAAAAGGCCATTGAACGAAATGGAAAAGTTAATCAAATAAAATTTCGTTTTTACATATGGAAATTGATTCATTTTTCAATATAAAACTGAAAATTATTTTTATACCTAATAACTGATTCGCGGGGACTAAAATGTCGTTTTTTTCTTTTTGTTTCACTTTCTTGAACTCCTAGTTACGCTTAAAGAACAAACCGACACCCTCAATTACGTTATTGATTAATTTGGGTCCTGAAAATGATGAAACAGAATTTACCACCCAACGAGTGTCTTCGGCTTAATGAAGCATACCACCCAAAGTGGAGCTGTTGCTTAATGAAGCCTTGAAAAATGTATAGACGAACCCTACGACCAAAAGACAATCTACGATTCAATCTGAAAAATATTCCACTTTCCTTCTGCCGTTTCGATTTTCTGTTATTCACTCTCCTCACCACGTCAGGATTTTAATAGACCCTCTTCAATAATCTCACCAGTCGGTGGAAATTAGTCAGAGTTATGCTGTGCCGGGATCGCTAATGATACATTATTGTCCGACACTAATTAATTTGTTTACGGATTAAGCGCGCATAGGACCGGTGTCATCAATTACCATCTAGAGAAGCGAATGCAAGTTCAACTTGATTCAAGTTTCGACAGAGTGTTTGCATATCAGTTAGAGATGTGAATCTCCAGCATCATTTTCTGGTCCCGTGTGACACGAATTTCACGTTCCATTGACCTGTGTTGTGATAGCTGGTCGTGGTATTGTCCCGTTTAGATTAGACACGGTAATTGAGTGGGTTAAACGCTGTGGAGGTCCACGGATTAAGTCTAGATAAGATACGAAATTCTTCTAATCTGTGGGATAAGTGAGGGGCAAAGCCTAAGAATCTAATAAAAACACCATCAGCTTAAAGACCGGTAGTCAGGTGGAATAATCAAGGGGGATCTGTGGATCTGGTATGATTCAATGCAATAGAATTTAACGGAGCAGTGGGTGAGCAAGTAGGTAAATGGATAACATTTTGGGGGCAATATAACGAAAGTGAGAGAGTCTGACAATTAAGAACAGATTCGAACACAAGGATCGTTATAAACTGTCAGTTGATAACAATTTTTTAAGACTTTGGAAGCCTTTTGCATTTTAGAGTCTTCCATATATTTGAGTTGTCCATTAGTTAGCAAACAAAAATACAGTCGAGTTTTATAAGGGTCTTATGTATTATAAAACCAGATCAACTTATTCGTCAGCGAGACATCTTTAGTGCAATCCGTGACGGGTTCCTTAAGGAAAAACAAAGGTACCAGTTGTACTTATTGATTTGTGCAATTAGTTTTGCTCAATCCAAAATGAACAAACGGATCTCCACAATTACGGAAACGCCCATAAATATATACACCTGAAGTACTGGAAATTAAATCCGTTTTTCATGAACTGCTATAAATCAAACTAAAATAGTTTGGTGAAAAAACAAATGTGTTTGCTGATTTTCAAAACATGCTACCGAAGTGAAACCAATATTCTACGTATATAACGACAAATTTGGGAGTTCGAATTCTACCGGCTGTGCCAATTATATTGTTATAACCTATCGTTGTTTACGCAAAATATTTGTTTTAAGCAGAGACCGATTATTCTGGTAGTTTGTTCCGAAAGGCAGGAGAAAATTTAGTGGCCAGCTTGAGTTGATAAGGAAGTCGTGTTATGTTCGATTGTCCATACGTAGGTTCAGTTGACGACTCTTGCTGTTGGGAGTGGTAAGGTGGGTCCTAATGACCGGTTAAATACCATCCTACAGGTTATTAAAATGTTTGGGAGAAATCCTCGACCATCTTTCGGTGCTTGGCAGACGTATGCGGCCAAAACAGAAATTCTTGAGAGAACTAAAATAAAAAATTATAAAAGAGAATCCGAAACCAAAAAATCTTTTAAATTTTCAACACACCTTGCTCCCAACCGGCCAGACAGTCTCTGCCCAAAAACGCTCCAAGCGCTCTAACTTACCTAAGAAAAAGCCCAGCCCCAGTGACCGGTTCCCTTTTAAACTCGTGCACCCTCCCTGGCAATTTGTAATTCTCCTTTTTTTCAAATACATACACATCCTTCCGAAATATGCATATATTGATGGGCACCCGTATTATTCTCTTATGTTACTTCCATTGAAAAATTGGGGTGGGTGACGAACATTTCTCCTCGATAGTATGGAGGTTAGTATATCCGCTTGTCACGCGGGAGACCGGGGTTCGATTCCCCGTCGGGGAGCCTCCGGCGCAAGACTAATGACCTTGCCCGGAAAAAACAAATCATTATGGAAAATTTAACAAGCCTCAGGACTTGCTAAATAAGGCCAAGACCGGTTCCCGGTTGTAGTGCCGATGATGATGATGACGAACATTTGGTGTCATACTTTTCCGCTAAGGAGTGAGGCTATATGAAAAAGAAAAAATATTGATTTGTTCCAAAGATGTATATACATATTTAGTAGACTCCTGTTTCATTTCCAAACGTGTCCTGCAATTATGGTGTGTGGCGTACGTTAGCCGTAACATTTTTCCATTAAGGAATGCGGATCAAATTTTTATGAAAATAGCGAAAGTCACAGGAGTTTCGCCGAACTATTGGCCTTAAATTTCGAGGATTTGGCAATAATTCTTTTGAAAAATGCACAGCGTCGAGAGAGAGGTTAAATGGGTAAGGGTTAGAGAAGTGTTTTTGTCCGTAATTACCCATCTCCACCACTTCTGCCGCTCGCAATGTGCTCTGACATTTAAGTATACTTCAAAAGCTCATTTTTTGCACAGTGTGAAGAAAAAACCACGCCGAGGAATTGATAGTTATTCTTCTAAATGATTTGGGTACAATTCCCTGGATAAGCAAAATAAAAAGGCGCATCATTTTGAGGAAATGACAGGCAAAGTAATCAAACGATTAATTTCTATATTCCTGCGACGGATCACGGTGAGACTATAGCACTATATCTTCAAGTCAACTGCTTAACTGCTCTATCTAATATATGTGATATCGGCTGCAAAATGATAGCCGAAACACAATCCTCGTGCATATGCTTCGGCGGGCTGATGCGTTCATGCTTTAGTGCTAACCTTTTCATAGCATGAGTTCGAATCACGTGCTTTACTACCTCGCAAACGCTATAAGTCCACTAAGGTGGAAGTCAGCTTGGTCAGTAAAGATGGTTTTACCCGAAAAGTGATCATTGTGGACATCTCATACATCACTTGAACGTGGTCACGTACTGCAAACTGTTGACGTGCTTCTGTTCTCGTGCAAAATGGCCCTTGTGCACATGCGGATTCAAATCCTTCTTCAATATCGTGAGCAACTTGGTCGATGTGGGGTTTGGTTTCTGGGCACGATGACAAATTGACATATCTGAATACTCGGCCACACCATCCTGCCCAATAGCGATATTCTTGATGGTATGATCTGGACGAAGGTGACTAGGTCCGCCACTGATCCAATATTTTTGAAGCCTTGAACGATCCTCCAAATTGTGAACCTGGTAAGACGATGGTGGCGCAAAAAAATCACGTAATGCACGAAAAGTCTATTTTTTGTGAACGCCTAATTTCGTAAAACGTATATGCGAGGGCAGGTCAATAAGTCTTTAGAAAATTAGGACAATCTTCTTTTATTTCGTCGTACTATGGCATCGTTTCAGTCTACAATATGCCAATTCTTCAACTTCAAAAATGTTCAAAGCACTGAACAACATCTGCCGTTTCGAAGTCGTTCCAATTCACATTATATACCTCTAATGTGAACACGCTTTAGATAGCTATTATTTTTATATGGTGGAATGAAACCTAGCGATTTTCAGCGTCACTAGAATACGATTTAAATGCGTTTTTGACATTCATTGGTGCCTACGTGATTACTATGTTAATGTTCTTGTATGAGGCGCCGATGACTTTTTCGATTCTCTTTTGATACTCTGGCCTTCGCTATGGTTGCAGGTTCCTAATACGAGGAAATCGTTACTGTTATACGAGGAAATGGTTACCGCTAGTCTAATCCCCATGGCGATGCAAACAAAACTGACTATTAGTCACATGCTGTCCAGGGTTCCCACTCCACCATCCTCTGGCAAGCCAGATCGGATTGCGTGAAGATGCAGACTCTACCCATAAAACGGAATCTCGAATGTAAGCCGTACCCTGAGCAACAAAGATATATCGAATCAGTTGCCGAATCGACCTGGGTCTAAGTTAGGGTAAGGATATCAGGTTTCGCTGTTTGCAAATATTGGTGGACGACGTTTACATTCGTATTGATGAAACCGATGCCCCTGATGTTACAAAATGCCGTTAGCAGTTGAACGGGGACAGAGGCTCGAGAACGAGCCCGATTATGCGATGGCGGATTTATTAAATCTCGGTTATTTATGAAAATAGTTGCATGATGTTTCCCCTGGCATAGTCCCCTCGGAGATCCGAATGGGAAACTAGTTTACCCCCGGAATTCTTTATCTCAGAAGGTACCGTTATGACTTAACGCTGTGTCAGTCCGGACCATCAGCCATACATCCGAAACATAATCGAATATTTCTCCCGATGATATCGCGGAATGTAGAAATATATAACATTTTTGTTGTATATTTCTATACAACATTTATTACATACATATGTACATATATATATATATAATAAAATTGTCCCTGCTCGGGCACCAACATTTTATAGAATACATGTTTAATATAACGCATACTGTCTTCCGGCTTGGTTAAGCTCGTGGGTAGGTGCTTCATGTTACGGTCCTTGATCAGTCACCACAATTAAAAGTCGATGACCCTTCTTCTGATCAGATTGTTCATTTTCTTCAGCTTTACTACGTATAATTTACTGCTTCAATCTTCTGCACACACTTAGGCTGTCTGCTTCTAATTAGTTCATTCCTACAAAAGAACTTCCTATTTATACCCAAAATCTAAGTCGATATTCAGATTCCTTCCCACGATTCATTGCTCACCTTGGGACAGCCACCTGATGCTAGCCCCAGCCGAAGGACATGCCAACGACGATGGTAAATGCAACGTTGCAATTCTGTCGCCATTCATCCTGAGGTGGCAACCTTACGCCTACTCTGGCTGCAGCTCCACCCCAAGGCCATGGGCAAATTTCGATTCAAGGTGATGCGAATCCGATTTGCCCATAGCAAATACCATGCATGTGCATGGGCATGGGTAGAATTTCCTTGAGGTGATGGGGTGTCAGGTGATCATCAAGGTGATGAGAATTTTTGTTTATCCATAGCAAATAGCATTCAATATTAGAGCATGGGTATGGATGGAACGTGGGAATTGCAGAATTGCGTGTTTAGTTATGTGAACGGAAAATTTATGATAGGAATTTGCGTTTAGCAACAGGTAGGCGTGTGATAAAGTTTCACAGCTACACTGAAAGGATTATATTTGATGCTACACCGAAAGAATTCTTTTGGTTTAAAGTTATTAAAACTTTAATGTACGGCCGTTAATGTTATATATGCATGCAACATAATTCATTTGTGGAATTATGATTTAGTTTTGTTTAATTTGTGACGGTTAATGTCACATATGCATGCAACCCTGAGTTCATCCGTTACTCCGTTTGTCGCGTCGCAACTGCGGCATTATCTCACATTTGCTTCATTTGAGCCTTGTATCGGAGCTTAGCATTGTATAGGAGTAATTGTCCGTGTCATATGTCTCTCCAATATCACTGGTATGGTTGTGAATCTTACGCACTCTGTAAGTAAATGTTCTGCATAACCGCAAAGTATTATAGCTCCCGGCACATCACTATAATTCAATATACTATAATTTCATCATCATCATCGACACTACAACCGGGAGCCGGTCTTGGCCATATTTAACAAGTCTGAGGCTTGTTAAATTTTCCATAATAATTTATTTTTCCGGGTAAGGTTATTAGCCTTGGATGTCGCTGCATGCATTGGTTCACTACTTGGTGGGTGACAAAGTAACTATCCAGGGGTGTCACGTGGAGACTGCATATAAACTTGGATTGAACAGGGACAAGGATCGTCCTGGCCTTCGCCGGGTTGAAAGCAATCAGAGACTTTGGCATGTATGTTTGCTCCCATCCGCCTATACTATAATTTGATTGTCATGAAATTTAACACACTGTAGTTTGAAAGTTGGTACTTCCTTAAAATGATATATGTTTTTTCATTGAATGTGTTATCTTTAGGTTAGTCTCGAGAGTTCGAAACGATGGATATGTCCAAGATTGTGGGACTTTTGGAATAGTACATAATTCCTATTTCATTTTTTGTTTTTCTTTTGAACACGAGGATGCAATAGCATCTATTATCCCTAAAGTGGACGCCATGATTCCACCACACACTAATCAATTCATTGTAATGCAGCAGTGATACTGGAATAAAGATAAAGTAATATCCCAAACAGTGTCTATTCCGGAACGAATCTGTCGCTCTGTGAATTTCAAAATCTGCTAAGTAGTCACTTCCAACCATCTTAAAGAGCCCTATCTTCTTAAACGAGATGATATCATCAGCATCCTCGTTGGTATACCATCAAAAAGGGGACACGAAAAACTAAAAGCAATCACTATTTGCATACTTAACGAATCTAGATGCAAACTACGACTTGTTTGAGATGCAAAGCTTGAATTTGAATTTAATCTATTTCACCTTACCGCTGTGCACCGAAAAAAGAACAAAAATTCCTACATGACCCGCTAAATCGATATATTTCCACCCGTCCCCCACCTAATCAAGTCCTTTTTGACCTGTTTTAATGGTCGTCAACCGTTCGCAACGAAACGAGATTTACGCTGTAAAAGGTTCATGTTATCCATTCATCCTCAGCCCCTATTTACTTGGCCTCCATGCAAAGGCTCCTCTGTGTACTCATTTTTCAAGCATGCAAAAAGAACTTCTATTCATAGCCGTCGGGACTTCACGTACTTCATTTTGTAAAATATTTCACGGTACAAGTTGTAAGCAAGAGAATCAATGAACACCATCGCAAGTCGACCAGAAACCAGGACAAGGTCATGTTTTATATTCTTCATCCGGTGATTTGTGATTGAAAATCACTCGAGTGTTGAAGGGTTTAAGCAGTGGGCCCACATTTGTTGGCTGAGCTTATTACAGATCTCCTGACATGGCATGAACGCCTCCATTCCATAGCACCGGATTTCCTTAGGGAAAATGAAAACAAAATTACGACACTAAATTGCTCACCTTTTAACTTTTTTATTTCTTTTGGTTTTGTTTTCTTCTGCAGGAACAGGACTTCACACGGGATTCAGTCGTTCTTATACTGAACGCTTTCTACACTCGCACACACAAGCCGACACAGACAATGGCGAACTCCGGATATACTTGCATACGACGGACATTTTGCTGGCTAAACATCATATTGTGGGTGAGTACATCGCCGCCATTTTCCACACACCCACTCCCACTCCCACACCCACCTAGTTAATCCAAAGCCGTGCATGGTTGTTGTTGAAACGTACAACCTGAAACACCTGGAAAGCCTATTGGGATACTGACAAGGTCTTGAAGACACCATCAGGACTACGCAAGTGCGTTTGTGTCCGGAGGGCGTCGTGATATTAGACACAGGCGGCGCGATCATATGACACGCTATTCAACTGGCACCCGTGTGTCCCATCAAGAAAACGCGAGCGTGCCGTTCTTGGAGCTAAACACATTTTCTGCACGGACAGAGTCTAGGCTAGTAAAATCTAGTTTATCCATTTCAACAGGAAAAGTTTCCCTTCTCCTTTGTGTATTACTTTATGGTTCCTGGGGGTCATTGCAGAGGTTGTGGGTATCCAAACAGTGGACTGGGTGGTCGACCAACAGAAGGGAAAGTCACTTTGCACGAATAAAATTAGGATAATAGTCAAGACGTGGAGGAAACTTGTATCTGTAGAAGTGCTTTCAACCATTACTACACCCTTGTCGTGGACTTTATACTTGTGCGCCTCTTACAGTTGCACTCCCTCTCTGCGAGGTGCCCTTTTTTCATGCCTTAGTCAGCTGTGTTGCAAAAGGATTGACATACTTTTCACCACAGAAAGCAAATCATTCGTGTACTTATTATTATTTTTTTTCAGGGTTCTTTCTTCTGTTTTTGAGTCGACTTGAAAAGCGTTGCATCCCTCAAATTGTAATGTCTTCCTAAGGAAAACAAGGAAACCCCGAAACTTTTGTTTTACACTTTTTTTCCTTGGTTTTTATTTATAGGCAAGAACTAGTTGAAGTCGAGGTAATGAGAAACTGTTTTATTGCCAGAAACATTGTTATCACTGGGGGATGAAATAGTAGCCTCATAACTTGTGTTCTGTGCACAGTAGGATTAAATATACACGGTAAAAGATTAAGGACACCGAATTGCATCATAAAATAAATGAGGAAATCCATAAAAATATATGACCGAGATCCTTCTATAGGCTTTATTGCATTTTTATCATGCGAGGGACATCAGGAAATTGAGAGCTATGGATAACACTGGCAATTACAATAAACTTTAGTAAGGTATCGAAGAAGTATCTTTACAGAGAAGTACGTGACGACGATTGGATAGTAACCTTCAAGGGGCCGTTTCCTGATCAAATTGAGTCACGCAATATGGTGCGAGTTCATACAGCTGTACTCGTTAATCTAAACTGGCGTCATTAAAATGAGTCGAATGCAGGCGTGTTTCATATGATTATAATTACTCGTACGGATTAAATTTAAGACACTTATTATACTTTGATTTATGGGGGAATCAAAATTGTGTTTTTTATTTTTGCTCTATAAATTATCGTAACACTTTTTGATTTGACTTGAGGTATGTATTAAGTAGTAAACTTATTTTAATAATAATATATATATATATATATATATATATATATATATTTTTTTTTTTTTTTTTTTTTTTTTTTTTTTTTTTTATTAGACTTCTCTCGGGAGAGGCGAACCTATAGCGCCGAGTGGGCGCCCCGAAATGCCATCAAATAACTGTTGCATTTCTTTTTGAACAGTTGCAGGTTGTAACGTTCCGGGAACACTCGCGTGGGAAGGGAGTTCCACAGCTTCCCCGCTCTGTAGCGGAACGAGTTCTGATGTAGGGATGTTCGCGCCGTCGGGAGATGAACCACAAACGGGTGCGATCCGTCGGATTGTCTTGTGGAGCGCATATAAGCCGAATTGCGCGTAACAATACCACGAATCTCCGAAGAACAGCACCCGTGATAATATCTGTAAAAGAGACAGAGGTCGGCTACGCGCCTTCGATGTGATAGCGACTGTAGTCCCGACGTCAGCGCCGAGTCCCCAATCAGGCGGATCGCTCGTCTCTGTATGCTCTCAAGTTGGTCGAGGGTATGTTTAGGAGCCGAGTTCCAAACATGAGAGCAATATTCGAGCGCGGGTCTAATTTGAGATTTATATAGGAGAAGAAGTTGGGCCGGAGTAAAATATTTCTTGGCTCTAAAAAGATAACTCAGTTTTCCTGAGGCTGACCTGGCGATGTTCGACACGTGTTTATGCCATGATACATTCCCACAGACCGTGACGCCGAGCAACTTCAAACTTTCCCCAGCCTTGAGGGCCCGGCCATTCATCATCAGCTGTGGAACCGATGATCCAGTTTTCTTTGTGAATGTTGTATACTGGGTCTTCGTTGCATTGAAGTCGACGAGATTGACCTTTCCCCACTGCAGGACTTTATCCAGATCTCGATTCAGAGATTTATGTGAAGCAAGAACAAGGTTGGAGCCAAAATAGAACCTTGGGGCACCCCCGAATTAACAGGATACAGATCCGAACACTCGCCGTCCACAACAACCCGGATCGATCGTTTCTCTAGGAAGCTCCTCGTCCAGTCGCAAAGCAGTTGGGAGAGTCCATATGAACGAAGTTTGTTCAGCAATTGCTAGTGCCAGACGCGGTCAAAAGCCTTGGAAATATCCAATGCGACCGCCCTTGACTCACCATGCCGTTCAATCGCAGATGTCCATATATCGGTTATAAGTGTCAAAAGGTCTCCTGTGGACCGCCTGCCACGGAATCCGTATTGACGATCATTCAGAAGACCGTTGTACTCCAAATACTTAACCAACTCTGTATTGATGACTTTTTCCATTACCTTAGATAAAATAGACAGTAATGCTATCGGACGGTAATTTTGTGGGAGACACTTTTTTCCCGTCTTTGGGATTGGCTGAACTCGAGCGATTTTCCAGCAGGCAGGAAAGGTCCTCCGTGCATAAGATAAGCGGAAGAGTCTGCCAAGAACCGGTGATAGTTCTGGAGCACAGTTCTTAAGGACTATTGCTGGTATTCCGTCCGGGCCGGTTGCCTTCCTACAATCCAGTTCAGAATTCGTTGAATAGTGCGCGGACGAAGTCTCGCATCCCGCATGGAAGACTGTACCGGCGAGATCACAGGTGGGTCCAAAAGGCCAGGATCGAGGTTTGAATTCGCCGAAAATAAATTTGCGAATACATTAGCTTTATCCCTTGAATTCGTGACTAACGTCCGGCTGTCTGTCACCAACGGAGGGAAAGAAGAGGATGCAAAGTTACCGCTGACAGCTTTTGCCATTGACCAGAAGGAGCGCGAGCCAGTTGGGCACCGAAGGAGCTTATTGATCACTGTCGTTGTGAGCCTTCCTCGCGGTATCAATCGCCTGGTTACACGCGTTTCCGATTCTAACAAAATTCGTTCTGTTAACATTGGTAGGATTGGAGCGCCATTGCCGCAAATCTCTATTTTTTGCCGCTGTAATCAGCTCGCATTTTTTGTCAAACCAAGGTTTATCAGACGAACTTCGTTTGATGGAATGTGGAATATACATCTCCATCCCCAGAAGAATAATCTCTGATACCGACTCCGCGCATGCGTTAACATCGGAGTTTCCGAAGCACACCTCGGACCACGGAAGGGATGCGAAGAAGTCTCGCAAATCGTCCCAGTTAGCGCCCCCATACTTCCATACATGGCGAAGCTGCTTAGGCCGGTTGCTTGCCTGGTATGCAAGTGCTTGCGCGACAGATACCAAGCAGTGATCTGAGTTTCCCAGTGGCGCAGATACCTCTACGGTATAAATACTCGGTTCGGATGTCAAAAACAGATCCAGGGTGTTCGCATAATCGCCCCGGGCATCCGGCACTCGCGTTGGCTCCCCCACGAGTTGAGTCAAGTTGTGGCTTACAGCAAACATCTCCGCCAGCCTCCCAGCCTCGTCGGTTCTGTTAGAATGTAACAACCAGCCGGAATTGTGCACATTAAAATCACCAAGGACAACAATTTCAGAAGCTGGGTGGTCGATCTGTATCCAGTCGACGGTATATGAAAGATGTTCGAAAAATGTCGCCGGTCGATCGTCATTCGGGGAGCGGTAAAGACAACAAAGAAATTTAACGGAATTCCTCAGCACGACCCTCAACCATATGATGTCCATATTATTGGGTTCCAACGCCTCCATCCTCTGGCAAGCCAGATTGGACCGAGCGAAGACGCAGACTCCGCCCTTAAAACGGAATCTCGAATGTAAGTCGTAACCTGAGCAACGAAGATATGTCGAATCAGTTGACGAATCGACCTGGGTCTCAGTTAGGGCAAGGACATCAGGTTTCGTTGTTTTTAAATATTGGTGGACGGCGTTTACATTGGTATTGGTGAAACCGATGCCCCTGATGTTACAAAATGCCGTCACCAGTCGAGCGTGGGCCGAGCCTCGAGAACGAGCCCGGTTATGCGATGACGAACCTCTCAAAGTTCCATTATTTATCATGATATCTGCATGATGTTCCCCCTGACATAGTCCCCCCCGGAGATCCGAATGGGAGACTAGTTTACCTCCGGAATTCTTTATATCAGAAGACACCATCATGACTTATCCCCGTGTCAGCCCGCGCCATCAGCCACACATCCGAAACACCGTCGAAGATTTCTCTCGGCGATATCGCGGAATGTACAGCGTGACGGGGTGGTATCTCACCTTGGGACCGACTACCATCTAACCAACCTTTTCTCGAACCGGTCCATCAGCCAAGCTCCGAAAGATGGCCAGGGATTTTTCCCAACCATTTCACGGAGCCTATAGCTTGATGGGGTGGTATTTCACCGGGCGCACAGGGCGTTGGGACCCCGGCTACCACTCGGCCTTTAGTCGCCTCTTACGACAAGCTGGCCTAGCTGTGAGTATATTCTAACGCCCCACTCACAGGGCGTAATTGTAATTGCTCTTCACGAGCCCTCACAATAATTTTTTTATTTTAATTTTATATCCGGCGATATTTAATGTTGGTTATCCAGGATTTGATCCAGCCTTATGCATATAGTTTAAAGCTGTTTTGTTGTCGCTAGTTAGCTCCCGAACGAAGGTAACATGTCAGTCTAATTCGATCATTTCTATAGATTTATCGGCATTTTTGACAAGAAGGCCTGAGGCATTTCCACGGGAACTAGTGCCTGCATTGTTTGGAGTAAACCGAATGAGTATTGCGCTCTTAATTGCAGTACTCGTATATGTCGATGATGTTATGATCGTCTTGGACAATATCGAGGAGGTCAGTAACTTCAAAAGATTCATATCTCAGAAGTTTGACATTAATAGTCGGCGTGAGAATGGTTGTATAGTGCTGACTCCAATCCTAAATGAATACTGGCATCCAAATTTACCGGAGACCATGCGTCGAATACATGGGCCGAATATATTCGACCCCAAAAGGATATCAAATCCCAATTTACCAGAAACGGTGCGTCGAGTCGTTGGCCCGAATTTGTTCAACGAATATCTAAGAGAATTCTTCTTGTTTTTTTTTTTTTTTTTGACTAAATGCATGTCCTATTTTACAAATATTGTTCTTATGTTATCTTACTGGCTCTTTGCAAGCACTCGAAATTATACATCAAATTTTTAGTTTATGCCTTTCGGTGTACAATGACTTGTCATTTTGTTTACACTGTAATCAATATATAAGAGGTCTTCCTCTTTTACAATTTTGCTAACGCAATATACGAGTACATATAGGTTGTCTATTTTTTTTTATTACAAATGTATATATATACGAGGATGAATTGAATGATGGATTCAACACTTCCATTGCTCATACTCAGTTTTGATTAGATTTCTCCAACAGTTAAGCGGCGATCACTTTCAATTAATTCTTGCACGGCACGGATGTTCTCATCTGTACCTTGGGCGTCGATCATGAGTTCCGTTTTCGATACATTCTCATCCAAATTCTCTGGCCCACGTATACACACGATTCTGAGACAGTGGATCATCACCAAACTGTGGCTTCAATCGAGCAAAATTTCCGAAGGTTTATCGCCTTCATTTGTTAAAAATTTTATAATAATTCGTTTCGCAACGACCTCATGGCTGTACTGACTACAAAATTGAACACGACCGCTAGCCAAGCCGGTTCCCCTACTCTTCATACAGCAAACAACAGCCACGCACAAGATTATCTAGCTCGCAACTTGTTGCTAACCAAAAAAGTAAAATAACCGTCTCTATTTGATTCACCCTTGTGTATATACATATGTGTGTGTTCAACACGCGTCGAACACACCTTCAACGAACAATAGAGTTTGCTGTGGGCTGAGTTGCTGGCGTCAGGAACAAGGAGCAGCTCTCGTGGCGTGCAACGATGTTCCGTTGAATGTCAACAACTATACAAAACGTCAGGAACCGTGGGGGCTCCTGGTGTGCAATAATCTTGGTGGCAGCTAACTGAAAGGAATTTGATTGTAAATAGGTTAAAAGGAAATGAGTACCTAGTTGACTTTAGAATCCTCCAGCTCTCGTGGTCCACGGACTGGAGAAGCAGCAACCAGAAATATTCTCAAGGCATATGGTCTCACAGACCAGCGTAACAAGTCCAATACAGCTCGAAAACACTCGCAATCGTATAAAATAAATCAATAACAAACTATTTCACACTTAAGACTCAAACTTGATTCACAATCTTTATTTTACTTCAAACGATTGCCTTGATATGTATTGATTAAATAAATTTGCAATTGTGGTCGCTGACAGCTAACGAAGGAAGAGAACAAGGAATTGTTTTATGTCACCTTGACAACCAGAACAACAAAACATGTGTGTTAGTTGTTGATAGTTGTTACTGGGTGCGATGGTTGCGTTCAATTGCGAATTCACTGGTTGCATCCAACGAATCCGTAACATTCTGCCCGCCTTCGCCAATCATTGGCGAATCATTTGGCCCCAGCAGATGATCGTCCGGAGCTTGGTTGGGGTTTGCCTCCTCCAGTGGAAGGATACCGATTTTGGCGATGGGTTTCGTGAGTGGGCTGGTAGCGGTCCGCTGCACTCCACCCTCACGTTGATGATGGCTGATTGGGAGAGAGCCGCCCGCCTTGAAGAGTGTTGAAGACGGAAGGGTCTTGGACGGCCCGGGGGTTCGTGATGACGGCATGGTTCACTTCGTTGTTGGATGCGGTTATCGTTGCTGGCCATGTGATCTGGGTTGGAGTTGTAAGGTCGCAACCCACGATCAGTGACCACGTGACGAGTGATTGGTCTCACTAGTTTGAGATTAGTAATGAAGCCAAGTGCTGGCTGATTTGGACTCGGCCGATCCCTGGATACTGGGGGGCGCCGCCCGCCTAGCGGGGCATTGTGCTCTCCTATCCCTATTTGGGAGTCTACATGTGTTAGCGGTCGTCCTTGATGATTGTCATTGGCCGAAGGTTGGCCACCCGGTGACTCTGTTAGGTTGCCTTTATTACTGGCAGCTGCTGATAGACCACCGATTGATGGAAGATTTCCATCCGAGTTGTGCAGCGAATGACACTTGGCTGGGTTGATCGACATCACCGATACGTTGGTGATGGTCGAATGGGTTTGAACTGAGTTGTTATTGATCGTTGAATTATGTTGGTGGACCAGTTCCTCTGGGTCGGAATTGTAAGTTCGCAACCCACGAGGAACGACCCTGTGTTGTTGTGCCCCATAACACGTGCGCAGCATCAGTTTCTGTTGGGGCTTCGCTGTTGGTCCGAGCATCGGGACATGGGCTGAGTTGGTCTGTTGGGCAGGCGGCACTCTGGTCGGCGGCCTGCTGGTGCATACTCACTGGGAGTGTATGTGTTTCCTTAACCGCTTGTTTGATGGCGACTTCTGGTAACTGCACTGAGAGCAACTCGCTAATGTCGAGTTGGTCGGCATGGTCCACAGTAGTTGGGGAGACTGGGTCAAGCGCAAACTGAGCCTCGAGCAGCCTCGGTAGTTTCCTATTGCCTTGATCGGCGCTGTTTGTCTTAACTGAGGAGACGGGGTCGAGCGCAAGCTGAGCCTCGAGCAGTCTCGTTGATTTGATATCATTGCCTTGATCGGTGGGTTTCTCTGAAGCAGGCTTATTTTCTTTTTGCGGTGCATCGGATTTCTTGGCATCCTTCTTCGCTGGTGCTGCTGCACTGGCAGCTGTTGGTGCCTTCTTGATGTTCTTGGTGGCGTTAGTTGCAGGGTTTGGAACAGTTTTCTTCTCAACCGTTCCTCCTTTGGCTGTCTTTCCTTCAGCAGCACCAGCCTTTGCCGGCTTTTCGATGTCTGTCGTCACGCCTTTGTTGTGCGTATGGGTTGTGTGTTCCGGGGACATCATTCGTGATGGTGATCTTGATGGATGCCCAGGTGGCATATGCATGCCTGGTGTTGAAGGAATTCCTGGCCACCAAGGTGGTTGTGACATCAATGGCGACAAACGCCGTTTTGGTTGACTAACGGTGTCCGTCGCAGTCTTGGATACGGTCAGACGGTTGGCGACCAGCGCGTGCCTTTCCGCAACAAACATCGTGGCCTCACCAAGGTATATTTCTTCGGCCTGGTCAATGAACCGCTCTTCAAAATACCGCTGACGGATGGCCGTCCATGAAGTGATCAGGCATATGAGATGTTCATGCAGATTCCGCATCTTTTTTCAACTGCGATGGAGGTCTCGTTCTTGCGCCTCTACGGTGGCCAACGTCGGTGGCCCTCTCTTGATAAACTTAGTGAAAGTTCCCATCATTTTTTCATATGCGGTCAATTGAGCTCTGATGAATTGCTCCGCCAATGTAGCTGGCATGTTTGCCTTCGCTGACATTGCTCTGCGCTCTGGGCTCTGAGCAAACTGTTATCACGAATTTGATAACGGTGGGTCTTCCCGTCTAGATTCTGGTGCGTCCCGCGACATTTTTATTATACTGCGAGCTGGCATTAAGGAATTGGATCCACAGACTGGATCCGGTTGCGCCCCGAACTGGTCACGGTGTGGTGGTAAGTAACTGCTGGGGGCAGCTTCTGTTTGCACCACAAATTTTTCGGCGGTAATTTGTTGGTAATTGAAAATTGTCTTACCTGAGAACCTGGGCGGTTGTAGGTAGATGCACTGGGCCAGCTCGTTGATCCGCCACTAATCTTAAGGCTGTAATTCCTTAGGCTGAACGGGGGCTGCTGCTCTGAGCAGCAATAGTTGTAGCTGTCGTTGGAGCTGGTTAATGCGCCACTAATCTGGCGGCGGTATGGATACACAATCAAAATCTTCTTATTGCCGCGATGGTCCGTTTTCTCTATAAATTTGTAGTGAATGTGACTTTTCCGCCGACCAAGGAATGTCGTCGGGGAGGCGTTGTGTTCTGAAACTCTCGTCCGGAAGGATCATAAACCATTAATGAATCGATGTCATCATTTAAACGATTTCGTTGCACTTTCACGGATAGACACCAATCTCCCAATCGGCTTTGCAGCAGCCAATGAATTAGTACTCGAGAACGTTATTTAAAAGGAATGTTGACAGAAAGTTATTTAAAACAATGTTGACGTTGGTGAGATGATATTTAATGTTATGTGCAATATTCCTTGCGATTGGTTGAAGGCTGGGCAAAATGTGCTTCTTTTCGTATGCTGCGAGCTGGCAGCAGTGAATTAGATCTACAGACTGGATCCGGCTCGAAGGACCAACATTTGTTGGCAATTGAGCAGCCAACACCTAGTTGGATTTCTGCCGACCGAGGAATGTCGTCGGAGAAGATTTCTTACAGCGTTCAAGGTGGTGTCTCCTGTCGTGCAGCGATATGTCCGTACCTATAATCAATGGATTGAAATACCTTTTATGTGAAAGGATTACCTCTTTGCCCAAAAATAACTCTGCAGCTTCCAATAACAACTCGCGATATATTTAATTGTCGTTACCAATTTGCTTTATTCATTCTGATTACTTTTATTTTTATTGATTATAAGGATTGGACCAGAAGTTGCTATCTGTGTCGCCTGACTTGCAAAAGAATAGGGTTTGTTTATTTTTCTTGACAACCGAAATTGAATATGTCAGCCAGTTGCTGACATTTATTATTTGGTTTCTATGGTTGCGTTCACTTGCGAATTCGCTGGTTGCATCCATATATACATATATATATATATATATATATATATATATATATATATATATATATATATATATATATATATATACACATATATATATATATATATATATATATATATATATATATATAAATAAAGAATTTATTTATTTTATTATTTTTTTAATGTGCTAGGTGCTATATAGAAACGCGTTTTCTTTGAGATAAATCTTCCGAGAACACAGCTTATATGTCTTATTACTCAATTGGCAAGAAATACTAGAATGTCAACCAAAATAACGGTGCACGCCGATTCCTTTTACACCACTTGCCCTTCGGAATTTCTATCCCAACTCTCTCTACACGCGACTGACTATATCCGCTTCGACTGACTATTTTCTATATAACTCCGCCTTGACGTGTTGGCATGCCCGAGGAAAGCTTTCTCCTTTCTTTTGGTTGCATCTCACCCAAAGCACCCATCAAACATACAGCCATCATTTTCGCTTAAGCTATGTCGAGTATCTAGGCGGGTGGGAGCGAACATGCGGGGTAAAGTCTCAGGACGATCCTTGACCCTGTCCAATCCAAGTTGACATGCATGCTCCACGTGACACCCCCGGATAGCTACTTTGGCACCCGCCAAGTAGTGAATCAATGTATGCAGCGGCATCCTGAGAAAGGTTAGCGCAAGGCTAATACCCTTGCCCGGAAAAACAAATTACTATAGACAATTTAACAAGTCTCGGATAAGGACCGGATACCGGTGGAGAGATTTGCTAAATAAGGCCAAGACCGGATTCCGGTTGTAGAGCCGGTTATGATGATGATGCCGAGTATCTGATTAATTTTTACATCTTGGCGATCTTCGATTTAGAACAAATTTTCCGTTGTATGATTTGCAACCCATGATATAAGAGTAATCGTTATCTGTGGGAACAGTGACGGTTTATTTATTGAAGCTTCCATTAGAGTGATTTGCATGCTGTTATGCGCCGTAATATAGGAACGGCGTTATCTTATCCTCAGCGCTTTTTTAATGCTACCTGTATTAGCGAGATTTCCATGAAGGAATACACAATC
The DNA here is from genome assembly GCA_963931805.1 of Microdon myrmicae. Classification (NCBI taxonomy): domain Eukaryota; kingdom Metazoa; phylum Arthropoda; class Insecta; order Diptera; family Syrphidae; genus Microdon; species Microdon myrmicae. Next base: position 114,035,297 of record OZ007502.1, read on the forward strand.
GTCGCTGCCTCAAAGAGGATCGTAAAATGCAGTTATGTTTGAATGCACTTATGCTTGAATGCACTTATGTATGAATGCACTTATGTTTGAATGCACTTGTAACGATTTCAACGAACATGACCCACAGGAATATAAAACATCGCTGTGAAGAACGGCATCAAAGGATTAATCCATCAGAACCGTTTATCGTAGCAACAAGCAAATATGATATTTCCTCTACGTGGCAGATATGAGCCTAAATTTTGCCGGGATTCTAACCGTCATATCATTGATTCGAATCACGTTCCTCACTATTGTTACAAAACGCTATACACTCTTATGAAAGCAGTCCTGGAATTAATCGGCCTGACGCATAGATGGCGGTAGTTATTAAAATATAATGATTGTGGTAGATAGTATCAACCTTAAGAAGATTCGGTTTGAAGTTGTTTATTACTTGTTTGACAGCCATCAATAGTGAATGTTCTCAGTGAATTTGTAAACATGGAAGAAATTCTCGCATGTTCACACATTTGCAGTTTACAAATTCAAATCACACAATACCTTTTCAAGATCTACTTTATTTGGTGAGTAACATAATGGTCATATTCGACGACATATATAAACACAGATAAATGATAACTCCAATGGAATACAAGGGACATCGACTATTGGGATTGTTGCCTCTGACCTAATCCGCAGAGGCGATTGTCTGCTGTTCTTTCAACAGGCAATATAAATGATAATTTTCCTGAACAATCTCGTAACAAGGGGAAATATTGTGATATCTCCTCCAATTGCAAATTCCTACGCCGCATAATTGCAACGGATGTGCTTCCATCGCCAATGTGCTGGCGTCGTCCATCGTTCGCTCGTTAATTTGTTTGAGCACGATCACCGTCGCAAAGGTACATGTTAATCATGTAGCTCTCCATTTTACATTTGACTCCATATCTTCATATTTCCTTTTTTGGCTCAACCTGTCATCCACAATTTTATGAACGTTTTGCAGCTCTAAATCAGAATCCCATTCCTGCATAAACTTTCGTAATGCCTCCATTCCGTCGTAACCTAATATTGGTGTTGGTAATACCTAACCGTAAAGTTGACGAAAATCAACAACAACAGAAGAACAAAGTGCAAGTTTCCTGAGCCGATTATGTACTGACATCGACTATGCAAGGAAAGACGTTACAACTTAATCCTTTTTGACCAGTTCCTTTTTGGTTAGGCCTCTTTTCTACGGGCATCCTATCATTGATTGTTTATTTTTACCCTTCCTTGTAGTTATTTCAAAATTATATACGCTCGCTCCGGGAGATTCGTCCTCCACCTCTTACATAACTTTTTATTAGTCTCAATCTTCTGCCGAAGATCTTAAGATATTTTTATTACGAATTCAAACATTTTATACGGTGGCAATTGCAGGTGCTGTCGATACGTAGACTCGAACAATACAATTCGGTTCGATATCTAAATTGCTGACAGACACAGTATCTATATCTATAAGAGTATTAATTGACTTAACAGATGTCCACCGCTACATCTTAGAAACATTTTCTAGGTAATCTGATTCTGGTTCTAAAATTGATGGACTCTTCAATGAATGGTCCGATATTAATTCCCCGCCTTCATAAAACCTTAGACCGAAATAACGTTTTGCGGCGAGGAGGATATGTGCGCACAAACCAAATTAAAGCGTGAGTTCCCGACGTTACCTTTTGACATCTTGATGATCGTGTCTGGAGAATTATTTATGGATTTCTATTTGGACGAAATACTTTGAGGTATTAAGTGTAATCGAAACGGCTTTGGTCCACTTTAGGGCTGGTCAATGGGCACTAAATATGCTTCGATAACAGGTTTCAATATCTAAGTGTGAATAAAAACGAAGGCGCTGAAGGAAAGTATCTTGTTCTTACAATGTCATCAGAAACTCCGAGGTAATATCATTTGAATATTGAATACAACTTTTTATGGCGATATATCGCAGTAATAGGTTTGGGTTGTTTGCTAGTTGATTCCGTAGTTCTGGTCAGATGAAGATTCTCGAGCATGCGAGATTTCAATCGAATGAGTGTTAATACTCTCGTAAGCGACATTGATAGGGAGGTGTTATTCATCTTTAGAGGCCCTATTGCTTATTTTGGTTATTCAGCGTCTTGGAGCGGGTGTCATCGAACTAAACAAGTTGGTGAGAGGTGCACCCTTATTCCTAGGTTTAAGGGAACAATAAATAATTTATCATGTTTTCCCTCAAAATGGTAATCAGTTGGAATACCTTGAAAAGAGTCTTATTAAGTTGTGGTTCTACTGAGTTTTTGTAATATACTTTGAAAGTAGTTGTTGTTTTATCTCATATCAATACTAAATATTTGAAGCTTGGGCTTATCCTCTAGACACATTTACGTATATATTTGCTTCCCTTACTTCGTTTTTCACACTTACTTTCCATTCGCACAGTGTTTTAGCATATATGGATCCCTCGAAATCTTTCGTGTAAAAAAGAACATACACACACACCCGGTGACCCGATCTTGGTCTCTAAGAGTAATATACTCAACTACTTTCTTTTTCTTACCTTTACCTATGCACCTTGCACCATCTTTCGGTCTAATATAATAAATCTGTGAATGACATTTGTTATCTAAGATTTTATTACTATTTACTTCAGAAAATCAAAAACAAACTTGTTGCGTTTACAATTTTAGGTCATCTGGATACGTAAGCGTTGGAAAACCGTTTTACAATTTTAATATATTGCCGGTTAATCTGAATTTATGGAGATCACTGTGTCATTTATCAGTTTAATAGAAGCTTTGACTTAAAATTAGCATGAACAACAAGCTCTAATCAAAAGGGGATCTAGTTTGGGAAAGCAAACCCGAGTGTTATATGCTGTTGATTGGTTTGTTGCACAAACAAGAAGTGTTGTAATTAAAGCTGAGGAAAATACCAGATTGATGATTTAAAATACTGGTTGGACTTTTCCTTTATTGGAATGTGTAGTGACCTAAAAAATGAAGGCGTTTGATAAGAGCTAGTCGTGGCAAGTACTCTTAATTGCAAAAAAAAAAATCCACCGCTAATGTAAGGCGAGGAATAAACCGGAGTTTTTATAAAATCGAGATTGTGGATCGGCGTTTTATTAGTTCTTGTTCAGCTGAACCCCTACTTATTCAGCTTTAAAACAAGCTATACATATCTAGTTTGAGACAACATTAATTAGTTTGAGACGAATTGTGTAAGAAATCAGGGGCAGGGAATTCTCCCAACACAGTTGTGGGCGTTCTCTACATTACGCTGAGAATCAACCCACAATTTCGACACATTTTCGCCCGCTAACCGCTCATCACCTCAAACTCAATCCCTTCCGTCGGCTTATTTCTCCTGAAAAGGATATATCCCAAAAAGGACGCATAGCCTGGATTCATTATTCTATGCAGATAATGCATAATTGAACTCAAACCCTTTCTTGCCATACGGCAACTTTATTTCATGAACAACATGAGATTTCCACCGGAAATCACAATTTCATGTTTGGTCAGCAACAGTAAAGTCCGGGCAAACAATGCTGTTGCATCATCGCCAAACCGCTGGGATAATTTCAAATTCTTCGAGTTTGGTTCTCACGCCGATATTATCCCAAGCTAACGCGCGTCCTTCGATCTCTCCCGGACACGCTGTTCGCTGGGGATCAATAAACTCTTTAGTCAGGTGAATAGCACAAAAAATACTTTTCATCCCATTCCATTTCCCCTTTTCAGAGTGCATTGCACTCTGAGATCAATCCAATAACCAAACTGGGTTATTCGGTCACCATTTATTTTGCGTTCGTTGCATGCAAAAAGCAAAATCATCCCCGGGATCGTCACGCTCTCCTTTTCGCTTCTTCCAATTTCTGTAAGTCTATTGACTAGTGAATTAACCCACAAGAGTTTATTCACCTCGATGGGCGGGGGAAATGAGAGAGCGCAGATGAGAGTGCGATCTCGATTGGTTGATCGTTATATATAACCGCAGAGTGATTTGTCATCCCTCATTGGGAACAGTCGTTTTTCAATCAACGCCGCGTGTGCACGCGAGTGCACACAACCCGTGTCGAGTTTACCCTATAGTTTATAAATATCAATTGGCTTAGTGTTAGTGGGGTGACTTTAAAGAATTGATTAATTTTATTGACTTCTATGTATAATACAACTACATATAATACAACCGCATAATCATTGGTGCTACACACCACCTCCCCCGGAGAATCAAGTGATTAAGAACGCTAAAAATTAGTCAAACGGTAAATCTTTAAAAAGTAATGTGAAATGTCGAGACACTAACCAATTACAAACTATCCATTAAGACAATGTACAAAATAAAATATCCTAACCAAAATTAAATCTAATTAAAACAACACAAACGAGTGTTTATTCTTATCTGTGCTGTGCTGAGTCCGCGCCAATTCCTGCGCCTTCTGCCATTCCATGTTTAACAATAATAAAAACAATAAAATAATATTAACAAAACAGTGTGTTTCATTTCCACTTTTCCTGCGTGCACAGTTTTCATCGGAATAATAATGATGGGGATAGGAGTGAATCCGTGCCCATGCCGGCACACCCTACTTCTCCTCCCCACACAGTCCTTGGAGGGCAAAACGTAAGCACCGACACCGAATGCTCTCGGTTCGGCGGCGATCGATCGGCGAATATGGGCGATGTGATAAGGGGACCAGATCTCACTGGCATAATCTAGTAGAGGACGAACATAGTACTGTCGAGCGATCGGGTCACGCAAGGGTTAGAAAATTCCTTAGACCAACGTTTCACAAATCGAGAGCTCATCAACCTCAAGGATTATATTGTAAATGTGTGAAAGGAAGTTGAGTTGGCTGTCACATATGATGCCAAGGTTGCGATATGAAATGAATAGTGGATTGTTGCAACGATTTACAGACAAAACAATTAAATATAAAGTTATATATAAAACGTACTCGCCGTTTACGTGCTCGTGTAGTTGCGGTGGTGGTTGATGAACTGTTTTATTTTTATTTATTATATCTGTACATCACAATGTACGTTGTGTTTTGTATTTATTTAACTTAAGTTCAGTTTAAAATTGTTTAACGTTTACTTGTTATGTATGTCTGTTAATTTTTATTACTGATTCGCCAGCTGGGAACCGCAACTCCAATCGTTGCAGATGGTTCGCCAACTGCGAACAGCAAAAGAAACCAATGTTGATTGTTTTCCAAAACAGCGAACAATATAAAAGGGAAGGAAAACAATAAGCATTAATTTTGCACTACTTTTATTTGTTACACAAAAAACGTCACCTAGCAGCAACAATTTCACTCTTCTTTTTTACATTTCTTAAGCATTTGTTTTTAACTCAAAAAACAAGCACCGTATACAAAAAAACATTGCACCGAAAACAGCAAACTTCAAACTCCTGGTTTCCAATCACCGGTTGATCATACCAAAACAACAGGTTTTTCCACCTTGGCTTATTGAACCGTTGTTGAGGTCAATACCCAGAGTCTGTCTCTTTCGAAAACGCTGAAGAGCTGATGTTGTTGTTTTCCTTGGAGTTGCAGATGACGATAATCGTTGGTGTAGTTTATCGTCATCAGGTTGTTGGATTAGCTTTAGCTATTGGTGTTTTTGTTGGCACTGATGTTGATGTTGATGAACATCGGATTTATAATCAATTTTGGTATCGCATTCATTTCCGGTTATTTGTAAATGAATGGACGTGAACTCCTTTTCTTATCTTTCTAAATGTGGAGTTCTACCAGATATAAGTGGTGATGTGGGATTTGTTGGCCAGTGGTATGCAGTCTTCATTGATATGGCAGGATAACATTCTTCGTCCATATCATTCATCTGTATGTTTTGTTGCTGTACTGCAACAATTACCTTTCTCGCCGAGACAAGGGTGGCGGGGGAAGTTACCACGTAACATCAGGTTGCTGGGGGTGTTGAGTCCCTAAACCCCCAGATGACTATCACTTCCAAAATTTACCGAAAAAACTTACAGGATTAATAATTGTTTGGGGGGATTCCAAACAGTCACCCGACACTTTAACGTTACAATTCTTAGACAGAAAGTCGTTATCCAACAGGCCCTCTGCAGACAATCCCGATAAGGAGTCTACTACCTGCAAGTTACAGAGGATTTCTTAATGTAATTTGAACTTCCCCTGGCAGCAATCTCTTAACTTGCCCTTGCCAAAAAACGTTTGGAGGGTAGTTGCTTTCTCAGCATCTACAAGGCTGATCTCAGCGCCAGTGTCCACGATTTAGCATGCAGTGTTTCTACGGCCAATATCTAAAGGGAGTTGAACAATTGGAACTTTGGTCAGGGAAAATCGAAAACAGCTTTGGCTGAATTGCGAGTTTATTTCGGTCGGGTTGGTGTTTTCCTACCCGACCTCTCCCATTTTGCCTTCTGTTGACACACTGTCGGTGGGTGGAAGCGAACATACAGGGCAAAGTCACTGATTGCTTTCAACCCGGGGAAGGCCAAGACGATCCTTGTCCCTGTTCAATTCAAGCTTACAGTACCCATGTGACACCCCTGGATAGCTACTTTGGCACCTGCCAAATAGTGAACTAATACATGCAGCGATATGCTGAGAAAGGCAAGTCTAATAACCTTGAGCGGAATTAAACAAACAGGTATTAGGTATTAGGACTTAAGGAAACAATTAAGTCCAAACCTTGGTGTGACGATGAGTGCAGGGCGAAGATCGAAGAACGTAAACAAGAAGAAGTGATCCACTAAGAAAGATATGATGAAGTTAACGCAGAAAGATACACGACAATTCGGATACAGACAATGAGACTTTTGAAACGCAAAAAACGCGAATGGGAGAAGACTAGGATCGAAAAAATCCTAGAAAATGCCGAGCAAAGAATATGAGAGGTATGTATGCCGCCATAAACTCAATTAGAAATGGCTATCGAGGGAGAGCCAAAATAATCCGAGACACAAACGGCTGTCTGGTGACAGAAACAAACAATATTGTGACAAGATGGAAGCAGTACTTTGGAAACCTCCTCAACGTGCGCACCCATCAACCACAAATAAACGCACTAGACGTACACACAGCCGAGCCTCAGATCCCAGAACCCTCCTTTAACGAAGTTGTACACCCAATAAACAGATTAAAAACCAACAAGGTTCCCGGAGTCGACTGCATACCGGCAGAGCTTGTGAAGCATGGGGGAGAGGCAACCGCTCGAAAGATCCACTAACTCATCAAAACAATATGGGATAAGGAAGTCATTCCGAAAGAATGGAAAACCTCAATAGTCGTCCTCATTGTCAAAAAACAGATCTGACTGCGAAAACTACAGTGGAATATCATTGCTCCCAACCACATACAAAATACTAACAAACGTCATACTGGCGAGGATCACACCATATGCAGAAGAAATACTGGGAGACTACTAATGCGGATTCCGTGGGAACCGGTCAACGAGCGACCAAATGTGCACAGTAAGGCAACTGTTGGAAATCAAGTGGGAATACGAAGAGACGATTCGCCAACTGTTCGTTGACTTTAAAAAAGCCTACGACTCAGTCGCAAGGCAAGGACTCTACCGTATTGTGGTTGAACTGGGAATCCCGAAAAAATATGCCGCACTCATTCAAATCTGCATGAACGAAAATAAGGTATACAGCAACATACCTTGGTTTCTGTATTCATTGAAATGACATCCGACCAGAAATGGAAACGATAACGGGAGCATGGGCCGGAAATTTCTCATAAACACATGTAGATGACGTCATTTTTATGAAATAAATGCCCAATGATCGCACCTTAATAATGTTTAAATATAGATTCGGTACACGTATCCACAATTTTGCTTTTGTTAAAAAAAAAAAAACTTTTGGAACATCTAGTATCCTCTATGGATAGAAAGTAACGAGAAACTCTCATTAATTTTGGACCATATTCCAAACCTCCTTTTGAATTATACTGTTCGGAATTAAATTAATGATTTCGAAACGGGTTTTGAAACCTATAAATCACAATTAACCACAACCAAATTATCTATGACAGAAGCTACTAAATAAGTCAAATTTTGATCTACATGTCGTTGCCGGCTTTTTGTCAAAATTACATCTAGAGAAAAGACGAAATTACGCCCCAACACAAATCAGCTATTTGATTTTGGCAATAAGTAATTCAGCCTAATGCCAATCTTGAAATAGAGCTGTCTTGAATGCTAAAATTGTGTCTCATTCCGACTCCTCCTCGATTAGGTCTTCACTCAAAAAGCAGCTTATAAATAATAAAGCCACTAATCGAAGTCTTATTACCAACGAGTGCCATTCAATCTAATGTAATTCAATTATAGAGGACAGAGGTTTGAATATCTCCTTTCATTTAACTACAAATTTCCACAGAGTAAATAATTTAAATGCCATCAGCAACTCGATGTCATATATAAAAAGGGTCGTTTTTGGAAGTTGTCATGATTGACATATTTTCTTACTTTAATGCTTCACTCGCCTGCACCACTCGTTATAACTCCTAATAGGCCACGTTTCCAGACCGATTTAAGTCAATCACTTCTTAAGCACTTTCCCATCGCGCCAACGGAATGCCAAAAATTTTAAATTTTACAATCTCCGATCAAGACTGTAAATCAGAAATTGTTGACACGTTTCACGGCAACAACGGATCCATCGACACATCGTGTATCTACAGGGCAAGAGATGTCATGATAAAAATTCCAGGCACACACTTTAAGCGTCCATCTACGCAGCTGGTCGACGGTATCGTGATTCAAGTCGTTAACGACAAGACAGCAGTGACAACGACAACACCATTTGCGCGCTATTAAACGTGTCACGTTGTATGGCTTGTTTCACGGGCTATCGAGTGCGTATCCCTCCTGGATAGCGAGGTTGCTCGCGAGTCCATTGTCCGTAGGGCGGTTGCCAGGACAGCCAACATAACAACATCACAAAGCGGAACCGGGTCCAATCAAATTAAGTACAAAAGCGGTGGACGCGATCGTCTTGTTCAACCGCTGATCGTGTAACCCCCGCGATGTTTTTGAGAACATGCCAGCGCCCTTGACACTGTTTTATTTTAATTAAATGCTATCGAATGAGTATAGACCGGCAACGACGAGGGCTGAGCTCGTAAATTGACTTTGGTCCCTGGAACGACGCACGCAGTTTTCACCACGCGATTCCCTCCTTCAAGGGCGGGTGTTATGTTACACTTCTCCGGGGTCGCCGGCATTAATTTGTTGGATTAGACAAAGATTTCGGGGTTCGCTCGCGGAAGCCATGCGATACACAAAGGAAAGAATCGTGATGAATATTTATTCCTGTTTAATTACAGGCGCGAGAGATGGTGTTCGATGCTGCCATACGACTACAGTACTAATCGAACGAACCCCTGCAGCTCCGAAGGACTCAGAGGCAACCTTTGTTTTCACTTAGCAATAACTCTAACCAGGCGCAATTTGGAGAGGACAATGATGATGGTTGAAGGGTTTCATTTCCACTGTACAATTAGTCAAGTAAATACTGGGAATTTGTTTTTAAACAGAATTAGATCCAATTATTTGTTTTAAATTGATTTTGGTAGCATTGGTTGTAATTGTCATTTGGAGCAAGGATGACGTTGACCACCTCCTACCGTCGGCAATTAGGGTATATAAAACAATTGATCAGGTTTTGGTTGAACACAATTTTCACTAGTAATGTCTGCCAAAAGCTAATTTGCACACGATTGGGGACATCTCCCTGGTGTAGTAGATGGACCGATTAAAGCATGTGCCCTATAGTGCATAAGTTCATTCGACGCTTGCAATATTGAAGCCATTGTTTAATAATTTCATAATTTTTGTGTGGAATTATTGCCAGTCTGAACCACTTTTGTAAAGCCCTTACTTTAATTTCATGTACGAACTTAAATCATCGACCATATCATATTCCATAGAACTTGCGAAGTTCAATGTTCACCGTATTTATGTATCCTGTCACGCACTTGGACTGTCTTTTTACAAAACATCGCTGCACCTCACACCTTATAAACATAGGCAATACTTTCTGATCTGCCTGATCATGTACCATAATTGTTGGCCATTCAGAGTGCGTTGGTTCGATGTGTAAAATCAAAGGTCATTGTCCTGCGTATAACTAACATGATCGCTAAAGGAGCTTCATCGGTTTTTTTATTACATCATTGGTCGTTTTGGTCAGAATTCTTCCCATATTCTGGATCTGGAAAGGCAATGCATGGATAAAGTCCTGTTACGCACAAAACCCTCCATCCCTCAATACCTACCTCTTTGGAGCTAAGCTTCATCATTAATCGCACATGCAGGAAATATCGCGATATCAATTCAATATCAAACAAATTGAACTACACGTTCAATTTGCCCATATTGAATTTAATTTGAATCCAAGACGTTAAAGAACGAACCATATGTTCAATACGCAGAATCCCCTGGATCCAAATCTGTGGAACAGATGACCAACTTTCAAGTAAAGTTGTTGAGAATCATAAATTGCGCGTCTGCAATTTTATGATCCTTCAAAGGTTGGTTTACCCAAACTGTTTCCCACAAGGAACATCCTTCGCCTAGAACAAATAACTTGTGCCATAAAACGAATCACATGTTCGTCTTAGCGCCCAACAACATAGAGGATCATAACTATGCATTAGCACGATCCTCTGTTGAATTTGCCTTTGTGTTTCCTCACGATTTCCCGCAGAAGACATCCTTGCCCATTCGCCTAGAATAAATAACTTGCGCCATAAATCGAATTGCACGTTCGTTTTAGCACCTAACAACATAGAAAATCATAAATGTGCATTAGCACGATCTTCTGTTGATTTTTCCTTTGTGTTTCCTCTTTTGATCCCAAGCCGGGAAAGATAAAGAAAGGAAATAGCGGCTGGCAAAAGGGCGAAGCAGAAGAAAGGACATATCCTTCGATCTGCGGAGTGGAAGAAAAAAAAAGGTCTTCGTTCGAGGGTTGATTCTAGACGATTCGCCGAGACGGTGAAAGAGTTGGTTTTCGAGACTTGACGGAGGCGGTCGTTGAAGATAGTGGTCCGCAGTAGAAATTATCTTCGCTCACACAAAAACAAAAATAACAAAAAGAAAGAGCATTAAATTAATCGGTGGTTTAGATTTTGATAGCAGAATGAAACCAACTTAAAACAGTGACTCACTATAAGAGAAATTCGTGTAGTTCAATAAGTGGAAGAATCAGTTTAAATTGTGGAACATTGAATTAATCTAATTATAAAACAAAGTAAATTGGGTTTACATTAATAAGTGTGAAGTCAAGAGTTATATTAGAAACGCAATATAAAATATGAGAGTTCGGTGATATAGATTTTAATACCAGACTGAAATCAATTTCAAACCGTGTTTTATTTAAAGTGTGGGTGGTGTAATAAAAGTCTATAACAGTCCTATCGTCGCCTCATTACGTCTTCATCCCTGTGCATCTTTATTTCAAGAAGATTTCTATATGTCTAACTAGCCTTGAAACGACTCCAATAGACGGACACCACACAACATACTTTGTATCTGTAAACGCAATGCATGGATAAAGTCCTATCGTCGGTTCATTACTTCTTCGTCCCTTTGCATCTTTATTTCAAGAAGGATTCTAAAGGTTTTGGTGGCCTTGAAACGTTTCCCATAGACGTACACCACACGAACATACCACTAAAAGAGAATCGACAAATGGAAATAACGAGTTGAAACATCCTTCCACAAACTTGTCATGGTATGATGCGTCTCTGCCTTGGTTCTAACCATAGCCTTTGTTCGAATCACTTTCTCCACAATTTCGCAAACCGCTATATTCTCAGTTCCAAGTTTTTCAGCATAACTCATCTAGGATTTTGGCCATGTTGTAATCACTGTAGATTGGTACAGAATTTGTCCAGTATCTATTCCCGTTGCGAGGCCTGTACTATTGTTAATCAGTGGAGTTTTCCACCGAATTCCCTGGGGTATGGTAATAAGCAATCCCTGCCTTGAGCAGAGGATTTTTTTTTACACAAACACGCGCACAAAAGAGGATTTTGAAGTACTCTTAAATGTCAGAGCACAGTGGGAGCGGATGGAGAGGAAGCGGATATGGAAAGGAGGTATCGATATATATGATCAGGTAGAGGCGTGGTTCGGCTAAAGAATGCCTCTCTATGTTTATTTGTGTGGCTGAAGTTCACTTTCGATGTTTTTTTTTTTTTTTTTTTTCATATCATTTTTTATTTCTTCCTATTATTATAATTTACTTACTCGCTAGACAAAAATGATTAAACTCTAGCTTATGTTATCTTATTTCTTAACTTACTTTGCGGACTCTCTAAGTTACATGCATACGCTTAAAGCATGAAAATTTGTCTTTCGACATTATGATTATTTTGTTTACATGAATTTTTATGGAACTTAATTAGATACAAAGAAAATGAAGAACAGAAAAAACTTTGTTTTTGTTATTTTATTTTTTACCTTATATCTAACTTAAATACTAAACTATTTTTTTTTAACCTTAACTCTATCCTAAACCTAATATCAAGACTTCGAAATGCTAAATCTATGTAAGCTTTCCGTAGTTTGTTGGGCTTTATTATTATTATTATTATTACTTCCCTTGTTTTGCCAGTTTTATAAGGAAACAGGTTTTTAATTGCCACTCAGCCACCAAACTCTCTGGTGTTGCTTATTCGTGTCTTTTCGGTCTTTCTGTGCTACTGCCCTACTGAACTGCAGTCGCTCTTCATCTGTGTGCGCAACCTCTCGATTATAACATATTCGTTTATCTATACCCGACCGACGCACGTGATAAATCAACGGTATAGCGGATTCATTTTGTATGAGGCCGTTCATGTCAAGACTAAGGAATGCTTCTGGTGGAATAAAGCTATTGCGATGTACCCCCTCATAATACATATTTTTTGGGTAATATGCACCAAAAATTAAATCGTTCGGGGAGCTCATTGATCTCGCAAGATGCCCTCGGATCAGCTTGATCATAAAGTTATCCACTCTGTTTATATTGGCCCCACTGTACAACGCTTCATTGGGATAGTATTTTTTGTGATCGGATTCAGGAGTCCGATGTAAGTTGAGACACGTCCTGAGGCATTGTCTCTCAAAAATCCGAATCTTTTCCATTAAGCTAGGTCCCACATTAAACCACACTGGACATCCATATATGATCATCGGTCTGATGAGAGCCATGTAGCATATAACTTTAACTCTGCTGTCAAGTTGACTACTATGAAACAGCCTTTTTGTCATAGCATAAGCTTTCTTTGCCCTGGCCAGCGCAGCCTCCACATGTTTGTTAAAATATAGATACTGATCCAGCCAGATGCTTAAGTATTTGACTACATTTTTGGTTTCCAGTGTTGTGAGCACATCTGCTAGTGTTACTGTTTCTGGAGGCCCAGTATGTTGCGGCGGTACCCGTGTGGTGGCTTGTGGCGTGTTTCTCCTACCAGCTGTTAGTTGAGCATACGAGAACTGGGGTGTTACATATAGTGCTGGTCGGGCTTGAACAATCGGGCGTTCTATTTTTCGTTGCTGTGAAAACTTTTTTTCCTGTAGTTCGCGGAATTTAGGATAGCCTCGATAATTAGCGGGGTGTCCCCCACTTATGGGGGTACGAGCGTTGCCTTTTATATTTCGCGATTAGAGAACAAAAACAAATATTGATCATCGAAAATCACTTCATTGTTTTTCAAAATATTCCCCATGAAGATCTATACACGTTTGCATACGTTTGAACCAATTGTCGAAGCACTTTTGCCACTCTGATTGAGGTATCTCCAACACATGCATTCTGAATGCAGCAACCGCTTCTTCAGGTGTCGAAAAACGTTGACCTCTCAGTTTGTTTTTTACGTACGGGAATAAAAAGAAGTCATTCGGTGCCAAGTCAGGACTATACGCCAGATGACCCATCAAATCGATGTTTTGGGTGCTCAAAAATGCAGTTGTCGCAGCCGATGTGTGAGAGCTCGCATTGTCGTGGTGAAGAGTGATCCGTCTTCGGCGGTTGGTTGTCCTGATTTCTTGTAAGACAACTGGCAAACAAATGGTTGTGTACCACTCAGAATTGACTGTTCTGCGTTGTTCTAGTGGTACGGTTGCGACATGTCCAGTTTTTCCGAAAAAACAGGCGACCATTTGCTTGGAAGTGCTTCGTGCGCGAACAACTTTTGTTGGATTTGGCTCATCTTGAAACACCCAGACAGTCGACTGCTGTTTACTTTCGGGCTCATACGCGTAAATCCACGATTCATCACCTGTCACGATGTCATAGACGTGTTTCGAAGCACCACGACCGTATTTTTTGAGCATTTCTTTCGACCAATTGACACGAGCCTTTTTCGGGCGATTGACAAATTGTGTGGGATCCAACGCGAACAAATTTTTTTGACAGTCAAATATTTATGCAATATTGAATGTATGCTGGTCCCACTAACGCCTAAGGTTGTCTCAATCTCACGATAGGTCACATGACGATCTTCCAATATCAGTTCGCGCACAGCATCATTGGTTTTTGGAACAACAACTGATTTTGGACGACCTTCACGAAATTCATCTTGGAGTGAACTACGACCACGATTGAATTCACCATACCATCGATAAACACTGGTCCTTGATGGAGCTTCATCGCCAAAAACTGAATTAAGTTCATCCATGCACTGTTGCTGAGTTAATCCACGCCGAAAGTTGTAAAAAATAATCGCACGAAAATGTTGACGATTTAATTCCATTTTTGGGCCGAGATGAATCTTTTAAGTTACTGTAAACAACACAAATAGCGCTCGTATGTCAAAACGTTCTGAGTGCGTATAACCTCAAAAATGTCCAACTTTACGACAGAGCTGTCCGTTGGCGGATTGCAACACTAGGGTTGCCAAATCCCGAAACATAAGAGGGAACCCTCGTATTATCAGATCGTCTGCATACGCAATAGCCTGATGAAGAGACCTTATTAGGTCGCTAGTGTAAATATCAAAAAGGATCGGAGATAACACCGCTCCCTGTTGCAGACCGTTTTTTTTTTTGGTAAGTAATGTTAGAGGTCACATTGCCACTTTTGACGACGAATTTCCTTTCATTCAACATGTCGTATAGTATATACAGTAGTGGTTTATGAATGCGTAGTCTCATTAGCTTGAAGTATAACCCTTCTAGCCAAACGGTGTCGAAGGCCCTCTCCAGGTCAATCAAACAGGCACCTGTGCACTGTTTCAGATTTTTATGTCACTGAATGTCTGAAACCAGTTTAGCTGCGGCATGTGTGGTTTCATGACCAGCTTTAAAACCAAACTGGTTATTTGGAATAATATTATTGTCCTCAACCCATTTAAGTAGAGCTTTGTTTAGAACCTTCTCGAATACTTTACTGATACTCGGTAACAAACTGATCGAACGGAGATTTTTTGGGTTTGTTTTGTCTTTCCTTTTTTTTGGTAACGGTTGGATGATGGCCGTTTTCCAACGCACTGGATAGTGTGCGTTGTTCAGAGCGTTGTTAAACAAGACTGCATATATGTCAATTGCGATTGGAGGAAGATGTTTGAGTACTATATTGGGTACTCCATCGATTCCAACTGATTTTTTGTTTCTTAATGATGCAAAGACGACATGGATGTCTTCACTAGTGATCAAAAGGCTGTTGGCACTTTCGACAGTCATCTCGACGTTTGCCGTATTTTCATTACTGAATTCGATAAAACCATGGTTGTCTGATCGCCACTGTGAAATGTCATTTCGAAGCTGACGATAATTTAGTAGAACTTTATCCTCCAAGTCATGGTTGCGGCGAATTACTTCATTTGCCTTGTGCAGTTCTTGAAAGACGGCCCCTACAACATTCACTTTTTCCAAGGGATCTTCAAACACAAAAACTTCGTCATTTAGGATGGCGTTGTTTGTGTCTATGCCTACATTTGTCAGCATTCGTTGGTTTTCGTCAGTTCGTGGTATTTGGAGACACTGAATCTCGTTTTCATTACTCCGTCTAAATATTTTATTAATTTGCGGAAACATACTAGGGTTGTTGCATTTTACCACCCGAACTTTGTTGTTCCAATACAAATTTGCTGATAGCCTATAGTTGGCTTTTATCAGCTGTTGGAGATTTTTTAATATGGACTTCAGTGATATTATCTCCTGGTCGTGCCTATCAATAAATCGTCTGTACCGTAGTTTTAGTTGAGACAGAAGTCTACTTTTTTTTTTGTGGAGTGCGTTGATTGTGGCGTTTCGGTACATGTTCATGTTGTCCGTAGGTGTGGTTTTTGGTATTATTTTGTCCATAGTTTGTTTTATGGTTTCGTCCACTTTTTATATGTATTTGTCGATGTCATCGTTGGGTATGTTTCTGTTGGTAGGAGGGTTAATATCTTTTAAGCGAATTTCTTTTGGTAAGGTTCTCGTGAAACGCGTCCATCACATACCCCCATAGTTATAGGGTTGCGGTATCATACATTCACCAAGTTCCACAACTTCGCTTGGTGTTTTTATCGCAATTGATAATGCACAATGGTCGCTGTCGTACTCAATTGTGCGTAGGCAGTTTATATTTTGTCTGTTAGTATGTGTATGTTTGAGTCGTGTGTCAATAAGCATAATATCGAGGAACGATCCCCCTCTGGGGAAAGAAGGATTTTCTGTAGCTAGCAGGTCAGCCTTATATTCAATGTGATGTTGATCTAGCCAACCAGCTAGTTGATTTCCTCTCGTGTTGGATATGGTATTTCCCCAATTTGGGTGTTTAGCATTCAAATCGCCACCTACGATGTAATAGTTCCCTTCCGAGTAAAGTTGTAAGCATGGGAAACGAGTCTCTAGCTCCACTATAAATAGATTTTGTTGATGTGCTTCTGGTGCGTAGGCAGATATCACATACATCCCCCTTCCTTGTCAAAGGGGTATGCAGATGATGCACGCTTCAAGCACCCGAAATCTGCGCATCTCACCATTATATATTACCTTATGTTGAAGTTATTTTTTAACAAAGATTGCCACCCCTCCTCCTTGTGTGGAGTTGGGTCGGTCTCTTCGTATAATGTCGTAGTTTGTGTGACATAGTTTATGCCTCTGATTCAGCTTAGTTTCGCTAGCCAGAAGCACGTCAGGACTTTCGTCTTGCAACAGTTTAAAGAGAGCGGCTCTTCTCTCGATTCTGATAAGTGAATTTACATTCACGACTAGAGCCTTAATTGTGCTTTCTGTTGGGGGGTTTATATTGACGACTGGCTAGACAACTGCGATTAGACCCAGTCTAGTCTAGTGTCCTGGTCCTTTATTTGTTTTTGCATTTGTGTCATCTGCGTCTGAATAGCGAGCAAGGTTGTGGGCACATCTGCTAGTGTTACTGTTTCTGGAGGCCCAGTATGTTGTGGCGGTACCCGTGTGGTTGGTTGTGGCGTGTTGCTCCTACCAGCTGTTACTTGAGCATACGAGAACTGGGGTGTTACATTTAGTGCTGGTCGGGCTTGAACTATCGGGCGTTTTATTTTTCGTTGCTGTGAAAACTTTTTTTCCTGTAGTTCGCGGAATTTAGGATAGCCATAGTCCACCCAGGATAACTGGAACTTTAAATAACACTCTGGTGTTTGTTTGTTTGATAATCATCATCATCATCAGCACTACAACCGGGATCCGGTCTTGGCCTTATTTAGCAAGTGTCGAGACTTGTTAAATTTTCCATAATAATTTATTTTTACGGGCAAGATTATTAGCCTTGCGCCGATTTGTTTGATAATAATTTCCTTTTTATTTGATTTTGTCGAACACTCTCATATTGTGTTTTTAAATTTGTTTGCCGTCTTTCCCGCAGGAGTACTTCGGAGTACGACTTCAAAGTAGCGTTTTGCAAATGTGAATACGTTTGTTTAATTTCAAGGACTTCACAAAAATTGCAACTAATTAAAACAGTTAGTAATAATGCAATTACACCGTATACATTTGCCATTTTTTTATCGGTATAATTACTATTTAGGTCTCTAAACTTTACACTTCTTCTGTGAATCTCTGCGGACAAGCGTGTGCATAAGCATGCACACGCGGCGGCGGTTAGCGACACAACCTCTCTCCGGTAATCACGTTAATCGACTGTTTGAAAAGGGAAGAAATTGGATACGACCAAAAAAAGAACATACTTCTGCTCTCTCACTGCCACGTTCTTCGATGTGTGGTAGGTTACGTCGGTAAACTGATGATCGAAGAGAGCGGGACAATGAGAGAACAGAAACACGCTGTACGATTATCTTGGGGTGGATTTGGGTGTATGTGCATGAATCAATGTAGTTCTGAGCGGAACCCATTGACCTGATTCGGTAGTATGGTGAGTTCAGTGTACATTGATCCATACGAAGACAGAACTGAGAAAGAGAGGAGAATTAAGCTGATGATATTCACCTGCAAAAAGAGAGCATTGATCCCCAGCGAATGAAGTGTCTGGAGAAAAGCCGAAGTAACGCTAGGGAAATATTATCACGTGATTCAATCGAATGTTTTGAGAAATTTGTAGCGTCCTACGAACGCACAATTCCGCCCAGGTAAGGTTCCAAACCCTCAAGGAACTGACTTACCTTATCCAGTACACTTGCCCACAGACACGTGTCCCCAAAGCTCATTAATCAGGCCTGTAACAAGGGCATAGGAAGCTGAAACAATGTCGAAACCGACATCAAAAAACAAGGAACTTAACGTTCAAAAACTTTCAGCATCGAGTCAACGCATCCATTCATAGTATGCAAAACAATTCCAGATTACAGGCCATAAATCTTCCATCCAAAGCATCTGCACGATGTACCAGGAATTGCATTTTCGATAAATAAATAACAACGGATGCATACGCCGGCAGCTAAACGCAAGAAAGCATATCGCCTATCCGCGGCCAAGATTGTAAACAACCGAAATTATCGCAACAAGATAATTCGGAAGATTTACAAATCCAACGACAACAAAGGAAATACTCCGGTCCCACGATTCCTTTGTAAAAAGTTCACACCCATTAGAAGGATCTAATGGATTTCGGTTGTGTTTACAAAAGGCAAACAACCACGGGCTGTACGCCCGAAAAATCATCTCGGCCTTCGCGCCAGATGTTCTGTGCAAACAGAAGGCCGTGAAAAAGGAAATGCTATTTCAACGAAGAATGTATGCAGGATGACTTTCCCTTTCTCAAAAAAAACTATGAAATATCCCCGGGGATACGGTAACATGCTGCTAACAGGAATCCGGAAATTCTGTTAGCAGGGGAACTAGGAAAATTTTTGGATAGTGTTACAGATACAATCCGTCTCGGAGAGAGATTTGAATCGTCAAGGAGAAGACAGAGATTTTGATCATCGAACCGCGAGGATCTCTAACGAAGAGATAACCGAATGAGGTCGTGAATAGAATTGTTCGAGAACGTCGAGTCGTACGTGTGCTTAATTTCAAAAATAATTAACTTGTGTATTCTAGACGATAAGTGCAAAATAAGCTTTTTGGATTAATAAAAGTCACCGTACAAATAGAAAAACAGTTTTTCGTGTTTTATTTGTGCCGTTTCCGCTCAGTGTGTTCTTCCTTGTGTGCGTACAGTGTTCGGAGGAACACTTACGACCGAATCGACAATAACCGCCAAACTGGTGACAGCCCGACGCGCGAACACGCCAAAAACAATTTTAAAAAGTGAACTCGCGAGTAAAAGAATACGCTCGTGAGTAAAGTGAACACGCCCGAAAACAGACAGTGAAAATAAAATCAAAACACTGATCGTGAACCGTGAACAATTAAAGTAAAGTGAACATGCACGTACAATTTAAAACAATAAACCGCGTAAAAACAATAGTAAAAAAGTGAACACGCACCGAAAAATAAGAAACACGCGTCGAAAAATAAATACAGTCCCGGAAATTAAACAATAGTAATTCAACAGTTCCAGTGGAAGTGAAGTGACCAAAACACCGATTGCTGCACACCTTCAGCCACGAATCAGGACTCATCACGGACATTTATCGTATTTTATTATTTTTTATTTGTTTTTACCATATTTTAAAAAGCAATTTCCTTTTAAATATATCCTTTTTTGATTTCTGTATTGCGTTAAATAAATCTCAAAATATTTATTCCTTTATAATTCTTTTCTTGTACGAGCTCCTTACGAGCCCGAAAAGTATAAAATTAGTGCAAAACCATAAAGCTCCTTCAGAGCAAGAATTTGAAACAAATAATAGCACACATAGAATCCCAAATACTTACATAAAATTAATGAAAAAATTGGGCATTTAGAGTACAAAACGTTTTTTGTCTATGCAATAATTTCAATTTATTAAATTTTTTTTTTCCTTGTGCCCAATAAGAATTCTACCAAAACCTTTTTTACTGAAAACTCAATAATAGTAACTATTCGTAGCACAACAAATTTAAGTGTTTAAGAATAAAATCAAGCAAAAATAGTGAAGAACACCGAACGAAAAAAATTGAATAAGAAAAATACATCAGAACCGTATACCAAGCGATAAAATAAAAATAATTCATACCAGTGGAATGTAGTCGAGTTTGGAAATCAAATTCAAAACACGGTTAGTAGCCTGGTGTGTAACGCTTAGGTCAAATTTTTTTCGTGGTTCGAGCTGTCATAGCGTCAGTTCGAATCACACGATCTTCTTCACTATTATTTCAAACGCTATAAATTTCCCCAGCGGATCTGCAATGATGCGACAACTTCGTCCGGCTGGATTTGGTTGTCGCTAATCGACATGGACACGAGTTGCCGTATTGCAAAAAAGGTAAGCTAAACTCACTTATGCATTGTCTGCGTGGTACAATGAGTTTAGCTATGTGTCCTTGGTGGAAACATGCTTTGCAGGTGAACAGGTAAATAGGGGGAAATGGGGTTGATTTGACGCGCTGTAAGGCGGTCGAAATTAGGTAGGAATTGTGGTTGGAATTGTGGGTTGTTTCTCATATAAAATAGAGAAACTCCCACACACTCTTACAAACTGCACACTTTAGAAGAGATCTGTCGTCTACCCTTTCTTTACCTAATGTGCATTGTTCTGCGCTGTGGTCCTGTTCGCATCTTACGCATCGATACTGCATTTCGCAGTTTTCTGCTGAGTGCCCGAACCTTTGGCAGCGAAGACATTGGATTATATCTCTGCCTTTTTTCAATTTGATGGCCCAGGATAGTGATTTTCCTAAGTCCACCAATTTTGCTACCGGGGCCGAGCTGCACCAGGAAGAATGGTAATTTACGATTCTCCCGTTTAGCCCTAGCTGTATTGAAAGGTTTTACCGCGATAACCTCAATATCATTACAGTTAAGCTCTCGTAGCGTTTGTAATAGAACTTCTGGTTCTGTTTCAGGGTTAACGCCTTTTAGTAGAACCATTATATTCTTTATTTCTTTCGGGGTGTAGGTGTAAAATTCCGCGGTGGCCCTTTTTAGCACATTTTTCATTTTTTCGAAATCCTCAACCGAATTTGTCTGTATGGCAAACCTGTTCCCTATCAGTCTTTTAATTGAAAAATCTTCCCCAATAGAAAGCTTACATAGACTTACCAGTTCGTTACAGTCCATATCTGTAATGTTGATGGGTGGCATCTTCGCTTTCCTTTTTGCTGCCTGTTGCTCTTGTTGTGGTTGTTGTTGTGCAATCTCTTGCGGTGGACATCCTTTTATTTGGCTTGGCTTCTGTTGTGCACATTGTTGCTAATTTTTCTGCTGCTGTTGTTTCACTATTAGCTGCTCCCTTTCAGCAAATTCCTTTTTTCTGCGACGCTTCTCTGTTAATTGCGCCCTTGCTCGGGCTAGCCTTGTTTCAAGATCGCTGATTTCCTCTTTTTCGTCCTCAGTCTCGGTACTCGCTAAACATGCAAACATGTTATTGGTGACATGGCCGTCATTATATGGAACCGGGAGGAATGTATTGTCCTCTTCCATGTTTTGCGCCTTTTCGAGCAAGTCTGCTATTGCCTCGTTTGGCTTGTTTATTTTTGATGTCGCTCGTGTTAGTGGAGAGCTCGCCGGGCGTTTTATTAACGCGGACTTCGGTTTCAATTTTTTAATTTTTTGTTTTTTGTCTGCCATTCTACATGCTGAGGGTCGATACACCGAGCTTGTTGCACCCAAGATAGCCGGCCAGTCTTTGTTTTAAACCAGTTATTAGGTTGGCTTCACTCTGTAATTTCTGTATATTTTAGTTCCTTTTGTTCCTTTTTTATTGTTATTTGTTATTTCTCTTTTGTTTTCCTTTTTTTGTTGCTAAACATGTGCTCACATACACTCCCACAGTTGGTTAGTATTAATATGTGTTTGTTTTGACTGTCAAACCCGTGGCTTCGTTCTCTTTTATTTCATTATATTTATACGAGTATATAATCACTTTGTTTTGACTGTTTTTATCAAGAGAATTTTTTAATTGGTCTTTGTATGTTCACTGTCGCTGCCACTTTTCACACAAAAACAAAAACTGTACTGTATTGTTCAGGTATTTCGTATACCTGCTAGGTCACGTAATGTGGGAAGACAATTCACTTTCAACGTGAACTGATGCGCATTCATAGATTGACGGGTATCGCGGGAAAACGTCTGAAGGAGAGGAAACAATTCAGCATATTCAGTTGAGCAACGATCGCGGTAATGTGGGGTAGAACGATGGTGCGACGCCAGCATGGGCGGGAGTTCTACCTCGTCCCCACCAATCACTAAAGGTTTCTCCGAATATGAAAGGACTGTGTTCGCCGCAAAACGATCGCCATAGCAGTCAAGAAAACATCAAACACCGGAGAAAGGAAACAAACTAGAACACGGTTTTTTCATTGTTAATTGTTGTTTATTGTTTGTCTCTTACATTTATGATTTATACGTTTTCCAAAAACTATTGAACACTTCGAATGAACAAAAGGATAAATGAACTAAAACTTCCTAGAGTTGAAAAATAAAACACACGACTCGAATTAACTGGTTTCGCACCGTACCCGGCGGGGGTACGGTGAATGGCGAGCGACCCGACCGCCACGGAGATTGAATTACGACTCGGACTATTTTAATCGATTATCGCTTATTATCGCTTCCCTGTGCGCACCAGGGAAGCGATAGGAGACACGACCCGCTCGGGTCGAAGGATGGAATTTGACTCAGCGATCGTCATCTCATGCAGAGATGATTTCGCTAAGGAAGAAAAAGGAAGAGAGAGAAAAACGTTTCTCTTAAGGGTGTGAATATATCCTTGCCAAGGATATGTTTTATCTCCCACAAGTGTAACGTAGAGTCTCTCTTATGGGAACAAGAAAACCAGATCTCGTAATAAAGGTCATGGTGGTATGTGTGGGATCGTTCAGATAGATGCGTTTCACACGTGCAGTGCAACGACGAAACAGGCAGGCGGCAAAGACAATAGGGAAAAATGACCAAATGCCCGTTGGTAATGCGGGTCATTGTTTACACGATGCCTCGTCGCTATTTTCGACGTTAGGAGAAAAAGGTGCTAAAAGCAAATTGAATGTTTATGGCATCTCTGGCTGCAATAGAAACCGGGTTCATATTTGCATTAGGAAATGCTGGAGAATTTGGTTTCAGCGTCTATTGCGCTAATTATATGCAGCTGCTTGGGTTGTTTGTTGCTAAGACAAACAAAAAAGGTTGCCAGGCAATGTATATGAAAAGGTATATGGCGCGTCTGGGAAAATAGACGGCGCGATATTTATGGTATTTGTCTGGTACCGAATTGGTTCAGAATACCAAATAAGCAAACAAAGAAATCTTATGAAAAATTGTATGCGAAGGGATGCATGAAGGTAAGTTTTCTTTATAGGGATTTTAGGGTTATACTAATTGGGTCTGTTTGATGCGTGAAGCATCTAAGATGCTAATGCGAATTGCATTAGCGAAAGCTGGTGCAGACCCGGGTTATGGTTATGGGGGTTTTTTCAGGAAGGCGAGCCGTGGGATCTGGCGGAATCGCCACAGTAATACTTATAGAGAAGGGATACGATGGGGGACGAAAATAAACGACTTACGGCTGGGTCCCCAATGAGTTTCACTGTTCGTTTTTGCATCCTGTCGAGCACGTGTAGTGCAGTTTTGGATGCACCTGACCAAATATGGGAGTTGAACTCCATTTTTGGACGAATATACGCCTTGTAAATAGTGGTCAGGTTGGATGGAGTGAAGAATCTTTTGCATCTCTTCAGAAACCCAATGCATTTGGCTGAACTTTTCGCAGCTTCAAATATGTGGTCATTCCAATTAAGAGTCGAATTAATTCGAGCGCCAGAGATTGATAGTTCCTTGACTTCGTCGATGCAAGTGCCATTCATAGACAGTATATTTACTTTACGGTTCGCCTTTGACGACAGGAGACAGCACTGAGTTTTTAAGGTATTGAACTCTACTCGATTAGATAATCACCATTGATATATCTTGTTGAGGTCGGAATTCAATGTATCATGCATAAACTGCTGGTTGGTAATGACATTCGACGATTTTGTTCGGGAATGTTCATATGAGTATGGAAAATTCAACGTGTTATCATCAGCAAACGAGTGAATTGGGTTGTGTGTAATTGACAAAAGATCATTTATAAAGATGAAGAAAAGACTGGGTGAGAGTACCTAACCCTGAGGAACACCTGCATTCATTTGATGGGAGATAGATTTGACACCATCAACAACCACTTGAATTGAAAGGCCAGAAAGATAGTCGATTATCCTTTGGATCAGGGAATTGCCCACTCCATATAAATGCAATTTTGACAAAAGGGCTGGATGCCAGACTCTGTCTAAGGCTTTTGAAATATTCAATGCGACTACCTTGCTTTCTCCGAGGTAGTGGATGGAATGGCTCAACTTTTCAGTAAGGTACGCCATCAAATCTCCTGTGGACCCGTTGCTACGTTGTTGTAAAATCGGAAATAGCTGTATTAGTTATCCTGGGTTTCGCCAAGTGCAAGGATAGTTGGTTTCTGGTTAGAAATGTTGGCAGACAAAGAAGAGAGATTGCATCTCAGGCCGCGAATGGTAAAAAAAATCAACACGAAATTCCCGTTCCATCGGAATGGCTCTACACAGAAAACCAATACTGCCTTGGGAAGGATTCGTTGAACCGAGTACTCTACTTTCTTTCACCTAATTTCTAAACTTTTACCAACCGCTCCTTTCCACTGGTGGAGGAAACGGTTCACAATGTTTGAAAAATAAGTTAGTCTTGTTTGATTTGCTCGGTTTACTTGACAACAGTTCAAAAAGGAAAGTTTCTTTACGAGGTTTCCAGTTCTCGGGAATCTCTTCTTATATGCTGCTCATTGGTTTTATGGGATGTCCTTCTTCCTTAAATTGGATAATCGATGTGGTTGATGCTGAACTATCCATCCAAAGACCATGTTCTGCAGAACGGTCATTTGGGGACCCAATCGGATTTGATCGAACGACAGGAGTTTAAAGTATAACTCCGCGCCCATCAACATCTCAATGGCGCCAGGGTTGTTGAATGCTGAGTCTGTTAACTGGATATTGTTATAACTGCTCAAGTGGTTATGTTTATTGTCTCCACTGATTGCATCGGCACAATCTTGAATAGAATGCAAGCCAGTATTCTTGCTGTGAAGGAATGCGATTACACCTCTACGTTTACTCTTCGTTCGGGTCGTTGTCTGCTCTGGCCAATATCCTGGATACTCGTGTTTTTCGAGAGCTTCATCAAGTCCAACCGTTTTGCCATCTATTCAGTGACAAAGTTAAGTTCGGAGCCGGAATCCAGTATGGCTCGGCATTCGATCGGTTTCCAACGGATGTCGATTAGGTGCATTCTTCCAGTTCTGAACAATACATTTGTCCGTCCTGGGTCGGGTTTTTGACTGCCCAGGGGCGCCCTCTCGTCGGCGGTCGTTGTAGCAGTCGGTGTCAATGTTGGTTCTGCATGCATGAGCGGCGGATGTCTTCTATTGCATTTGACGCATGCACAAGATCAGTAATTCGTCCAGTTATGAAACAGAGGGGTTTCCTCCTCACGACATCCCCTTTTTTTCCTTGGGAACTAAGTGGATAAATTCGAGACAACGTCCTAATACGTGTCTCTCCTTGCATCTGGGAGAAACATAGGATTGATCCAAAGCTGCAACCAATACCGCATGAGCTTGACTCCGTTTTGAAGCACCTGGGAATGCTTTGTTTATTCCCGTGAGTGATTAAAGCTTGAAACCTCCACTCGAAGAAGTCCATCAGGTCTTTCAAAGACGGTAGCAACCTGGGATGTTTTACAGATTGCTCCCATAGAGTGTGCATGACCCTGTCTACTTTCCTCATCAGTGTATGTACAATGATGGGATCGCACGAGTTTGTATCGATGTCGAGGACGTTTAATGCATGGAGAAATTCTCGGGTGACATCATGCAGTGCTTTGTTTGAGCTGGAATTATCGCTGCATGGGGTTGGTTTTGCGAACATCCTGTCGTATGACTTTCGCTGTGAGGTGTAAATGCATTCCAGGCAGGTTCGTAGTTGGCCCTTGTGGACGGTAGGTACCGAATCGATCGATTCGCTTCTCCGATGAGACTAGTCTTTAGATAGAGCATATTCTTCTATTATTCACTAGCTCGGTGAACACCTTCCTGAACTGTGTTAAATTCGTGTAGTCTCCGGCAAATATCGGCGGAAATACTTCGAGGAACTGAAGTCCCACTCCACTGTCACGTTCGAAACCACCACCGCGTTTGCTAATTCAATCGTTATTCTCAAGTACACTCAACCGATGTGGAATCGCTATGCAAATTGCGTTGGAATTGCTATGGAAATTGGGATATACGGCTCTGATGCTTTGATTATTCGAATTTCTTTCGTTGTTATTGTTCAGTATTTGCTGTGTTAGGAAGGTCAAGAATGGTACTAGAGAATCTCTACCTTGAACAGAGGTTAGCAGTCAGTGGTTTCATGGGTAAATAACTTCAGGAAAATTGTGGGCGTCAACACCAAAAAAAAGCCCGGGCTTCCACGAATAGCAAGGTCACTCTAAAACGTGGACATTGTAGGGTTTTCTTTTGTGGAATCCTCTCATCGCTTTGTCGGCAAACACGTAGCTGAGTTATCTGTTCGTTCTAAATCGGCTCTGGCAGAGCTTTGGTGGTCTCTATCAATTACCGCTGTTAGAAAGTGAAAGGCAATAATTTATTCAAATCCTATTATGAATTTATTTTATTTATACAACGAAGACTAATGACCTTGCCCGGAAAACATAAATCATTATGAAAAATTTAACAAGCCTCACGACTTGCTAAATAAGGCCAAGATCGGTTCCCGGTTGTAGTGCCGATGATGATGATGATACAACGTAGCCCTTGCGCCTTTATTCTACGATGAAGATTACCACTCCACGTAAGCGCCCAGCGCTAAAGGATTCATTTTCTGCGAACAACAGCAAAAACCGACGACATCGAAATTTACAAAGAATTCTTATCATTTATCGCATATTTGTTGTCGGTTTTCACTCTCACAGTTTATCCATGAGTATTATCAAATTGCCGAGAGCCTACAAGTGGCTCCGTTCAGAATGTAAATTTACGGTAGCGTCATACTACCACAGAACACTGAATTTTAAACGCGACGTAATTGAAAGCCGTCATACGGTGGTTTTATCCATGCAATTTTGTTGCTCGCGAAAATGCATGTGAGGCACTTCTTGACATGTCTCATGTCCCACTTGTTCGGCAACGGTTCCAACTTCCATCGATCAGGATGTATAAATAGGCGGAAGATGCCCTACTAAAGTACTGTAAACCAAAAAACAACTTTATGCACAGTCTCTACATTTACAAAGTTTTCTGGTTTGTGGGCACCATCGCAAGTTCCGATAATTGCTTCAAGGTTTTCAAAGAAAACCAGTAGAGAGGTTCGATAGATTCTGACCATTACGTCTATATGATACAGCAGTTTTCCCTGTTGAAATTCAATGAGATGTATGTGGAAGACGTGTAATTCCTGCAGAAGGGTGCGCGGCAATACATGTCAAGTGAAAACAACTGCTTTGTGGCAATAGTTGTAAAGACGTCTCATCTGCTTGCGGGGTGATCTGCAGTTGCCAACAAGTTCACATGATTTAACCCCCCTACCATTGTTTTATGAGGCTATCTCAAATCAGCTGTTTACAACGATAGTCCCAGGACTATGGCTCACTTAAAGAACAACATCTGTCATGCTGTCGCCAACATGCCCGACCATATATTGGGAAGAATTAAACGAAATATCTGAGTTCGATGGACAACATTTGACCCCAATCTTAGTGTATTGATAATATAGGGAATTACATTAAATAAATAAAAGAATTTCCTTTAAATGTTGTACTTGGTGATGAAGAAAGAATTAAATTTATATCCACATTACTTTTTCTTAATTTAACTTCGAAATCAGCAAGATCTTCCGCCCCATTCTATATACGTATAAGTCGTCAAGAGTCCATCTGTCAGGAGGCAAATCTTATCTAACCATTCCCGATATATATCATACAGAGATAAATTAAATAAGTTTCTGAATTGTAAACATCGGATACCACTAAGTTGATGCTAATCAAAAACGCCTTTAATCAAATAACACCCACCGAATTTAAGACGAACAACCCCTAACCTTCGGATAATTTCAACCGAGATACTGTAGTTATTCAATAAGCATGACAGATGTGCTCACAATATTGAAGAACCGTATTCCTCAACCCACCCACGATGTCGATTTGAAGTGACTAGTGCCCCATCACCACCGGCTACAAGAAAAATGTATCCTCTTTAGAATGAACATCGGCACATTATCCACTCTCACGGGAAACAAGCGTGTACTTCCTGAAGTGTTACAAATGATTAATTATTCAATAAAAACAGCAGCCCGTGTTACATCATGTCCATGAACTGCTCACACACGCTCCCCGTCGCGAGCTCAGATTTTTCTATAGTTTTCTACAAATAGAAACCGAATTCCATGAATTCTTTCTTCCGGCCCCACACAATCGATCATCAGATCAAGGGCCGTTATTCAAAGTTCCCGAATGGAAAAACGTGCCTCTAATATTTTCACGGATATCAATAGTACTCCTCAACAGGTAGCCCACAGTGCAAATCACAAAAAACCACAATGCAGCGAGGGAATTGAATGGAGAGGTAGGAAAACACCCAGTCCCCCCATTTTGCTCTGCTAGTTCGAGACGAACGTCAGTTATGCTCAAAAGAACAAGTACCGACTTTTTGATTATTTATCTCTCATGCATCTGCGACTACACAGCTATCATCTCTCTTGGCCCAAGGACCACCGAGTTCAGAGTACCCTTTAAAATTTCATTGTGCCCCATTCAAGAGCATCTCCATTGGGGCGGCTGCTGTGTGTGAGTCTGCAATTCAGCTTCTGCAACTAGATGAGCCTGTTATCGTTTTCCACTTCTTGGCCAATTCAATGCGACCCACAAGGAGCCACTGTAATATCACGTTTCGTGTGGTAATTGAAATAAGGCCAACAACAGCAGTTGGTGGTACGCTGTGCAATTCCGCAAAACAGCGAACAACAATACAGCGTTGATTTCCTCATTGAGAGGTAGATTCCGGTGGGGCAGAGCCAGAGGTTAGAAAAGCCTTTGGAGTGTCTTTCAGTGCACTGTGGCGTCGGATTTAGTTCGATGATCATGAGGCGGCGATAATACCATGGTGTATCTACGGCAGAATGACTTCTCTGAACCCGCCAGGCTATGCGATAAGCTTAAGGTAGTCAAAGGCGATTCTAGGCAATTAGAATGGTTTCGATGAGAAGCCGTAGAATAGCTCCATTCCCGCCCACTGGGCGTCTTATAATAACTCACTGGACGAACTACTGCAGCCGATGTTAAATCAATCACGACACCCCGACAATTGTTGCCCCATATAAGGCACATTAATTGGTTTGCCTGCTGCAGATCCAGTATGATGTAGGCATTCACTATACAAACCCTCTATGTGGCGAAGAACGTCCATCGAACAGAGGGGCTACTAGAGAGTTTACAAAGGAGGACATTAGAATTAAGTTCGCGTATACAGCCCCAACTGGCGTCGCATAAAAGGGCTAAACTGGGACGCAGCACGACTCGATGACGACGCATATCCATAGTGTGTGCCAAAGTATTCGCTTACCCAAGGCATTTGCATAAATTTTGCATAAATGCACAAATCCCTGTTTACCAGGCCGGAGCAAACTTCCCCTTATAGGAAAGGAGACAACGGGTGGCCGGGCCAACTTGCCATCAGATATGAACGCTTGTCTAGCGAACGTCCACTTATTTCGACATGTACAGCTGTAGCCGGACTTGACTTTGTCATAAAACGCGTATTTCTTGCTAAGCGATCATTTTTAATTCCGCTTTTGATGGATAGCCGAGTCAGAGATACACAGATACACGTGCAGCCACTGTATCGCGGTCGCATTGCGTGTGGGAACCAGTTCAATGACCTATCTCCGCCTTCGCAACTAGTAACTTCTCTTCGTCCGACATCTTACAAAACATACTCAATTTACTGTCTGACTTACGTGGCCCGATTTTTGTAGACCGATGAAAGCCGCTTTTATCGGGTTATCTCCTCGATACCATAGTCCGATACAAATCGCTCTGGGATAATCGAAATTCTTCCTTTGTCATCGGCGATAACAAGAATGAGCTGCGCATTTGCATGTCCCAGGGATGCGATTACCACAAAGACCACATAATAAATAAGTCTTTCCTTGACTCCAGATTTCGATACCACGATAACCTTGTGTGAGAAAAAGGTGCAAAAACCAGATAACTGCAGCGCAAGTGGATGCCGCTGGCATCTACTGCAGTTTGTGCTCACCATTGAGATTTCTCGGTAAGATAACGATTAATAAAGAAGCGAATCACGGGGTCCATGGAATGCCAAGATCGGCTTGCAGACAAGCTCTATAGGACGAGTTGGAGACTGGCATCCGAAGGAACGCTGCGCGTGCTTTAAGAGCAGCAGCTGGGTTTTGGGATTCCAACTTCCTTCTTGTATCTTGTCTTGTATCTTCCCTTCTCGTCTTTTAATGAATGGACAGGCTGATGTGCAAGAGGAATTTCGTTTCGTAATTATAGACCCGTCATGCCCTTTGCCATGGATAGACCCCAAATTAAAAAGAAACGAAAAAAATGTTCATTGACAGACATTCAAACGAATTGTGTGTGATTGAAGTGTGTTATTGTGTGACTGCGTTCCTAGAATCTCTCCCAACAATTTCTATAGGGAATTGAGTTCTTTCTTCTCTTGATTGCCACGTATAACAAAGGCCGCAAAGGAATTCATCGAGGTTGGTCATGGTTTTGAATAGAAAACACAATTCAATAGTCTATTAGACACATTTTTCAAATTTTTTTTGCCGGTTCTTTGAGGGTGGAACTGTTTCCGGTAACATTGCACCTCTATTCAAAAACCATTCCATTGTGGGATCAAGCTAATACTAAGGGTTCGATTTTTCAAGGAAACCAAATGCATGCTTGACACATTTGGCCTAAGCCCACAACTTTGAGATCAAGGTTAAAGTTCTTACTTCTGAGAATTCGAAGCCAGTGATTGGATAGGACGTAACATGGATGTTAGATTCATTTACCCAATGTAAGTTTCTTTTTATAACTAAACTTGTGGCAAAAATGAATTGGGATTTATAGGTATGTCGAGATGTGTATCGTTCTCACGGGAAGAGTTCCAAAATTTGCAGCCCTGCGTGAAAGTTGTTTGTGAAGTTCTTATCCATGGGTACTTAGAGAGAAAACTACCAAATAAATCTAGATGCAAAGCGCTCTTTCCGGTATGTCGCGTTTTTAATTATATTTTTTAATTTTTTGAATATTTTGAAGATAAATTGCCACTAAAAGTAAACTATCATCATCATCGGTACTACAACCGGGAACCGGTCTTGGCCTTATTTAGCAAGTCCTGAGGCTTGTTAAATTTTCCATAATGATTTGTTTTTCCGGGCTAGGTCATTATCTTGCGCCAGAGGCTCCCAAACGGGGAATCGAACCCCGGTCTCCCGCGTGACAGGCGGGTATACTAACCACTATACTATCGAGGAGCCTAAAAGTAAACTATAGCGTGATTAATTCGAACACGATTGCAACATGTTCAACCTTAGGGGGAGCTTCTTGTAAAAAGAAAAATGTTCAGAATTTATTGAAACTCACCGCCCTACAATAACATACACATATACATAATTTCAGGTGTTCTTACATTGGTAATGAGGAAAAAATCTCCCGTATGTTCTATACCAAAATTGTGAGCAAAACTTTTATCAATAATGATGTTTTTAGAACGCTAATCCTTAGTGATATCACCCGGAGAACATAACATTCGGAAACGGTTGTTGTTCTCCTTATTTGGCCTGAATTGTTGCAATTTCCCGCCAGAGTTTCGCTTTGGCAATGCAACAGTAGAGCCCTGACGTCCACTTCCTAATCATTCAATTTTACTCACCGAGAGGCCCAATTCCTGGAACTCTAGCACATATCAGATTTCTTTCACTAAGCCGTAAGGTACCCGCTCAGTTTAGGGTGTAAAGTAATGGGGTCCCAGCTCTGGAAATCGGTGTTAAATGTCTGGAGACTGTAACGATTCTACGTTCCGATTTCCATTTATAACAGAAGGCAGCATTATTATTTGGAAGCATTGAATTCTCCCCCCCCCCCCCCCCCCCCGCCCCACCCCGTTTAGACAATCCCCATTGATATACCTTGTTGAATTCATCTTAAACTGGTGCATAAGTGCTAAATGGGGACGTAGTGTTAAACACAATGGAAGTCGTAAGATTAACCCAATGCGTACTGATGGATTTCAACAGAGGCACATAATCAGGTGAACCATATTTAGAAAACGGCTCATGTGGCTCAGCTGAACAAAGGATTCATCTTGGTTAATAGGTTTTTAAAGTGAGTCATTGCTTAGTCTTTTCTTTGCCGGAAGGGGGCAAGAAAATACGAGTATTTGAACTGAAGTGGAATGCATTCACGAACCCCAATTTCGTAACGTTCCTGATAATCCCTAAAGATAAAAGATAAGCGGCATATTTCACTCCTTTGTTCTAACGGCTCTACCAACAGGCTTGCCTTGTATCTCCATTGAGTTTTACTACTTGGTTTTGCATCCTGTCGAGTACGTGTAGCTCTGGCTTGATGAGTGTTTGCAGATGTGGAGTTAGTGAGGCAGCGTCCACAGAGGATGTGGTGACGGATGTAGGTTGTGACGCCCACGATGCGAAATCGGCGTCCAGAGAGATTTTCAAAAGGCAGTTGGGTACTGCAGACAGCAACGGATGTAAGCAATCGCGTCCACTGTTGGGGTTATATTTTTATTAAGTTTTGGTTTACCCTTACCTTTTAGGGTGGACGCCTGTTCCAGATGGAGGTGTGAGGGCGGCGTAATTGATGTGCCCGGCCTCTTTAGTGGGAGCCTCCTCGATGAGCCGATCAGACGTCTTCTGCCTGGTCCCGTGTGTCCTGCGGGTCCTTAATAGCCGAGCTCTCTTATAGCTTCTCCGTTGGATGTCGCCCGGCTCTTTTGGCCCTCGGTGTTGAGAGCCTTGATCATTGAGGTTGACCGAATCACAGTTCTAACCGTTGATGTGGTGAGGCTACCCGCCACAGACGGATGATTAAAGGAAGCGCTTTATGTTTTACTTGAGTTTTATTTCAAATGCCTTTATTCTTCCTTTATGTCTTTGGCCGTAGTTCGGCCCTCGGGATTTACTGAACGCCTTCTGGATTTCGACTGATCTCGAATCCAAAATGTGCCGCCCTTTTATACTCTGTGGCAACAGAGGTTTGTTAAAAATTTTATTTAAAAATTCCAAGACGCACAAGCAAGATTTTGTGTTCTTCAATTGGAATAGGATTCTGGGAAGTGTATAGGGATTTACTTGAATAAATTCCCAGAAGGAGAAATCATGAAATGCATTTACAATTACGCATTTCATAATTTCAATGATTATAGGGAATTGAATCAATGCACGACAAATGGACTTTCGTCTAAATTTATCGTGCATATGATTCAATTGGATTGGGATGTAAGGTACTTGGGAATTGAATCAATTTGCGACAAATTAACTTTTGGTTTAACTTGTCGCTCACATGATTCACTATGGAAATTGGATTGAGATTATAGGTAATTGGGTGAGAGTAGTGATTTAGGATCACTACACCACCGAGGTTCCCAAAAGGCAGTTGGTCCGGACGTAGGAGCAGGAACGGATGTAAGGAATCATGTCCAGCGAGGTTTCCAAATGGCAATTGATCCGGACGTTGGAACAGTAAAAGATGCGAAGGACATCTCGTCGCGAGAGGTTTTCAAAACGCAGTTATTCCGGACATAGGAGCAGTAACGGATGCGAAGGACATCAACGGTTGTAAGCAATCACGTCGCGAGAGGTGTCCAGAGAGCTGTACCCTCGGATGTACCAGATGAAGTTGTAAAACAATCCGGAGAGTTTCCAAAAAGGCAGTTGAGTGATGGCTTTAAATTTGACGATTTTGTTGTGTCCTTTTTCTGTCACCGACGCGTTGTCAGCGGGTGACAGTTAGAAAATGGTAGGCAAATGTGAACGTACTAGAATTCTCCAGTAGGTTTATTTGTGAATCACCAACATTCCACCCTGCGGTACCCATTATTGGCGAATCATCCTCGTTGAAGGGGAAGAGCTCGTAGGTCGAGGTCCCGATTGATGCTTTCCATGAGATGGATGAGAAATTACTGGTAGAGGCCGCCCCTCACGTTGAGCACTGATGGCGTCTGTTTTGTTTGTTATTTTTCCTTGCGACGGTGGCTGACACCGACGATGTTGTGAGGTTCTCGGTACCTTGGGATCGCCGCACTAGGGATGTCTCCGGTGGTCGTGTCGCACAGATGATCGATGGTGGTGTGTTCCGTGAACCTCTGGTATGGCCCATAGATCCGATGGCGACTGAATCTTCCCTCCATTCACTGGGATCCATCGCGTTTTATGGTCGCAGGGGCATCCAATTTATCTAGGTTGGAGTAGTAGGGTCACAACCTACTATCAATGGCCATGTAGTAGCTGGTGAAGGATCTCGTCACACTGGGACTGGATGACGTGGTGGGTGCTGTGCCTGTTAGCAGCCATCCCAAGTTAGTAGCTTGCGGGATGAAGCTTGAGGTGTCGGAGTTTTTCGCCCCCTCGACGATGAGAAAAAGGTACAGATCAGCCCCGATGATGATTTTCAACCTGTCTGTCGATGGGATGTTCAAGTCTGCAAGTTCCAAGCCTGCCACGGGGGAGAGATCTCCGGGCAGGAGTTGTAGGGATGGCACGTAATCCGAGAGGTGGGGTAGGATGAGGGCATTGAGCGAGGCAGTATCGTGATTGAGGATTGCTGCGGTGCCCCCCACTCCCATAAACTGGAATGAACGATAGCTAGCGGCGGAGGCGCAGCCGTCAGGCGAGGGATTCCGAAATGAACTTGGCCTCTGAACATGGGGTCCACCAGAGCACGAACCTCATTCCCGCGTTGACGTTCCGATGGTATGAGGGCGTGTACTGTAGCCAAGAGTATCGCTCGCGGAGGACGAGTGGTTAGAGTGTGCGCCGATAGTCCGGGGGTCTCTCCGTCTTGGGCTTTGGGGCTGGTACCCGCTTCTGGGGGTGATGGCAAATGAGGTGTTAGGGTTGAGGCTGTACCAGAGTGGAGTAGGGTGTGGTGTCATCCCTGACACTACCGGCACGTCTTGGTGGAGCGGCAGTGTCGAAACAAATGTCTCCCCAGGCAGTTGAAGTACAGGTTTTGTTGATCTGCTTGTGATTTCCGGTGTTACGGCCACTACCGTCCATCCCATAAAACCTACCTCTTTGGAGCTAATCTCCATCATTAATCGCGCATACAGGAAATATCGCGATATCAATTCAATATCAAACAAATTGAACTGCACGTTCAATTTGCCCATATTGAATTTAAGTTGAATCCAAGACGTACAAGAAGAAGCAGCTAACAACACAAACTAAAGGGAATCAGAAATGTGCATTAACACGATGCACTATTGATTTTTCTTTTGTGTTTGATATACCGCAAAGTGGATCAGGCGGGAAAAAGGAGATATTCTTTTATCTGCCGGAGGAAAAAAAGATTTCGATCCAGAGAAAAGGACATGAGAAAACCACTAGAGATGGTGGGTTTTGAAGACGTTGGCCTAGACGGTCAGAGTTGAGTTGATTGTAAGACTTCGTCCAGAACGAACATCGAGAGTGGGTTAAAAATCTTGAAGTGAGTTGGTTTTTGAATCTCGACCGCGAAGGCGAGACTTGACGCAGTTGTGTTTGGAGATTCGACCGGGTGAGTTGAGTGGCGAAAGTGAAAAGTAACTTAAACTAGAAGGAACCTATATGTGTAAATGAATATGAAAAGTAATTTGAAATAAAAGGAATTTATAGGTGTAATGTCAACCTACGCTAAGTGAGAAATAAACCGTTAAAAAATTATTGTAAATAAAATAAAGTTGTAGAAATAAGGATATGTGTTTGATTTCACGGGATATTTACAGTGACTAAAAGAGAACCTATAGCGTTTTAAATAATAGTGAAGAAGATCGTGTGATTCGAACTGACGCTATGACATTTTGAATCACGAAAAAAATTGAACCTAAGCGTTACCCATCAGGGTACTGACCGTGTTTAGAATTTGATTTTTAAACTCGACTATACTCCACTGATGTGAATTGTTTTATGTTATCGCTAAGATATACGGTTCTGATGTATTTTCTTATTCGATTTTTCGTTCGGTGTTCTTCACTATTTTGCTTGTGAATTGTGTGTGTATCTGTTAGAGTCGCCACAGACCCATTAAACCGGTGTAGTGTAAGAACATGCTCACAAGATGACCATGAAAAATAATATAATATCAAGTATCTTGCATTCGGTGCCGGCATTAATTCAAGGTCGACTCTTTTCGTTGAGTCACAGAAATGAATTGCTCCAGTTATGGTTTGAGTTGTCACATGACATTCACTCGGTACTGGGAGTGATTCATAATTAATTGGGTCAACTCCTGTCATGGTTTTCGCACTATACGCTCAGCTGATGCTAGAAGTAAGGATAGCACAATAAGCAAAATTGTATTGTGATGAGTCAGTAAGAATTTTGTAAATATTTGAGTGAATGATTGTGAGTATAAATGCTCCAACAATTTTGTCAATAAATCAATCAAATCTAAACCTTGTAATTGATTCGTTAACTTCGCCATATATCTTCAGCGGGCTGCGCTTTATACAGCAACTGTAGGGAAGGCCTTTTCTAGATAGTCAATATAAGACGAAGGTTACTTACCCTTAAGGGCCATCATTATATACCATCTCATGGCAATCCCAAAATCAACTTCACATGGCGATCATTTCTTCTGCCATACAATAGGATTAACATTACATGGCGATCCTGCCAGATCCTTCCACCTTTATACCCTTAAATGGCGACCTACAACTATACCATTACATCGGCTTTTCAGACTGAGCACTTTGAATCCCTCGCAGGAGCTGATTGAGTGCGATGATCCGTAGAACGAGCCGGGAGGTTGTAGGTTCTGAGCGAGCGGTGAGGGGTCCGGTTGGTCGTTCCTTAGAGTCCGTTGGGAGTGGTCGACGGTGACTCTAAGCAGCCCAACGAACTCCAACGCCTTGATCGATGGTTTTTTAGGATCCTGGTGTGTAGGGCGTTCCGTGGTGTTTCCTTGCGCTGTCTACCAATCATATCTCGTGCGTGGATCCAGGCGCTGAGTGGTCAGGTGTACCAGTATGTCGTCCCAGGTGCTTACGGGCCGGCTGAGTGCATCCAGGGTCTCGACAGCCTCATTAGTGGCGTCGCGGAGTTGACGTAGGCTCACACCAGCGCTCAAGGCATATTGGACCAGGGCACAGGTGTTGTCGTAATTCTCTACCAGTTTGTCCCAAGCCCGATTAGAGTTTTCCTCCATGACGAAGAGGTTTTTGATGGTTCAGCCGCGTCAACCCGGAGGCTGGACTTTAGGTAGCAGAGACGTTCCACACCCACGTGGCTTGGGTGGTCCGCCAGTACCGCATAGAATAGGTCTTTGAATGGCTTCCATTCCGAGTATCTACCCGAGAATGTTGGTACCTGCACTGGTGGCAGTTTACGGGGGTGGGCACGAGCTGTATTGATGTGTGGGGGATAA
Source organism: Microdon myrmicae (assembly GCA_963931805.1). Taxonomy (NCBI): domain Eukaryota; kingdom Metazoa; phylum Arthropoda; class Insecta; order Diptera; family Syrphidae; genus Microdon; species Microdon myrmicae. The sequence continues at coordinate 114,073,463 of OZ007502.1, forward strand.
AAGCGGAGGCCTTTGATGGTGCCGGGATCCCGAGGTGCGGGAATGATGGCCGCCGACGAACTTTGCCTACTCGTCCAGGCAAATTTCCTCGGCCGAGTCGATGAATTCTTCCGCGAATGAATTTCTCTGCGTAGCGGTGAAGCTTAATCTTCCCCCGCCGCTTCCGGATGTCCACCCATTTCATCCCAAGGTTCTACTGGCGAGTTTCTACTGATTCCAACGTTGGTGGTCTTCTTTTCTTCATATTGAGGAACGCACAAGACATCTGGTCTTGGGCCGCGAACTGAGCAGCGATGAGTTCCTCAATTTGGGCCCCGAGTACTGGTCAATGATGTATTCGCACCTTGGCTACTAGATCTTGGTTCAGTTTATCGCGCGGTGTAGGCGATACTGATCCGGCTCGAAGGAGCAAATAATGTTTGCAGATGCGGAGGTAGTGGGGGGCGTCCACAGTCGTATGTAGATAGTGACGCCCACGATGCGAAATGGGCGTCCAACGACATTTCCAAAAGACAGTTGAGTGCTGCAGACAGGGGGAGCATAGAAACTTACAACACTTTTAATTATGGTATCTCAGAAGGAGCTCGTCCAATTTTGTCTATGGTGGTTCCGAAAGAGGTTACCAAATTGTTTTCAATAGCTGTTGTTACCTTATTCTATTATTATTTTTTGGTGCCCTTACCCGAAGTACTTGGGGATTCTGTTTCCAAATGTGCTGGGTTGGGAAAATTGGTGTTGGACTGGGATTCCGTCCGGGCCGGCGGCAACCCTTTTTATTTGTCGGATATTTATTTATTTTTCTTTTTTTATTTGCAAGATTGATATGTGGTTGGCCGTAGTTTCAGCTCTTAAGATTGACTGCTCGATGTTTTATGGACCGTAGTCTAAACCTCTGGAGACCGACCGATCATGAATCCAAAAAAATGGGGCGGCGAGAGGCCGACTTTAGGGAGACAAGTCTTGTCTCTGGCTTCTGGTCATCTTGGGATAACCAAAATCACCCACATCCGTGAGGATGTTGGACTCGGTCTCGAGCGATCTGAAAAAGAAAAGAAAAGGGGGGGGGGGGTATCTAAGAACAGTGTGCACAGGGTTAGTTCAGGTGTTCTCTAACTACTTGGATGGAGGGATGATGTGAAAGACATCATACAAGACCGGTGGTAAATGCAGATCACCTCTTCGGCGTCTAATTATCTGCGCTTTGGTCGGTGTGTGTGTGTATGTTTGTGCTGTCTTGTACTGTGCATGTGTGCGAGTGGTGTGTTAACAGTAGACCCTATGAGATGGGTCCAGGAATCCTCTATTATAGAGGGGAATGTTGTTGGGAAGGGTGGTTTCTTCAGTTTTGGACTGAAGAAGAAATTGTGGTGGTCTGATCCGAAGAGATCGAGAGAGAGAGAGAGAGAGAGAAGTGTCAAGAACGCAAGACTCCCGTACAAATAGGTTCTCGCTGTTCTGAATGCTTTCGAGGTACTTATGTGCTAATTGTAGCAAGTACTTGTCGATAGGGATAATGGAGGCGCCTGCGTATAGGTGAGAGTTTGCGTGATGAGTGATCATGAATCCGAAATGCGCCGCACTTTTATACTCTGTATCTATAGAGATTTGCTTGAAAATGTGTATAAAAATTCCAAGACGCATAAACAAGATTTTTGCTTCAATTGGAATGGGGTCCTAGAAAAGATATGGGAATTTGTTTGACCAAATTCCCGGAAGGTAAAATCATGACGCTCCTCGATAGTATAGTGGTTAGTATACCCGCCTGTCACGCAGGAGACCGGGGTTCGATTCCCCATCAGGGAGCCTCTGGCGCAAGACTAATGAACTTGCTCGGAAAAAACAAATCATTATGGAAAATTTAACAAACCTCAGGACTTGCTAAATAAGGCCAAGGCCGGTTCCCGATTGTAGTGCCGATGATGATGATGAAAATCATGAAATGCATTTGGAAAAAGGTATTTCATGATGTTAGGATTATTAGGAATTGAATCAATGTGACTAATGGACATACGGTTTAATTTATCGCGCATATGATTCAATGGGTGTGCCGCAAGGCTAATAATATTATGGAAGTTTATCAAGCCTCGAGACTTGCTAAATAAGGCCAAGACAGGATCCCGGTTGTAGTGCCGATGATGATGATGATGATTCAATTGGGGGTAATAATTGGGATAATAGATAGGGGTAGGATAATTGGGTGTGGATAATTGGTTTACGATGTAATAATGGAGAATTGGCTGGGAATGATATAAAGTCTACAAAATAGGGAAAAAAGAAACCATAAAATAATAATAGTAAAAACCAACAACAATAAAATAATGATAGAATAATAATTATTGAATAGTTGTGTGAACTAATTCACTTCCGATGCAGTTTCCCTTTGATATTTAATATGAGGCCTTATCGAATGTGTACGCTATCATAACTCTGATCAAACTGTAAATATCCAGGTGTTGCTGAATTCGACGAAGCATTTTGCTCGGTTGAATTGATATACAATTTGTCGCATATGATACCGTTTTTCATATCACCATCCGACTCTTGAGCGCCTAATATCTCATTATAGTGTAGCGAGCTTAGGGTTCGCTGGATTAATTATTTTTAGTGAATAAGAGCCGTTAAATCGATTATTAATTAATATCACACTTTATTAATTCTTTCATAACCCGTTACTTATCCCGTACACTTCGATTTTCCTCCTTTCTTGTCGCTTGCTTCGCTTTCTCTTCCTTTTTTTATATGACGTCTTTTTATCGTTTCTCACATTCTCATTTCGTTTCCGTCCGTTCCATAATCTTGGATGTTCTAGTCTCCAGTTTTCCAGTACTTTATAGAATATTCCAGTACTTGTTTTGGACTTTCCCGAATATTCCAGTACTGACTGTCATATGCGTCACAATAGTTTTTCAAACTAGTAAACACACAGTGAGGAATCAATTCGCCGTCATTATAGAGTGTATGGTCACTTAAATCCAACGAGTTTTACGTTCAATCAAAACACTTCGTTTTGAAGGTGATCGGGCTCCGAAAGGGCCAAGAGGCTACAATCGGCCAGCAAGGTAATGGGAACTGCGTTTTTGGGAAGCACGCGTAATCGTCTACATCGAATACTCATCAAAAGGGAAAACATTAAACTGGACTGTTTTATACGTCGTTGTTGTACTGGTTGAGTTAAGAAATCAGGAGAAAACGTCCTCGTCTGAAAATCTTTTTCTAAGAACTTATTGAACGACTCTTGTAACTCAACGCGTAACTCCAAATTTTGGTAAGACAATGTCGTCAAATCTCATGTTGTGCGACGACGGTCAATATAGAGAGCTAAGTGTCGAACACAGTATAGATGGATGGAGTCGGAGAGGTTGAGAGAGGATGACAATAAGTGTAAATGTTTATTCGACAACCTGTCTTCCACCGATGGATTTAATCCAATGATTCGCGACGATAGAGGAGGCGATTCAAACCGAGGCTATGACGGTTAGAACTAACAAAAGTTAAAACCAAAGCCTCAACACATCAGACCACTGCCGCGAGTGCAAAACCGATTATTATTCTCATGGACACTCAACTGATAGCTAATTGCAATGGCATACGGCTCGCATGTTTTTATTGCATAATTTTTCTTTTGGTAATTTTCTTCTTCACTATTGGTTGTGTGTTTCTGTTATGACCGCCACAACTTCACATAGTACCGACTGGACAATCTGAAAGTATTTTTCTAAGGACTTATTGAACGACCCCCGTAGTTCATTGATTAACTCCATATTTTGCCAAGATAAGCTATCTGGTATCAGGTTAAGTCTTTAGCCCTAATCGCCTCACTGCACCTGGGATTGCATTACATATTCAATGTGGGTGTTTAATGCTCTTTATTTATGTTAAATAAAGGTTCGAGTGGAGTCATACTATCAACTATAGCGTTTGCATCTTTATTGTGGAAGAATAACGACCAATTTGACTCCTCAAAAGAGTCATTTAGATTTTTCCAGTTGGCGTGTCCGTAGAGCCATGCTTTTGTTTTGAGAGCCTTTTCATTAGCATTGATTTTGGTTGGGAAAAATTCCACTGGCACAACATAGTGTTGTGAAGTGTTCCAATACTACGAAACATATTTTAGGTATTTATTAAGGTGGAGGGTGATGAACAGGCCTAATGCGATGCCAGAGCGAATATTTAGTACTCATGTCGGCCGATATACGCGTTGAATTAAATTATTCGAATCGGTGACGATATAAAAGTACTGATCTTCAGTTGTTGTGTGATTCGCACAGCGAACTAATTGAGCAACACATTAAAATTGGCCACAATAAGGAGTTCAGTGTGCGGCTAAAAATTCGAGAACTGTGTCAGATAGAGTATCGAATTCTAAAGATGACGTTTCTATCTAAGTTCAGGCTTTTATAAAAAACGTAATAACAAATGATATGCTCAGCCAGGTTTAGTTTTATCCAATCAAAAGTTAAAAGAAATACGGCGTAATGGCAGGGACTGCTATCACTTCTTACGCATGTGGTTAAGCTACGATGAACTTAATTATAATCAAGAAGATTAAAATTAATATTATCTGGATTCCTATCATTGTAAGCATTGATGCTTTGTGGTTATATATAATAATATATTATTTGCGTGTACAAACACTAAATGATATACAGGCTAGTCCTCAAATGTTGCACTGACTGGGGCGAAACTCTTGTATTATTGCAACGACCTTAAATAGAGAGTTACCTCGGAATAGGATACAAGTTGGGATTTGCAGTGAATGAGCGAAAGTTACCAGCAAAGGTAATATCCCTTTATAGGAGCACTCGGCACTGATTTCCTGCCAGAACTCAGTTCAAAACTTACCGATAGTGCCATAACAAGCTGATAGTCCATGTACATAATTCATGGTGGCTGAATAATTCATCGAGGAATATGTTTTTCTGTTCAATTCTGACAATGGGGTGAGAGTCATCGTCAGATAACATCTATCTTATTGACGGTAGATTGAAGTCATTATGAACGATCATTTGTAATTTGAATCCGCACTTGAATGATGAATTCACCCTCTCATAAGTTTATTGGAATGTGAGTAGAGGAAGAGAAGGGCGAATATGCATGCCCTGTATTTGTCGATATTATACGGATATTAATAATTTCCCCAGGATGTGCACATAAAGTATGAAAAAAGAATTTCAATATAGCCGCCCCCATGGACTGTGTCGAATGCGTCGAATTTGAAATAAAATAATCTCTTCTTCAGATGCATAAGAAGTTTTTTTTAAAAACTAACTTTTGAAAGTATCCCTGGTTTGATCCTTGCGCGCCCGATTACCACACGCCCTTTATAGCTTGATATTTTGCTGCATCGTTTGCATAGTAATAGTACCAGTTTTTTATATCCATAAAAATCCATCATTGTATTTATATTATGCTTTTTTCTTGTTTCATCAATATTTTGTTTAATCGAAACTAATGTAAATTGCCTTTTCTCAGTCCCCTACAATCCTCTAATATGGGTCCACTGGCGTGTGCGATTTCTTACAAGTGGGTCCTTGATCCATTCGCAATCACACTATCTTGGTTTATATTTCTCTAAGGAAACTAAGAAAACCTTTCCTCCTTCTCCTTAATGTAGAGTGTCATACATCATTCTACGCCCATTATATGATACCCCAAGCATCCCCTATAATCAGGTCCTAAATAACTATTGAAAAAGTAAATTTCAGTATAAGGGCGTCATAATGCTAAACCTCATTTTCGAGAGATGTAAGACTTGGTGTTGCCAGGACGGTATTAACCATATCCCCTTGATAGTTAAGCTTCTACTTATCTGTTCAGGATAATGTATACGAACAACCCTTTGCTGGATGATTCAATACGCCAATCAGGATTCATATGTTTTTCTTTTTCTTCAGAAAAGGCTATTTACGACATTCAAGCAATCCCACTCACTTATGACCGTCGTCAATGTCCGAAGACATTGCCTTGAAGCCCTGTGCAGACGTTTGTCTTGATTGTATGTCGTAACAATTGATTAAAAAAAAAAAAGTTTTGCATTTTTGTTTTATTTTTTATATTTCCGAAATTGGAAACGGTTTCCTTTCATTCCGAAGGTGGTGTAGGGATTTCGAAATTGATCCTTGACTGAATTATTAAGTGAATTCAGGATTCATTGTCGTTTCTCGAGATTCGGAAACGAATCGATGTTTCACGGGTCCATTTATTTTGGTTGCGCCTAATTCCCTTGACTGAACAGAGTCTATAGGAGAAAAGGGTCGTTTCCGCAGTCGTAACAAATTGCTTTTTGTGCGGGACTGAATTTACATCAGTACTTTGATTGATTTTGAAGAAAATCCCACGTTTACGTTTAAAGACCGTTGTACCTTCTGAGTTGCACATTCCGATATTTAATATACTGGCATGTTTACCTTCTTCAGGAAATTGAGAGTAGGGGGAGAGTAATAAATTTACTTGTACAGAGATACGAGGCTAAGACAATTCACGAGAATCCTGAGTCCGCATATGTGAAATTTTAGAAAAATGGCAAATTTAAATCCCTTGATCAAATGATGGCGCTTTAACTGGACACATGATAAAATTCAAAAGACTAATTTGGTGTTGCTATGTTGATTCAATTTCTATTAAGCGGCGGCGAGTTACGAAATATGGAATTTTTTTGAGGATGTTATAAATTGTCGCTGCGGTTCAAATGGACCAAGTTGTCGTTGATCCGGCTCGAAAGACCTGTGGGGATTGGTACGTACTTGTGCTGTTGTTAGCACCGGTTCTACTTCCGTCACCAGCAAATTCACTCCCTACACTGTCACAAATTATGGAGTCGCTTTGTCTTTAGTGTCTCTGAACGTCTTCCCCAACTAGAAAACAAAGTCTAAATTTTACACATTCCACTGTTCTTTATTAAACTTAAAATGAAGGCTAATTTAAACTAATGTCATACTACTTTCTTAAACAATCTATCGACACTATTGAATTACTATAGATTTGATAAACGAAACAAAAAATGAATTTTCTTCCACAGATTATAGTATGCACACGTAGTTGTAGATAGAGTCACTTTGATTTCTTAAAGTAGTTCTAAACAAAACTTGATTAAACAAACTAATATTAATTTTCTTCCGCAGATTATAGTATGTACACGTAGTTGTAGTTAAAGTCACTTTGATTTCTTAAAGTAGTTCTAAACAAAACTGAATTAATATTGATTTAACAAACTAATCGCTCGGCGACGCAATCTTGCCACTATAAAAGCTAATTCACCCGGCTGCGCGTTTTTACTCCAACTTATCTGACACACCAAAATAACTTTTGTGTTTAAGCTCTCGACTCTAGGGTGGCTAATTTCCGACTGACATTATTTAACGTGGAGGCCCGACTTGCCTCCACGGAATCCGTATCACGATTGATTATTGCCACCGAAGCGACAGAATACCAAAATTCCATCCATCGGCTCGGTGACCATATAAGGGATGATCTTAGAAGAAGATCACCGAAAGGATACGCACACACACAGATGCGGCTACTTCGCACTCTCATGCTGTGCATGAGCAAGCGGACCATGGATACAATAGCTTCATAGGGGGGACATTAGCTGGCATGGTTGCAGCTGGTGCCATTATCTCGACATAGAGATTTAGGTGTTTGCACGATCAGCGAATGCGTAAAGCATTTATTCTGATCGTGCACATCTTGGTGGTATCTCCACGTAGTCGAATTCTCGATGGTAATTTCCATTTATGAGAAGTCGAATCCTTGGGCGGTCAGCCGTATGCCTTTATGTATTTGTAGGTCGGATGACCGACCGATGTGGGCATGTGGCATATATCTTCGTCTTGGTGCCGGCGTTGGCACAAGTTGTACGAAGATTCTCCATCACTGCACTTCCGTAGATTGTTCTCGCAGAACGACGGCACCTGAACAGCTCACGGTGGAAAGGAGAAACACAATTCGAGTCATTGAAAGTACCGAGCAACTATCGCCGAGTTGCGTTCACCAAATAATAATTGTTAATTTCATTCTTTATTTCTGATCAGCACTAATACGTTCTTCGTTTACTTGCGAAACTTTAATTAAAATAAGTTATTTTTAATTTCGGCTTTAATTGTTCACACACGATTCATACTAACACTCGGGGGTAGTAAATTTACTTTTATGCTGACACACTCAGTGGAGTGCACACTCTCGTGTGCACTCTGCAGTGACGAAGAGATGCTGCGCTCGCGCTGGTTGGGATACGACTCAACGATATTTAATCGTTTGGGGTGAGTTTTTGGTGGTGTGGTGAAAAGGAAATAAAATTTCCTTTGACCAATGACCAATGGGAGGCGATCTCTGGGACGCGGTGGTGTATGTGTGCGTTCGTACACATCACCGTGTTTATCGATGCGTTAAGCCAAGGATAAACAGAGCATCAACGTAGCAAACACGGCTTGTACAACGAGTGGGAGATGAGTCGGAAGGTAACGGAACGGAAATAACCGTTGAATCCAAAATCAAAACTTTCTTCAACGGGGAATTCGGGGTCAATTCTCTCCTGAATAGAGCTTGACATGCACAAAACTTAGACTTAAATTGAACGCCAGTCCAATCGCGCAACAGTCCAGCATCTGCTTCTCTGCGATGTCCAGTCGCATTTTAGATGGAATATGTCACCATGTTTCTGGTGGATTCCCACAACGGGTTGGTTTTCTGCTGGATTAGGTTTTGACCTAGGTTAAGCTTCTCATGTAGCCTTGCCTAACGTAGTGTCTTTGTAAAATCATTTGACCAATCATCATCCGAAAATAAGTATTTTATATGTTGAAGGGTTGCTACCTCCGAAGAATTTAGTCCAATCCTGGATTCACTCTATGTTTACTTGACATATACAGCTGTATTAGTAAATATTCCCATGCGGGTAGAAAGTTCACTTTAACATGGTATGATTCTATTAGTGTGTTCCATGTGTTGAGTGGCGAAATTTGGGCTCTCCGCGACATTTTTAATGAGCCGTTCGACAGGTATATTCCGGACTGCATTTGTTCAGGCACACAGATCACGTCCTCTGATGGTTTTACAGGCAACCTTATAATTTTTTGTGAACATCTAGGTGCTATAACTGGTTTGTGCATAGGGATTTCCACTTCAATAGACCTGCTAAGATCAGCAAAATTGTCGGCCGACGAAATTTCTCAGCCAACTCCCTTTGTTGGGATACCAGTGACGGAAGTCTGATTCATTGCGAATCCTAGGTATCGATTTCCACATTCCAAAAACGGTTTGGACCGTACTTAGTTTTTATGTGTCGACGTGATGTTTCAGGCGGAGCGGTTTTTGTTTTATTGTACTGATTTCAGCGCCAATATGTGATATGAAAACCCTGATGTAATGTTAAACCAGAAGCATAAAAACTACGATATTATACGATGAGATCGACTTAACTGCTCTCAAGGGGGAGGTGTTGCAATCTCTATTAGAAAAGGAATCCAACATAAAGTTATATACAGTGGAGAAGTGCGCAGGTCCCTGGTGCTGGAAGCCTGCATCGTATGCACACCCCTTCAGCAAGGAAAGGGTTTGGATGTGATTGCGGTCTATGTACCTGAGGAGCACCAACATAACCTCTTTATAGCAGAGCTCGAGACACTCTTTCTATGCTTACAATTGCACTTGGACAAAAACTATTTTATCCTAGGTGGAGATATAAACGCTAAGCATAAAAATTGGGGAAATTATATATCTAATATCAGAAGAAATCAGTTAGTTGGATTGTTAGATCAGTATCATATAGAATATAGAACTGACCTGCTAGCTACGGAATATCCATCGTTCCCTAGAGGTAAATCGTTCTTAGATATCTTGCTTATTAATTCGCGACTAAGACTACTTAACACCAACAGACGAAACAGAAACTGTTTACGGACAATTGAATACAACAGTGACCACTGTGCATTCACGGCAGTAATAGAGCTCCCGAGCGATCTCGCAGATCTGAAGGAATTCGTGATCTTGTTTTGGTGTTGTAGGTTTCTGTTTCAGGAAGCGCGTCTTCTTATCCCGAAAAGGATGTGTGATCTCTTATAGACCGCTCCTGAAACAACGCACTACAGCAAGGGGTCGTTGCCGTGCTTCCTCATATGCCTGAGGGAAGAGCAATGTCCTGATGTCGGTTGATTTTCCCCTGATGTTTTGTTCTGAGTTCCGCAAGCCGTTGACTCCGCTGGGATTTTCCTGAACTATTAGTGGGTTTTGAAAGAAATGAAAAATCGGTTTTCCTTTTTTGTAACTTTTATTAGTCAGCTTCTCCTTGCTATGAATATCAGTTTAATACTGAAAATCCTTGGTGTATATGGATCTTAAACTGGGTACTTATTTCTGATCCGAACCTGGATGGTGAGTGTCGGATACTGATCTGAGATATCACTTTTCTGTTCCTTTATAAAGAGAAACAAATCAAGATTTGTATCTCAGAAATGCACAATTTCTTATACGAATCTCGATTTTTGTATCCTGAGTGAGATGCTCAGTGTTTATTTAAGATAAGAATTCAACTTCTTGAATTCGTACGAAACTATTGCGCAGATATGGTTTTCTATTTGTTTTTCTTAATGGAAATTTTCAGATAGAGATAACGATCTCTGAATTTTGGTTTTCGATTGATGCCATGGGGCAAATGTAGAACGATAAACGAATATTAGATTCGTTTATTGTGAATTTGATTTTATTTTCGAATTTATTTCTAATTTTTTGAGGAGGTCTTCTCCTGAAGCGTGCTACACACAGACTCTTTCAAGCGACTCCAGTTTAGTCACCCTTTCAATCTTCTTTCGAAGGTCAAGACGCATCGCCACTTATCGTTTGATCCTTTGTTGCGGTTTTTCTTTGTGTTAGCCATCTGGCCAATGCAAACAAGAATTGTCGTGCATTTCAAATGGGTAGCACAAGATCCGTGGAAATTGGTTGTTAGTTTAGGATCTGGGAATCCGTGTCTATTAGCAAATCATAAAACATCTGGTATGCGTTTGGATGTTTATGATTGCAAGAAGTGTGTGTCGGCGTATCGGATAGATATGCCTTTGTTTGGACACATGCACTTTTAGGTTTTGGATCTTGTAGGTTTTTTAGGTGCTAATTGCTTTTAGCATACATAGGAAAATAATGCATTATGCTGTTTGAATTTAGGAAATTGTATCGAACAAATGCATTGAATTGAATAAATGAATTGAATTCAATAAATGAGAATTTGAACGTTTAGTTTGATTTGGTTTGACATTGAATTCAATGTTATGTTGGAGATATAACATGGATTTTGTTATAGGTGGGAGGAAAATGTAATGTGGGAGGAAAATGGTAGGGCTTCTTGGAGCACTACAATCTCGCAACCCTACAACTACGGGCCAATGCGATGGCCGCAGTTCACCAGATCATTAACAAGAGAACTTCGTTCGAATGACGTTAATCTGCCAATAAACAGAAACCTGACAAATGACGAAATTGACAAATACATTCAACGAATGGACGAAACTATAAAACGAACAATGGACAAAACAATTCCCAAAGCAACAGTTACAGATCACATAAACATGTACAGAAACACAAAAATAAACGCACTTCACAAGAAAAAGAGCAGACTGGTATCAAAACTAAAACAATTACACAGACAGTTTATAGGCAACCAAGAGCAGGAGAAATCTGAAATCCCGATTAAAAAACCTCCAACAATTACTAAAAGCCAATTATAGATTAGCAACAAATTTGTAATCGAACAACAAAATTCGGGCTATAAAATCTAACAACCAGAACATGTTCCCGCAAATTAATAAGATATTCAGGAGAAATAATCGAAATGAAATTCAGCGTGTCTCCACTTACCACGTAATAAGGCAGTGGGAGCTGATTGAGGAAATGTACAAGGTGAATGGAAGCATTCACTGAAATCACGACTTGGAGGACAGAGATCTACTGAATCACCTGCACCTCCGAAATGAAATTCCACTTTGGCAAACGGAGAATCACGGTTTTACCGAATTCTGTGAAGATAATTTATCAAATGACCTTAATATCAATAGTAGGGCTAATAGCCTTTTAATTACGAGGGAAGGAATCCAGGGTATCTTCGACTCATTGAGAAGCAAAAAATAAGTGGGAATCGATGGAGTACCTAACATCGTAGTCACGAACCTACCCCCAATGGCAATATATATATATACACGATCCTGTTTAACAACGCGTTGAATAATGCATACTTTCCCGCTCGTTGGAAAACGGCAATCAAACAGCCCGTCCCAAAAAGGGCAAATACTGTACAAACCCAATGAACATGCGTTCGATAAGTTTACTCCCAAGCATCAGTAAAGTATTCGAAAACACCATTAACAAAGCTCTGCTAAAATGGGTAGACGACAACAATATTATTCGGAATAACCAGTTTGGCTTTGAGACAGGTCACGCAGCTAAACTGGTCTCCGACATACCATGGAATAAATGTAAGAACCAATGCACAGATCCCTGTCTGATAGACTTGGAAAAAGCCTTTGATACCGTCTGGATCGAAGGGTTATATAGGGTGAGTCATAAATTTTTGCAAATGGCAATACTTGATTTCTCTTCTGGATCGAAGGGTTATATAGGGTGTCATAAATGTTTGCAAATGGCAATACTTGATTTCTTAAATACCGTTAGAGGGAGGGGCGCGCGAGTGGCGGCGAATTGTGCGTCGGTTCATGCAATTTTAGTCGCGATGGAGCGCTTCACTAGACAACAACGTGCTTTTTATGTAAAACAATTTTACAAAAACAACGATTCCTACGTTACTGTACGACGCATATCTAGAATTGAATACGGATTACTCCGTTTAAGTGAGTGTCCAAGTGTTAATTTAATCAAAGCTAGGGTCAAGAAATTCGAGTAAATGGGATCAACAACGAATATTAAACAAACAGGGCGACCACGTTCAAGAAGAAGCGATGAGAACATTCGGGAGGAGATAGCCGTGATACCTCGCACCATGTGTCAGCGCGTTTTCCAAATGTTGCGTATCGTGGGACCGCATTGAGGCAAACTGGAAATCGAGAGTGTAGTTAAATACATCGGCATCTGGCTAGATCAATATCCGTATTTCAACAGACATGTAGAGGCTGCTTTGGCGAAAGCTAGGAAAACTTTTGCTACGACAAGGAGGCTATTTCACAGTAGCCAACTTGACAGTGGGGTAAGAGTCATAAGCTACATGACGCTAATCAGGCCAATGCTTACATATGGTTGCCCAGTATGGTTTAACATAGGCCCAAATTTGATGGAAAAGATTCGAGCTTTTATTGTTTCTCTGACGGGTTTTGCTGTATGACTCGGAGCATTATCATGCAACAAAATTACCTTTCAGTGTCTTGTGGCCCATTCTGGTCGTTTTTCGATCAATACATGGTTCAAATTGATCATTTGTTGTCGGTAGCGTTACGCATCAACAGTTTCGCCAGGTTTTAGAAGTTCATGATAGACCAACCCCTTCTGGTCCCACCAAACACAGAGAATTGTCTTTTTTCCGAACCGATCAAGCTTTGCAGTCGATGATGACGCTTCTCCTGGATGTGCCCATGATTTTTTGCGTTTAAGATTTTTAAAATAAATCCATTTTTCATCACCAGTCACAATTCGATGCAATACTGACTTCCTTTCGTGTCGTAGAAGCAACGTTTCACACGTGGTGTTTCGCTTTTCCATCTGCCTGTCATTCAATTGATGTGGCACCCAGTTTCCACACTTTTGGATCTTTCCCATAGCTTTTAAACTTGTTTGCTGTGCAACATTTAACATTTGTGCCATTTGTTTTTGACTTAAAGTGTCAGCTTGATCCAATATTGCTTGCAATTCGGCGTCTTCAAACTTTTTTGGTGGTCTTCCACATTCTTCATTTCGCACATCAAAATCATTATCTCTGAACCGCTTAAACCATCTTTTGCATGTTGCTTCCGATAGAGCATGATTACCATAAGCCTCGACAAGCATTCGATACGACTCTGCAGCACTTTTCTTCACATGAAAACAAAAATTAATGCTTTCCGCAAATCATCATTTTCTGGTACAAAATTCGACATTTTAACAGGATTAAAAAAAAAAGATGTTGTTTGTACAATGACTTGATGCATACTAAATATGTTTGACAGATGTCATAGCAACCAAATAAAAAAAATATAAGGGATCGTTCACAACAAACGTTTCCTTATCGATACATTTGTATCTTGACGCTCACTTCACACCGGTACACCTGATATATGGAGAGTATTCTCCAGATTGGTTTTTTTTTCCAGAAGGGTTTCTCTTCTTGGCACCTTCTGGTGCCAACGGTAAACAAATTCTCCATGATAACGATATCTCTAATGCTCCAAATCGCCTCCGTTTCAGTATGGTTATGAGTGAAGGAGATAAATCTAAAAGGGAGCGACCCCATCCGAACTGGTAGTGGGTTTATAGCGTTTGAAATAATAGTGAAGAAGATCGTGTGATTCGAACTGAAATAGGCTTCATTTAAATTAATTAAAAATTTTAAGTGGCATGAACATTATATTTTATTCTGTGCAAATAAATAATCATTAGTTCGTGTTCAGCAGTGACCACAGTAAACAATTTTTTTTTTTTGATTTGAAGTCCGCATTTATTTTAATTTAAAACCAAATAATATATTTTTATTTATGTAGGACTAAATACAACACAAACATAAAGAAAAATATATTATTTGGTTTTAAATTAAAATAAATGCGGACTTCAAATCAAAAAAAAAAATTGTTTACTGTGGTCACTGCTGAACACGAACTAATGATTATTTATTTGCACAGAATAAAATATAATGTTCATGCCACTTAAAATTTTTAATTAATTTAAATGAAGCCTATTTTTTTTTATAACAGCATGTGACACCGAATCAACGATCATCCTGGATGAGCGGCCGAAACCAACTAACTTCTACCCACAAAACAAAAAAACAAAAAAACAGACGCCATCGAAATGTCTATAAGGCTCTAAATGACTGCCGTCGACTGTTGTTGTTTGCTCTTACTTTCGCAGTTTAGTTGTGAATATCTGGCATTTTTGGTATTCTGTACTTTTTTTTTAATAACCACACATAACACCCACGAACCATCATCTTCCATGAGTGGTCGCAGCCTACTACCTCTACCCATACAACAACAACAAAAATTGACGCCATCGAATTACTGCCGTGGTCTGTTGTTGTTTGTTCCCACTTTCACATTTCACTTGTGAATGTTTGTAAACTGACGAGAAATTTCAGGTGGCACCATATAGAGAGTGGACTGTATAACTATATGGTGGTGTAAAATTTGAGTATAATAACTTAAAATTTACAGAGTTGTAATTTTTAAAGGCCATAGTTCAACCACACACTGCTGATATGCACCACTATACGCTACAAGTAAACGAAGTCGATTAACTCTTATGGTTTTTCCGAAGATCCCTAGTTAGTTACAAACTTGCTTGAAATTTCGAGGGTGTCGCTTCTATTAATTATTTCTCGTTAAATGGATAGAAGTGCCACGAATCGCACCCAGGAAATATTGGAAAGGTAGCTCTCTTCAAATAAATTTGGTCGTGAAGTTGTTAGTTGTTGGACTAACAAGGACGTCACTCTACCAAACTTATTCCGAAACCATCGAATCAGATTATACCGAATGTCAACATTCATCTAAATCTGACAAACATGTCCGCTCCGTAGATGATTTACAGAACAGTTTTAGTTACTTGTCAACGATGCAATATTGTTTCTGGATGTTTACACCTACCATTAATGTAGATAAATGGAAGTGTACATGTGTTTTATTTCTCCTTGGCCTGTCGTTTGTTTTACATTCTCCTCGAAATCCACATATCCCACCCGCAGATGAACTGAACTTGCCGCCGAGCGACAGTCGCACACCTGGTAAATTAAATCTAATTTTAAGTTGAAATTTCCGAATTTTTTTCCAGAAATGTCAACGCGATGGTTTGTTCCTCTATCTCCCAACGGAACCTCGCCTGTCTACCTGTTTATTCACTGGGACAACAATGTGTTTTCTCTGTTTTCAAATACGTGTGGTATGTGAGGGAATTTAGATTTGGATGGAGTTGGGTAAGCAACATTGTCGCTTAGTGGAATGTCCTGCGAATTATTATAAAAAGGCGTGTGTTGAGTGATTAATTTTAATTTGTATTCTGCGTAGGAATTTTCCAATTTAAAATGCTTTTTAAACACGGAAAAACTTTAGCAGCAGAACGAGTTGCTGTCAGAATAGAAGATGGATCACTTTGTGTGGTACTTAAAATAAAATTGAAAAAGTGGCATTTTAAACTAACTTCACAATTTATAACCTACCCGTCTTCACGACACATTTGTCAATTAAATCCTTTTTACTACGTTGGAGGGGTTACGCGTTAGAATAATCAAATATTTTTTTGAGTAATCATTTTTGGACAGTAAGGCCAGTCACATATTGCACGTAACGCATATTCACCTTCAACAATGGCATTCATTAACATATTTAATATTTTTCTTTGCGATTACAGAAATCCACAGTCCACAATCGGCATCTGATTCATCTTAGGATTCTCCTTTGTTATTCGTAGACTTTTTCCAAAGACCACTAACGAACACTGCTTCAATCATCTGTGGTTCCATCACATTTGGTTGTTTCCACAACAACACGATCCTGTAGGAGCGATTAAATAATCTGAATTATTTAATAACTTCGAGGATTAAATTATTTTATTTCTACTTGAATACTCTCGGCTATTTCTGTTAATTAATTCTCATTATGCTGGAATGGTATTTTTGTTAACTGGACAAACAATGGACGCCAAACAAAAAGCGTGAATTACTGAAATCCTGTAAAGCAATTTTTGCGAGTGAAATCCGAGAGACACAAGTGTCACAATGTCCTGGACCGTTACAAGTATCACAAACAGCCGGTGGGCAAATAAATATTTATGATCAATCACAGATTACACAGTGGCTGCATAATCCTTGTTTACAAACACAGATGCGAACTGAGATGAACTTTACGTAATAGAATTGGACACAATTTCCTGTTCCGGTCCGAGAGACTTTTATCATTTGTGGTTGCGTAATTTCATATTAATGAAAATGTAATCGAGTATCACGATTATAATCTCATGCTATAGATGAACTGGTTGGCTGTCCTTTGGGGTAAAAGGGTTTTTATTTAACGAGGGTATGATTTTCGTGGACGTTTTGTTTGCTTTTTACCCAGTGCTGTAAAAGGTTAATGGATGACAGTATATTATCATAATCCCCTGGTGGAGAAATTACTCGACACAGGAGCAGATGCAGGGTAGAGAGACATATGCGCCATTGGGGGAATGCTATAACAAAATTGTTTTTTATGGAGGCAAATTTGCGAAATGTAGAATTCATTTGTTGAGGTTGTCCATGAGCTTTTTATAAAAAAAACATTGTTTATTATTCATTATATTTTATTAAAATAAAAACATATATCTTTGTTGCCAATTTTTCAATTTACGCATCGCTTCTAGGAATTCAATTCTTAGTGCATTGGAAATTACACACAAGTTTAGTGGCGTGTGGTAAACTTATCCACCCATTCCCCAAGCATCCGCTTGTTTTTTTCGCAGCTCCGTTGCGTAAACTTGCACATACGTCACGCACTCTCTACTCCCGTGAAACGCTTTATAGTGACTAATTTCTCTACGATAGGTCTAGCTGGCGGCCGATATATCCTCCGCGCCAATTCCATGCAGAGAGTAAAAAAAAATTATTTAAAACGACTTTTGGGACACTTTGTATAACCGCACACCAGCAATTATTTTACTAAAGGAAGGGCAGAAATGCATACTGATATTTCGGATTTTAACCTGGTTAGTTTAACCTGCGCTCTTCCCAGATCTTGGCGTAGCTAGAAACGCTGTTATGACTGCTTATTTGAATTCCAAGCTCCAATGTTCCTGGCCAGGTGTGGCGTTATGATCTTTGAAGTTTCAGCAATAGGAAGCAGACCGCTAAAATCGCTACACTATACATTCTCGGAACTCGTTTTCCTCATGCTGCATTCATATGTGACATTCACCGTCACAAATTAATTATCATCATCATCATCGGCACTACAACCGGGAGCCGGTCTTAGCCTTATTTAGCAAGTCCTGAAGCTTGTTAAATTTTCCATAATAAATGTTTTTTTTCGGGCAAGGTCATTAGTCATGCGCCAGAGGCTTAATTATAACATAACATAATTTATGTTGCATTAAAGTTTTAACAACTTTAAAACCGAAGGAATTCTTTCGGTGTAGCATTAAAATTAATTTCCTGTTACAGCCGACGGAATTCTTTCGGTGTAGATGTTCCCTTCCCACAACTAAATTGCAATTCTGCAATTCCCACGTTCCACCTATGCCCATGCACCTGCATGCTATTTGCTACAAGCACACAAAAAAAATTCTCATCAGCTTGATGATCACCCAACACCCCATCACCTTCAAGGAAATTTCACCCATGCACATGCATGCTATTTGCTATGGGCAAATCAGATTCGAATCACCTTGAATCGAAATTTTCCCATGGCCTTGGGGTGGAGCTGCAGCCACAGTCGGCGTAAGGTTGTCGCCTCAGGGTGAATGGCGGCAAAATTGCAACGTCACAGTTCCCATCGTCGTTGGCATTGCCTTCGACTGGGCTGGCATCAGGTGACTGTCTCAAGATGACAAATGAATCGTGGGAAGGAATGTGAAATTCTGATTTGATTTTGGGTGTAAATAGGGAGTTCCGTTGTAGGCAAAATAGATTTAGAATCAGACGGCCGAAGTGAGAAAACTATGTAAATAAACTAACCCGTGAGAAAAAACCAAGAAAGAGTGTTTTTAATTGAAAGACTATCGGCTCATCGGGGCTAGCATCATGGTGGTTGGTCACACCCCTTTAAAAAATCCTCTCACACCTCTCCCTGAACCGGAAAACCAGACGGCCCGAAGGAACACCAAGGTGCCGAAAGACAAAAAGGTAAGAGGGTAATAAATGTATTGTGACCACTTGACGCAGCGGGGACCTACGAAGAGGTAGGACTATCCCTACTTACAACTGGGACAACTCATTCAACCCAAGGGCTTAGAGAGCCGGAAGCCCCCACAAATAAGTGTTGTATAGAAATATACAACACTCAGGTGTTCCTTGAAGGTCAACCTGTTGTCGACTATACAACCAAGATATTTAATATAGCGAATGGATCTGATTGTTTGTCCGTCTATTTCCAATCAAGGTGATCAACTTTCTTGTGGATGCTCATTAAGACTGCCTCCGTCTTATGTGCGGCTAGTTTCAGTCCGGCCGTATCTAGCCACCATATAATGCTCTGGATTGTATGAGAACGAATATTCTCCAGGTCATCTAAATGTTTAGCTACGGGCACTATCGCCAACTCATCTGCGTACCCAATGGTTCTAACCCCTTCTAGTACATTGACCCTGAGCACACCATTTTACATGATATTCCATAACAGCGGACCTAATACAAACCCCTGAGGTACACCCGCTGTTACTTTATATTCCTGTGGTCCCTCATCCGAGAAATAATTTGCTAGTATACGCACCAAGTAGGATGAGACTGGTGATCGCCCAACGCTTCTAGAATCCGATACCAGTTCACCGAGTTAAATGCATTTTTAACGTCTAGTAGCACCACGGCGCAGTATTTTTTCGTACCTCCTATCCATCGTGCTCCAGCTATCGCATAGCGAGCGATGTGGCACACCACAGATAGTCCTTACCAGTTGATCTACCTTTCTGGAGCCCATACTACCCTTCAGAGAGCCATGATGTCCCTTCAGTGAAGTGTTCCAGGCGAGTGGCAATTACTCGCTCAAGCAATTTCTCTGTTGTGTCCAGCATGAACAATGGACGATAGGGCGACGGCGCTTCTGAATTCTTGACGCCTTTCGGTATAAGCACAAGTCGCTGTATTCTCCATCGTTGAGGAAAGTATTCTGTCTGGAGACAGCTCGTGAAAAGACTGCTGAAGACTTCCTGCTTTTTTGTTAAAGCAGTCTTCACTACAGCGTTAGAGATACCATCCAGTCCCGGGGTTTTGTTTTTTTTAACAACCTCTTCGGAGAGCACGGGAGGTATTTCTCTTTCAGTGATGCTCCATTCCTCGTGCACTCTCAACACCTTTTCACACTGTGGGAAGAGGGCAGCAATGATTCTGGCCATGTCAATTTTACTTTTTTTGCATTGGACTACTGTTGTTGTATAGTCTTTTCAAGACTACCCTGTAGGCGCTGCCCAATGGGTTGTTATTTAATTTATCCCCTAGGAAGCCGAACGCGCAATATTTACTCTTCCGGGTCACATTTCTCAACTCCTTCCATTTGTTGACGAATTCCTCATGTAACTGTGGGTGGGTATTACAGTTTCCTGCTCCTTGTTGCAAGCGTCGTAACCTGTTGCAATGCGATCCCACATGGGCGATTACTGGGTTCCGCCAATACACTGGTTTGATTGCCCCTGCTGGTTGTCTTTGTTGTTGCATAGAAGCATCGCATGCGTTAGTTAGCCACTTCATAACTTTTCCAGCCTGCCTGTTCGTATCGGCCTGTGCGTCGAATTGTTCGATTTGGTCTTCCAGTATATAATCGAGCAGTTCCGCATCGAGGTCCTTCTTTTCTTCACCAATTTGCCAGTGATGAATCCCCTGTCTGGTAATATTTCGTATATCATGGCTTGGTGCTCACTCTGGGTGTAGGACTCTAAAACTCACCACTCCATACTTCTTGGAAAAATGGAGCTGACAAATGTGATATCGATTTTGGACCGGCCTCTCTCGTTTATGGAGGTGTCACCAGCACCATCATTAAATAACGCCACATCTAGGACTGCGAATGCTTCGAGTGGTGTCTGGTCCTTGTGCTTCCCCATTCTATCGCCCAAGCGTTGAAATCTCCAGCATGGCCCCTATAGCGTTTGCGACGATAGTGAAGAATGTGTGATTCGATCTGACCCTATCACGGTAAGAGTCACTAAAAATTGAACCAACGCTCAAAACATCAGGCCACTGCCGCGTACACGAATGCGATTTCTAAACCCAAGAACACTCAACTGATGTGGAATTGCTATGTTATTTCTTGGAATACGGCTGATGCTTTTTTTTATTTGATTTTTGTTCGGTGTTCTTCACTATTTGCTTGTGTATTGTGTATGGATCTGTAAGAAACGCCAAGGGCTCTTAGCTCTAGCTTATTGTGTTCATCATCATCATCATCATCGGCACTACAACCGGGAACCGGTCTTGGCCTTATTTAGCAAGTCCTGAGGCTTGTTAAATTTTCCATAATGATTTTTTTTTTTTTTTTTCTGGGCAAGGTCATTAGTCTTGCGCCAGGGGCTCCCCGACGGGGAATCGAACCCCGGTCTCCCTGGTGACAGGCGGGTATACTAACCACTATACTATCGAGGAGCTTATTGTGTTACCCTGTCCAAAAAGCATTTGAATATAACAACAGTAGAAATAATTTCCTATAATCTTAGCATAGGCGAATCCTTCCTGCCGCTGGACACTTCTGTATTCTATGAGGAAATTTCCAGTTCTCCAGATGGCCGTGGTTACGCTGCTGTCTTCTGTCTATGTAATTGTACCAGTGCCAAGCATCCTGTACTGCTCATTGATGAGGATCCCGTCGGTACCATATTCCTTAACCGTTTGGGAATTGAGATCTTGTGCGGCTCCACAATGGTTTAAGTTAATTTGAATACGGTTATACCGGTCTATTTTTATTCAGGAGATTGGATATCGTGTTTTTAAATGCTCGGCATTTGTAACTCCCTGTTGGGTGTTCGTTACCACCTTTGCATCCTGATTCGCAGAACATGTATTTGGGTTGTGCATTACAGCTCATGCCTTTGTAGCCTTTTCCGCCACATTTCAAACAATGTGGGTGGGATGTATTCTCGTAGTCTGCATCTCACACATCCGACCCGTAGGAAACCTGTAGCCAGCAACATGCTAGCCTTTTCTCTTGGTAATCGGATCGTGGCAGCCTGCGTGCCACCTGGTTTCTTTCTTAAGCTCTTTACCGCTTCCTTTGGGATCGCTTTCAGTGTAGGGAACTCTATAGCGATTGCTGTCAGGATTTCTCTACAGTGGTAACCTCATCTAAATCACGACACTCAACCGTGATTTCCTGTGATACTGTTTGCATACTGGCATCTTTTTTTAATATTTGTTGTACTTTTGGTTTCAGTTTCTCAGTGGTGGCTTCGGTCGGCGTTTCAGTTCTAGCAGCAATTCCCCTTTAGCTGTCTTTCGAACTTTATTCACGCTATTTCCGAGTTCACTTAGCTCGGGTTTGGCCTTCATGAACTTCAGTATATCCGTATATGTTTTTTCCCCGGTTTTGGATATTATTATAGCGCCGGGGCGTGGCCTCTTTTTTTAATGTTGGCTTTCTCGGTATCATTTTTTAGCCTCTTCACCCTTTAATCTCGCATCCTTCTTCTCTCCTTTCTGGGCAATTGTAAACCCCGACTCGTCACCACTCTTCACCCGACACTCTACGGAGGTGTTGGTGGAGGCATTTCTATTTTTATCCATTTCTTTCTATCATTAATTGTGTAACCTAATAAAAGACAAAAAAGACAATAAACTCACTCACTCACACATTATAACCCGTGGATTTAAGGACATACAAAAAAAAAAATGCTATCGCTTACAAACGCCATGTAGACAATATAGTCTCTTTAAAGTATTATTATTGGGAGTGAATATTTGTTGTCACTCGTACAACGTAAATAACATCTATAAACCTTCCTCAAATGCCGAACCGCTTGGTTTTATGCGTCTTCTGAAAATGCAGTATAGTCGTGCTTCGCATGTGTTTTTAATAATTTATCTTTATAGCACTGCTAATCGACATTTATGTGCCCTATGAATACGCTACTCACTGATATACAATTGTCTTTTGTACTCGATTCCTTTACTATCTTTAAGAGTCCTGCGTATTTCGTCGCACATATTTGGAATTCATGTAGCACAGTCATCTCGGATTCATTCGTTTGCCTGTATTCCAGCAATTCGTTTGAATCGAATCGATGAGAAACGACAAGGTCACGTTTAACCAATCAGTCTACTCCTACCGCCATCTACCTTTCCTCTGGTCTAAAATTCTTTTGTCGACTCCTTCATATCCGTCGAATGGAGTCGTGTTTCTCGCATTACTCACAGATCGATGTGATAGAGGACCGAAATAAGCAGCTTGACCTAACCGAACCTATGTCCTTTATTTTCAGTCTTGCAGCTGTGCCTTCCTGGGTGCCGGCGCATGGTTACGTGTGTCATACCAGGGTTATGCGACCCTACTACCGGATCATGAGGCTCTTAGTGCCGACTCGCTGTTTATTGCCGTAGGCGTTCTTGGATTTGTCGTGTCGTTCTTCGGGTGGTGTGGCGCATGGCTACAGTCTCGGTGTCTGCTGATTATGGTACGTGACATGAATCCATCGGAATTGGTAGCAATTGCTTTTAATTTATTTATTCTCTGTTGATAGTACTTTATCCTGATTGTGTTGCTGTTTATGAGCGAGTTCCTGATTGGATCAATAGCGTTCTTATTCCGAGGTGGACTGAGCCGGACACTGGCTAATGAATTGAGATTTGGTATTGAGAGGCATTACAATGGCAGCGACAGAGGCGGATTGGCAGCACCATCAGTAGCAGTTATTTGGGATCATATGCAGCAGTCGGTGAGTATATTTTAGTAAATTAGAAGCAACCCAAAGTTAACCATACAAAAGACGTGGGAGAAAGATATACAGTCACGACCACTGTTATTAGAAGGAGTGTGAAGGCGTTAGTTTTAATTTATTGTTTTCCAAGTTTTCATCACACGCCTCGATTATTTGAAATTCTTGGATGGTCGGAAAACGTTGGACCCTGTTATGAATCGTCGCAATTTGTAATCTAATGCATTGGAGAAAGAAAGACTTATTTGCATTTTAATTTAGCCAGATAACATGTTATGTAGCAAGTTCGAGTATTATGGTGCTATTGGCTCCGATATTGGGTTTCAGAAAAGTTACTTCTACGACTTCAATTTATTTGAATGCTATGGAGCTGAATATGTAAGTAGGTAAACCATATCGAAGCTGGTTTTGAAAATAATTCATTGTAGGTCAAGGCTTGTTGACTTTCGGAATAGATGATCAACATTACAATTATTAAAAGGATCCATTACGAAGTTGTCAATTATCGTGTGAATGTAAATAGTAATTACATGACTTCCATAAGCCATGATGGGCATGTGGGTGCTTCCATATGAGTGTTGGATAATTTTGAACACAACTGACCTATAAAATATAGGACAAATAGCAGAACCTGAAATTTGAATGTTTGGATAATGTTGCAAACATTAAATGTAACGTCTCTGGTATTGTTAATTGATATACCCTGCTCTTTATGGTAGGACTGAGAATTGAATTAACGTACTTATACATCAAATTAAAATACCCGACATAAGGAACAAATGGTGTCAAATATCCCATGGGGACGCTATTGAGATTAATGAACGAGATTGTCATTACCAACATACCTTTTGGCGATTCAACGGTACCGGGGATATTAAAATCTACTCGTTGAATATGGTTACACAAGGGCTTGCAAGCTTCCATATCAAGCAATAGGTAACTTTAGACAGCATGCGCAAATTGAAGATGAATGGTTTCCTACTGCAGCTCAAATGCTGATAAGTGACTCATATGGGGATGATAAAGAGTGGGCCATAAATGTTTGCGCATTTGAAACATGAATAGAAATAAAACTACAAATGTTATTTTGTTGATCATTTATTGACCGTAATAAGCGTTTATTGGAATTTTTTTTTTAAATGACATCGTCGAGATGTGCCCCGTCTCGTCGTTGGCACGTCTGCAATCGACTACGCAAACTTTGGAAAACTCGCTAACACATGCTGCGAGATACGGAACTTTCAACCTCCCGAACGTTCTCATCGCTTCTTGAACGTGTCCGCCCTGTTTGTTTAATATTCGTTGTCGATCCCGTTTGCTCGAACCTCTTGACCCAAGCTTTGATTAAATTAACACTTGGGCACTCACTTCATCATCATCATCATCGGCACTACAACCTGGAACCGGTCTTGGCCTTATTTAGCAAGTCCTGAGGCTTGTTAAATTTTCAATAATGATTTGTTTTTTCCGGGCAAGGTCATTAGTCTTGCGCCAGAGGCTCCCCGACGGGGAATCGAACCCCGGTCTCCCGCGTGACAGGCGGGTATACTAACCAGTATACTATTGAGGAGCTCACTTACACGGCGTAATCCGTATTCAATTCTAAATAGGCGTCGTACAGTAACGTACGAATCGTTGTTTTTATAAAATTGTTTTACACAAAAAGCACGCCGTTGTCCCGTAAAGCGCTCCATCGTGACTAAAATTGCACGAAGCGACGCACAATTCCCCGCCACTCGCGCGCCCCTCAATCTAACGATTTTTAATAAATCATGTGTTGCCATTTGTAAAAATTAAATATAAGTTATAGCAAAAAGCAGTCCATTATTTATAAGCGGATCGGGCCACGCTAGATGGCGTTAGAAAGATAAGGTGTCGTACCAAAAAAAGCCATCAAGCTAATTTTTTTAACGCTTTTTTTTGCAAAAGAAAAAGAAGTACATATAAAGTTTTTTAAAATATTAGATTAAATGCTAAGCCTATTTTAACATATTACATTATGATGTAATTTACTGGCTCTGTATGAACACTCTAAATTATTCTGCATATATTTATTTTGTTACAAATATCTTACCTTTCGGTATCATCATCATCATCAGCACTACAACCGGGAACCGGTCTTGGCCCTATTTAGCAAGTCCTGAGGCTTGTTAAATTTTCCATAATGATTTTTTTTTTTCGGGCAAGGTCGTTAGTCTTGCGCCAAAAGCTCCCCGACAGAATCGAACCCCGGTCTCCCGCGTGACAAGCGGGTATACTAACCACCATACTATCGAGGAGCCTACCTTTCATTATTATTATTTATTATTATTTATTGGCCTGTAGGAAACTGGAAGTTCATGACCTCGCGGACTTGGCTTCGCCATCGTTCCCTGTCCTGGGCACTCTCCTTCCACGCTTGACCATTCGATCCGATCTCCTCAAGGTCAAACCTAACATTGTCCTCCCATCTCCGTCGCGGCCGTCCTACCGGTATCTTTCCCGTTGGTCTACCGTCAAGAATTCTATGCACGGTCCTATCGTTCGCCATTCGCGCCACGTGTCCGGCCCATCTTAATCTTCGCGACTTGATTACTCTCACTATTGTAGGTTTGCGATATAGCTCTTCCAATTCGCGGTTATGGAGTCTCCTCCATTGTCCTACCTCCTCGTCATATTTACCTCCATAGATGCCCCTCAAAACTTTATTCTCGAATACGCGGAATTTGTTTTCTTCCCGTTTTGTGAGAGCCCATGTTTCGCATCCATATAGAACAATCGGCATGATTATGGTTCTATAGACACGGAGCTTTATGTTACGTGATAGCAGTCTGGATTTCAGCAGTTTAATGACTGCGTGCCAACTCGCGTTGCCGGAATGCAGTCTCTTGTTAATTTCCTTCGACATTTCGTTACTGGCCGTCAGTATCGTTCCCAGATATTTAAATTCTTTAACTTTTTCAAATATCTTACCTCTGACGTTTATATGTGTTATCTGAGATCCACCTGCTCTCGCCATAATCATATATTTTGTTTTGTCTTCATTTATTTCTAGGCCCACCTCTTCTGCCGCTTGCACGATGATTTCACCGTTTTTACTAGATTGTCACCCAGAACGGCGATGTCATCCGCATATGCGAGCACTTGTGTGACCCCGTTCAGGGAAGATCCGGCCATGTTGTCGTCTTGTACATTTCCGATGACCTACTCGAGCACAAGGTTAAAGAGACACGATGATAGACCATCTCCCTGCTTTAGTCCGTCCCGGATTTCAAATGGCTCTGAGAGGTGGTTTTCTATTCTAACTCGCCCTTTGTTTTCGTTCATGCAAATTTGAATGAGGGCGGCATATTTTTTTGGGACTCCCAGCTCAACTAGAATATGGTAGAGTCTCTGCCTTGCGACTGAGTCGTAGGCTTTTTTGAAGTCAACGAACAGTTGGTGAACCGTCTCTCCGTATTCCCACTTCTTTTCCAGCAGTTGTCTTATTGTGAACATTTGGTCGCTTGTTGACCGGTTCCTACGGAATCCACATTGGTAGTCTCCCAGTATCTCTTCTGCGTACGGTGTGATTCTCGCCAGAATGACATTTGTTAATATTTTGTATGCGGTTGGGAGCAATGATATTCCTCTGTAGTTTTCGCAGTCAGATCTGTCGCCTTTTTTGAAAATGGGGGTGACTATTGAGGTTTTCCATTCTTCCGGAGTGACTTCCTTATCCCATATTGTTTGGATGAGCTGGTGGATCTTTCGAGCGGTTGCCTCTCCTCCATAGCCTACCTTTCGGTATACAGTATTTTTATTTTTTATTGCTTTTACTTTTAACAACATTTAGAAATTATATGTGAAAAGGAAGGAGCCCCATCAAGCCATAGGCTCCGTGAAATGGTCGGGAGAAATCCCTGGCCATCTTTCAGAGCTTGGCTGGACCGGTTAGAAAAAAAGGTCGGTTTAGGTGGTAGTCGTTCCCAAGGTGAGATGCCACCTCGTCACACTGTAAATTCTGCGATATCGTCGGGAGAAATCTTCGACTATGTTTCGGATGTATGGCTGATGGCCCGGGCTGACATGGAGATAAGTCATAATGGTACCTTCTGAGATAAAGAATTCTGGAGGTAAACTAGTTTCCAGTTCGGATCTCCGGTGGGGACTATGTCAGGGGGAACATAATGCAAATATTCTGAAAAATAACCGAACTTTAAAATATTCATCATCGCGTAATTGAGCTCGTTCTCGAGGCTCTGTCGATATCCGACAGATATCGGCTTTTGGTAACAACAGACGCACCGGTTTCACTAATACGAACGTAAACGCCATCCACTAATATTTGCAAACAGCAGAACCGGATATCCTTGCCCTAACTAAGACCCAGATCGATTCCCCAACTGACTCAACATGTATTCGTTGTTCGGGATACGACTTGCATTCGAGATTTCGCTTTAAGGGTGGAGTCTGTGTCTTCACGCGGTCCGATCTATCTTGCCAGAGGATGGAGGCGTTGAAACTTAATAACCTGGACATCATGTGGTTGAAGGCCGTGCTGAGAAATTCTGTTAAATTTCTTTGTTGTCTTTATCGCTCCCCGAATGACAATCGACCAGCGACATTTTTCCCACATTTCTCACATACCGTCGACGGGGTACAGATCAACCACTCGGCTCCTGAAATTGTCGTCCTTGGCGGTCTTAATGTACACAACTCCGGCTGGTTGGTACGTTCTAACACCATCGATGAGGCTGGGAGGCTAGCGGAGATTTTCGCTATTAGCCGCAATTTGACTCAACTCGTGGGGGAACCTACGCGACTGCCTGATACCCGAAATGAATATGCGAACACCCTGGATCTGTTTTTGACATCCAAGCCCAGCGTTTATACCGCTCCCTGAATGACGATCGACCACCGACACTTTCCGGATATCTTTTCGGCTGGATACATATCAACCACTCGGCTCTTGAAATGGTCGTCCTTGGCGATTTAATGTACAGAATTCCGGCTGGTTGGTGCATTCTAACCGACGAGGCTGGGAGGCTAGCGGAGGTGTTCGCTGTTGACCACGATTTGACTCAACTTCTGGAGAAACCTACGCGAGTGCCGGATGCCTGAGGTGATTATGCGACCAACCTGGATCTGTTTTTGAACTCTTAGCCGAGTATTTATACTGTAGAAGTTGCTGCCCCAGTAGGAAACTCAGATCGCTACTAGGTATTGGTTGCGCAGCCACTTGCATTTCAAGCGAATAACTGATCTAACAAGCTTCGCCATGTATGGAGGTATGGGGCTGTCAACTGGGGCCATTTGCGAGATTTCTTCGCTCCCGTTCCATGTTCGGAAGTGTGCTTTGGGGACATGCGCGGTTTCGGTCACGGAGATTATTCTTCTCGAGATGGACATTTACATTCCACATTCCATCAAACGCAGTTCATCTGATAAACCTTGATTTGATAAAAAATGCGAGCAGATTACAGTGGTAAAAAATAAAGCAATGGCTCTTCAATTCCACCATAGGTAATTCAATCAGAAACGCGTGGAACCAGGCAATTGATACCGCGAAGAAGGCTTACAACGACAGAGAGACCAATAAACTCATTGAGTGCTCAACTGCTGTGCGTCCCTTCTGGTCAATGGCAAGGGCTGTCAGGAATAACTTCGCCTACACCCCTTTCCCACGTTAGTGACGGACAGCGATACACTAATCACAAATTCAAAAGATAAAGCTAATGTGTTCGCGAATTTATTTTCCGTGAATTCAAACTTCGATGCCGGTCTTTTGGAACCACCTGTGATCACGCCAGCACGGATGTGGGGTTCTGCCCGCGTACTATTCAACGTATTCTACGTGGGATGGACTGTAAGTAGGCAACTGGTCCGTATGGAATACAGGCAATAGTCTTTAAGAACAGCACTCCAGAACTACCGCCGTAGGCTCTTTCGCTTATCTTATGCACCGAGAACATTTCTTACCTGCTAAAAGATGGCTCGAGTTGAGCCAATCCCAAAGAAGGGGAAAAAGTGACTCCCACAAAATTACCGGTCGATAGCATTACTGCCTATATTGTCTTAGGTGATGGGAAAGATCATCAGTGGCGAGTTAATTAAGTATTTGGAGTGCAACGGTCTTCTGAATGATCATCAATGCGGTTTCCGTGGCAGGCGGTCCACGGAAGACGTTTTGACCCTCATAGCCAATATATAGACATCTTGGATTGAGCGGCATGGTGAGTCATGGGCGGTCGCATTGGATATCTCCAAGGCTTTTTACCAGGTCTGGCGCAGGGCATTGCTAAGCAAACTTCATTCATATGGACTTTCTCGAGAGCTTTGCGACTAGACAGGGCGCTTCTTCGAAAATCAATCGATCCGGGTTGTTGTGGATGGCGATTGTTCGGATCTGTATCCTGTTAATTCGGGGGTGCCTCCAGGTTCTATTTTGGCTCCAACCTTGTGTTTGCTTTACATAAATGATTTCTTGGAGTCAACGGGTAACAACGTTTTCAATATGCAGATGATTGTATGCTTGTTTCCTCTATCGGCCGATTGGTGCATCTACGTCGCACTAGCCGAGATGTAGCCAGATGGACTCTCCGAATCGAGATCTGGATAGGGTCCTGTCGTGGGGAAAAGCCAATCCCGTCGACTTCAATGCAACGAAGGCACAATATACAACATTCACAAAGAAAAGTGGATCATCAGTTCCACATCTGATGATGAATGGCCGGGGTTCCACAGTTGATGATGAGTTATCTTTTCAGACCCAAGAATTATTTTACTCCGATCCAGCTTCTTCTCCTGTATATAGTATATCCCAAATTAGATCCGCGCTCGACCTACTTGAGAGCATACAGAGACGAGTGATCCTGGTGATCGGGGACACGGTGCTGACGTCAGGACTACACTCGCTATCACATCGAAGGCGCGTAGCTGATCTCTATCTGTTATACAGATATTATCACGGATATTCGTGGTATTGCTCCGCACAGTTTGGTTTATATGCATTGTATAAAGCAACGAACGACACAAGAAAAAACAGTTGACATGTGATGTATATACTTTGGGGACTCTAATAGTTAATTTGTTGATTTTTTTGGTCTTGTTGCGAGTGTTGCTGGTCTTGTTGTTGATTGTATACCTGTTGTTGATTGTATACTGCGGCGATAGCGGCAAACTATTATGTACTATATGGGATCCAACATCAAGCGTTGAGTGCGAGTGAATTTTCAACAGAATGTCACTTTTCGAACGATCATAAGTCTGAATTTGTTTGATCAATACCTTACGAAATATACATTTCTATAGCCATGTTATCGATGTTCAATCACAAGCAAATCCATAAAACGACATGGATATCACCCGACGGCGGAACGCGTAACCAAATAGACCACTTTCTCATAGACAAAAGACACCACTCGAATATCCTTGACGTAAGATCATATAGAGGGCCAAATTGCCACTCCGATCATCTTCTAGTGATGGGCAAAATTAGGAGTCGGCTCGCAGCAAACCCACATGGACAGTCACCGGAGACTAGCAAAAAGTTCGACATTGATAAACTAAAAGACCTGCGCAAAAGGACTGAATGTCAAGACGAACTCACGAATAGATTTAGCATCCTAGAGAATGGGAGCAGTGAGGAAGAGGAAGCCAATAGTGTGGACTTAAATGGGCATCGATCAGAAACACAATCAAACAAACAGCCCAATAGGTATTAGGATTTAAGAAAACAATTAAGTCCAAACCTTGGTGTAACGATGAGTGCAGGGCGAAGATCGAAAAACGTAAACGACTTAGAATGATCCACTTAGGAAGATATGATGAAGTCAACGCGGAAAAATACGCGACAATTCGGAGAGAAACAATGAAACTTTTTAAACGCAAAAAACGCAAATGGGAGAAGACTCGGGTCGAAAAAATCCTAGGAAATGCCAGAGCAAAGAACATCTGAGGTATGTATCCCGGCATAAACTCAATTAGAAATGGCTATCGAGGGAGACCCAAAATAATTCGAGACGCAAACGGGTGTCTGGTCACAGAAACAAACAATATCGTGACAAGATGGAAGCAATACTTTGAAAACTTGCTCAAGGTGCGCACCCCATTAACCACAAATAAACGCACCAGACGTACATACAGCCGATCCTCAGATCCAAGAGCCCACTTTCAACGAAGTTGTAGACGCAATAAATCGAGCATGTCGGCAGAGCTTGTGAAGCATGGAGGAGAGGCAACCGCTCGAAATATCCACCAACTGATTAAACCAATATAAGGATGTCACTCCGGAAGAATGGATAGCCTCAATAGTCGTCCCCATTTTCAAAAAAGGCGACATACCTGACTGCGAAAATTTCAGAGGAATATCATTACTCCCAACCACATGCCAAATACTAACAAATGTCATACTGGCGAGAATCGCACCGTACGCAGAAGAAATACTGGGAGACTACGGGGGGGGGGGGGGGGGGGGGGGGGGTATTGTGCCTAACACGGACGCTATGTTCACTAGCTCCTCCATCATAATTTGTTCGCCGCGTAAAACACCGAACCGAAAGTCATCACTAATAAATGAACGAACGTTGCCTCGTTCGTTCGCAACCACGGGTAAAGGGTGAGAGATAAACACCCAGGACACTACGACACAGCAAGGAGACAAAACCGTTGAAATAAAACACACAATATTGTTCGGATAGTGCCTAGATATTTATTATTCATTCTATATCACTACCGATTGTCTTTTTAACACGCGACACAATAAACACGACTTCGATAACTCTACGCTCAACTCAATGGGTGACGAATAAACTTTACGTACAGCAATACCGAGTAATTCGGATTTATTTCGCCCACGACTCCGAATATATATATCGTCACTCCGCCGCGGCGACGGAGAGCGGAAGTCGAACCGACTTGCTCGGTTGGATGATGGTGAACGACTCAGCGATAATCATCTCGTGCAGAGATGATTCGCTTATCGTGATCATGGTGGTATGTGTGCATGGTTCTTTCATGGATGAGAACGAACCTAGAACAAAGAAAGGGCATAAAGTGCATTCATGGGATACGATTTCGGTAAAGCAAATGAACCCGAAATCGTCGGATGCTAATGGGATCTTATGCATCGTTCGGTAATGAGGTCAGCTAAATAAATAGCAGCCGCTCATTATATGAAAAAAATGTGCTTTCGGATACCACAAACGATATGAATTGTTTTTGGTATCACAGGAAGCCTATGTAGGAACAGCGTTCTTCTGTTTGCACATGGTGCGAGTTAGAGAATTTTATTGCTGGGAGAAAAACCTCGCCCGCCAATGTGTACGTGTACGGGATGGCATCTCACCATGTCTCTTTAACCTTGTCCTCGTGTATGTTATCAGAAAGGTACAAGACGACAACATGGCCGGATCATCCCTGAACGGGGTCACACAAGTGCTCGCATATGCGGATGACATTGCCGTTCTGGGCGATAATCTAGAAACTGTAAGTAAAAACAGTGAAATCATCATGAAAGTGGCAGAAGAGGTGGGCCTAGAAATAAATGAAGACAAAACAAAATGCATATGTTAATTACGGCGAGAGCAGGTAACAGGGAACACATATAAACGTCAGAGGCAAGATATTTGAAAAAGTTAAAGAATTTAAATATCTGGGAACGATACTGACGGCCAGTAACGGAATGTCGAAGGACATTAACAAAAGACTACATTCCGGCAACGCTAGTTGGCATGCAGTCAAATTGCAAATGCAAAGAAAAAATCGGTGTTTTAAGAGCATCGCACTTGTGTCGCGTAAGGATTGTAGTAAACTTAGTAATAAATAGGTAAATATTAAGAGAACAAATAGAAACAAAAACCCAATTATTGTAGTTTACACACAAATATATTTATTTCAGAAAGTTGTTGTAGGATGAATTTGACTGAAGGAACTGATTTTAGGATGAGTTTGGTTTTTTGTTATCAAAGGAATTTGATTTTAGGAAGAAATGCATTTTTGGTAGAATTCAACAGACGCTTTGTGTCCGATTTTGTTTAAATTTAGTATTATTGGGGCATCCGGGACAAAATTTGTGGAACAAAATTATAGATTTCATCCTTGACGATCGAATATTCCAACTCTTTCCTCATTAGTTATCGGAAAATTATTTGTTTACAGTTCGCATGCTGTGGTGTCACATCCTACGAAGACTGGTACGACATCAAAGCGTGGAGTGGAAAGCGCTGGGTTCCAGAATCATGCTGTCGTCCCCAATATGAACAAAGTGGTGTAACAATTGAAGGATCTGGCGATAGTTCTCTTAGAGTTGATTGTGGAAAGTAAGTTGAAAATTGATACAACCATAACCATCCAATTCACATCTATTTATTCCTACTCAGGTCTGAAAATCCTTTGCTTTGGTGGGACCGAGGATGCGCTCATTCCCTACACGGCTGGTTTCTTGAACAGTTGCATGTTGTGGGAACCATAGCTCTAGTAATAGCCTTTCTGCAACTTTTTGGTCTAATAACATCTATGCTTCTGTTCTGCACCGTTAAGCACAAACGTGAATCACAAACATACAAATCATATTCACCCTCAATCGACCCCACAACACGAACGAGTAGTTGGGAAGACTGAAACAAACTTTAGACGACGAAAGTCCCCACGGTTCAAAGTGCTAGCACAAAATTAAAGGAAAATATTGAAATCACTTGAAATCAACCTCAAGCTAGACACTCCCCACCCAGAAAAATAGATGGATAGAAACAAAAGAAACAGAAAACTAAACTAAACTAAAAATAAGATTGAATCTAAATAATATTCAACGATATTTTAATTAATAGAGTAATTACTAATCGACAGGACGTAAACTTTAGAATTTAACGGAATTTGTGCCAAAAATATTTAAATACTAAATCAAAACCTTAAGGCGTTACAAGTTCTAGGTTAGAAAACAGACAAAAAAGGAGAAAAAATTCAAATTTATTTTAAAATAGAAACTAGTTTACCCAAGCACATTTTACTGCCAATAGGTCCCCAACGGTAGATAACTGCAAGAGATACTATTCAAATCTTCAACTGCCACAGCAAGTTGTGAGAAGGCGATGTTTTAAACGCCGTCTTCCGAACAAAGTTCTCCTAAATCCTTTGTAAATATTTCCAACTCAATTGATATCCTTTGCTTTAATTTCAACGACAATAAAATAAATCAATTAACAAAAACGAATATAAAATAAATATTATTAAATAAAGAAGTAAAGGTTGGATTTTAGGTAAATGTTAATGTTAAGACAATCTGTAAGAACGAAAGAGAAAAAATTAGACATAAACATTTTGTTGAGTTGATTTTGAATTTAAAAGAAAAAAGAAGTTGAACAAAAATAAAAACGTTACACAAAACAAATATTTATATATATATTTTTAAATATATACCATTATTTATATTTAAAATGTTATTTATTTTATATTCTAAACGAAGTGACATTCCATGTTATTTATTGAATGAGTTTTATTTTGCAATATTTTACAAATTTCAATAGAATACGAAACACTATATCTATTTACAAAAGTCTTATTCCTTATATTATACAATGAATGTAATTTTGTTTCACTAAATAAACAGTAAATTATTATTATTATCGTTTACATTTTATTTATTGTGTCAACATATATAAAAACAATTTGTTTCTCCGGATCACAGACCGACTAGTTTACCGCCGATGCTGTCAAGTTGAGCCGTTATCCCTTTGAGAAACATACGACTCAGACGTTGAGGTGTCTGCAAGAGATAAAAGGAACCAAATGAGAAGCAATGTATTTTTGGATGCTGGAGGAAGTCCAAAGCGGCGTTAATGTCAACACGGTATTTTCCGATAGCAATTCACCTATTTCCGGGGACATATTCTGGTGATAGGTGCTGTAAATCTATTTTTGACATCTGTAATGTTTATGTCTCATGATTGGATCGGGCGGTTCCGACTAATGGGGACTACATTCAATTCGAAAAGAACATCGTGGAAATGGTTGTTGTGACAAATTTGTGTCGGAGATTCTTTCATCGCAGGACACTTATTCATGCGTCGTGTTCTATCTTTAGGAGGAAATTTATCATAGATATTGAGGCGCAGTCAAAATATTGGCTGGAGGGTAAATATGGTAGTCTTATTTGATGACATCTGGGAAGTATGAGTTAACTTTTGCACAAGCGAGTTACAGAATTAGCTATAATGATAAAGCACAGCTTCCTCCACCTTTGTATGTGTGAGATAGTTTATTAGTTGAGTTAATTTCCAACTATACAAAAATTATTGCTTTTTATTTATTTACATCGCCAATTAATGATAATGGCTATCGAGCGTCAGCACATTACCAAAATCTAAGTTAGGTATTCATACGTGTGAATATTCGTCTTAACCACTACACACATAATATGTTACCACTAATTGCTAATATGTTTGGATCGGAATTTGTTTCGTCATTTTTACGATCAATGTCGTTCTAAGAAACACATTTGTTACAAACAGAAACTTGTACTACTGAAATTGTTCAAATTTCACGACCGTTTCCGTACGGCATTATCAGCCCATCACAAAAGGATTTTTTTTACACTTCTCTCGGGAGAGGCGAACCTATAGCGCCAAGTCGGCGCTCCGAGATGGCACCAAATAACCGTTGCAGCTGTTTTTGAATAGTTGGAGGTTGTACTGTTCCGGAAACACTCGCGCGGCGAGAGAATTCGACAGCCTTCTCGCTCTGTATCGGAACGAATTCGGATGCTGAAATGTTCGCGCCGTCGGAAGATGAACCGCAAAGACTGCAGATCGCGACTCCTCTGAGGGGACCAAAAGGAGGTCTCGTCGGCAGCGACCCCGAGGGCCACACACGAGGCCCATGCAACCACCCACCACCGACCACCTGCGCGACCCAACTACCAGACATACCCCTCGCCCGCTGAACCTCCGAAAGGGCATACTGCACTGGATTCCCTTCTTCCGCCATCCTCACTAAACTGTCTAAATAAATCCAAGTAACGATCACCGAATTGCGTTCATCAATAAGTCTCCGCGGAACTCCGTTGGGGACACTGAAATATCCAAACAACACACCAAAAAGCAAAACCGGAGGAATAAGAAATAAAACACACAGGGTTTTCGGAGTCTAAACTTTATTTAATGTTCGTTGATTGATAAATTTGTATGAATTATTAACTTTACACAAGTTTGCACAATTTTACATAACTTAATGGTATTTGGTTGGATTTATTGTCCCGATTAGTAAAGGTTTATCGTTTATGTTTGACGGCCCTCTTAGCTTAATTATGATTGCGAATTCATTGCACTGTAGGACACGCGAGTTGAACGGGAAATGACTTGGATCCTTCTTTATCTGCCGTTTGCGAAAATGGATTGCCGGAAGAAAAAACTGAGCTCTAACTTCGCAGAACACTCCGTTAAAATCGGTGTAAACTAAACTCGGGGGTGTGTTAAACTCGCGACTCCGGGATGTATGCGTCCCCGCGGCGCCACGGGGAGCAGGAGAAGATACATGCGGCGCGTCTGGTGGTTAAAATACAAATCACCGAGGATTGAATTTTAACTTATCCTCAATCCTCAGTTAAGGGTGAGATATGGAGGAGAAAGAGAAAATGTTCTCTTTAGGGTGCGGCCGCCAAAGGATAAACGAAACGTACAGGGAGGGAAAAAGAACAAAGGGATCGTGAAGATCTTTGTTTATGATGTGCATTGCGGCAAAATAAATAGACGGCAAAGCATCGAGCAAATGTTGCAGGTTGGTTTTAGCATATTCACTGAGAATTGGTGTTTATGGCATCGCTGCCAAGGGTAAGTACATAATTCCTATTTGCGTTTGCTTATGCTGTGGGATTTGGTCCATGCCATTAGACGCGAGATGCGTGTATTTGCTTTTGTCCCTTGGACAAAGGCCACCAGCCAATGTGTATGTAAGGGAATTTATCGTACACATGGAGAGGCTGGGAATAGGCGACGCAATGTTTACTATCCCTAGAGATGATGGTTACATTATGTGTGAAACAAATCGTTTCTTAACAGGAATTCCTCTAGGGAAAATGCTTATGGCAAGATTGGGATTTGGATTTATGATCCGATAAGATATATATAGAATTCTTGTAGGGAATTTAAAATGTGAATTGATGCATGAAGGTAAGAATTCTCTTCCAAGAGCTTTTAGATAAATACATTAAATAAAATTGATGCGTGAAGCATTTACAGGTTCTAATGCGATTGCATTAGCGGGAACTATGGAAGTTGGGTTGTAGTTATGGGGGTGTGGCGTCTCTAACAGATACACAAGCAAATAGTGAAAAACACCGAACGAAAATCGAATAAGAAAATACATCAGAGCCGTATACCATAGCGATAACAAAACAATTCACATCAGTGGAATATACTTGAGTTTAAAAATCGAATTCTAAACGCGGCCAGTAGCCTGATGTGTTACGCTTAGATTCAATTTTTGGTGATTCTAACTGTCATAACGTCAGTTCGAATCACACGTTCTTCACTATTATTCCAAACGCTATAGAGGGTTATTCGGGTAAGTCCACAGTGGCGTTTGGCGGAACCGCCACAACCACACCCGCCCAACCCCAAAACGCAACATCGGTGACCAGTCGGGTCGCCACTCGAACACTTGAAGGCATCCCACCTAGGACACCACGTGGTCAAGCTGCTGCCCAAGACCACCGCCGCCGAGGTCGACCGTTACTACATGTAGCCACCACAATGAGGGTAGGAGCACGCAATGCCCCACTTAGCGGGCGGCGCTCCCCAGTAACCAGCGATCGACCGAACCCCAACCAGAGAGCATGCCTCTCAGTGGACCAACGGAGGCTGTACTCAAACGACCCCGGGATGCACTTGGTCCGCGACTGCCATTCCGACAGACCGCACACCCCCGGCCGCGGGCCTCCGTCCCCGGGAACAAAATGGTTCGCCAATGACGCGAAAGCGGGCGGAATGTTGCGGATTCGCAACTAAATGCAGCAGCGAGAATCTAGTTCGTTCATCGTCTAGTACACTCACCAACCAGCACACTCACCACGCCTGTCAACCACCAGCTGACAATGCGTCACCTTAGGGACGCTGTGGGGGTTTAGAATTATTGCACCAAAACACCGGCACACGGTTCAATTCCTTCCCACTTATTGTTCACTGAATATCCAACTCGCCGAAAGTAAAGAAATAAAAGGCACTTGGTTTAATTGTAGATCTATTTTTTTGTTAAATTTTTGTTTATGAGTTTTTTTATTGTTCTCAATTGATTTTGGTGTTTACTCCTTTAAGAAGAGACACGAAAGTTGATACTTTTACTTGGTACTTGGCGCACGAGAAACGATGCCAAATTTACACTTTGAATTTGTTCTTTATTTATCATTCAATGATTCCACATGCACAAATAAATTAATAAAATTTAACTGTTTTCTTGAAGATAATTAAACCGACTTTTCATGGCAAATATAAAACTTTACGCGTAAGATGAAATACCCTGTGTTCTTAAAATGACGTCCAATTCTTGAGAAGACCAATTCTCGACTCCACTGAACGTGCGACGTAGCGTGTGTAAGCTACTGTGGTTGGATAGTGACTGGTTGGAATTAGGGATGATGATGGGTAATTTAATTTTGCACACCGGACCACCAATAGAGATCATCTTAACGCTTCTGCTCCCTCATGTGCCACGCCCGTCGAGGTGTGGTGAACACTTCGGTTAATTCGATAGTCGACGAACATGGGAGAATGAGAGAACAGAAACACAATGTACTATGATCTTAGGGTGGGTTTGGTAGTGTGTGCATGAATTAATGCAGCTCTGAGGATAACCCACTGACCCAATTCGGTGAATGGGGTGATCTCAGAGTGCACTGAACTGTAGGAAGCCTGAGCTGTGAAGGAGAGGAAAATGTAGCTGGTGTTATTCACCTGCGAAAAGAGATCATTGATCCCCAGCGAATGGAGTGCCTGGGGAAAGTGAATAGGACGCCGAATTGGCTAGGGAAATCTGATCGTGGGAACTAATTTAAATACTTTCATAATTTCCCCAGCGGTTGATTTCCGGTGGAAATCTCATGGGTTAGCCAAATGGAGTTTCCGCATGTCGAAGAGATAGCTAAACTCAATTATGCATTATCTGCATAGGATAATGAGTTTAGCAATGCGTCCTTTTGGGAAACATGTTTTGCAGGTGAATGAACTGAACGGTGGGATAGGGGTTGATATGACGCGCTGAAAGCGGTCGAAATAAGGCGAAAATTGGGGTTGACATTGTGGGTTGGTTCTTCATGTAGTATAGAGAACCCCCACAACGCAATCGAGCTGTCGCATTGATTCAAATGCGGCCAACGGTTTTTGGTCAGTTTTCAGCCAACCACCAACGCCTACACAACCGCCGACCATAAGAAAATGAGACTAAAGATTACCAAGTGATACTTAAACTATTAAAGAGTAAATTCCTCGAGTCATTTTGATCTTTAATTTGCCTTGTTAGTACAAATATCAACTGAATTAGAATACGCGATTACTGGCGTAATTGATATGAATCGTATTAAGGACGGTGGTTCGCGAGACTCACCGTTACCACCTCTCGGTGGACGCAACCTTCATCCCAACGGTGGCATCCACCACAATATGTATATATTGAGCAGACGTTACTAAGGGAAATTCGATGTAGCGCTATAGCGAAGTGAACGAATATCATCGAAAAAATGACCATTTTATATTATTAAAATCATGTTTTTAAAAAGGATTAAAATTCGTGATTCTTGTGGCGTGTATGAAGAGATGTTGAAGTGTTAAGAGTTGTTTTGTTTTTAGTTGAATTTGTGGTTATTTTAAAATTTGGAGTGTGTTCTCCCGTTAATTCATCAGTAAGAACCTCACTCGTGTGTTATTGGCATTCATATGCATATTAACAATCTTTTTTTTTCAAAG
The DNA here is from genome assembly GCA_963931805.1 of Microdon myrmicae. NCBI lineage: Eukaryota > Metazoa > Arthropoda > Insecta > Diptera > Syrphidae > Microdon > Microdon myrmicae. The sequence goes on from OZ007502.1 coordinate 114,114,097, forward strand.
ATTCGTTAATTCGTCAGTAAGAACCTCATTCATGTATTACTCGTATTGGCATTCATATGCATATTAACAATCGGCATTCGATGCTAACTAAATGCAAATTAATTATTTAATTAGCATAAACTTTCGGGTTCGTGCAAACCAATAAAAAATATTAATAAAAAAAAGAATAGTTACTATAAAACTGTTTACATATATATGTGTGTAGTATGTGATATGGCAAGGCTAATAACCTTGCCCGTAAAAATAAATTATTATGGAAAATTTAACAAGCCGTGAGACTTGGTAAATAAGGCCAAAACCGGATCCCTGTTGTAGTGCCGATGATGATGATGATGATGAGTATGAGTATGAGTATGTGATGCGATTGTAACAAAAAGTTAGTGAAGTGTGTCACTTGTGTAACAACTTCAGACGTGTTATTAAAGTATCGTCAGCTTTTTCTCGTCTCGTATCTCTTAAAGGTGCTATTTATTACTTTCCCCCTAACAATCGGTTGAAAGCCGCAAATAAAAGAAAATACACTTTCCCACCACCTCCGGGGTTCCTGTCATTGGTACACCACATAACACTACTTACTTACAGTAGCTTCCTGCATCCTATAATACTGGCCAATCTCAGCGAAACTCATAAGCACTTTAAAAGGATTCTGAATCCAATTACATTGATGACACAATAAGATATTCCTCGGCTACTGGTCGTCATTTCTCTTGTTGGAATAAAGCGCACACAAAAAAAGTCTGACAATTGAATTACCTCTCAAAATAGGCATTGGAAAATTACCGCCATCACTCTGCTAGGGGGTACAATTCCAAAATCCCAATCCGGAGCTTTGATGTGGAATGGCGTAAAACAACTTCCGGTGTTCAGAAAACGTACAAACTTCATCCGCATGAAGAAAACCAGCAGCACATCAAAGGGAATCAACCAGGACAAATCACATTTTTCGCTTCGTCTCGCCCATCTTAAAACTTGGACACCAAATGATTTATCACCTGTCGACCCACGTGGTGGAGCATGTAATTTTCCTTCTACTTTGACTTTTTAGTGCTCCTTAATTTTTCATCGTCCTCGTTGTCCTCGTGTACATTGCCTCTTTTTTACTTTTGCCCTCAAAGCTCCACCGCCAAGAAAAAAGTCCCTGCGGATTGTGATATCTTTATTGACACGAGGTTGATTCGAATCAGAGAAAAGAGAAAGGAACACAGGTGTTCATGCCAGCTACCGAAACCCACTTTCGGTTGGGGTACTCGTCGGTGGCAGTGATCTGGCAATTATTAAATCAGACTTTTTTGTCCTCTCAGTTTGTCCGCCTTGCCTCGTTTCTTTAATTGGATCGCTGTAATTGAATAAACAGAGATGTGACGAGGAAGGGGACAATAGCAAGACGAATCTGGTCGGCTAACTAATGAAAGGACCTGGCGGACTAATAAAAACTGTCGGCGCGGTTTACTTTAATTGGCCCACTACGAAAGAGGAGCCGGCCATAGTTACCATGCGGAAAAGATATTCATTTAGTAGCAGCTCGAGTAAACGGGGCAGTGGGCTATGAGGGCGGCGTAGTACAAGTGTGTGTAGTTCAAATTGTGGTCCACGAATAAGGGGCGGGGGCTAAATCTTCTTTCAAATTTGGAAAAGGACAACGAATGATGACATTTTGTTTCGTTACCTCCTTTCGAAGATTTCCTCCTTTTATTTGAGTGCTCTGCAAATAAAAGAACGAAAACGCAGCTGAATTAATCTCCGGGTACAAAGGTCAATGGCCAACTTGATTGTTAAAGGACGCTGGAACGAGGACGCGAATATTAGAATGGCATTCATGCCGGTAACAGAAGTAATACTAGACGACATTTTCTTCAATAAAAAAGTTACTAAATTTCTAAATGGACAATTTATTATTCTGATTCAGAGGGGCAAGTTTTTGAATAACTTCTTGAACAAACTTCCGCTAAGGTGAATTTTAGAAGTAGCCATAAAATAAACAAGAACATTAGGTAAATTTTACAATGGTCCACTTGGGGAACCAATGGTCCGCGTTCTTATAAGGAGTCTTGAGTTTGTGGACAAGACAGAAGCCTCGCACAATTACAATGTCTATTAAATTATTCATCCACAAACACTTGAGATTGGTATTTTTGTTTCCTTTCTTATTTCATTTTGGTATGTTGAGGGTGTGCACGTTTTTGAAAAGGGCCTCTTCCTGTCCACGGTTTAGAATACTTATGTGTCATGTAACATATATATCACAATGGAAAACAATTCGTCTTAAAAGGGGGGTAATATTTTTCTTTAGATGAAAAACACACATTAAAAAAGGATCTTCATCATCATCATCGGCACTACAACCGGGATCGGGTCTTGGCCTTATTTAGCAAGTCTCGAGGATTGTTAAATTTTCCATAATAATTTATTTTTACGGCAAGGTTATTAGCCTTAGGATCTTAATGCTCCCATAATTATGTGACATCGTACATGGTACTATAGCGTTTCCGCCAAACCCTACAGTCTACTTACCTGAAAAACCCCCATAACTACTACCCAACTCCCTTAAGTTTGCTAATGCAACGGTATTAGTACCTGTAAATGCTTCACGCATTATATAGATCACCATCTGTAATCATAAAATCCCTATAAAGAAAACTTACCTTCATGCATCCCTTCGCATACAATTTTCCGTAAGATTTCTTTGTTTGCTTATTTGGTATTCTGAACCAATTCGGTACCAGACAAATACCAGTAAACAAAATAATTCGGATTGCATTCAATGTAACCGTCATGACAGCGACCATAAATATCGCGCCGTCTATTTTCCCAGCCGCGTCATATACCTTTTCATACACATTGCCTGGCAACCTTTTTTGTTTGTCTTACCAACAAACAACCCAAGCAGCTGCATATAATTAGCGCAATAGACGCTGAAACCAAATTCTCCAGCATTTCCTAATGCAAATATGAACCCGGTTTCTATTGCAGCCAGAGATGCCATAAACATCCAATTTGCTTTTAGCACCTTTTTCTCCGAACGTCGAAAATAGCGACGAGGCATCGTGTAAACAATGACCCGCATTACCAGCGGCGCATGTGGTCATTTTTCCCTATTGTCCTTACCGCCTGCCTGTTTTCGAACACATGCAACAACATGGAATCTGTTCGATCGCGCACATATACCACTGCGCCACTAGTTACACCCTTAAGAGAAAAGTTTTTCTCTCTCTTCCTTTTTCTTCCTTAGCGAAATCATCTCTGCATGAGATGACGATCGCTGAGTCAAATTCCAACCTCTGACCGCAATGGTCATGTGATCTCCCGTCCTCGTTTTGCGCTCGGGGACGCAGAAATACTAAGTCGAGTGGAGTAAGCGCGCGGATTTAATTTGAAAGTAATTTTAGTTCTGGTGCGTCGGTTTTATAATAATATGTTCGTGCTTACGTCATCACCAGTGAATAAAAGTAATCATTTAATTAACAAACTAACTCGGGTCTTTTTCATTTAACTGTCTTGTGGCGGAGTTTAACTCCTTGTGTTGGTGAACAGATTGCGGTGAGTTCAATTTCTTTTGGTACACGAGGAACATATATATGATGGAGGAGGAAGTTAACCAGTGCCAATTTTGCAATACTTCCTCCCCACATTGGTGACCCCGACGTGATAAAAAGAACACGCAACTTCCGAACAAAACAGTGACTTTTGGTGACCAGCGAAGAACTCGCGAATCTTCGTTCGGGTGTCAGGAGTATAAAACGGTGACTAGCGGCGTAAAATAATATATGGGCAAAACACATCGCCCCAACGTCAGCCTTTCTTCCAGCACGAGGAACAACACCATCTCCGGACCATCATCAGCAGCACAAAACAACAACCACCTCAACAACAATAGCCAGGAGTTGGTAAGATAAGTATCCTTCCTTCCTTTTTTGTATTCACCAGCCTTACAAGTAAAAGAGTTGTCGGAACTAAGCCAATCAGATGCCTTCGAATTAATACACAATTAACAGAAGACAATTAAAAGGATACCCACTACCCAACACCGCTTTGCCAACGACGTCCCAGCGATGCAGCGTAGCCACCTGTATCACCGAACAGCAGCACACGACACATGCTCAACATCACCAACGTAAACAAGACACGCCACTAACGACACACAGACTAAACGCGTGTATAATATCCCTTGGTGACATTTGACCTGTATGGAATTTTATGCCAACAGCTTCCTCGAAGAAGGCTACAACGTTAATATTACCGGATGGCTAGAAACAAAACCGAAAGGCGCATTACCAGCAACTGGAGCAAAATTTTACTTTGTCCGTCTTACCAAATGACTGGAACGGAAATTTGGAGCAACAAATGTAGACGACAATGAACCGGAAAGCATCGCTCCAACGTCCCAGCGACACCACCTGACTCAACACTTTATCCAACAACATCGCATCACAGGTTTGCCTTTTTTTTGTTCATTAGTTTCATTTTTATTGTAAGCTCCTGAGCGAAATCAAAATTTAAAAATTTCAATAATACTTTTAAAAATTGAATAGTGGGTTATATCCAATACAAGGAAACATAGATATAATTATTAAGCTTGTTTTTTTATGCAGAAATTAATTATTGATTTGAAGTGCAAATTTCCACATACAGTTCTCATTGGTTAAAACCTCTTTAATTTATTTATAAAAGATATCGGCATTCGTATAGATGGATATATGTCCGGAAATATATTCGTTTGTATGAGTGCGTTTCTTATATTTTCTTTTGAAATGTACAAACCAACATGAACAATTGGAAATATCCAAAGCACATTACCATCAACGACTTAAAAAATAACATGAAATACAGAAATAGTGTAAAATTTTTTTTCTTTTTCATTGCACTTCACTGTGTCGTGCTGACAAACTAACTCAAAACGAAATATTAATTTCATGTATTCGAATTAGTAAAAATAAATAAATCAATTTAAGATTTTCTGTGTATCGTTAAACAAATATGAATAGTTGTAACGTTAATAAATTACCTTCTATTAACGAAATATAATAAAAAGGGATAAACACTGAACAATTAAGATCAATTAAATTAACGATTTTAAGAAGAGGCAACGTCAAGTATATTTTTAATAACCGTCCTAAATGTATCATACCCGAAATTGGTACCATTTTACTGTAATAATTATTCCAATTGTAACGTACTTGCTCTTAATCCCTGTCACAAGTACACTTAAAGCAAAAGGAAAGTTAATTTTTTGCGAAGACTGTCGTTTTATACACTAACGACATTACGTAATTAGTATTTGTATTTTATTCTAAATTTAACGTTTTATTTATCATGCGCACTTTCAGAAACCGTTTGTCTTATATTTTTCATTTATATTGCGCTCATTGAATTTTAAAAATACGTACATTTATTTGTCTCCCTCATTAAACCACTGAGAGTGTTTAACGAAAATAATGTACGAATATGCCAAATAACAATAAAAATTGTAATTGACTTAAAAGCAACCAACAACAAAAACTTTTAATTTATATACATATATACATATATATGCAAGCACCATCATATTGTTTAAAAAAATAAAAATTTTTCATTGTATTCCTAATTCCTTGCTTTTAAATATTATTTTAACTGCTTCTCCTAGTTTTTACTCATGATTGATATAAATTAATATAAATATATACACACAGATAAATTCTAACCAAATTAATGGAAAGCAGTCTTCAATTTTTACTTTATCCTTTACTTTGTTTTTGGATCTTATGTTAAGACGAACACAAATAACCAGAAATATTTTGAATATTAATCACTCTAGGCAAACAAATGCCAAATATTACATAATGATAATTATACAATCGCAAAACATCGAATATACGCATGACAGAATAATAATTATTTTAAGAACCTGTAAGATTATTAATATAAACACGATTGTAAGCCCCTTCAGGGTTTTGATTAAGTGCAACCCTTTCCAACACTACTCGACTCCACACGACTCCTTTTCAACCTCTTCCGACTACCTTAATTTCTTTTTCGACTATACGTCGCTCACATTTAACTCTCTCGACTCCATTCATTCCTCCACAACCGACTCCTCTCTTAACAGCTCGTCTCTTACATCGGGACACAATGCCCCTTAAACACTGGACCCCACCCAACCTCACTTGACCCAACATCGGCTCAATTTAACTCCTTTAACCGGCTCCTCATCACACCCTTCGGACTCTTCGAGTTCAAAGTGATGACCTTTGGCCTTCTTTAAATACTGGCAAAACTCGCCTCTATCCACCCTTTTAAGACCCCTTTTACAAATATTGGCGCACACGCTCGCCATTGCTGAACACACATTTTCTGCAAACCGGCCCTTTACGTAACAACAGCTACTACGTGTAGCATATAATCTATAGGACACCCGGTTTTGCCTCGCGTGAAACATCTCATCCTTTTCTGTCTTTTTTTCTGCATATTGGCGCTCATGCTCGCCAACCATAGCCTTCATGCAACCGTCCTTGACCTTCCACCCTATTTCAGCAAGCCAGCTTCCCTCGTAACACAGCTACTACGCGTAGCAGCACCTAGCAGGACATCTGGCTTAGCTCCTTTATTTAAACTTCAGGACATTCGTCCTTAGATCTCGTCCGCCTCCCAAATGTCTCAGCAACACCGGTCCACAAATCAAATCGATACCACCGGACTGAGACATAAAACCTGGTTCCCCAATCCTTTAGCCACCATGGTTCCCCTTTAGCGGCAACTAAAGGCTATACACGCCCCTCTACGCCGCCTCAAATACCTAGGTGCATAATACGTCGGAGCGCACATCTAATAACCCTAGGGCGCCCTGGGGTTGGACACAATCAACCACCCACCAGGAGCCCCTAACCAAAATCCCCTATTTTTTTTAACAAGTGCGACGGCCGGCACCCCACAGCAAGTTTCCATTCGATCGAGGTCGCAGCTACCGCTACATTGGCCCCAATGTACCGGTCCTCCCTCGATAGGTAAAACGTGCAATTGAGGGCCCGCCCTCCTCTACCAGTCCCAGTGGCAAACAAGTCGCCATACAAACGTATGGAGAAAAGACACCGGCTCTGGACTTGGTACCTTTCCATTCAGCACACGGCAACCCGTCACTGCGGATGGGAATTACCCTGGGATAAGTTCCCCTCCATCTCGCACACGCCATTTCGTCACTGCGGATGTGAGCGGATTTCCGATGGGATCCGACCTATTTGGACGATAAGCCTGTTGGTCCACGAGACCCATAACTGGCCTATGGACCACGCCGCACACCCTTGCCCTTGATGGCATCAGTCGGTAACATCTGTGTCCACCTTATTATCGACAAAGGCCCATACAGTTCCCCCAATTTAATTACAGCGCCTACCGAAGTGCGCAGGGCCACCTTGTTCGTCAAGTGTTCAGCCCTCCGCCTATCATAGCACCATGCATTCGAGCACCCCTACAGCCCTACCTATTTTTCACCTGGGGGGGGGGGGGGGGGGGGGGGGGGGGGGGTTACTATAGCGTTTCCGCCAAACCCTACGGTCTACTTACCTGAAAAACCCCCATAACTACTACCCAACTCCCTTAAGTTTGCTAATGCAACGGTATTAGTACCTGTAAATGCTTCACGCATTATATAGATCACCATCTGTAATCATAAAATCCCTATAAAGAAAACTTACCTTCATGCATCCCTTCGCATACAATTTTCCGTAAGATTTCTTTGTTTGCTTATTTGGTATTCTGAACCAATTCGGTACCAGACAAATACCAGTAAACAAAATAATTCGGATTGCATTCAATGTAACCGTCATGACAGGGACCATAAATATCGCGCCGTCTATTTTCCCAGCCGCGTCATATACCTTTTCATACACATTGCCTGGCAACCTTTTTTGTTTGTCTTACCAACAAACAACCCAAGCAGCTGCATATAATTAGCGCAATAGACGCTGAAACCAAATTCTCCAGCATTTCCTAATGCAAATATGAACCCGGTTTCTATTGCAGCCAGAGATGCCATAAACATCCAATTTGCTTTTAGCACCTTTTTCTCCGAACGTCGAAAATAGCGACGAGGCATCGTGTAAACAATGACCCGCATTACCAGCGGCGCATGTGATCATTTTTCCCTATTGTCCTTACCGCCTGCCTGTTTTCGAACACATGCAACAACATGGAATCTGTTCGATCGCGCACATATACCACTGCGCCACTAGTTACACCCTTAAGAGAAAAGTTTTTCTCTCTCTTCCTTTTTCTTCCTTAGCGAAATCATCTCTGCATGAGATGACGATCGCTGAGTCAAATTCCAACCTCTGACCGCAATGGTCATGTGATCTCCCGTCCTCGTTTTGCGCTCGGGGACGCAGAAATACTAAGTCGAGTGGAGTAAGCGCGCGGATTTAATTTGAAAGTAATTTTAGTTCTGGTGCGTCGGTTTTATAATAATATGTTCGTGCTTACGTCATCACCAGTGAATAAAAGTAATCATTTAATTAACAAACTAACTCGGGTCTTTTTCATTTAACTGTCTTGTGGCGGAGTTTAACTCCTTGTGTTGGTGAACAGATTGCGGTGAGTTCAATTTCTTTTGGTACACGAGGAACATATATATGATGGAGGAGGAAGTTAACCAGTGCCAATGTTGCAACACTTCCTCCCCACAGTACTACAGCAAATCTAAGGTAATCCACCATAAGAGTCATCCAGAACAAATGAGCAACCTAAGGGGATGGCTCAATGAAAATTCATTTGCCGAAGGCGCAATGATAAAGAATTAAACTGGACAAATGACCCCGGCCAGTAATATTGTCACAGAAAAAAGCTGATGGTAAGGTCTGCAGTACTGAGTTTTAGGGTAGAGAGCCGCAAAGGAAGTACAATCATCTTCCCTCGCCTGTTATCGGTTACGGCTTCCGTCGCTTGAAGAGAAGGATTGTTGCCGCTAGAGTGAGCAACCAAATCAAATCGTATCCAATTTGGCAATCGCTTTCAAGGACGTGTGTGATGGTGCGTTATCGTGATGGTACAGAACTTTTTTTCCCCATATGTGGCTTTTTTTTCTCTATTTTATCGTTCAGTTTGCCCAATAATGTTGCATAATACTCTCCTGTGACTGTTCTTCCCTTCTGCAGGTAATCGATGAAGATTATGCAATGCGCATTCAAAACAAAACGGAGGCCATAACCTTCTCGGCCAGGCGTTGGTCTTTTGGCCGCTTTGGTCGGCTTTCGTGGCTTACCAGCCATTCTGGAGACTGCCTATTGGACTCGGGCTTATGGTAATAGACCCACGTTTCATTCCATCGTTATAAAACGTCGAAAATACTCCAGGTGATTACGCTCCAACAACGCCGACCCAGCCGTTAGATCATGAACGCACTGCTGTTTTTGATCGATGGTCAGCAAACGCGGCACCCATCGCGCCGATAGCTTTTTCATCTCCAAAAGGTCATGTAAAATGTATTCCGACCATTCTTTTGAGATGCCCATGGCCTAGCCAGCTTGCGCAACTTCACCTTACGATCACTCAAAACGACAAAATGCACTTGCTTTATGATTTCGCATTCTTTTGGCCTTCCAGAGCGAGGTACCTCTTGAATCATCTCGGACCCTTTGTATTGGAAGAGGAGGACTAAACACTTCATAGCATCATCTATCTATTTAATGGCCTGTAGGAACCCGGAAGTTCATGACCTGACCGACTCGACTCCGCCGTCGTTCCCTGTCCTGGGTACTCTCCTTCCACGCTTGGCCATCCGATCTGACCTCCTCAAGGTCAAACCTAACATTGTCCTCCCATCTCCGTAGTGGTCGTCTTGTCGGTCTCTTTCCCGTTGGTCTACCGTCAAGAATTCTACGCACTGGTGGACAATTTTACCAAATACACGGTTTTGAAAGCCGTAAGGACAGCTAATACAACAGAAGTGATAGATATGCTCAACCAGGTCAGCAAATTCTTCAGTATGCCCACGCACCTAATCACCGACAGAGGCACTGCAGTCATAGCCTACGGCATACTGCATATTATGACGGCCTTTAAAACATCACGTGCTAACGGGCAAGTGGAGAGGACCAACCGCACGGTACTAACGGCGCTCAAGTGTGATCATGTGGGCGGCAGGGAATGGGCGTAACAGTTGAGGAGCATTCAATGGAGACTGAATACGGCGAGGAGCGCCCCACACAAACTAATGTTTGCCTATACGTCAAGGGAAATTGCCGGAGACAAATTATTGTTGGAACTTGAACAGGAAGTATGCCTCGTTAAGACGAAATGAAACAGAAGGGAGATGCTGCCCTGCGCAACATCAAGGTAGATCAGCAAAATCAGAAGGAACGCTTCGATAAGGCCCACAGAAGACCACCCACATAAGAGGTAGATGATTTTCTATTAGTAGAACGGGAGCCTGCAGTAACCGGTTATCCCCGGAAGCTTGCTCCAGTTTATAGGGGACCGCTCATCGTGGCGAGTGTTGGGGAATGACCGATATGTTTTGAGAGATGCCTCAGGAACGCAATGGACCCAAAAGAAATTTGAGTCCATAGTAAGTTCAGGCAGGATGGAGAGGTGGTGTGGCCCTTTTGGTGACGATAGCCATTCCGAGGACGAAATAGACGAAACGGAATCAGAATATCTGGACATCGACGCACCCGATCCAAGGATTCCAGAAAGACTTGAGGACGAGTCTTAAGTCAGGAGGGGCGAGCTGTCATACACCTTTCCCACCAATAGCCGTAATTTTTAATGGTGACGAACGATTCTGTTCAGTGGAATCCCGATTGTGGCGCGGCTTACGTCGACTTGTGCTCTCGGGCATTGGACGAACGCCAACTTCACTGTTCGTTGAGTATGCAGTATAAAAAGAGCGCATGGCGGGCACCCGGTCTTCCTCTTTTCCGACGGTAAGCGTCAGGGTTATTAATAGAAATATAAGACCTTTTGTTAACATTGTTAGAAAAAATAAAGAAAACTAACGTTTTGAAAATTTAAATATTTAAAAATAAACCACAAACAAAAAAAAACTCGTACAAATCACTTTTTTATCTTAAAATTGTATTGTGGCGTTGCCGCCAAACCCCACGGCACACTTACCTAAAAACCCCCATAACCTCATCCCAAGTCGCATAAGTTTTTGCTAATGCAATCGCATTAAACACCTGAAAATGCTTCACGCATTAATTAGATCAAAGCTATAATCGTAAAGTCCCTGTAAAGAAAATTTACCTTTTCATGCATCTCTTCGCATACAATTTTCCGTAAGATTTCTTTCTTTGCTTATCTGGAATTTCAAACCAATTCGGCACCTTCGGTACCAGACAATTCCTGTAAACAAAATGATTCGGTTTGCATACAATGTAACCGTCATGATAGGGACCATAAATATTGCGCCGTCTATTTTCCAACTTCGCCACGTGTACGATAAATTTCTTTAAGTACACATTGGCCGGCGAACTTTTTCTCCCAGCAATAAAATTCTCTAACTAGCACCATGTGCAAACATAAGAACGCTGTTCCTTCATAGGTTTCCTTCGATACCATAAACAATTCATATCGTTTGTGGTATCCGAAAAACATTTTTTTCTATTAAATGAGCGGCTGCTATTTATTTAGCTGACCCTCATTACCGAACGGTGCATAAGCAAACCCGTTAGCATCTGACGCGTTCGGTTTTATTTGCTTTACCGAAATCGTATCCTATGAATGCACGTTATGCCCTTTCTTTGTTCTAGGTTCGTTCTCATACATGAAAGAAACATGCACACACCCCACTGCACTGAAAGAGTGCACTTCTGTGGCGGCCACACCTATAAGAGAAAAGTTTTTCTCTCTCTTCTCTTTTCTTAACCCTAACCTAGGATGGAATTCAGGTCAGAGTTCTATCCTCGGTGAGTCCATTTCCATCCGCAGACCGCCACGGTCACACGATCTCCCGCTCACCGGTGCGCATGGTGACGATAATATACCCCGAGTCGTGGCGAAGATTGTGTTATTATTTTTTTTCATAATGTAACTTTTACGCAGTCTTGACGTAAAATTTTAGTATCAATAAGAAAAATGAAATGGAACAATAATCTAATAATTCAAACAAGTTATTCTAGTAGTAGTGTTTTTCCTTGATTTCGAAATAAACTTAACTTAAACAAATCAGTGTGTTTCATTTGTACTATTTTCTCTGGTGCAATCTGTGTATTGTACTTCAACGGCGTTGGGTAAACAGTGACCGAACGAACAAATCGACGACGGGGATAGAAGAGAACCAGCGCCGAACGCCGGTGCACAATAGGAGCACAGTATCACATTTGTTAATAAATAATCAATTATTTTTTGTTAAAAGTTGTACTAAAAATGAAAAGTGTAACTTATAATAGATTAAGAAATATTGTTGTTAGATTTTACTATAGAAATGTTTTTTGTTTATTGTTTTTCTTAAATAAAAACATCCAAAAAAAATAAATAAATGAGAGGAAGATAAGATACTTCCTCTTTATTTCACTTTTGCCCTAATTGTCAAAGGTTCAATGTCAGGAGAAAACCATAAAAAGTCAAACAGATTGAGGAAACGTAATTTTTCAATAGCTCTCTAAAAACGACTTTTATGCAACTTTATCTAAATTGCTTAAACGGCAAAAATCCACAGGTGTGATTATACAGCACAGTAACCTCTATTTGTCAGGTTACCAGCGTCGACAATAAGACGTCGTGAGTGCCTGATTAAGAGCCTGCTGTCAAATTTGCAACTCTGAGTTGATTATTATAACAAATGGCATCGTCATGAATATGTAAATGAGCTTGGCACATGTTTTGGCGGAGATACGAAGACAATTGGCAATCAGTTGAAACAGTAACTTATTGTTCACAACTATTTTAAATTCGATGTCAACTCCAACATGAATCCTAATATAACAAGAAGACACTAATGAGAAGCCTTAACCCCTACAGCCGTCTGTGCCTTCATCTCCGACCTCACTCGGATCCCATCCTAGCCATGTTCATCCAGCTGTTTTATATTAAATCCAAGCAAACGACTGTCGCAAGCAGTCAGTCTCGTATACAAGTGCGTTTGTGCGTCCTAATTCAGTGCCATAACTACAGACCAAGGTCGACGCTTATCTTGCCATTATTGTCACGAATATTTTGCATCTCTTGGCATATTTAAAGAAGATTAAATCAGTGTGCTGCAACCGACGCCTCATGACCTTCTAACGCCTATATTGAACCTCCGCACACCTGTGAAGGTGCAATAATATATAATCATATGGAAGCTGACCTTCCAATATAGGGTCCGCACCTTTATGGGTATTTGCGTCCAGAAAATTGACGAATTATTCAAATATGGTTCGACTCCACATAACAAGCTCACCCGAGTAAAGGCTGCTTTGAAAGTAGTCTCAATAAACAGACACCAGGGAAGAAATGAAACGGTCACTAGCAGGTTTGAATAAAATTAATTGACATGGAGATGCCATCGAAGACCTTTCGCTCTAGACATGCCAACGAGATGGGCACTGGACGTTTTTCGACAAAATTGCTTTCTTGGTGTGTTGGGATCACAGTGGGGCCTTTGGCCTATAATTTCTGACAGAGATTCGAGTTAGGAAATGAACGCTTCCATGGCGACCCTAAAGGACGAATAACTTAATTGCCGAATGAAACAGGTATGACAGTGCAAGGGTATTCACAAAAGTATTTCTACCCTGCCAGAGGTATACCTTCATGAATAGATAATGCGGTGGTTTACCCTTGTTAAGGTAACAATGCAGATTTAATTGGGAAAGTTAAGGGAACTAGCATTACAAATTATAACACAAAGAGTTGAAGCGTTCGTGTCCTGATTGTTTGCGTTTGCTTTTACAATTTGCTGCGATAAAAAAAAACAGTGGCAAGGATCAAGAAATGTCAAAAAATATCGGATTTTTAATCCAATTTTTATAATTTTGTATACATAACCATTAACTTTTTGTATACATAATCCAAACAAAACGGGGGATTAAAGGAAGGTAGTAGACAAGGAGCGAGATATGGGTGGAGAATATCTTTTGTAACCAACAACTGGATTTGAAATTTTGTAATTACAATTAAATGGGGGATAACGATAGGGACGAAGCAGTGGTGCCACTTGATTGGATTGATGGCAGGCTCCGCTGTAACCATTTGAGGCAGGTGTATATTGCTGATTTTTTATTTGACAAGAAGCGAAGAAAAAATGGTTTCGGTATAACTGAACTGGGTCATAAAAATTGAAGAATAATGGAAACGCGGGTGTTGATGCATATTGGTATTGAATGCCCGAATATTGAAGACATATAAGAACACATGGCCAGGCAAGAGGTTCTATGCTTGTGAAGTTCGACTGATGAACGATTTCTTATATTTATCTTACTCGTTGTGCCAAAAAAAAATGTACAATATTTTATGGATACCAAAGACCAGCACATTTGGTATACATGACTCACAGGGACCGGTGCGTTGTTTTCTAATCTTCATAGCATTATTGGAAAGCTTCTTTTGAACTACCTTTCACCTTTCAGCGCGTTTATCACACTCTTTTTAAATATTATCCAAGGAGACAAAGTGACACACTGTTAAGAGGTTTTCGATCCGAGGGAATAAAAATAAGTCACAAAGACTGAGATCCAGCAAATAGAGAGGCTGGAGAATCACAGGAATGCTAATTCTTACCTAATTTCATTTACGAAAGTTGGCTTGTGACAAGGTGGGTTGTTGTGTTGCAGTATCCAAGTATCCAAGTCCTCAATACCGATGTAGTAACTTCAGAAAGTTCAGAACAGTACTGCATCTAGGGCACGAATCAACGATGGAGAAGGCGAAAGTATCGCCGGTTTATGCACAGTGTTTCGAGTCGCATTATTTTTCTAACGGACCTCGTAAATTAACAGTCCCCGTATGTATTTCCATTTTCCGCCCCAACATTCTTCTATGGGACTGACTTTTAATTTGTATGAAGGGGGTGCGCGGCATCTTTCAGGTTTTGATAAAGCTTTTGTAGACCGGTGGAAATAATACATTTACTCCAATCGCTTTAATATTCCTGAAAACAATGATCCATCTCACTTGAAACCAATGTTATGGACGTAAATTAAAAATGCAAAATGGCAGAGAAGAATCAAGTTATTAAAAAGTTTAAACCAAAGTCCGCGTTAATAAAACGCCCTGCGAGCTCCCCACTGACACAAGCGACAACAAAAGTCAACAAGCCAAACGAGGCAATAACAGACGAGGCTCGAAAAAGGGCAAAAAATGGAAGAGGACAACACATTCCCCCCGGTTCGATATCATGACGGCAATGTAACAAATGACATGTTTGCATGTTTAGCGACTACCGAGACTGAGGACGAGGAGGGGGAAACCAGCGACCTTGAAGCAAGGCTAGTCCGAGCAAGTGTACAATTAGCTGACAAGCGTCGCACAAAAAAGGAATTGGCTGAAAAGGAGCAGCTAATGGTGAAACAATAGCACCAGAAAAAACAGCAACAATGTGCACAACAAAACACTAACCAGCAAAAAGAATTCTACCCACTAAAATCTTAATCCATAACAGTAGTAGGGTTATGCCGGTTCTGCCTCAATTTTCTGCCCCAAAAGCTCTTTTCTGTGTGAAAGCTCTATGTGAAGGTGAAGATGTGTGTGTTGTGTGGTGAGTGTTGATAGTGGTATGTGATTAATGGGTGGTGGGTTCTTATGTGAGGTGGAAATAGTAGTATTTAGTGTATTTCTTATGAGTATTGGTATTAATAGTGATATTTTGTGGTTGCGATTAATGGTTGTGGGTTCTTATGTGGGGTGGAAATAGTAGTATTGGTATTAATTGGGTATAGTTTGTAGTGTTCTTATCGCTGTAGTTGTTGGATTTTGTGCTTTTTTTGTAGGTGGTGTTGACTATTGAGCTTTTTGTAGGTGGTGGTGAGTATTGGGGTTTGTGGTGATGTCGGTGCTTTTTTTGTTATGGGTTTATGTTTTTTTGCTAATGGATTTATGCTTAGATGGTGATATCGGTGCTTTTTGTGATTCATGGGTGGTGTGTCTTAACTGAGGTGGAAATAGTAGTATTTAGTATATTTCTTATGAGTATTAGTAGTAATTGGGTATAGTTTGTAGTGTTCTTATCGCTGTAGTTGTTTGTTTGGGCTAGTGATTAATCGTTATCAGCGTGGGGGATCCGTGGATTTTGTGCTTTTGATGCTCTTGGGTTTTTGCAGGTGGTGGTGATGAATGCTTTTATTGACTATTGGGCTTTTTTTTCTATGTGGTGGTGAGTATTGGGGCTTGTGGTGATATCGGTGCTTTTTTTGTTATGGGTTTATGTTTTTGCTAATGGATTTATGCTTAGGTGGTGATATCGGGGCTGAATGGGTAGTGCTTTAGGCTTTTGTCTCGGTTGTAAGCTGTTAATTGTGGTAGAAATAAAAAACGTTGTCTTTGGTGTGCTTTTTTAATCTTATTGTCATTAAGCTGAGTAATATAAACGGGGATTTTGTTGTTTGTGGATTTGTATGGGAAATGGGGTGTTTTTGCTGGAACTTAAACTGACTTCCCCTAAGACGCAGAGCTAAGCTAGTTGAATTCACCTAAGACGCAGAGCTAAGCTAGTTGACTTCACCTAAGACGCAGACCTAAGCCAGTATTCAAACGAACAATAACAAGGAGGAGGCGGGGGCCGGGGGCTTTTTGCTCTATGATGTTGATGAATGGGTTGTGCTTAAGGCTTTTGTCTCGGTTGTAAGCTGTTAATTGCGGCGGAAATAAAAAACGTTGTCTTTGTTGTGCTTTTTAATCTTATTGTCATTAAGCTGAGTAATATATACGGGAATTTTGTTGTTTGTGGATTTGTATGAGAAATGGGTTGTTTTTGCTGAAACTTAAAACTGACTTCACCTAAGACGCAGAGCTAAGCTAATTGACTTCACCTAAGACGCAGACCTAAGTCATTGGTTTTTATGAGTCACCGAATGATTATTCAAGTCCATATTGTACCGATCCCATAACCTTTAGCAAGTATTCATGATTTCTATAGCAAGTTGGGATATCATTACTCATTTTTGTGAATTTCATACGTATTGAGGGCCAATTATTCTTATCATAGTTTCCATAATGTATTGTTTCCGCTCCCTACAGGCTAATGTTGATTTCTATATATAGGCGTACATCTTCAGTGGGTTGGGGATTTGTACTTATTATCAGTATTTTTTCAATTTGGGGTGTGTGATGCATAGTTGTTTTGTCTTGTTGGGTATTTGTTATCAGGTGTATACATCTTCAGTGGGTTGTGCGATTAGCGTTCAAGGTTAATTGTGTGACATGAGCAGATGGTATTTTTGAATTGGGTGTGTGAATAGGTGATAGGTGATTCATGATTGTTTGGCAGTGAATATATTATTATTTAGTCATTGAGTTTGAGTAATATATATGGGAATTTTTTTTGGGTGATTCTATGTTGAAATGGATGTATGTTTTAGTTGTTTCTTAATATATAGACATTTTTTGTGATTCTATCTGCTTTTGGGTTTTGTTTCGGTTGTCGAGGGCTTTTTCAGTAAATCTAAGCTGATTCTTAATATTTTGGGCTTTTTGCTCTATACTGAAATGGTACCACTTGATAGTAAATCTATGTTGAAATGGACTTTTTTGCTATATTGAATATGTGCTTTTTTTGGGGATTGTCTGGGGTGCTAAAGGCTTTTTTATGAATATATTCACTTGGCAGTAAATCTATGCTGAAATATATATAGAAATACGGGCTTTAAATTTGAAAAAAAAGAAGAAAAAATCATCATCAAACCCAATATTCGACGTGGGATTAGCTAGGAAATAAAAAAATCAACATCATCAACTGGTGAGTTACCTTATTTATATATTAATTGTTATTCCTTTTTTTGACGCGGTGCTAGTATTTATTTTTGTGTATTGTATCGTGAGTCTAGCAATAATAATAATAATAATCCCGATGTTTTTGCTATTGCTGCATAATGTATGGAAATGGTTCATCATCGTCGTCGTTATCAGTTGTGTATATGAATAGGTGACAGGTGATTCATGGTCGTTTGACTTGTTGTGCTGTTATCATTTGTAGTAAAATAGAGGCGTGTTATCAGTAGTTGTTCGTGGATTTATATGGAAGTGATTCATTGTCGTTTGGGCTTCTTTCTTATCTCAGTATGTGAATTAAGTCTTAGGGTTGGATGATCAGCGTACAAGGTTAAAGTCTGGAGTAGGTTAATTGTATGACATGGTTGGTCGTCGATTTGTCTGGAAGTTGAGGACTCTTTTATATATTATTATTAGTCATTGAGCTGAGTAATATATATAGAAATTTTTGTTGTTCGAGGGATATGGTATGGAAGTGATGATATAAGACTTAGATTTGGATGATCACAGCGTTCAAGGTTAAAGTTTGGGGATAGGTTAATTGTTTGGAAGTCATTCGTAGTCATTTGACGTCGTGGTTTTTGGGATTCTTTCTTATCTCAGCATGTGAATTAAGTCTTAGGTTTGGATGATCAGAGTTATTTTCTAATCTGTATTTATTGGTATATTGTTCGAATGTTTTTATTATTATCTAGTGTGGTTATATTAGGCTGTTGTTGTTGCTGTATTTAGTTTATTGTTATAATGATGTTATGTTTTATTGTTCAAAGTTTTGAGATCTTTTGGGATTCTTTCTTATCTCAGCATGTGAATTAAGTCTTAGGTTTGGATGATCAGAGTTATTTTCTAATCTGTATTTATTGGTATATTGTTCGAATGTTTTTATTATTATCTAGTGTGGTTATATTAGGCTGTTGTTGTTGCTGTATTTAGTTTATTGTTATAATGATGTTATGTTTTATTGTTCAAAGTTTTGAGATCTTTTGAAAGTTCTTTGTTTGCTTATAATCATATGAGGATATTTTTGAAAAGCACAGACAGTTTTTATATGGATATATTAGTATGTGTAGACTTTTTTTAGCGCTACAATGTTGTTAATAGCGAATATATTATTATTAGTCATTGAGCTGAGTATTATAAGGGAATTTTTTGTAGCTTGTTGTTATATTAATTATGTGTGTATGTATGTGTATGTGTGTGTGTATTGATGGACAAATATCTGAATTTCACCTGTTGAGCTGTTGTCAGTTGTACACATCTTCGGTTGTAGTGGCGGTGTTGTTATCAGTAGTTGTTCTCGGATTTGTATGGAAGTGATGAATTAAGTCTTAGGTTTGGGTGATCAGCGTTCAAGTTAAAGTTTGGGGTAGGTTAATTGTGTGACGTAGATGTTCGTGGATTTGTATGGAAGTGATTCATTATCGTTTGGCGTAGTGGTTTGGAATTCTTTCTTATCTCAGTATGTGAATTAAGTCTTAGGTTTCAATGATCAGCGTTCAAGGTTATAGTCAGGAGAGAAAGAGAGAAAGTGAGAAAGAGAAAGAGAGACTATTTGTGGACGAATGAGATGTGTGTATGCGTAATAATGAATGAATTTCGCTATAGATAAGACCATCTTGACTAGTTAGAAATCATTGTATCACTAAACCATTAAAGAAAAACACTAAAAGGTTCCATTGTGGTATATATTTGGCTGAGCAGGAAAATTGTTGCCATAGGATTAAAACAAAAAAACAACAACAAAAACGGTAAGTTAACACCTATCATGAACCATTTTTAGGATTTCTAATTTATTTCTTCAAATGTTATGTGTTATATTCGGGGGATTTTAATCATCGAGACAGCCTTTTTTTCTGAAAGCGTAACAAAGCAAAAGAATTAACAGTAAATTTTTCATTACTTTTTTAGAGAAATATGTCTGCTAACGAGGTCAACACCAGCAACAACTACAATATTAACAATAACAACAATAATAATATTAGGAAAAGAACGGGGCAACAACAACAACCACCAACAATGTCAGGAGAACAACCTGCAAAGAAGTTAAAACAACAGATCTATAAAAGATGCTTGTTTTGTGATGAGGATGTTGAGGGACGGCTTTGGGTCCAACATCATAGAAAAAATACCCACAAAGCAAACGCCCAACAAGCTCTTAATGAAAACGTCTCCTTAATAGCAAGCGCATTCCAAAATCGTATCAAAATATTTGCCATTACCAACAAAGATGAGAGTATGGTAAATGTGAATACGTTATTTGAAAAAAATATTCCATTGATTAACGAGTTACTACAAGATGAATTGAAAGTTTTGAAAGCTTTTAAATTTAGTATGGAGCTTTTTGCTAACTTTGCGAAACTACCCAAAGAATGTGAAGAGACAATGCAAATAGATATAAAAAGCATGCAAACTAAAATGTACACGATTGCGAAAGAGGAAGACATAAGAGAAAATTTGAGCACGGCAATTGAAATTATCAAAGCAAAATTGGAAGAGTTCCAAGAAAAAGATAGCGGATGGGCCTTGGCAGCATTTCAGAGGATCGAAATTAACATCAACAAATACGAGCCATTTCGAGCTTGATAGATAAGGGCCGATATAATAAATCTTTTAAAGAACTTGTAGCTGCATCAAACAAGAATAAATAAAATGTATTTATGTATTAAAATTAATTGATGTTTTTTCCCTTTGGCTAATTTTGTGGGCAAATTATTCGAATATTGGTCATTCATTTTCCCCCCATGAGTCTTAGAATATCAAATATAACCCCACCAATATATGTGAATTTTCGGCTGTAAGTTGCTTCTTAATGTATGGGAAATGTTTTGTTGATTCTATCTGCTTTTGCCTTTGGTTTGTGCTTTTGATAATGGTTTGTGTCTTTGATCGCCAGACTTTCGGGTGGGTTGTCTCAGTTGTTGGGGGTGTTTTTCCTTTTTATGAATATACCACTTGACAGTAAATCTAATTTTATGAATATATATACCACTTGGCAGTAACTCTATGTTGAAATGGTTTAATGCTTTTGAACTCTAGACTAGCGAGCTTTTTGCTATATATATTGACTATAGCCTATTTTTAGCGCCACAATTTTGAGTTTTTATATGGATATATTGTTAATTGCATACTTTAGGGCTACGCATTGTCCATATAATATATTAAATTCTTTGTGCTTTTGGCTTTTTTATGAATATACCACGAGTCAACGAATGATTATTCAAGTCCATATTGGTCAAAAAAAAGTGTTGATATAAAAAAAGGGTGTTGTTGTCCAATCCCTTGACCTTGGAAGCTATATTAAATTCTTAATTTCTAAGTGTTTTTTAGTGAGTCGCCATTACTCTTATCTTATTTTGCATCCAGTATCACGACCAAATACTGATTTCTATATAGTAAGTTGTTGTTCATTATTCTGACCCCTTGACCTTGGGTGCTATATTAAATTCTTGATTTCTAATTCTTATTTTTCCATAGCACAATTTCTAAGTACATCAATGGGGCAATGAATGATTATTCAAGTCCATATTGGGCTGTTATCAAAAAACATATGGCTGCTTATCAAATCCTATGACTTTGGATGCTATATCAAATTCTTGATGTCTAAGTGTTTTTAGTGAGTCTCCATTATTCTTATCTTACCTATATGAATAAAACCGCTGATCATTGTTCTTTAAACATTAAAATTAATTGAGGCCATTTTTTCCATGAGTCTTAGAGGATCAAATATACTCCACCATAACATCATATGATAAGACCTGCTTACATCATTGAAGAGTTATCAGAGAGGGATAGTTATAATACAGCCAGTTTGCAATCGCCCTGTTTAAAGAAGCCGCCTGTTTGGAATCGCCCTGCTTGAAGAAACAGCCTGTTTGGAATCGCCCTGTTTGAAGAGACCGCCTGTTTGGAATCGCCCTGGTTGAAGAAACAGCCTGTTTGGAATCGCCCTGTTTGAAGAGACCGCCTGTTTGGAATCGCCCTGGTTAAAGAAATCGCCCTGTTTGGAATCGCCCTGTTTAAAGAAATCGCCCTGTTTGGAATCGCCCTGTTTGAAGAAACCGACCTGTTTGGAATCGCCCTGTTTAAAGAAATCGCCCTGTTTGGAACCACCTGTTTATAATACAGCCGATACATAGAGATCTGTTTACTGCTTTGATTCGATACGGCATCAGAGAGGGGAGGTTATAATACAGTCAGTATGTCTTTGAATGCAAACCATCTAATGGGTACGATGACGCATACTTCCTTGGGTTAGGTGTGATAGAACTTTATGTGTTACTAATCGTTCGCCGGCTCAAACAAGTTCGGGATTCCTTTTGATATTACAGAGGAAATTTAGATATTCGACTATCTAGATAATTTTAGCAAAGATCGTTCTATGAGTTCCGCCAGGTCTGCGTCTTATGCGAAATCAGTTTTTGGCGAGGAGATCTCAAGAATTCTTCTTAGTTATTCGGCTATCTGGATAATTTTAGCAAAGGTCGTTCTATGAGTCCAGCCAGGTCTGGGTCTTAAGATTATGGGATCGGGCAAGCACCCCCACATGTTTTTTATATCAACACTTTTTTTGACCAATATGGACTTGAATAATCATTCGTTGACTCGTGGTATATTCATAAAAAAGCCAAAAGCACAAAGAATTTAATATATTATATGGACAATGCGTAGCCCTAAAGTATGCAATTAACAATATATCCATATAAAAACTCAAAATTGTGGCGCTAAAAATAGGCTATAGTCAATATATATAGCAAAAAGCTCGCTAGTCTAGAGTTCAAAAGCATTAAACCATTTCAACATAGAGTTACTGCCAAGTGGTATATATATTCATAAAATTAGATTTACTGTCAAGTGGTATATTCATAAAAAGGAAAAACACCCCCAACAACTGAGACAACCCACCCGAAAGTCTGGCGATCAAAGACACAAACCATTATCAAAAGCACAAACCAAAGGCAAAAGCAGATAGAATCAACAAAACATTTCCCATACATTAAGAAGCAACTTACAGCCGAAAATTCACATATATTGGTGGGGTTATATTTGATATTCTAAGACTCATGGGGGGAAAATGAATGACCAATATTCGAATAATTTGCCCACAAAATTAGCCAAAGGGAAAAAACATCAATTAATTTTAATACATAAATACATTTTATTTATTCTTGTTTGATGCAGCTACAAGTTCTTTAAAAGATTTATTATATCGGCCCTTATCTATCAAGCTCGAAATGGCTCGTATTTGTTGATGTTAATTTCGATCCTCTGAAATGCTGCCAAGGCCCATCCGCTATCTTTTTCTTGGAACTCTTCCAATTTTGCTTTGATAATTTCAATTGCCGTGCTCAAATTTTCTCTTATGTCTTCCTCTTTCGCAATCGTGTACATTTTAGTTTGCATGCTTTTTATATCTATTTGCATTGTCTCTTCACATTCTTTGGGTAGTTTCGCAAAGTTAGCAAAAAGCTCCATACTAAATTTAAAAGCTTTCAAAACTTTCAATTCATCTTGTAGTAACTCGTTAATCAATGGAATATTTTTTTCAAATAACGTATTCACATTTACCATACTCTCATCTTTGTTGGTAATGGCAAATATTTTGATACGATTTTGGAATGCGCTTGCTATTAAGGAGACGTTTTCATTAAGAGCTTGTTGGGCGTTTGCTTTGTGGGTATTTTTTCTATGATGTTGGACCCAAAGCCGTCCCTCAACATCCTCATCACAAAACAAGCATCTTTTATAGATCTGTTGTTTTAACTTCTTTGCAGGTTGTTCTCCTGACATTGTTGGTGGTTGTTGTTGTTGCCCCGTTCTTTTCCTAATATTATTATTGTTGTTATTGTTAATATTGTAGTTGTTGCTGGTGTTGACCTCGTTAGCAGACATATTTCTCTAAAAAAGTAATGAAAAATTTACTGTTAATTCTTTTGCTTTGTTACGCTTTCAGAAAAAAAGGCTGTCTCGATGATTAAAATCCCCCGAATATAACACATAACATTTGAAGAAATAAATTAGAAATCCTAAAAATGGTTCATGATAGGTGTTAACTTACCGTTTTTGTTGTTGTTTTTTTGTTTTAATCCTATGGCAACAATTTTCCTGCTCAGCCAAATATATACCACAATGGAACCTTTTAGTGTTTTTCTTTAATGGTTTAGTGATACAATGATTTCTAACTAGTCAAGATGGTCTTATCTATAGCGAAATTCATTCATTATTACGCATACACACATCTCATTCGTCCACAAATAGTCTCTCTTTCTCTTTCTCACTTTCTCTCTTTCTCTCCTGACTATAACCTTGAACGCTGATCATTGAAACCTAAGACTTAATTCACATACTGAGATAAGAAAGAATTCCAAACCACTACGCCAAACGATAATGAATCACTTCCATACAAATCCACGAACATCTACGTCACACAATTAACCTACCCCAAACTTTAACTTGAACGCTGATCACCCAAACCTAAGACTTAATTCATCACTTCCATACAAATCCGAGAACAACTACTGATAACAACACCGCCACTACAACCGAAGATGTGTACAACTGACAACAGCTCAACAGGTGAAATTCAGATATTTGTCCATCAATACACACACACATACACATACATACACACATAATTAATATAACAACAAGCTACAAAAAATTCCCTTATAATACTCAGCTCAATGACTAATAATAATATATTCGCTATTAACAACATTGTAGCGCTAAAAAAAGTCTACACATACTAATATATCCATATAAAAACTGTCTGTGCTTTTCAAAAATATCCTCATATGATTATAAGCAAACAAAGAACTTTCAAAAGATCTCAAAACTTTGAACAATAAAACATAACATCATTATAACAATAAACTAAATACAGCAACAACAACAGCCTAATATAACCACACTAGATAATAATAAAAACATTCGAACAATATACCAATAAATACAGATTAGAAAATAACTCTGATCATCCAAACCTAAGACTTAATTCACATGCTGAGATAAGAAAGAATCCCAAAAGATCTCAAAACTTTGAACAATAAAACATAACATCATTATAACAATAAACTAAATACAGCAACAACAACAGCCTAATATAACCACACTAGATAATAATAAAAACATTCGAACAATATACCAATAAATACAGATTAGAAAATAACTCTGATCATCCAAACCTAAGACTTAATTCACATGCTGAGATAAGAAAGAATCCCAAAAACCACGACGTCAAATGACTACGAATGACTTCCAAACAATTAACCTATCCCCAAACTTTAACCTTGAACGCTGTGATCATCCAAATCTAAGTCTTATATCATCACTTCCATACCATATCCCTCGAACAACAAAAATTTCTATATATATTACTCAGCTCAATGACTAATAATAATATATAAAAGAGTCCTCAACTTCCAGACAAATCGACGACCAACCATGTCATACAATTAACCTACTCCAGACTTTAACCTTGTACGCTGATCATCCAACCCTAAGACTTAATTCACATACTGAGATAAGAAAGAAGCCCAAACGACAATGAATCACTTCCATATAAATCCACGAACAACTACTGATAACACGCCTCTATTTTACTACAAATGATAACAGCACAACAAGTCAAACGACCATGAATCACCTGTCACCTATTCATATACACAACTGATAACGACGACGATGATGAACCATTTCCATACATTATGCAGCAATAGCAAAAACATCGGGATTATTATTATTATTATTGCTAGACTCACGATACAATACACAAAAATAAATACTAGCACCGCGTCAAAAAAAGGAATAACAATTAATATATAAATAAGGTAACTCACCAGTTGATGATGTTGATTTTTTTATTTCCTAGCTAATCCCACGTCGAATATTGGGTTTGATGATGATTTTTTCTTCTTTTTTTTCAAATTTAAAGCCCGTATTTCTATATATATATTTCAGCATAGATTTACTGCCAAGTGAATATATTCATAAAAAAGCCTTTAGCACCCCAGACAATCCCCAAAAAAAGCACATATTCAATATAGCAAAAAAGTCCATTTCAACATAGATTTACTATCAAGTGGTACCATTTCAGTATAGAGCAAAAAGCCCAAAATATTAAGAATCAGCTTAGATTTACTGAAAAAGCCCTCGACAACCGAAACAAAACCCAAAAGCAGATAGAATCACAAAAAATGTCTATATATTAAGAAACAACTAAAACATACATCCATTTCAACATAGAATCACCCAAAAAAAAATTCCCATATATATTACTCAAACTCAATGACTAAATAATAATATATTCACTGCCAAACAATCATGAATCACCTATCACCTATTCACACACCCAATTCAAAAATACCATCTGCTCATGTCACACAATTAACCTTGAACGCTAATCGCACAACCCACTGAAGATGTATACACCTGATAACAAATACCCAACAAGACAAAACAACTATGCATCACACACCCCAAATTGAAAAAATACTGATAATAAGTACAAATCCCCAACCCACTGAAGATGTACGCCTATATATAGAAATCAACATTAGCCTGTAGGGAGCGGAAACAATACATTATGGAAACTATGATAAGAATAATTGGCCCTCAATACGTATGAAATTCACAAAAATGAGTAATGATATCCCAACTTGCTATAGAAATCATGAATACTTGCTAAAGGTTATGGGATCGGTACAATATGGACTTGAATAATCATTCGGTGACTCATAAAAACCAATGACTTAGGTCTGCGTCTTAGGTGAAGTCAATTAGCTTAGCTCTGCGTCTTAGGTGAAGTCAGTTTTAAGTTTCAGCAAAAACAACCCATTTCTCATACAAATCCACAAACAACAAAATTCCCGTATATATTACTCAGCTTAATGACAATAAGATTAAAAAGCACAACAAAGACAACGTTTTTTATTTCCGCCGCAATTAACAGCTTACAACCGAGACAAAAGCCTTAAGCACAACCCATTCATCAACATCATAGAGCAAAAAGCCCCCGGCCCCCGCCTCCTCCTTGTTATTGTTCGTTTGAATACTGGCTTAGGTCTGCGTCTTAGGTGAAGTCAACTAGCTTAGCTCTGCGTCTTAGGTGAATTCAACTAGCTTAGCTCTGCGTCTTAGGGGAAGTCAGTTTAAGTTCCAGCAAAAACACCCCATTTCCCATACAAATCCACAAACAACAAAATCCCCGTTTATATTACTCAGCTTAATGACAATAAGATTAAAAAGCACACCAAAGACAACGTTTTTTATTTCTACCACAATTAACAGCTTACAACCGAGACAAAAGCCTAAAGCACTACCCATTCAGCCCCGATATCACCACCTAAGCATAAATCCATTAGCAAAAACATAAACCCATAACAAAAAAAGCACCGATATCACCACAAGCCCCAATACTCACCACCACATAGAAAAAGCCCAATAGTCAATAAAAGCATTCATCACCACCACCTGCAAAAACCCAAGAGCATCAAAAGCACAAAATCCACGGATCCCCCACGCTGATAACGATTAATCACTAGCCCAAACAAACAACTACAGCGATAAGAACACTACAAACTATACCCAATTACTACTAATACTCATAAGAAATATACTAAATACTACTATTTCCACCTCAGTTAAGACACACCACCCATGAATCACAAAAAGCACCGATATCACCATCTAAGCATAAATCCATTAGCAAAAACATAAACCCATAACAAAAAAAGCACCGACATCACCACAAACCCCAATACTCACCACCACCTACAAAAAGCTCAATAGTCAACACCACCTACAAAAAAAGCACAAAATCCAACAACTACAGCGATAAGAACACTACAAACTATACCCAATTAATACCAATACTACTATTTCCACCCCACATAAGAACCCACAACCATTAATCGCAACCACAAAATATCACTATTAATACCAACACTCATAAGAAATACACTAAATACTACTATTTACACCTCACTTAAGAACCCACCACCCATTAATCACATACCACTATCAACACTCACCACACAACACACACATCTTCACCTTCACATAGAGCTTTCACACAGAAAAGAGCTTTTGGGGCAGAAAATTGAGGCAGAACCGGCATAACCCTACTACTCATAACCAATATATAACTTTTATCATATTGTTTGAAAAATGTACTAGTAAGTATATGTAAACACTTATAGCTAAAGTATCATAAGTTATCGGTATTGCTTATTGTAAAAATTATTGATGGTCAATAAATACAGAAATGTAAAAAAAAAAAAAAACCAAAAAGAATGTCCACCGTAACAGATGACGCAACAACAACCACAACAAGACCAACAGGCAGCAAAAAGGAAAACGGAGATGCCTCTCATCAACACTCCAGATATGGATTGTAACGAACTGGTATGTCTATGTAAGCTTTCTATTGGAGAGGATTTTTCAATTAAAAGACTGACAGGGAACAGGTTTGCCATACAAACAAATTCGGTTGGGGACTTTGAAAAAATGAAAAATGTGATAATTTTACACGTACACCCCGAAAGAAATAAAGAATATAACGGTTTTACTAAAACAGAACCAGAAGTTCTATTACAAACACTGCGAGATTTTAACTGTAAGGATCTTGAGTTTATCGCGGTAAAACCCTTCAATACAGCTAGGGCTAGGCGGGAGAATCGTAAACTACCATTCTACCTGGTGCAGCTGGGCCCCGGTAGCAAAATTTGGGGACTTAGTAAAATCACTATCCTGAACCATCAAATAATCCAGTGTCTTCGCTGCCAAAGGTTTGGGCACACAGCAGCAAACTGCGAAATGCAATATTGATGCGTAAGATGCGGACAGGACCACAGCGCAGAACAATGCACGTTAGGTAAAGAAAGGGTAGACGACAGATTTCTTCCAAAGTGTGCAGTCTGTAAGAGCGAGGACACCCTGCTTATTATCGAGGTTGTCCTAAATTCCGCGAACTACAGGAAAAAAAATGTTCACAACAACCAAAAATAGAACGCTCAATAGTTCAAGCTCGACCAGCACTAAACGTAACACGGCAGGAGAAACACCCCACAAGCCATCACATGGGTACGGCCGCAACATACTGTGCCTCCAGAAACAGTAACACTAGCAAATGTGCTCACAACCTTGCTCGCTATTCAGATACAGATGACACAAATGCAAAAACAAATAAAGGACCAGGACACTAGACTAGACCGGGTCTATTCGCAGTTGTCTAGTCAGCGGTCAATATAAACCCCCGAACAGAAAGCACAATTAAGGCTCTAGTCGTGAATGTAAATTCACTTATCAGAATCGAGAGAAGAGCCGCTCTCTTTAAACTGTTGCAAGACGAAAGTCCTGACGTGCTTCTGGCTAGCGAAACTAAGCTGAATCAGAGGCATAAACTATGTCACACAAACTACGACATTATACGAAGAGACCGACCCAACTCCACACAAGGAGGAGGGGTGGCAATCTTTGTTAAAAAATAACTTCAACATAAGGTAATATATAGTGGTGAGATGCGCAGATTTCGGGTACTTGAAGCGTGCATCATCTGCATACCCCTTTGACAAGGAAGGGGGATGTATGTAATATCTGCCTATGCATCAGAAGCACATCAACAAAATGTATTTACAGTGGAGCTAGAGACTCTTTTCCGATGCTTACAACTTCAGTCTGAAGGGAACTATTACATCGTAGGTGGGGATTTGAATCCTAAACACCCAAATTGGGGAAATACCATGCCCAACACGAGAGGAAATCAACTAGCTGGTTGGCTAGATCAACATCACATTGAATATAAAGCTGACCTGCTAGCTATAGAATATCCTTCTTTCCCCAGAGGGCGATCGTTCCTAGATATTATGCTTATTGACACATGACATACACATACTAACAGACAAAATATAAACTGCCTACGCACAATTGAGTATGACAGCGACAATTGTGCATTATCAATTGTGATAAAAACACGAAACCATAAAACAAACTATGGACAAAACAATACTAAAAACCGCTCCTACGAACATCATGAACATGTATCAAAACGCCACAATAAACGCACTCCACAGAAGAAAAAAGTAGACTTCTGTCTCAACTAAAACTACCGTAAATACGATTTATTGACAGCACGACCAGGAGATCACTGAAGTCCAGATTAAAAAAATCTCCAACAGCTGATAAAAGCCAACTACAGGCTCTCAGCAAATTAGTATTGGAACAACAAAGTTCGGGCTGTAAAATCCAACAACCCTAGTATGTTCCCGCAAATTAATAAAATATTTAGACGGAGTAATGAAAACGAGATTCAGTGTCTCCATATACCACGAACTGACGAAAACCAACGAATGCTGACAAGTATAGGTGTTGTAATAGAGGCGGGCGATAATGAGGTTGCATCCAGGAGCGGTGAGCTGCATCCAAGAAGATAGCCGAGAGCTGCAATGATGGGAGGAAGTCGGTGGAGACAGCGAGGAGGAAGCACAAGCAAAGTCTGAAGTCTTTATTGCAAGAGATTATTTTTTATTTCTCTGTAATGTTTGCCCTGACAGTGTGAGCGCGGTGAAGGTTGGTTGCAGACTCAGATTGAGTAACGACGCCGAATAACCGCCAATTCAAAAAAGGGACGCTGCTGACCTCATCGTTGGTGACAATCGCCCAGCTGGTCCGTGACAGCTGCAGCGCAACTGGTATACTGCGAATGTACTAGATTTCTCCAGCACATCCAACTGCCAATCCGCAACAATAGGCATAGACACAAACAACGCCATCCTAAATGATGAACTTTTTGTGTTTGGAGATCCCTTGGAAAAAGTGAATGTTGTAGGGGCCGTCTTTCAAGAACTGCACAAGGCAAATGAAGTAATTCGCCGCAACCATGACTTGGAGGTTAGTATACCCGCCTGTCACGCGGGAGACCGGGGTTCGATTCCTCGTCGGGGAGCCTCTGGCGCAAGACTAATGACCTTGCCCGGAAAAAAACAAATCATTATGGAAAATTTAACAAGCCTCAGGACTTGCTAAATAAGGCCAAGACCGGTTCCAGGTTGTAGTGCCGATGATGATAATGATGATGACTTGGAGGATAAAGTTCTACTAAATTATCGTCATCTTCGAAATGACATTTCACAGTGGCGATCAGACAACCATGGTTTTATCGAATTCAGTAATGAAAATACGGGAAACGCCGAGATCACACTCGAAAGCGCCAACAGCCTCTTGTTCACTAGTGAAGAAACCCATGGCGTCTTTGCATCATTAAGAAACAAAAAGTCAGTTGGAATCGATGGAGTACCCAATATAGTACTCAAACATCTTCCTCCAATCGCAATGGACATAATGCAGTCTTTTTTAACAACGCTCTAAGTAATGCACACTATTTTTGGGAGATCATGCCTCAGGACGTGCCTTAACTTACAGCGGACTCCTGAATCCGATCACAAAAAATACTATCCCAATGAAGCGTTGTACAGTGGGACCAATATATACAGAGTGAATAACTTTATGATATAGTTGATTCGAGGGCATCTTGCGAGATCAATGAGCTCGCCGAACGATTTAATTTTTGGTGGATATTATCCAAACAATATGTATTATGAGGGGGTGCGTCGCAATGGCTTTATTCCGCCAGAAGCATGCCTTAGTCTTGACATGAACGGCTTCATACAAAATGAATCCGCTATACCGTTGATTTATCATGTGCGTCGGTCGGATAAGCGAATATGTTATAATCGCACACAGATTAAGACCGCCTGCACTTCAGTAGGGCGGTAGCACAGAAAGACCAAAAAGACACGAATAAGCAACACCAGAGATTTTGGTGGCTGAGTGATTAAAAACCTGTTTCCCTATAAAACGGAAAAAAAGGAAGTAATAATAATGATAATAAAAAAAAACCCAACAAACAACGGAAAGCTTACATAGATTTAGCATTTCGAAGATTTAATTTAGACGTTAGGTTTGGGATAAAGTTAAGGTTTAAAAAAAAAAAATAATAATAATTTAGTTACACAACAACAAAAACAATTTTTTTTCTGTTCTTCATTTTCTTTGTATCTAATTCATCATCATCATCGGCACTACAACCGGGAACCGGTCTTGGCCTTATTTAGCAAGTCCTGGGGCTTGTTAAATTTTCCATAATGATTTATTTTTTCTGGGCAAGGTCATTAGTCTTGCGCCAGGGGCTCCCCGACGGGGAATCGAACCCCGGTCTCCCGGGTGACAGGCGGGTATACTAACCACTATACTATCGAGGAGCCCTTGTATCTAATTAAGTTCTTTAAAATTCATGTAAACAAAATAATCATAATGCTGGAAGACAAATTTTCGTGCTTTAAGCATATGCATGTAACTTAGACAGTCCGCAAGGGACCAGTAAGTTAGGAAATAAGATAGAACCATAAGCTAGAGTTTGGGGGGATGGGTGCGAACATACAGGGCAAAGTCTCTGATTGCCTTCAACCCGGCGAAGGCCAGGACGATCCTTGTCCCTGTTCAATCCAAGTTGACATGCAGTCTCCACGTGACACCCCTGGATAGCTACTTTGGCACCCGCCAAGTAGTGAACCAATGCATGCAGCGACATCCTGAGAAAGGTTGGCGCAAGGCTAATAACCAGGCCCGTAAAAATTAATTATTATGGCAAATTTAACAAGCCTCGGATAAGGACCGGATACACGACGACGACCACGGAAACGAAAATGGCTAAATGATTTAAGGATTTTTTCGTGGAACGTACGCTCACTATACAGAGCTCGAGCTGCACAGCACCTAGCCGATGCCCTGTCCGAATATAAGGCTGACATAACAGCATTACAAGAAATAAGATGGACGGGGAGTGGTGTTTTTCAAAGAAAAGAGTATGACATTTATTACAGCTGTCACGCAAAACACCATGTGCTCGGGGTAGGCTTTCTAGTCAGCCAAAAACTGAAGCCTGCCATCATCGGCTTTAATGCAATCAATGAAAGGCTATGCACTCTTCGCGTGCGAGGCAAGTTTAAGAACATAAGCCTCAGAAACGTTCACGGACCTACAGAGGAGTCCCCTAACGACGAAAAAGAAGAATTCTGGGAGAACGTCGAACGGGCCCTAAATGCCTGCCCAAGATACGTTGTGAAATTCGTTCTTGGGGATTTGAATGCAAAAATAGGTCGGGAGCCGGTTTTCAGGCACTACACAGGTTCCCATAGTTTGCATGAGAATACTAATGACAATGGACTACCAGTCATCGATTTGGAGCCATCGAAAAACTTGGTCATTGCGAGTACCAGGTTTCCGAGTAAAGATATCTACAAACCCACCTGGGTATCACCTGATGG
The DNA here is from genome assembly GCA_963931805.1 of Microdon myrmicae. NCBI lineage: Eukaryota > Metazoa > Arthropoda > Insecta > Diptera > Syrphidae > Microdon > Microdon myrmicae. The sequence goes on from OZ007502.1 coordinate 114,147,288, forward strand.
AGCCACTCGCAACCAAATTGACCACGTGCTGATAGATCACCGCCACTCCTCGAGCCTGATGACGGTACGAACGTACCGAGGTGCCAACGTCGACTCGGATCACTATCTTGTTGGTACAGTTTTCCGAGCGCGGATTGCCTTACGGAGACGTATTGCATCCGCGGATCAGGTTCGAATCAACACGGCTGCCTTACGCAATAAGAATACCAGCAACACCTTTGGTCATGCGTTAAGACTCGCCCTCGAAGAGCTCGACGGAGGGAGAGTAAGTCCTGGGGCCAGTATGCCGGGCGTAGAAGAGAAATGGACACGCCTTAAGAATACTGTCATTAGTACTGCCAACTCCATTTTAGGCAGTAGTCGTAGAGATCGGAACGACTGGTTTGATGATGAGTGCAAACTAGCGACTGAACGTAAGAATGCTGCATACCGGGCAATGCAGCAGTCTCATAGGACGCGGGTACGCGAGCAGAAATACAAAGAGCTCAGAAGATCTGAAAAGAGACTTCACAGACAAAAGAAAAGTGCCTGGGAAAAAAACCTTGTCTGTGAAATAGCGAAAAGTAGAGAGCGAGGTGCGCACCAGGCGCGGAAGTTCTACCAAATAATCCGCAGTATGACGCGGTACACACCACGCTGCACTTACTGCAAGGATAAAGAGGGTAATCTGATCACCGATCCTGAAGGTATTCTGGAGCGATGGGAAGTCCACTTCAATGAATTGCTAAATGGTCAGCTCACAGAAGAATTGGAGGCTCCACCAATGCAAGATCAAGACCAAATGCTGCCGCCACCAAGCATTGAGGAAACATTAAAAGCCATTAGACAGCTAAAATCAATAAAGCCCCTGGAGCTGATGGCATACCAGCTGAGCTGATCAAACAAGGAAGGACAGCGTTACATCACGCAATTCATGAGATCGTGGTGCACGTATGGGAGCAAGAGGAGATGCCGGAAGATTGGCGTCGCAGTATAATTTGCCCCATACATAAGAAAGGACATATCACACTATGCAGCAACTATAGGGGTATAACATTGCTGAGTACCGCCTATAAGATACTCTCCACTATCCTACAAGACCGGATAGCCCCATACGCTAAAGCCATCATTGGTCAATATCAGTGTGGCTTCATCTCAGGCAAATCAGCGATTGATCAGGTATTCACCCGTAGGCAGGCGATGGAAAAATGTCAGGAATTTAAGATTCCATTATACCACCTATTTATAGACTTTAAGGCCGCCTACGATAGCATAGCCAGGGTAGAATTATATAATGCCATGAGAGAATTCGGCATTCCAAACAAATTGATACGACTTTGTAGGTTGACCATGACCAACGTAACTAGTCAAGTAAAAGTAGCAGGATTGCTGTCCAAACCAATAAACATCTATAATGGACTCCGACAAGGGGACGGTCTGGCCTGCCTTCTCTTCAACCTGGCGTTGGAGAAAGCAATCCGTGACTCTGGCGTTACAACAAGAGGGACTATTGTCACCAAGTCCAGCCAGATACTTGCCTACGAAGATGACATCGACATCATCGGTAGAACCGAATCGGCGGTACAGGAATCCTTCACCCAGATCGAGCAGGCGGCACAAAAACTGGGTCTGCACATTAATGAGGGAAAAACTAAGTACATGGTGGCAACTTCTGCGAAGAAAAGACCTAACGTTGGTCAAACTATCAGGGTAGTGGAGCACGAATTTGAAGTAGTGCAATCCTTTAACTACCTTGGGTCAATAGTATCAGCCGATAACAATATGGAAGAAGAAATACGCGAACGGCTGATTAAATCCAACAATGCCTACTATGGTCTATCACGCTACAACCATGAGTTGTACTCAATCTACCTTGAAGCTAATATTGTAAGAAAAATCAAGCTCGGTAGACTCCGGTGGGCGGGACACCTAGCTCGAATGAGCGAAGAGGAGCCTGCTCGGAAAGTCCTTTGTGGCAGGATGTATGGAAGGAGACAGCGCGGCAGACCTTGTCTACGATGGAGGGATGGCGTAGACCAGGTCGCCCATTGCCTGGGAATGCCAAACTGGATGACATCGGCTCGAAATCGGGACCGGTGGAGAGATTTGTTAAATAAGGCCAAGACCGGATCCCGGTTGTAGTGCCGATGATGATGATGATGATAAGCTAGAGTTTAATTATTTTTGTCTAGCGAGTAAGCAAATTATTATAAATGATATAAAAAATAAAAAAAATAAAACAAGTTCCGCGGACTCCCGAGAATTGTCAAACTCTGCTGAACGCAGAACTTACCCTGGAACACATCAACTCTAACGAAGAGTTCACAATAGCCGAGGATCTGTGGGGGTTATTTTAGGTTATCCGAAGAACCCCCCATAACTGCAACCCAACTCCCATTATTTCCTGCTAATGCTATTGCATTAGCACCTGTAAATGCTTCACGCATCCTTACGTATAATCTAAAAGCTCCTGGAAGAGAATTCTTACCTTCATGCACCAATTCGCACTCAAAATTCCTTACAAGAATTCTGTCCATTTTATCGGATCATAAATCCAAAACCCAATTCGGCATCTTCGGGTGCCAGGCAAATCCCAATCTTACCATATGCATTTTCCCTAGATGAACTCCTGTAAAGAAACAATTCGGTTCGCACATAATGTAACCATCATAACTAGAGAGAATAAACATTGCGTCGCCCATTCCCAGCCTTACCATGTGTACAATAAATTCCCTTACATACACATTGGCTGGCGACCTTTTCACCCAACGATAAACAATCCAACGCAGCTGCATACAATTAGCGCAATAGACCCTAGAACCAATTTCCTTAGCACGCATCAAGTGCAGACAAAAAAACTCTGTTCTTCCGCAGGCGACACGACAAACAATTAAAATTGTTTCAAGTATCCCAAATGCATCTAGCATCTAACGAGTTGCAACGTGTTTAGTTAGTTGAACCCTCACCACGAGAATTACTTTATGCCTTTTAATTTCTGGATCCGCTTCTCATGACCTCGCGGCATGAGCAAACAGAAATCCATTAACACCCAATGAGATACGGCTTGTTTACTTAGCCGACCTCACATCTGATTGATGCCCATTATCCCTTTTGATTTTTTAGCTTGTTCTCATGGCCTTGTCCCATGAAAACACCAATGTGCACACATACATGCATATCACCATGATCTTCTCTATGAGATCCGGTTACTTATCCCAAAGATAGACTTCACTTTTTTCTTGTAATAGGAAATGCATCCCTTAATCAAGAGAGCATGCACCACTGGCCGAATTCATATCGCTGAGTCTTATTACACCCACCGGAGGGGTCGGTCCTGCCCTCTACCGTCCACCGCACCGTCCGCCGGTACGGTGAGTACACACAAGTCTTCGCGCGAGTTCAGCTAACTAGTAGATCCACGTCAATCCTCCGTAATGTGCATCGAATTAAAAGCACTCAGTTTAACACAGTGTCGAGTGCAGCTTATAACAACACCGAATATAAAAGTATCCCGTCAATATATATATTAAGAGCCAATTTTAAGTGAACTATATGCATGTGCCGTTATCAAGAAAATCCGTGAAATAAAGAAGAACTTTTAAATGACGATCAATCCTGTGTGTTTTATTCGCTGTGCAGTGTTGGTCCTCTGTTTTGAACTTGATTCTTGGTGAGCCTTTTGGTGGCGTTTCTTTTGCAGTTTTATACAGTGAATGATGGATGGGGATGGAAGGGAATCAGCGCCGTGCGTCGGCGCACCATAGTTCCTCCGCACAGATCCACAAAAAAAAAAAGCGAACTCAATTGGTGCTTGTTTCGAAGCAGTTTATAGATTGAACGAATCGGCTCATTCTAACCTTGACCTGGAAAATAGGGCTCTCCAAAAACATATTTCGCTACGCAATGAACTTAACAATTGGCGTCTCTTAAGTCGAAGTTTCACTATCTTTAGTGAAAATAATAGAGCGGATTCCCCGCTTAGAGATCTAAACACTAGTATATTTGTACACAAGGATGAACTGACGGAAATTCTTAGATCGATTAAGAACAAAAAATCTTCTGGAATAGATAGTATTCCAAACATTGTTCTGAAGCATTTACCTCTTGAAGCAGTGAAGGTTTACACTACTTTGTTCAATAACGCTCTAAATAATGAATATTATCCAACCCAATGGAAATCTGCAGTAGCCCATCCCATTCCCAAAAAGGGCAAGGACAAGAGCAATCCAGCCAATCTTCGATCGATTAGTTTACTTCCGAACATCAGCAAGGTATTCGAGAAAATTATAAATAAAGCATTGACTAAGTGGTGTGAGTTTGGTTTCGATCGCAACTTGATGCAGTTCACGCTGCGACAAATCTTGTTTCCGACATACAGTGGAACAAGGCGAAGAGGCAATGCACAGGGGCCTGTTTGGTTGACTTTGAAGAGGCTTTCGACACCGTATGGATAGAGGGGCTTGTATATAATTTATCAAATCTAGGTATGGTCGAATATTGCTCTCATGTTGGAGCTCGGCTCCTAAACATACCTTCGACCTACTTGACAGCATACAGAGACGAGCGATCCGCCTGATCGGGGACTCGGCGCTGACGTCGGGACTACAGTCGCTATCACATCGAAGGCGCGGAGCCGACCTCTGTCTATTTTACAGATATTATCACGGGTGCTGTTCTTCGGATATTTTTGGTATTGTTCCGCGCAATTCGGCTTATATGCGCTCCACAAGACAATCCGACGGATCGGTTTATCTCCCGACGGCGCGAACATCCCTGCATTAGAACTCGTTCCGTTACAGAGCGGGGAAGCTGTGGAACTCACTTCCCACGCGAGTGTTCCCGGAGCGTTACAACCTGCAACTGTTCAAAAAGAACTGCAACAGTTATTTGATGGCATCTCGGGGCGCCCACTCGGCGCTATAGGTTCGCCTCTCCCGAGAGAAGTCTAATAAAAAAAGAAAAAAAAAATTATACATTATCTACGATATGATAATGGGTAAACAATTTGTGGTGAAATGTGAAAGACATTCTACATTAAAAACGGCTTCCAATAGGGAGCAGTGTATTCTTCCATTTTGTGTAACATTCACACTAGTGATCTAGTGGGTTCTCTCAACCAGGTAATTGCGTACGCCGACGACATTATGGTGTATAGATCTGGAGAAAAGATTGATGTCATCAACAGACGTTTGCAAGACGACTTCAATAGGGTCAAAGGTTTTTGCGAAGACTGAAAATTAAAAATAAATTTCCAGAAAACGGAGACTATCCTTTTCATAACGCTCCTGTCTAGTGCTTCAAGGGATACAAAACGGAATTGGAAAACATTTTCTATTGCAGGAAGTAATAATCTTCCTCTACAAGTAAAAACTGTAGTCAGATACCCTGGAATCTGGCTTGATCAGTATCTTTACTTTGATAAGCATACAACAGATGCTCTTACAGCAACTAAAAACGCATATGCAATGACACGAAGCCTCTTCCGTAGCAGTCTTCTGGAACCCAAGGTGAAAATCATTCATACTTGGCTTTCATTCGACGAATATTAGTGTATGGCTGCCCGGTATGGTTCTACATGGAGAAGTTTCGGGTGTTCGATAGGCAGTGTCTCCGTTCCTGCCTCGGATTGGATAGACCCACAGTGTCGCAATATAAGAAATACTATCCCAATAAAGTCCTGTATGAGAAATTAGGACTAAACAGAATAGAGAACTTCATTATCAAGATGATAGTACGCTTGTTTCCTCCTTTTCGAGTGATCGGCCGATTGGTGCATCAACGTCGCACCAGCTGAGATGTAGACAGATTGACTCTCTGAACCAGGATCTAGATAAAGTCCTGCAGTGGGGAAAGGCCAATCTTGTCGACTTCAACGCAACGAAGACCCAGTATACAACATTCTCAAAGAAAACCGGATCATCGGTTCCACAGCTGATGATGAATGGCCGGGCCCTCGAGGCTGGGGAAAGTTTGAGATTGCTCGGCGTCACGGTCTGTGGGAATGTATCATGGCATAAACACGTATCGGGTATCGCCAGATCAGGCTCAGGAAAACTGAGTTATCTTTTTAGAGCCAAGAAATATTTTACTCCGGCCCAACTTCTTCTCCTATATAAATCTCAAATTAGACCCGCGCTCGAATATTGCTCTCATGTTTGGAGCTCGGCTCCTAAACATACCCTCGACCTACTTGAGAGCGTACAAAGACGAGCGATCCGCCCGATCGGGGACTCGGCGCTGACGTCGGGACTACAGTCGCTATCACATCGAAGGCGCGTGGCCGACCTCTGTCTGTTCTACAGATATTATCACGGGTGCTGTTCTTCGGAGATTCTTGGCATTGTTCCACGCAATTCGGTCTATATGCGCCCCACAAGACAATCCGACGGATCGCACCCGTTTGTGGTTCATCTCCCGACAGCGCGAACATCCCTGTATCAGAACTCGTTCCGTTACAGAGCGGGGAAGCTGTGGAACTCCCTTCCCACGCGAGTGTTCCCGGAGCGTTACAACCTACAACTGTTCAAAAAAAACTGCAACAGTTATTTGATGGCATCTCGGGGCGCCCACTCGACGCTATAGGTTCGCCTCTCCCGAGAGAAGTCTAATAAAAAAAAAAAAAAAAAAAAGATTATTCGTGGTCACACAACAAGGTCAATGGGCAGTGAAAATGATTTCATTTCGGGAGCATTCTATCCCAATGATATGAATATGGAGAGTATTCTCCAGAATGGGTTCATTCCCCCAAAAGCGTTCCCTTTCTTGGATAAAAAACGACTTATCCAAGACAAACATGGAGTCCCTCTTAATTGCCACACTTTCCGTGGTGCCAGGGATAAACGAATTCTCCGTGATAACGAAATCTCTAATATTCCAGTTCGCCTGCGTTTTAGTATGGTGATCGGTGAAAGAGATAAATCAATAAAAGATCGATCTCATCCCAACTGGTGGTGGATCAGTGATGAAGAAAAGACTATACGTCTCCAAACATAGTATGCCTCTCAGGCGCACCGCTTTCCTTCCCCCTATCCCCAATTCCCAAATTATTATTTTTTTTTTATATTTTTAATTTTATTTCTATTTTTTATTTTTTTTAATTTATATTCCTTGTTTATGTTTATACGTTTTGTTTCGTTTTTTTTTTGCTTGTCAACCCCGTATATATATGGTATTTAAAAAAAAAACAACAAAAAAATTATATAGAAAGAATAAAACAAATTAAAAAAAAAATCTATTATTGTGATATGATATAAAAAGGCATTAGAAAAACAAAAGATTGATAATGTATAATTTGGAGTGCTTGCGAAGAAGCCGGCAAGTTGATTTAAGAATCATCATCATCGGCACTACAACCGGGAATCGGTCTTGACCTTATTTAGCAAGTCTCTAGGCTTGTTAAGTTTTCCATAATAATTTATTTTTACGGGCAAGGTTATTAGCCTTGCACCATAATGCAAGAATAATACTTGTAAAATAGAATTTCACTATTAGTCTTAAGTAGAATCTGTAAGTGAATTGTTAATAAATGTGAAGATAAAACAAATTTTAAATTTTCGTTTTTTATGAAATAAAGTGGTACGGATTGTGGCGGTTCCGCCAAACCCCACTGTCTACTTACCCGAAGAACCCCCATAACTACAACCCGTGTCCGTGTCTATAGAACCATAATCATGCCGATTGTTCTATATGGATGCGAAACATGGGCTCTCACAAAACGGGAAGAAAACAAATTCCGCGTATTCGAGAATAAAGTTTTGAGGGGCATCTTTGGAGGTAAATATGACGAGGAGGCAGGACAATGGAGGAGACTCCATAACCACGAATTGGAAGAGCTATATCGCAAACCTACAATAGTGAGAGTAATAAAGTCGCGAAGATTAAGATGGGCCGGACACGTGGCGCGAATGGGGAACGATAGGACCGTATATAGAATTCTTGACGGTAGACCAACGGGAAAGAGACCGGTAGAACGGCCGCGACGGAGATGGGAGGACAATGTTAGGTTTGACCTTGAGGAGATCGGATCGAATGGTCAAGCGTGGAAGGAGAGTGCCCAGGACAGGGAACGATGGCGAAGCCGAGTCGGTGAGGTCATGAACTTCCGGGTTCCTACAGGCCAATAAATAATAATAATAATAAAGTGGTACGGATTGTGACGGTTCCACCAAAACCCCACTGTCTACTTACCCGAAGAACCCCCATAACTACAACCCACCTTTTATTAGTTTCTGCTAATGCAATCGTATTAGCACCTGTAAATGCCTCACGCATTAAGTTCATTAAATGTATTTAGCTAAAAGCTCCTGGAATAGAATTCTTACCTTCATTCATTTATTCGAATTCAAAATTCCCTTTAAGAATCCTGTTCCAAACATCATAAATCCCAAGCCCAATTCGGCACCTTCGGCTGCCAGGCAAACCCCAATTTTACATACGCATTTTCCCTAGTAGAATTTCTGAAAACGAAATAATTTGGTTTACATATAATGTAACCATCATAACAGGGATCATAATCATTGCGTCGCCTATTCCCAGTCTCACCATGTGTATAATAAATTCCTTTACATACACATTGGCTGGCGACCTATACCCAAGGGACAAAAGCAAATATAAGCATCTTGCGTCTTAAGGCATAAATTAAATCCTACAGCATAGGCAAATGCAAATAGGTATGATATGCTTACCCTTGGCAGCGATGTAATATACGCCAATTCCCTGTAAATAATCCAGAATCAATTAGCACCATGTGCATGACGCATTTGTGGCTATCATTACAGTTGCAATGCATAGCTTAGACTATGATCTATATGATCTCTTTGTCTTTCCATAGCTCTGGATCTGCTCCTCATGTCCTAGCGGCATGAACAAACAGAAACCCAATTAGCACCCAATGAGATTCGGCTTGTTTACTTAGCCGAACTCACATCTCATGACGCATATTATACCCCATTCTTTGTTTTCAGATTCGTTCCCATGGCTTTGTCCCATGAAAGAACCAATGTTCACACATACATGTGTACCATTATAGATCTTCGCTAGGAGATCTGGTTCCCTACCCCCAAAGAGAGACTTCACGTTTCTCTTGGGAAAGAAAATGCACCCTTAAAGTAAGAGAGCCAGTTTCACTGACCGTATTTCCTTCGCCAGCGAATTAGTATCGCTGAGTCCTTTTTCATCCGCCGTCGTGCCACTCCCGCTCCCCGATGCGCACAGGGACGTCGTTATTCCAAGTCGGGTCGAGTAAGCGCGAATTTAATTTAAAAAGTAATTTTTCTTGTGCCTCATCATAATATGTTTGTACGTCAGTTCATCACAAGTGTAATTAGCATCCGTGTCCTGTAATCTAATTAAATGCGTTAAGATTTATTGTGAATAAAAAGAACCTTTTATAATAAATGATTAAACAGTGTGTTTCCTTTGACTTGCTCCGTGTGTTGCGAAGTTTTCTTTTGGTGCTCGGCGGAACATTCTCTTAGTGCCGATGGGGGTGGAAGGGAATCAGCGCCGTACGCCGGCGCGCCATACTTCTCCCCCACAGGGTGCTTGACGTGTGAGAATTTTAGGGTTCGTTACAAGTACAGTTTTTTTTTCTAGGAATTGTTTACCATGCTGTCGACAGTTCAAATTCGAACCTTCTTCCTTTATGAATTTAAAATGGGGCATAATGCGCCATTGGTAATGAAAAGCATTAATGACGCATTTCAGGATGTAGCGGTAAACGAACGCACTAAACGGAGTTGGCTTGGAAAGATCCGTTCGGGAGAATTCAGCCTTGAAAATGAACCACGTGGGAAGCCGGAAACGTTAGTTGACGACGATTTTTTAAGAGCAACGGTGGATGTGCACCCAGCGAATCGGCGCAAAGCATGGGAGTATCCCTAATGACAATAACTCGACATCTGTCCCTCATAGGAAAGGTAAAGGAACTTGATAAGTGGGTCCCCATAAACTGAACGAGTCCCAAAAACGACGGCGCCTGGAAATCTGCACATCGCTTAGATAAAGAAACCAAACCGAACCGTTTTTGCACCGGATGTATGACAACCGTAAAAGTCCTGGGCAGTGGTTAGATGCAGGTGAAAAACCAAAACACACCTGTGGCGTTTCTAACAGATACACACACATTACACAAGCAAATAGTGAAGAACACCGAACGAAAATTAAATAAAAAAATGCACCAGAGCCGTACACTATAGCGATAACATAAAAAATCCACATCAGTTGAGTGTACTTGTTTTTAGAAATCGAATTCGTACACGTGACCAGTAGCCTGGTGCTTTGCTTTGCTTCTCACTCGTTTCGTCGTATGTTCAAATCACCGTCTTCACTATCCTTGCTTAACGCTATAATTGGTGACCCCGGCGTGATCTGTAACACACAGCACACACTCTACCATAGTAAACAGGGCTTTACTACTACGATCCCGACTTCCGCATAGAGCACCGGCACACTCGCCTGCTCCGACGTTCTCTCGCTCGCTCGTTCCTCGCTCCGTCGTTCGCACACGAAGTTGATCGTAACAAAGTTACTGAGGGGGGAGTAGTGTGGCGTTTCTAACAGATACACACACATTACACAAAATCGAATAAGAAAATACGTATGAGCCGTATACCATAGCGATAACAAAACAGTTCATATCAGTGGAATATACTTCAGTTTAAAAATCGAATTCAAAACACGGCCAGTAGCCTGATGTGTTACGCTTAGGTTCAATTTTTGGTGATTCTAACTGTCATAGCGTCAGTTCGAATCACACGTTCTTCACTATCATTCCAAACGCTATAGTGTCTCTTCGCTTTGTAGTGTTTACCTGCGAACCGTGTTCGGCGGAACACTCTAACGTAAGTCGTCATTGACATTCGAACACGTCAATCATCCGCCAAAGATCCACCAACTTATTAAAACAATATGGGATAAGGAACTCATTCCGGAAGAATGGAAAACCTCAATAGTCAACCCCATTTTCAAAAAGGCGACAGATCTGACTCCGAAAATTACAGAGGAATATCATCGCTCCCAACCACATACAAAATATTAACAAATGTAATACTGGCGAGAATCACACCGTACGCAGAAGAAATATTGGGAGACTACCAATGCGGATTCCGTAGGAACCGGTCAACAAGCGACCAAATGTTTACAGTAAGGCACCTTGTTGGCGATGCATACTTCCCGGCGCACAAGCACTCGACACCGGCACACAAAACACTCAGCATCGACACACAACCACTGGGCACCAGCGCTCAAGCACTCGACGTCGGCGCACAAGCACTCAAGAAGGAGGAGCATGGCAGACAGCTGTATACCAGTCGCGACAAATCACTCAACAGGAAACGAGTGATTTATCGAAACCAAGCGAACGAGGAGACAGCTGCTGGTAATAAAAGGCGAGCGCGGCGCTGAAGCGGTGGGAGTCGTCAAAGGAACTCCTGCCCAATCAGTCTTGTTCAAGACTAGTGTAAAGAGACAGATTTTTATTGTAAATAATCAGCAAATAAATAGGAATATAAGCGAATAATTTGGGTCGCGTTCTCAATATCTTCTCTCCTTCGTCGTGTTGTTGTTTTCTTATTCGTTTCGCAGGTCGTAGTGAATTGTACTGGGCAAGACTCCAACGCCCGCCAATCCAGAGAAGAGTCCGGCTCTGGAGGTACAATCCCTCAAATTTGAGGAGAAAGCATCGTTGGCCGGCCAGTGCCGGAAATACAGTCCACTCGGAGAGAGACTGAGGCAGCGCTAGCGAAGCGCCGTTTGTTGTTTCGGTTTTTCTCTTTTCGTTTCAGCAACATTTTTGGTCCTTTGAGCCGGATCTCGGCGATAAGACGACGATGCCGATAACGAGATCGGCTAAGGCAAAAAGGACGCTGCCGTTCCCTACTGGAGGACATGGATCAAGCGCCACAGGAGAAGAATCTCCCACACGACTTGGGGGAGATTATGACGGACCTGTCGGAGCGCTCGCCAGAAGAAGGGGATCAGCGCACGTGACCGAAGAGACGAAGACGATGAAGATGCCGATAACGAGATCGGCCGAAGCAAGGGGGATCCAATCCGAACCCCACACCCCCAGGCGGGGGACCAAGTTAACGTACGAAGCGTTAACCCAGAAGACCAGCGTGGCCAGAGAAGACAGGGCCCGAGACAACCGTGCCAGGGTCGAAGTGTGGCGCGGAACGCGAAGCACTAGCTCAAGAGGAAGCTCGATGAAGTCGTCGAGGCGAGCTGATGCCGCAGCCAGTTTAGAAGTCTCCATGCGAGAACTGGAGGCGGCCGAGGCGAAGGCGAAGGCAGAAGAGGCGAAGGCGAAGGCAGAAGAGGCGAAGGCGAAGGTGGCCCAGGCGAAAGCGAAGGTGGCCCGGGAGAAGCTCGAATTGCGGAGGATAGACTCCGAGGACGAGGCGAGCCAGAGCGAGGCTGATGAAGACGAGGACGAGTACCAGCGGAACCCCTTCAATCAATGGGACGAACTGCCGAGACCGCCCGGAGAAAGGCAGGAGGAGCTGGCCCAAGAAGACAGGTCACCACACCGCGATCAAGGAAGGAGCGAGATCCAGGATCTGACCCAGACCATAGCCAGGCTCTTGCGGACACCCCCCGGAGCAAGTACCTCGAGGCAAATGGTGGAACTACCTGACTTCAACGGTGCCAGCGAAGAGTGGCTGGCTTTCAGGAGATCGTTTGTTGATACCTCCGCCGGATTCACCCACGCGCAGAACTAGGCGCGTCTCCGGAGAGCTCTAAAAGGAAGAGCAAGAGAGGCTGTCAGAAGCCTCCTGTTTATCGCCGAGGACCCCCAAGAGGTAATGGAAGGACTAGAGGCTCGCTTTGGAAGGCCGGGAGCGTTGGCCGTAGCAGAGCTGACAAAGCTGAGAGCCCTGCCTCGGGTCACCGAAGACCCGAGCGATATTGGAGTCTTCGCCAGCCGGGTTATGAACTCCGTGGCCACCATCAGAGCGCTGGGCAAGCAGCAGTTTCTAAACGCACCCGAGGTGGTAAGAGAACTGGCGACAAAGATCCCGTCATCCATGAGGTGCAGGTGGTTCGCGTACTACAACAGCCATGGAGGAGAGGACCAGCCGGAGCTGAGGGTTTTCAGCGACTTCATGAAGGTAGAGGCAGACATGTGTGCCAATTTCGCCCCACCAGAAGTATCATGGGAGCCGAGAGGAGGCTACCATCAACGAGCATCATCCCAAGGACGACGCAATTCAGGAAGGAGATCGATCCACGCCGTTCGAGAGAATGATGCACCCGGGAACGGAATCAAACCAGAGTGTCCGGTTTGTCTGAAGGACCACGACACCCCCAGATGCCCCACGTTCAAGAAGGCCAGTAATCGGGAAAAATGGAATCTGGCAAAAACGGCAAAGCTTTGTTTTAAATGCCTTTGCTCCAAACACCGAAAGGCAGACTGCAGGGCACCACCGTGCGATAGATGTTCAAGGGAACACCACGTCATCCTCCACCCGGACGAACTTCCACCAGGAATGGCACCCAGAAGAGGAAGAAGGTCATACCAGGACACCTCGCCATCAGGCCACGACCACGAGCAAACTAGAGGAGAGGTGGTCACCTCCATGCGCACAATTAGTAGCACCAAAGCCTACCTGAAGATGGTTCCAGTGGACGTTTACGGACCCAAGGGGTCGGCTCGAGTATTGGCTCTGCTTGACGAGGGATCCACTATTTCATTACTGGACTCGTCGGTCGCCGAGAAGATCGGTGCGAAAGGCAGGCGAGAAACGCTCGTTTTGGAGACAGTCGGGGAACTGGGCATCAGGAGGAACGACTCGCAAAGAGTCCATGTGCGAGTCAAAGGAGCCCATGGCCGGACCGGATACTCGATCGAGGTAAGAACCCTTCCTAACTTTAAACTTTCGAAGCAGGAGGTGAAGAAGGAGACGATTGAGAGATGCGAGCATCTACGAGACCTCGGAGACCAACTGACCTACACCCAACAGGAACCTAAATTGCTCATCGGCCAGGACAACTGGGGCCTGATAGTCACAAGGAGTCTGAGGAAGGGGAGACGCGCCGAACCAGTCGCTTCGCTTACCAGCCTGGGATGGGTCCTGCACGGGTGCGAGGCCAGGAGCAGCGCGCCGGTGAGATTCGTCAACTATGGCAGGACTAAGGAAGACGAGACAGAATCGCTCGTAAGACGCCATTTCGAAATCGAAACATTGGGAGTGCAACCACGACGCCCCAAGAACGACGCCGACAGAAGGGCCATAGAGGTTCTGGAAAAAACCACGAGACGACTGCCAAACGGAAGATACGAAACGGGCCTTCTATGGAGAAGCGACGATGAGATGCTGCCCAACAACTATAGCCAGGCCTATCGAAGCCTTCTGAATATCGAGAGGAAACTGGGCCAAGACGAGGACCTGAAGAAGATGTACCTGGAGCAAATAGACAATTTGCTAGAGAACGGGTATGCAGAAAAAGCGCCGGCGAACTCCATCCCCGGAAGGACCTTCTACCTCCCGCACTTTGCAGTAATACACCCGACGAAGAAAAAACCGCGGATAGTACTCGACGCAGCAGCCAAGTTCGACGGCAAGAGCCTTAACGACGCTCTACTCCCCGGACCGGACCTCCTCCAATCGATCGTGGGGGTGCTGGTCAGATTTCGAGAAAGACCAATCGCCGTCGTCGCTGACATCAAGGAAATGTTCCTCCAAATCCAGATGCGCGAAGCCGACCGCGACTGCCTAAGGTTTCTTTGGCGCAACGGAGACACAAGAAGCAAACCAGAAGAATATCGTATGACGTCCGTAGTGTTCGGAGCCACCTCATCACCATCGACCGCAATCTATGTAATGAACAAGAACGCAAAGGATTTCGAGAAGGAACATCCGGGAGCGGCGCAAGCCATCCGTGAAAACCACTACATGGACGACTACCTACAGAGTTTTGCGACGGTAGAAGAAGCCAGAGACGTGGCAAAGGCGGTGGAGAGAATCCATGCTAAGGCGGGATTCCGACTCAAAGGGTGGAGTAGTAATCAGATGGATGATGACGGAGGACATCCTGGCTTTCAACGTAGAGTTCCGGAACACCCCCCCCACAAGTCCTCACCGGGAGAAGAATGCCTACCAAGAGGGAAGTCACGAGCGCGGTGATGTCAACCTTCGACCCACTGGGGTTCGCAACGCCAGTGCTCATACAGGGGAAGAAGCTGATCCAGGACGTCTGGCGCGCCAAAATCGGATGGGATGATGAGATCCCAGAGGAACAGAGGACCGCTTGGACCACCTACTTAAAAGAGACGTCCATCCTCAAAGGTCTGAGGATTCCTCGGTGCCTGTCGAGCAGTCAGGAAGAAGGTCAGCTGCACACTTTCAGCGATGCCAGCGAAGAGGCATACGCAGCCGCAGTTTATTGGAGGACGACGGAACCCGATGGAAGAGTGAGCGTGACCCTGATCG
This sequence comes from Microdon myrmicae, assembly GCA_963931805.1. Classification (NCBI taxonomy): domain Eukaryota; kingdom Metazoa; phylum Arthropoda; class Insecta; order Diptera; family Syrphidae; genus Microdon; species Microdon myrmicae. Next base: position 114,162,698 of record OZ007502.1, read on the forward strand.
CCGGTAAAGCCCGGGTAACTCCGACAAAACTAGTGTCCATGCCCCGACTAGAGTTACAGGCTGCCTTGTTGGGAAGCAGATTAGCGGCCACAATAGAGAAGGAGCTTAGGCTCCAAATATCGGAGAAATGGTATTGGACCGACTCCAGCACAGTACTGCAGTGGATAAAATCGGAGCCACGCAAGTTCAAGACTTTCGTGGCCCATCGATTGGCGGAAATCGAAGAGCTGACAGGACCACGGGACTGGAGATGGGTGCCGACGAAGGAAAACCCAGCTGACGACGCTACCAGAGGGATACCAAACGAGTTCAGCAGCACAGCGAGGTGGTTCAAGGGACCCGCGTTTCTGTACGAGGAAGAAGACAAGTGGCCAAACCGGCACTTCGAGGCGAGCCCGGCGACAGTCACTGGAGAAGAAAAGAGCCCCCAAGTGGTAGCCGCGGCGAGAGTGGTCGAACCATCCACACCGAACCCGGAACGATTTTCCGACTGGCTGCGTCTGCTGAGAACCACAGCACGCGTGTTTCAATTTATAGACACGCTAAAAGAGAAGAGAGAGCGGCAAATATCAGCCAAAACACCGAAGTCCCGAAGGCAACAAACACCCACATGTTCCAAAGCCGAGAGGAAGACATTCACACCCCTGCGTCAAAAACATCTGGACAGGGCCGAAGAGCAACTGGTCAGAATGAGCCAACAGGACAGTTTCGTAGGAGACATGGCCCGCCTGCGAGAAGGAAGACCACCGGGAAGCTCGAGTCGGCTGCGCAAAATAGATGTTTACCTCGACGGAAATGGAGTGATGAAGCTGAGGTCCCGGACGAGAAAAATAACGATCGACGGCTGGAGAACAAATCCCATTGTGCTGGACGGGAAACATCATCTGAGCCGCCTCTTGATCGACCACTATCACAAGAGGTTCGCCCACGGCAACACCGCAACCGTGATGAACGAGCTTCGGCAGAGATACTGGATCTTAGGGCTACGAGCATCCACAAAAGGAGTGATACACCGATGCCAATGGTGCAGAGTCCACAAATGCACCCCTCAAGTGCCACCCACGGGAGACCTACCGATCGAACGACTGCACCACCACCAACACCCGTTCACTGCCGCCGCGGTGGACTACTTCGGACCAATGCAGGTCGCTATCGGAAGAAGGATCGAGAAGCGCTGGGGAGTGCTGTTCACGTGCCTAACCACGAGAGCCGTACACCTGGAGCTGGCCAATTCTCTCAGCGCCAGTTCCATGATCATGGCCCTGCGACGGATGGCCGCAAGAAGAGGGACTCCGAGGACCATCTGGAGCGACAACGGGACCAACTTCACCGGGGCAAGCAAGGAGCTGGAGAAGTCCAAGAACGGGCATATCATCAGATGGAAGTTCATACCACCAGGATGCCCCAATATGGGGGGAGCATGGGAGAGGCTCGTGCGATCGGTAAAAACGGCCTTGACCGCCACTCTACACTCCAGAACGCCGCCAGAAGAGGTGCTGTACACCCTGATGACCGAAGCAGAACACGTCGTCAACTCACGCCCACTGACCCACGTCAGCACGGACCCGAACGACGAAGAGAGCCTCACACCGAACCATTTCCTGCTAGGGCGCTCTTGTGGTGCGATGGCACCCGATGAGTTTGACGATCACGACCTCGTCAGTAAGACGAACTGGAGAACGGCGCAGCGACTGACGGACCACTTCTGGCAAAGATGGGTAAAAGAATACCTGCCGACATTGAGGCCAAGAAGAATCTCCGGCCAAGATACCACCGACCCACAAGTCGGAGATATAGTCCTGGTAGTGGACTCATCGCTGCTCCGCAATACCTGGCCCCGTGGGGAAGTGCAAGCGGTATATCCCGGACCCGATGGAAGGATCAGAGTCCTGGACGTGAGGACGACATGGGGAACACTACGAAGGCCAACCCGCCGCGTAGTAGTGCTGGTTCCAGCGACAACATCGCCGCCACACGTTGAAGTGCTTCGCACTGCGGGGGAGACTGTTGGCGATGCATACTTCCCGGCGCACAAGCACTCGACACCGGCACACAAAACACTCAGCATCGACACACAACCACTGGGCACCAGCGCACAAGCACTCGACGTCGGCGCACAAGCACTCAAGAAGGAGGAGCATGGCAGACAGCTGTATACCAGTCGCGACAAATCACTCAACAGGAAACGAGTGATTTATCGAAACCAAGCGAACGAGGAGACAGCTGCTGGTAATAAAAGGCGAGCGCGGCGCTGAAGCGGTGGGAGTCGTCAAAGGAACTCCTGCCCAATCAGTCTTGTTCAAGACTAGTGTAAAGAGACAGATTTTTATTGTAAATAATCAGCAAATAAATAGGAATATAAGCGAATAATTTGGGTCGCGTTCTCAATATCTTCTCTCCTTCGTCGTGTTGTTGTTTTCTTATTCGTTTCGCAGGTCGTAGTGAATTGTACTGGGCAAGACTCCAACGCCCGCCAATCCAGAGAAGAGTCCGGCTCTGGAGGTACAATCCCTCAAATTTGAGGAGAAAGCATCGTTGGCCGGCCAGTGCCGGAAATACAGTCCACTCGGAGAGAGACTGAGGCAGCGCTAGCGAAGCGCCGTTTGTTGTTTCGGTTTTTCTCTTTTCGTTTCAGCAACACACCTGCTGGAAAAGAAGTGCGAATACGGAGAGATGGTTCACCAACTGTTTGTTGACTTCAAAAAAGACTACAATTCAGTCGCAAGGCAAAGACTCTACCAGATTGTGGTTGAGCTGGGGATCCCGAAAAAATATGCCGCCCTCATTCAAATCTGCATGAATGAAAACAAAGGGCGAGTTAGAATAGAAAACCACCTCTTAGAACCATTTTAAATCCAGGACGGACTAAAACAGGGCGATGGCATCTCACCATGTCTTTTTAACCTTATCCTCGAGTATGTCATCAGAAAGGTACAAGATGACAACATGGCCAGATCATCCCTGAACGGGGTCACACAAGTGCTCGCATATGCGGATGACATCGCCGTTTTGGGCGATAATCTAGAAACTGTAAGTAAAACCAGTGAAATCATCATGCAAGCGGCAGAAGAGGTGGGCCTAGAAATAAATGAAGACAAAACAAAAGACATGATTATGGCGAGAGCAGGTGGACCTCAAAGAACACACATAAACATCAGAGGCAAGACATTTGAAAATGTCAAAGAATTTAAATATCTGGGAACAATACTGACGGCCAGTAACGAAATGTCGAAGGCAATTAAAAAAAGACTACACTCCAGCAACGCTAGTTGGCATGCAGTCAGTAAACTGTTGAAATCCAAACTGCTATCACGTAATATAAAGCTCCGTGTCTATAGAACCATAATCATGCCGATTGTTCTATACGGATGGGAAACGGGGGCTCTCACAAAACGGGAAGAAAACAAATTCCGCGTATTCGAGAATACAGTTTTAAGGGGTATCAAATATTACGAGGAGGCGAAACAATGGAGGAAACTTAACAACCACGAATTGGAAGAGCTATACCGCAAACCTACAATAGTGAGAGTAATCAAGTCGCGAAGGTTAAGATGGGCCGGACACGTGGCGCGAATGGGCAACGATAGGACCGTGCATAGAATCTTGACGGTAAGCCAACGGGAAAAAGACCGAGAGGACGGCCGCGACGGAGATGGGAGGCACATGTAAGGTTTGACCTTGAGGAGATCGGGTCGGATGGTCGAACGTGGAAGGAGAGTGCACAGGACAGGGAACGATGGCGGAGTCGAGTCAGTGAGGTCATGACCTTCAGGGTTTCTACAGGCCAATAAATAATAATAAAGCGGATATTTTATGCGGTACAAATCCAATACGTTAATTACGACATAGTTAGAGACGGTATTAACTTTAAAAAAAATTTAAATAAAAGTTTAAGACATTTGTTAAGTTTAAATTTAATAGAAGTTAATTTAACTATACACTATACCTTTTAGAAGAACCAACCATGACCCTAGTAAAGTAAAAGTTGCACCACTTTGGAGGTATTTGGGCTTTTCCGAAATATGAGTAGAGTGTGGAATGTCGTCTCAGGGTTATATTGAATGTTTGAAATGGAGTCTTTAAATTTTGTGTTTTTTGAAATTGATTTGTTTAGTTCAATTAAATTTGTTAAGAAATAAATCAATTATAGCAACTTTTCAAAACGCCCTAAGTTTTTCACTGCTTAACAAATTTTTTTGAAGTATATAAAAAAAAAGGCGCAAGACCTTGCCCGGAAAAAACAAATCATTATGGAAAATTAAACAAACCTCAGGACTTGCTAAATAAGGCCAAGACCGGTTCCAGGTTGTAGTGCCGATAATGATATAAGAAAAATGGCAAGAAACGCACACAGGAGCGTCGAGATCAAAGGTCTACCTGTTGGTTTTATGATGTGGTCAATGCCACAAAATTAATTTGAAACTAAATGCAGTGTGTACAATGGACATACCGAAGTTTCGTCTATCTTTCAGTAGGTCAATTCGTTAACCTGTTTGTTCAATTAACTCATGAAGAAGTTACTTTGCCCCTGATCTATTTTCCCAACAAAGATCACACAGCGAGTAATCACAGGTTAATTTGCCAAACTCTAACACAAATAATGTCAAACTATTATCGTAAAGAGACAATGTTCACTGCCAGTTGAGGTCATGTAAATCCCAACACTCGACCATTTTTTTCTTCACACTTCAATACCTTTAAAGTCTGGTACGCGATCAACCGGTAAACATTTCGCTTTCACTTCCCTCAGGGCCCATTAGTGATTGTAAACATCTACTCACATCTATCACTCTGTTGATCAAAACAGAGGCCGCCTCATAGCCATTGATGATCGCTCGAGAGATGCCTTCGAACATTTGTCCATTATTGCCATATTTCTCCGATTCATCGATGTTGTCCAGAATTGGAGAAGCCTACCGGAAGGATTTGAGGTTTTAAATTTGGTTTCCTCCCAAGTTGGTCTACTTACGTTCGTCAGCTGGCCCAAGCGTTTCTGAGAATTGTCATATACGTTTTTAACTTTCTCAAAGAGTGGCGGCATTTCTAGGTTCACCGATTCTTGAGCATTATCCTTGGGTTCGAGAAGACGTATCTGAAATCACTCACAATGATTTTTAATACAATAACAAATAGTGTTCCCAACCTGTAGGAATTCTGTCTGTTGCGAAGAGTTGGAAGCATCTTTGGGTTGCACTGTATTAATACTGATCAAGTTGCGGGTAGGGACACAAACAATTACGTCGCACATTAGCAGTGCGATTGCACAACCGATTATCGTGTAACTATTCATTTTCCGCTAGTAACCCAAACGACACCGAACACTATTAACTTCACGTACGTACGAAACTAATCTCAACTTCGATCTTGTGGTAATGTAGTCCAAGAGCCCAACAACTCCCACCAAAAACCGAAGCAGCGGGAGCATATGTCTCTTCCACCGATTCGTAATTGCATCACTTAACAACTCCAACAGTTGAGTCACAGCTTTCGCAGTACAGAGTCGGCTAGTTTGAACTATGAATTAACTCAATGACGACAGTGATTCCCTCCTACTGCAGAGGCAGAAAGAAATTCTATCACCTGTTCGGATTTGGTTGAAAGTGAAGCAAGAAACTGGATTCTGTCGAGAAATCTGCGAGAAACGGTCTCCAAAACGAATACTTATCAAGGTCATAAACCATCAACTGAAAGCTTCGGCCTACTCACCACGTAGCACAGTGTATAATTCACCACGGGCGGTGGAGACTTCCCACAGTGACCAGGGTAAAAGCTTTCTCTTGTCTGATTGTCACTTAACTGACATTTTGAATTTGAATTTTTTATTTTAGATCATGTTTCGCATACAGAAAACAATTCTTGCCGAATATCCAGAAATGTACGAACCGGTTCTGGTGGAGGGACCTTTCGCACAGGTGAGTGAGCACGGAATAGGCATTAGACAGGTGCATATAGGTAAGAAAGTATTAAAGGTGTTTGAGAAAAGCTGCTTAATTGGACGACTTCCAGGCCTGACTCCGACAAAAATTATCATTGGACAGGATGTGTTCAATAATAAACCGCCGAACTACTGGTCGGACAAAACGATACCTGTTCATGATCCAGAGATCGAAAGCTTCGAACTAATGAGTGCCTTGCCTTTGGAAGCCTTGAGATTCTTTTTCTTTCGCAAGAGAAATCGAATGCTGATGGAAGTGAGAATCATCAAGTCGAAGATGATGATCTTTGAGTTTGGTGGATATCTTCTACAGAATGTAAGTAAGAACCTTATTCATTTCGTCCTTTAAAGCAGATTCTTGACAGTACACATTGTTCCACGCAAACATGTCAGATTCGCACTGAAATGACAATCCTGTGGCGGTGATGTGTTACTACGCAATTTAATCAGAAACTTTGGCTTTGAGTTGCAAATATTAACAACCAATATTTATGATTGGCTCTCCTGTGGCTTTTAAGGTTTCTTCAGGGGTTTTGTTTCAATAGGGTTTGCATCTTACGACTGCAGGTCTACTGTTGAAAATTGACAGGGGTGACAAAAAAAATCACTCCAAAAATGTAAATGGCTCGTTCGCTCCTCGCTCAGTCGTTCCCATTACAAAGTTGATCGTAAAAAAGTTACTGCGAAGGGAGTGGTGTGGTATTTCTAGCAGATACACACCATTAATAGGGAAAAACAACACTGTTGCAATATGAATTTGCGCACAATTAAAATTTATAATGGAGAACGGGGTACTCACGGTCTGGCACGTGTACTCCGTTGTTGGAGTTTTTACTTTTTACTTGCACGTTCGCTGCTCCATCGCGGGTTTGGTGTTTTCCTTTGGGGTATTTGGGACCTCTCGAAATGTCACGGGTTGTTCTCCAATTCCCCGAACAGTACAATGCTGGCAAACCTTTCCACCTTTTTGGATTTAATGACTTAATCCCGTAACATAGATACACTACACAAACTAAGAAATACATTTTTACTTAATGAAAACTTTTATTTATTTGGTTTTTAACGATAACACTTCGTTTCCTTAATTGCTATTGATTTAAGTATAAAAAGTTGAAGTTGGTTTAATTAAAAATACCCCCACAATTTCTTCTTCAGTACAAAACTGAAGAAAGCACCCTTCCCAACAACATTCCCCTCTATAATAGAGGATTCCTGGACCCATCCCATAGGGTCTACTATTAACAAACCAAACACACGAACGCACAGTACAAGACGGCACAAACACAAACATACACACCGACCAAAGAGCAGATTATCAGACGCCAAAGACGTGATCTGCGTTTACTACCGCACCCAAGACCCACCGGTCTTGTATGATTTCTTTCCCACCATCCCTCTATAAAAGTAGTTAGAGAACACTTGGACTAACACTGTCCACACTATCCTTGGATACCCCCCTTTTTTTCTTCTCTTTTCAGATGCCGCGAGACCGAGCCCAACATCCTCACGGATGTGGGTGATTCTGGTTATCGCAAGATGACCAGAAGTCAGAGACAAGATGAAGGACACATATGTCCTGTCTTGCTAAATTCGGCCTTCTCGCCACAATTTTTTTTTTTTTTTTTTAATTAAGAATACTTTACGCTCTCACGACGAACACACACAAAAAACCAAAGAGGCGTCGCACAACGATTTTCGACACCAGATAACTCACCAGCCCACGTCCGGACTCCTTAGCATCTAGCACTCAACTCTCACGCACCGCGGCACAGCACAACACTATTAAAAATAAATGACCGTCTTGGTCAACACCTGAACACCAACTCCTTGTGTTGGCGATGCAACCACGCCGACACGAACTTCCAGGAAGAGCAAGGAAAGCGTCAGCACACAAACAATCAGGAAACGACGATCAGCTGTACACCGACTGCGGGAAACCACTCCAGGAAAAAAGCGCTCAGGAAACGAGCTCAAAAGGAGAACATCACTCAGGAGAAAACGAGTGAAAGAGAAGAACAGGCAGGAATCGAGCGGTCTTGTACGATTTCTTTCCCACCATCCCTCCACCCAAGTATTTAGAGAACACCTGAACTAACCCTGTCCACACTATCCTTAGATACCCCCCCCCCTTTTTTTTTTAGATATCTCGAGACCGAGCCCAACATCCTCACGGATGTGGGTGATTCTGGTTATCACAAGACCCCAAAGCGCAAGACACCGCTGCCAACATTGAGCTGCGAGGGAGGCCTCTCCAGTAAGCGCATCGCCAATGACCGCACGCTAACACCACTCCCATCATCTTCATCATCATCTGTCCCTAAAAAAATGTCGATCCCACCGATAACCTCAAATGCGCAAAAAATCGTACCTCCACAGAGGTCTTGCCCACCAAGGGCAGCTCCGGCAATTGACCCAAAACCAAAGGTCGATTCTGTTTCCAACACTGTGCAGCCAGCGGTCGAGGTCCGCACACCTGCCGCCAAGGAGAAACAGCAACCCGGGGTCTTTGCACGAGACCTCAATCTGAATGTTGGGTTGTGAGGTGGGGGCGGCGTAGTGGATGTGCCCGGCCTCTTTAGTGGAAACTCCCCGATGTTCCGATCTTCTGACGGAAGTTCCTTGGATGTATTGCTTGGTTCCGGTGGTAGTCCACCAGGGCGAATGTGCTCCCTTGTTAGCGGTGGTGCCGGCAGCGTTGCCAATCTCGGGGAGATGGATCAACGGTCGATACGTGAGCGTACCCGCAATCGTTTTTCACCCCTAGTTGGGTAGGCCCACTTGGGCGGCCTCCGGTGGGCGGTGTACGGCTGAGGGGGTGTAGGAGCAGAGTGCCCCCCTTTCTTCTTCTTCAGTCTTCAGGATGGGTCGCACTGTCGACGATTGCTATTTGAGGTTAAGGATGTCCCCAAGAGGTGATGGTCGCCCTACGTACCTATGATGCCAACAGTTTTGGTCGTCTTTCTGGAGCGAATCAACAGCTCATGGCTGATCAATGGGAGAAGGTGCCCACAGTAATCCAAGAAATCACAATAGTCCAAAAAATCACAAAAAACGAAAAGGCAACATTCTATTTTTTAATATGCAGTTTTAAGGATTTAATTTCGTTAGGAATTACTTTATTTTATTTGGCCGTAACCCGGTTTTATATTTAGCTCATGCCCGGCCAGGGATTCGGCCTCTGGAATCTTACTGATCTCGAAATCGAAAATTACTGCCCTTTTATTCTTTTTTGAGTTGAGAATTGTCAACTATTTTAGTGTAAAAATTCCAAGAAGCACACACACGATTTTGTGTGCTTCAATTGGAAATGTGTTCTGGGAATTGGTTAAAGGTTTGGTTGGGTAGGTTCCTGGAAGGGAAATCATGAAATGCGCTTTGAATTAAGCATTCCATGATGTCAGGATTTTGGGAATTGAGTCAATATGCGACGAATTAACTTTTGGTTTAATTTGTTGCTCATGTGATTCAATATGGAATTTGGATGTAGGTTAATGGGAAATTGAATCAATGTGCGACAAATTAACTTTAGGTTTAATTTATCGATCATGTGATTCAATATGGAATTTCGATGTAGGTTAATGGGGAATTGAGGATTTGGATTATGATTATGGGTAATGTTGGGGATTTGGATGGGAGTGGTGACTTAGGATCGCTACATGAAGAACTTCGTTGGTGATATGAACCGACTAGGGATTTCCAACTTCAAGGCAAGAACCTTAACCCCATCCCTAAGCAAAATTGTATCCTACGATAGGGAAACCTACCGCAAGGTTAACGACAACCTCAAGGCCAAGGAGGTAAATGACCACACTCACTCCGGCCGACGAAAAGTCAAGGACCATTCTTTTAAAACGAGTCGCGTCTTGCTGGGAAAAGAACGACATCGCAATCGCCCTTGATGCAGCATTTCATAACGTCAAATTCACTGACGTTAAAAAATTCTGTCACCCACAACGGTTTGTGAATATCAGACCAGAAAAATACAGCAAGGTGAATATATGGGAGCTTCACCTTGCGCCAGGGACCGACATAGATTCCATAATACGGACAAATTCGCTTCCAATCTTGCATCAGCAAGTCGTCTTCGAGGTATTTCATAACAGTGAAATACCTTAATGCAGACGTTGCTAACGTTTCGGGCATGCCTCCCGAAATTGCAACATGAACCGCCGTTGCGTTCGTTGTGGTAAACCCAATATATTGGCAAGTGCGAACTACCGTCAGCCAATTACGATCCCACAACAAATGTGCAGGATGAAATAACACTGCCAACTTGCTGCAACTGCGGAAAGAAAGGACATCCGACCAGTTACAAAAACTGTCGCAGACTCGAGCTAAACAAACAGCCATACAAAACTTCATCCAAAATGGATTTACATTCGCCAACATGCTTAAAGGCCGAGAAACAAAGAGTATAAAAACTCTCCCAACTCCTCTCCCTCAAAAACATATTCAAACACCTAAGCCGCCCGCGGTAAAGGCCAACAGAACCCCACCAATTCAAGCTGCTGCACAAAAGCCTCCCAGGGGGCAATCCTTAAAGCTCGAGAAACTACCTAGTTTCTCCCGCCTGATTGAGGATATTCGACTCGATATGAAAAACTAACAACCGAGGCTGAGAGGGATGCCCTCCTTTTCACGGCATATGCAAGACATACCCTCCAAAATGGATCCCAAAACTAAAGTTATCCTCATAAACGTCAACTCCCGTGTTTCGCTATCAAAGCGTATGATGGTCTCTGACTTCATAGAGGATAACCGGGCGGACGTGGTCCTTGTAACCGAAACTAGCTTGCATCCATGTCACCGCCCCGCATTCCCAAACTTTTCAATGATTCGAGGAGATCGAACCCTCACTGGGGGCCCCACCATCAACGGAGGTGGCACCTGTATACTAGTTAATAGCGAACTTCGCCATGAAGCTATTGACCTCCCACATTTCGAGTCCATAGAGGTCTCCGGGGTTGAACTGCATCTGGCTAATAACGGTAGAGTGAACATATACTCCGTATACCACTCGCATAAAACTAATAATGGCCCCATTAATCCCGAAGATGTCGACCAATTAATAAGATCCTCGGGGCATACACCCTTCATCATTGGCGGAGATTTTAACTCCAGACATCCCCACTGGAACAACTCGGTTTTTGCCCAAATTGCACAGAATTGTACCAATGGTACACGGAGAACTCGCAGGCCCTCAATTTTGAAATACGGTTGGTACCCGAGGTAACTCAATTTTGGACTTCTTTTTTGTGTCCAACGATTTACTTCCCCAAATCACTCCTTCCCAAGCATCGGCGGGTGTATCTGGCCACAACGCTGTGACCACGTTCGTTCGCAGCTATCGAGCATCGCGGGCTCATATCAGATGTATACCCGATTATGGGCGCACAAATTGGGACAACTTCAATGTCACATTGAACGAAAAACTCCACCAGCTCTCTCTTCCCACTAACAGGAACCTAACACGGTTGAGATAAATAATCGACTTCACGAGATTCTAGTTGAAACTCTGAGACTAGCGTCCCGAAACACAAATAGAGAAGACATATTAGATTCCCCATACCGACTTCACTCTTCACCTCATCCGAGAGCGTAAAAAGCTCTGCAGAATGAGATATCGTTACCGCTTTACCCAAAGGGAACCATTATTGCGATCCATCATTCACAATATTGGTACACTGATAAAACAAAGAATCCAAAACAATCCGACAATTGGAAGACAAACTGAAGGGTATTCAGATGGACCAGAACATTTATAAAAATGTTAAAAAGATATATGGTACTTCTCGTGTCACTGGGCCAATCACGCACAACGGTCTTCTTGTCAATAATGATGCCAATAAGCAAACATCATCGGAGAGACCTTTGAAAATAATCACAAGCTCACTCTCGAGGATGGCGACTCGGACACTAATGCAATAATTAATTCAGAGGTTCACAATAAATTAGACAACTTTAACGAGCCAATAGTTGCCTTTAACTCAACTAACAGTGCATACTTCGACGACACACGTGATAATTATCACAATTTCATCACGCCAAATACCTTTCAGAACCTAGTTAAATCTCGAAACCCCAAGAAGTCACCCGGCATCGACAACATGATGCACCACTCGTTGCGAAGGCTTTCTGCTTTATTTTTTATTAAGCTCTTCATTCTGCTCAATCATGCCTACAACATGGGGTACTTTCACCAAGCTTGGAAGCATGCTATTGTTTGTCCAATAGCAAAAGTTGGGAAACCAACGTATCACCCCACAAGCTTTCGTCCTATTTCGCTCCTCACTTGCATCAGCAAAATGTATGAAAAATTCATATACGAGAAGCTAAACAACTTTATTAGTGCCATGAATCTAATCACTGATTTTCAATTTGGATTTAGAAGAGCGCACAACACCACTATGGCTCTCAACATATTTCAAAACCACGTCTGCGTGCGCCTCTTTAATAAGGACCCCCCTATTGTGGTGAGCCTGGACATTGAAAAGGCTTTTGACACGACGTGGATCGAAGGTCTCATCTTTAAATTACTAAATACTGGCCTCAGTAGAACGCTGTGTAGTATCAACTACCACTCCGTTCTAAACAGAACCTTCCAAGTTTGAGTGAATGGAAAGCTTTCCCGAACTTTCAACGCCGTTGCAGGCGTACCACAAGGCTCCATTCTAGGTCCAATCTTATTTAATATCAACACCTCAGATATTCATCGCCCTGTGGACGGGAGATTAAACCAGACATGCTATGCGGATGACGTCCTAGTGTATACGTCATCTAAAAGCCCTAACCTCGCAACAAACCGACTCAACCGCCATCTGGACGAACTGTATCAGTATTACAGTCGATGGAAAATTCGACTTAAACCATCCAAAGCAGTAGCTATAATTTTGAGTAATAAACACTCCCAACCTACTTCTCGATATTTACAGAATATTCGAATTTTTGGTTTCCGTAGGAAGATGGAAATCGTCAAAAGATACCTCTGGACCGATCCAGAGGCATGCCGGGTTTTTACCGACTAAAATCAGCTCCCACCTGGCTCATATTCCCGTTAATCTCCGCGGAACTTTCTTTTAGATATTCCATCGCGGAGTGGGACGGAGTTTTCCTGTTACTCCGCTCGTCGCATCGCACTGCTGCATCATTTCGCAGAGAATACCGTTTGTTACAGACCATGCCGGTTTTGAACTAAGCATGTATTCTATTACTCCTCCCGGAGTAACTGTCCGTCTCATATGTCTCTCCAAAATCGTTCGCGCGGTCTCGAATCTCACGCACTCTGTGAGTACGTGTTACGCACTTATTTTCTATTTGATCTTCGCAATACAAGCAGTATGGATGATTCGCATGCTTATACTTGTGCAAGTATTGCCGAAAGAATCCATGTCCTGATATTAGCTGAGTCAAGTGGTAATTCAGCTCGCCATGTTTTCTTTTCACCCATGTTTCTACATCAGGTATCATGGTGTGTGTCCATCTTCCTTTGGTGGAAGAATCCCACCTGCGTTGCCATTCTCTTAGGCTTGAGAGCTCTAACTGTGACCGCATTCTCCTACGATTCTCTTGGGAGACCTTATGCAATGCAGCGTTTTCTTTAGCTGCAATGTCAGGTGGCTTCCTCCTGGCCAAAATATTTATAGCATCTTCGGATACCGTTCGGAATGCACAACATACTCTTAGTGATGCCAGCCTATGTGCGGAGTTCACTCCCCTCATGAACGACTTATACTGTGCGGCCCCTACCCATATTTGAGCTGCATACGTTATAATGGAGGTATTGACACTGGTTATGAGATTCCTTATGTGGGGCCGGGGTCCCCCAACATTGGGTAGCATCTCCCCAAAACTTTGCATACTCTTGCCGTTTTTTCACTCGTTTTCCACAGATGTTCCTTGAAGCTCAACCTGTTGTCGAGTATAACACCAAGATATTTCATATAGGGACTGGATCTGATTATTTGTCCTTCTATTTCCAAATCAAGGTGTTCAACTGTGCCGGTTCTACGAACCACACAAACCACAAAGGTCGAGATGTCGTCGTTCCACCAAGGAACATACTCACCTATATCCAAATTACACGTGCCCACAGACACGTGTCCTCAAAAGTCCTCCTTTCCACCTGAAACAAAAGGCAACATTCATCTTGGTGTCAACAACCCCACCGATACGTGGGCCACAAGTCAGACCAATTTTCCTACACCTGCATGGCGATCGAAGGACATGACCCAGCATAGAAATTGGATATACACAAACGGTTGGCACAGCTGCTCCAGATGTCGACAAACATCACATGTCCGGCGATAAGCGAATTGCCGGAAAATCGATCCGTCGACAAAACCTTTGTCCCTGCCGCAATGTACTTCGCCTAAACAAAGGCCATTGTGGAACAACAGCAATAAACGAAAACGCTGTTCCCATAGGACAAAGTAAACACGATCCCAAAATCGACTACTGCAAATCACACATTCGATTGTGTGCATAACCGATGCATCAGAGGTGTGAAATTCTGATCACAGAATGATCCACAGCATGCAGACAATAACCTCCGCGTCCGTATGTGTGAGCACGATCTTCACTGGGGGAGAGATTCTCCATCGAGAGTGTTACGTGCGGCTTCCGCCACCCCATCAATTAATGGTTTTTAATATAATTTGTTTTAATGTAGTTTGATGGTAAGGTGGTGGAAGAATTGCGCGATCCACAAGTGAGTGTTCGAACATGCCCCGATTCGAGTGTGGATCGTGGGCGAGTTCGAATTCGGTTTTCGGAGTGGACGTTGAGGGGGAGCGAGAGAGAGGGAAACAACAAGAGGAAGTTTCGATTCCGTTTGTTTTGATGTTGTTTTTTTAGATACGGTATTGAAGACAGTTGATAGAGAGTTCAGTTTTTACGGTTGAAGAAGGAAGAAAAAGAAAAAGTTTTTTTCTCGTTTAAAAAAGAAGAAGTAACATTTTTTTTGGAGAAAAAAGAAGATTGTGAAGATAAGTTTTTTTTGGAATTTGAACGTAAAACTAAAATTGGACATTAAACGTAAACCTAAAAGTTTGTTAAAACTAAAATTGGAAATTAAACGTAAAACCGAAAGTTTGTTAAAGTTAAGTTAAAATTGGAAATAAAACGAAGAAAAAGAAAAAAACTCTTTCCTTGTGTGGAGCGTCGTTTACTGACGCGAGTGTCCAAACTTGGATTGGCCAAATATATCCATCGGGCTTCTCTCAAAAGTCGCCAGTTGGCGGTGGCCGCCCTGGACGTCTAACTTGAAGGAAAACCAAGGTGCTGGAGCAGCCCCTGAAGAGGAAGAGGAGTCCTAATTGACTAACCACAGGTAACCAATTTTGAATTTAAATGTCCGATTTTCTGTGGCTGTATATGCTACAAGAGAAAGTCACCGCCAGGGATAGCGAAAGGAGAGAAAGACAACTATGGGGTGAATAGGATCATCCCCAGAGAAAGTGCCGACAGTCGTCACAGAGAACTTCGACGAGGAGGTGATCCGCGCGTAAAATTGTACGGTAAAAGAAAGTCGACATAGGGAGTAAAAAAGAAAAGTAAATCGAAAAAGGAAACGACAGTACGTCGCGTGTGTCGTAAAGCAACGTGTTTGTGAATTAATTAAGTGCGATATTAGTTAAAACATTTTTTAACAATAGATAACAATGGACCATAAGCAAAATTACAACAACATCTTAGATCATCATGTTTAGGTTAGCAAAGGATTGTAAAGTAGATGGAAAAATAGAAATAAGATGAATATGTTATAAGAGTAAATAAATTAAACAATATCTCATTTAGGACATATTTATTATTATTATTATGCTGGTTGTATAGTTGTCACTCTTCTCTTTTATTTATTCCTACTCTGGGGCACCTTACCCACACAAGAGTCGATCCAAAGGGATTAAGCCATCCCATCCAAGCAACGTTCAACGAAAAGTGATAGACGTGACAGCAGTAGTTTCGACCATTGATTATAGCAGCTGGTGCGCAGGGCGTCGTCTTCTTGTAGAGGACAAAATTCTTAAAACTGAGATTTAACATTTGAAAACATCAGAAAAGTCTTATATTTTCACGGTGGAGCAAAAGAAAGAAATGTCATAACGTGAATTTGTCGTAATTTTTGCAAATGGCATCTAATGTCATTGTGCTTTGAATTTTATGTTACAGACAAATAGAGAATTATTATTAGGGAGAGAATTATTATTATTTACACCTTCTAATGAACTTTCCATGAAAATAGAGTCCAATTTTTTCATTTCTAATAAAATGGCAAAATGAAACTACTTTTGCCCCAACCCTGTGTATGGACGTGTTGTTGTATAAAAAGTCTGAAATTAAACTTTTCATTTAACTTATCGATTGTTTGAGTTAATATTTAACTTCTCCCTCCACATGTTATATAACTGCTGCTCCATCAATCTATTTTTGAAAAGGCCCAGAATAACACATTTATTTTTCAGCTGTTTTGGAACACGTGGCGAGAACGGATTGTCACTCTGCGACAGATCGGGGGAAACCTGTTCAACATTTGTGCCTCTTCTCCGTTCTCCAGCAGCGATATTATCGACAAGGACAAACAAGTGCATGCGACGATTCATTCATCACAAGACAAAGAGTCAAATGACAGTGGAGATGTCAATTTTTCAATAGTAGTTCCTAAGCCGTCAAGGACATTGTTCTACTCGAAATTCAACAACATCAGTGAATCTCTATCCGACTCGAGCATACGTACAATATCACATCAACATCTAGAGCTAGAGAACTACATCCGGTCGGTCTCGGCGACCAACACCCATAGCTGCCACATGTCCTGGTAGTCCACCAAGATGTTTTCTACTCTCAATTCTTTATTTACAAACAAGATATACAAACAGTAATACATACAAATATATATAGAGATATATATCAATATTTTTAAGCTTCTTCATATTCGACGGCTGCAACAAGAACTTGATTTATATATTTGGCTGATGCGGCGCCAGAGACCTGGGGAAAACCCAACGAAAGATAACATATTGTATATGACACTAGATGTCGCTAATTGGACGAGGTTGGTGTGCACATGGAGCGCATCTTCAATTTCCAAACGATATACTCTTCTCCGACGGTGACTGACTACTGCGACTGTAGGATGAACCATTCTTAAGGATGCCATTTCCATGAACGACGGGCAAGGGTGGCGGCAACATTGGTTGACTTGGGTTGCTTTCTGTTTTTCTTAGCTCGACGTGCTTCGAATTCGAGACTGTTTCGCCATTATTCGAATCGAAACTAGCCGAATGTCTGTTTTGAATGACATGTGTTAACTTCTCTACGTTCGAAGACTGCGTCTTTTGTAGGGTTAGCTTTCCGTTCTGAGGTAAACCGCCAGTTCCATTGGACGACCTTTGCCGCAGTATGACATTCTGAAGTTCACTTGTTGCCGTTTCCAATTTCGTGTCAACTTCATTGGCCGAATCTTCGTTACGTTTCTTCAAATTTGACCGACTTAAGGTCTGCTCAAGCTCACTCCGGAGTAGATCTGAGGCTATAGGCTCCTCGTGGTGTCCATTCTCTGGAGATCTAGAAATAAACTCAAATTTGGAGGGTTCCTTTCGCCCAACTGGAACACTGGAATATTCGCCGATCGTCACTGACACTGGACGTTTATTCTTCTTCATAGTCGGCGGTCCTGATGACTGAGGCGAGAAGTATAGCGATGGCGGTCGGGGAATCGATGCTGATGGGTTTCTCATCTGATACGAGTCAATTGATTCGAGTTCAGCCAAATCACCATCGTTGCGGTTGTTTCGTGTTAATGTGCCATTGCGGAATGGGCCATTGGAATTGCGTGTTAAGGTGTGTACCGGTGACTGACTGTAGTCTGCTGAAGGGGAGTTAGATGGCGATCTCTGGCGGCTATAACAGTCATTCTTGTTGGCGAACTGTGGTGGCTGTGATTAGAGAAAGGGAGACTATCAGTTAACAAGCAATTACTTTGTTTGATATATTTACCGGCGGAGGTGTGGGGTAGTATCCATTTGTGCCATTTTGCATTGAGCTGCTGATCAAATTATTGTATTCAGTCTTGGAGACGTTGCAATTACTAGAACGATGATCGACTTCGTCTTGCATCATGGCGGTTTTGCGTAGCTCATCTTGACGTTCCTGTTGGGTTGAAAGGAAATGAGGGTTACTATGGTAGGAACATGTCCACAGCTATAGAGCAAGTAATAAGGACTTTATAGCGAATTGGATTGGCGAAAGCGAGCTAATAGTGGTAAGATTTTGACACTCTTATAAATGTAAAATTGGGGAGATTTCAGCAAAAAATTGACAGCAATTTTAAAACAATTCTATCTATTCAAATTCTCCAAATTTGTTTCGACCATTTTATTCAGCTTTTGTTTTGCAATAACTTTTCACATGATACGCTCGTCTTAATAAAATTCTGACCAATAATCAACTCATACAATTCAAAGTTAAGTCACTTTCAAATCAACGTAACAATCGAAATTCCAACAATTCTAGATTCTTTCCCAGTGGATCAATATCCATAACGGGTTTATTCAAATTTTTGTAATAGAACATTTTAGGGAGCGCGTCTCCTTGTCTTTGTTCGATCGCGCCCTTATTGCTCATTGCGGGCGCCACCGTACTTCCGGGGGCTCCGGGAAGAGTGACGAACCATTGTTGAATAGGGTTCTGGGAATCGGCCGGGCTCAATTAAAAATACTATAATTTTATATTAATTTAATAGACTTAGTTTATTGGCGTCCTTGCCCCTGGGACTACAAAATTGGCATTGTTCAGTAATTTCCAGTCATGAGCAACAACGTATCCGAGTTTATCATCAAATAGCACAGCTAACAATGTAGGATCGAATACGACCGGATGAAATAACACACTTTTGGAAATTAAGGATCATCTTCCATTAATCCAGCATTAATGATGTGCGTTACATCGAGATCAATCGATAACGAACAGGTATTATTAGAAGATTTCGGAGAAACTTGCAGAGCATCAACAATAATAACACGCACACCTAGTGAAGAACACTGTACCAAAAGTTTATCGAAACAGAAATCATCGGAGTCGTATTTCAAAGCAATAACGTAGCACATCTCAAGTTGTGAATTGAAACATCCTCGTTTACCCGCGACCGCGGTGTGGTATGTCTCTACTAGAAGCTAGAAAATGTAGATTCAATAGGAAAGCCGACCAGCGATGGCGTGAAATAGATAAGAATTTAATTCCTTTGCAACCTCTGAAACCTGAAATGCTTCAAATTCCGGAATAGAAGAGAATATGATCACTTTCAAATCCGTCTACGACGCCATAGAAGCTAACTCTTCGCAAGTCTAATCCCGTAAGAGAATACATAAGGAATTTGTTTTCTTCCCGTTTTGTGACGGTTCATGTTTCGCATCCGTATAGAGGAATTGGTATAATTATGGTTCTATAAACACGGAGCTTTGTATTACGTGGTAGTAGTTTGGATTTCAGCTGTTTACTGGCTGCGTGCCAATTAGCGTTGCCGGAATGCAGTCTTTTGTTAACTGCCTTCGACATTTTGTTCCCAGATATTTAAACTCCTTAACTTTTTCAAATATCTTGCCCTGGACGTTTATGAAATGTAAATAAAACCAAATATATTAAAAAAAAAACATTTGACAAGGAACATCCAATATTTCCTAGGTCTGGCGAACTACTACCGGAAATTTGTTCCAAATGTTTCGAGGATAGTGCGCCCCTTAATAAACTTGTTAAGGAAGGACGTAAACTTCACATTGTCGGACAAATGTGTGCAGGCATTTGATATAATAAAGAAATTGTTGGTCTCGCGGCCACTATTAATCTACCCAGATTTCACCAAGCCCTCTAACCTGACCACGGATGCGAGTAATGAAGCAGTGGGAGCCGTGTTATCACAAGGTGAAATAGGCAAAGACCAGCCTATCGCCTATGCCAACCGAACCTTGAATAAAGCGGAAAGGAATTATTCCACCATTGAGAAAGAATTATTCGCCATTGTGTGGGCGGCTAAGAATGTCCGCTTTTATTTGCAAGGGTGTAAGTCCACCGTATATACGGATCATAAGCCATTGAAGGGAGTATATAACGTAAAAGATCCCACGTCACGTTTAACCGGATTCCATCTGTAAATATCGGAGTGTGATTACCAAATCTAGTACAAACCCGGTAAATATAACACCAATACGGATGCCTGAGCGGCATCCCGCCAAAATTGTGATGAAGTTAAGAAACCAGGGGCGAGCGAAGGAACCCAGAGAAGTAAAAGGACGACAAGTCATCTCTTCACGAAGGAATGGAGATAATAAACCCTGAGGAAATCCAGTTCTTATTTCGGGGTTATTATGATCATGTTATAGGTGGACACCATGGAGTGATTAAAACATCTAATAAAATACGTAGGAACTATTAGTCGAAGAACATGATGCGCGACATTAAGCAATACATTAAAGTATGTAAAACATTTCAAACCATGGAATCTGCCCCAAACCTACATATGCCAATGGTACAAACCGACATTGCAAAGAGGCCTTTTGAAAGAGTATATTTGTACCATATATAGTATTTCTTTTTTTTTATTTTTTTATTTTTTTATTTTAAGGACTTCTCTCGGGAGAGGCGAACCTATAGCGCCCCGAGATGCCATCAAATAATTGTTGCAGTTCTTTTTTAACAGTTGCAGGTTGTAACGCTCCGGGAACACTCGCGTGGGAAGGGAGTTCCACAGCTTCCCCGCTCTGTAGAGGAACGAGTTCTAATGCGGGGCTGTTCGCGCCGTCGCGTCGGGAGATAAACCACAAACGGGTGCGATCCGTCGGATTGTCTTGTGGAGCGCATATAAGCCGAATTGCGTGGAACAATATCACAAATCTCCGAAGAACAATACCCGTGATAATATCTGTAAAACAGACAGAGTTCGGCTACGCGCCTCCGATGTGATAGCGACTGTAGTCCCAACGTCGGCGCCGAGTCCCCGATCAGGCGGATCGCTGTCTCTGTATGCTCTCAAGTAGGTCGAGGGTATGTTTAGAAGCCGAGCTCCAAACATGAGAGCAATATTCGAGCGCGGGTCTAATTTGGGATTTATATAGGAGAAGAAGTTGGGCCGGAGTAAAATATTTCTTGGCTCTAAAAAGATAACTCAGTTTTCCTGAGGCTGACCTGGCGATGTTCGGCACGTGTTTATGCCATGATACATTCCCACAGACCGTGACTCCGAGTAATTTCAAACTTTCCCCAGCCTCGAGGGCCTGGCCATTCATCATCAGCTGTGGAACCGATGATCCATTTTTCTTTGTGAATGTTGTATATTGTGTCTTCGCTGCACTGTAGTGGACGACATTAGCCCTTCCCCACTGCAGGACCCTATCTAGGTCCTGATTCAGAGAGTCAATCTGTCTGCATCTCAGCTGATGCGACGCAGATGCACCAATCGGCCGAACACTCGAAAAGAAGGAAACAAGCGTACTATCATCCGCAAAACTGAACACTTTATTATCCGTTGCCTCCAACAAATCTTGATCGAATTCCAACAAGGAACCAATAAATACTCACATTTCAAGGCAATTTGTCTAAGCTAAGTCTATGGCTTACCCAATACGGAGGTAGAAACGGTGGTCATGGTCTTCTTTGACCAAATAGATGCTCAGTATGGTGTTCCGAAGCAACTGGTCACCTATCAGGGAAGCAACTTCCTAAGCAGCTTGTTTAAAAGTGTGTGCAAGCTGCTCCGTACCAAGAAACTTCAGACCGCAGTGTACCATCCGCAATCGTACTGAGCTCTGGAACGAGCCCATCACCCACTCGTAGAATATCTACGTAGTGAATGGAATCCTCAGTCTTGGGATCAATATCTGAGGACGGCAACATTCGTTTATAACACCATCGTACACGAAGGTACCCAGTTTACGCCAATGGATTGTATCTTTGGTTTTACACCAGAGGTGCCATCTAGTATAAAACAACCTCCGAAACTGGTGTACAACCATGAGAGTTAACATAAGCTATTGAAACAAACTCCAACATACGTACGAAATAGCAAGGCGTAACATATTGATTCCCAAAGGAAATCCAAAGGGTTCTATGACCGTACACTACGCCCTTTCACGTTCTATGTGAGCCACAAGGTTCTGATACGCAACCCGCAGAAACAAGGGAAGTTAGCTCCCATACGGAGGGGTCCCTATAATATAGTGGCAATCCAAGGGGCCAAGTAAACGCGGTTATAAAAATTGGTAAAAGAAATGTGGTGGTGCACAATAATAGGTTAAAACCTTATTTCGATTAGCGGAAACGGCCTGAGTTAATTACGCGGTGTTAGGTTCTAGAATATTACCAGTGGAGACCAGGACGGATCTAAATATAACAGAACCAGAAGTAATATCTCCCCACCATAATCATTAAATGTAGAAACACCAAAATAATAGACTCGCAGACATAGGAAACTCATATGGTTGTGAATTAATAAAACAAAATAGTATCCAAAAATGTTGTAATACAATTATAAAAAAAAAATATTAACAAATATTATAAAACTATTATTAAAACAAAACTATTAAAAAAATTATACAAAAAATAGTAAAGGAATATTATAAAACTATTATAAAAAAAGGGATTGGAGCGAACACACAGGACAAAGTCTCTGATTGCTTTCCCTCTGATCCTTGTCCCTGTTCAATCCAAGTTGATATCCAGTCTCCACGTGACGCCCCTGGGTAGCTATTTTGGCACCCGCCAAGTAGTGACCCAGTGCATGCAGCGACATCCAGAGATAGGGTTGTACAGGGCTAATAACCATGCCTGTAAAAACAAATAATTATGGCAAATTTAACAAGCCTCGGATATGGACCGGATACACGACGACCATCACGGAAACGAAAAAGGCTAAACGATTTAAGAGTTTTCTCATGGAACGTCCGCTCACTATACAGACCTCGAGCAGCACAGCAGCTAGCCGATGCCCTGTCCGAATATAAGGCTGACATAAGAGCATTACAAGAAATAAGATGGACGGGGAGTGGTGTTATTCAAAGAAACGAGTATGACATTTATTACAGCTGTTATGCAAAACACCATGTGCTCGTAGTAGACTTTCTAGTCAGCCAAAAACTGAAGCCTGCCATCATCGGCTTTAATGCAATAAATGAAAGGCTATGCACTCTTTGCGTGCGAGGCAAGTTTAAGAACATAAGCCTCATAAACGTTCACGGACCTACAGAGGAGTCCCCTGACGACGAAAAAGAAGAATTCTGGGAGAACGTCGAACTGGCCCTCATTGCCTGCTCAAGATACGATGTGAAAATCGTTCTTGGTGATTTGAATGTGAAAACCGGTCGGGAGCCGGATTTCAGGCTCTATGGAGGTTCCCATCGTTTGCATGAGAACACTAATGACAATGGACTACGACTCATCGAACTGGCAGCATCAAAGAACTTGGTCATTGTGAATACCAGGTTTCCGCGTAAATATATCCACAAAGCCACCTGGGTATCACCTGATGGAGCTACTCGCAACCAAATTGACCACGTATTGACAGATCGCCTCCACTCATCGAGCCTGATGACGGTACGAACATACCGAGGTGTCAACGTCGACTCGGATCACTATCTTGTTGGTATAGTTTTCCGAGCGCGGATTGCCTTACGGAGACGTATTACACCCGCGGATCAGATTCAAATCAACTCAGTTGCATTGCGCAATGAGAACACCGGTAACACCATTGGTCATGCGTTGAGACTCGCCCTCAAACAGCTCGATGGAGGGAGAGTAAATCCTGGAGCCAGGATGCCGGGCGTAGAAGAGAAATGGACACGTCTTAAGATTACTGTCATTAGTACTGCCAACTCCATCTTAGGCAGTAGTCGTAGAGATCGGAACGACTGGTTTGACGATGAGTGCAAACTAGCGACTGAACGTAAGAATGCTGCATACCATAGTCCTATGAGACTACTGCATACCGGGCAATGCAGTAGTCTCATAGGACGGGGGTACGCGAGGAGATATAAAATGAGCTCAGAAGATCTGAAAAAAGACCACAGACAAAAGAAAAGTGCCTGCGGAAAATAATCTAGTCCGTAAAATAAAGGAAAGTAGAGAGCGAGGCCCCCATCATTCACGGAAGTTCTACCAAATAATCTGCAGTATGACGCGGTACATACCACGCTGCACTTACTCCAAGGATAAAGAGGGTAATCTGATCACCGATCCTGAAGGCACTCTGGAGCGATGGGAAGTGCGCTTCAATGAAATGCTAAATTGTCAGCTCACAGAAGAATTGGAGGCTCCACCAATGCAAGATCAAGACCAAATGCTGCCGCCACCTAGCATTGAGGAAACAGTAAAAGCCACAAGACAGCTCGAATCAAATAAAGCCTCTGGAGCTGATTGCTGAGCTGATCAAACAAGGAGGGACAGCGTTACATCACGCAATTCATTAGGTCGTGGTGCACGTATGGGAGCAAGAGTAGATGCCGGAGAACTGGCGTCGCGAAATAATTTGCCCCATACTTAAGAAGGAAGCTATCACAGTGTGCAGCAACTATAGGGGTATAACATTGCTGAGTACCGCCTATAAGATACTCTCCACTATCCTACAAGATCGGATAGCCCCATACGCTAAAGCTATTGCGGGGAGGAAATAGGTTGCGCCGGCGTACGGCACTGGTTCACTTTCACTTCCATCGTCACTGAAAGTTCCACCTCCTAACGCCAAAGGAAAAGTATAAACACACCCAGGACACCGCAGCGAAGGTTAATGAAACGCACCGTTTTAATGTTCGAATGTTTTTTTATTTTATTGGTGTTGATAGTTAGTTTTTTGATTAAATAAATGAAAAAAACATGAATTAAAAGTCACTTGGAACCTTTCGAATATATTAATTTAAACATTCTCATTGCCATCGTTCAAATGTACACAATACACAAACTATCTAAACACTTCGCACTATAAGTCCGACTATTACTATTCACTAAATATATTTGATATTTAATTAATCTAATCCCGACTCCTGGATGTATGCGTCGCCGGACGTCACGGGAAGCGGAAGACGCACCGACCGGATCGGTGATTGGAATACGAGTCAGCGATATCAATTCGCTGGCAAAGGAAATTCGGCCATTGGTACTGCCTCTCTTAATTTAGGGATGCATTTTCTATCCCAATAGAAACATAAAGTCTCTCTTTGGGGGTAGATAACCAGATCTCATAGAGAAGATCGTAGTGGTACACATGTATGTGTGAACATTGGTTCTTACATGGGACATGGTCATGAGAACGAATCTGAATAATGGGAATAATGTGCATCAATGAGATGTGACTTCGGCTAAGTAAACAAGCCGTATCGCATTGGTTAGTAATGGATTTCTGTTTGCTCATGCCGCGAGGTCATGAGAAGCAGATCCAGAAATATTGTAGGACAAAGTGATCGTGAGTCTATGATGTGCATTGCAGTTGTATTGATAGACCGCAATGCTGGTGGACATGGTGCTAATTTATAGCATCGCTGCCAAGGGTAAGTACAAAATTCCTATTTGCATTTGCCTATGCCATAGGATTTAATTTATGCCTTAAGGCGCAAGATGCGTATATTTGCTTTTGTCCCTTGGGTAAAGGTCGCCAGCCAATGTGTATGTAAAGGAATTTATTGTACACATGGTGAGGCTGGGAATAGGCGACGTAATGTTTATTATCCCTGGTTATGATGGTTATATTATCTGTGAACCAAATTGTTTCGTTTTCAGAAATTCATCTAGGGAAATGCATATGGTAAGATTGGGATTTGCCTGGGAACCGAAGGTGCCGAATTGGGCTTGGGATTATGAAGTTTGGACAGAATTCTTGTAGGTAATTTTGAATTCGAATTAATGAATGGAGGTAAGAATTCTCTTCCAGGAGCTTTCAGCTAAATACATTTGATAACCTTAATGTGTGAAGCATTTACAGGTGGCAATGCGATTGCATTAGCGGAAACTTATGAAAGTTGGGTTGCAGTTATGGGGGTTCTTCGGGTAAGTAGACAGTGGGGTTTGGCGGAACCGCCACACTATCATTGGTCAATATCAATGTGGCTTCATCCCAGGCAAATCAGCGATTGATCAGAAATTCACCCTTAGGCAGGCGATGGAAAAATGTCTGGAATTTAAGATTCCATTATATCATCTTTTTATAGACTTTAAGGCCGCCTACGACAGCCATGCCAGGGTAGAACTGTATAATGCCATGAGGGAGTTCGGCATTCCAAACAAATTGATACGACTTTGTAGGTTGACTATGACCACCGTAACTAGTTAAGTAAAAATAGCGGGATTGCTGTCGAAACCAATAAACTGGCCTGTCTCCTCTTCAACCTGGCGTTGGAGAAAGCAATCCGTGACTCTAGCGTTACAACAAGAGGCTTCTATTGTCACCAAGTCCAGGCAGATACTTGCGTACGCAGATGACATCGACATCATCGGTAGAACCGAATCGGCTGTACAGGAATCATTCACCCAGATCGAGCAGGCGGAACGAAAACTGGGACTGCACATTAATGAGGGAAAAACTAAGTACATGGTGGCAAGGCCGAACGTTGGCCAAACTATCAGGGTAGTGGAGCACGAATTTGTAGAATAAGTAGTGCAATCTTTTAATGACCTTGTGTCAATAGTATCAGCCGATAACAATATGGAAGAAGAAATACACGAACGGATGATTAAATCCAACAAAGCCTACTATGGTCTATCAAGGCTCTTTAAATCCCGAAATTTATCGAGAACATCCAAGCTACTACTGTACAAAACCATGGTCTTACCAGTACTCATGTATGGATCCGAGACCTGGGTGCTCAATAAAAGGCACTCTTAAGGAGAATTGTTGGCCCCGTATGTGGGGGAAGACGATTTTCGAGACGGTACAACCATTGTACGCAATCTATGTTGAAGCTAATGTTGTAAGAAAAATCAAACTCGGTAGACTCCGGTGGGCGAGACACCTAGCTCAAATGAGCGAAGAGGAACCTGCCCGGAAAGTCCTTTGTGGCAGGATGTATGGAAGGAGACAGCGCGGCAGACCTTGTCTGCGATGGAGGGATGGCATAGACAGGACGCCCAGAGCCTGGGAGTACCAAACTGGATGACATCGGCCCGAAATCGGGACCGGTGGAGAGATTTGTTAAATAAGGCCAAAACCGGAGCCCGGTTGTAGTGCCGATGATGATTATGATGATGTGTAAAAACAATAGCAATGAATGTTATCTTCAAAACTATGTAAGCTAAGGAGACGTATGGAAGGATGTATGGAAGGAGACAGCGCGGCAGACCTTGTCTGCCATGGAGCGATGGCGTAGACCAGGACGCCCAGAGCCGGGAGTGCCAAACTGGATGACATCGGCTCAAAATCGGGATCAGTGGAGAGATTTGTTAATTAAGGTTAAGACCGGATCCCGGTTGTAGTGCCGATAATGATGATGATGATGATGACAACCAATATGTACCTACGCTAGCTTCTTCTGTTGTTTACATCAGAGGTTCTTTAGGAAGACAAGCAATATGGCCTAGATAGCTATAATAGAAGGAGGCATGAGTGTGTTTTGGTACGTAGGCGGGTGGGCATTGTAGTACATTTGAACAACTTCTGGAGGAAATGTCGATGGCAGTCACAGACAGGAAATAAACAGGGATGAGTGACAATTTAGTCGTGGGTTTAGTTTATATTCTGCGAAACAAGTAGGTAAGTAAGGAATCGGGTATACAAAGAGACTCAGCTGACTTATTGCACACTAAAAATATATTTTATTGAATGATCTCATATCCTATGGCGCATCTAAAAAAGATGCGCCATAGGATATCTTCCCTTTTTTCTTTATACAACATTCAAATATTTGAGAAAATTTATATAATGCATTCCACTGATATAAATCGTCGAGGTATAACGTTAACAGAATAAGTGAGGCTATGATTAGCACTTGTTTTAGGGACTGTCGACGTCTATAGCCGACCTAAAAGCAACCACTGAATTAAAGCTTTTATTTGGCAGTTCTTTAAACAAGGTGAATCAGACTCGCTAAGCATTTAGAACGTTTTGTCGCCGTCTACTAACACATCTCGCTCCGCCTTTAGACTCGCTTTGACTTGAAACAAATGTTCTTATATTATCTAACAACACGAAACGCCAATGGATTGTATACGAACGTACAAATTTCCGTAATTAAAATTTGTTATGGGCCCCATTGTCGGTATCCTACAAAAAAAAAACGTTGTTCGCCATTTTCACCTATAGCACGTAAACACGACGGTGATAACGTTTTCTCAGGCATTAGTCACGTTTCCTGCCTGGAACTTCGATTTATTGATTCAGTTCATGTGTCTTTCTCTGTGGAGCCGACATTTTCTCCATGTCCGCCGACATTGACTCTCTCTTTTCGATTTCAACTTATGTATCTACAAGTTACATGAATTATTTAGTCAGAATTATTATCCACAAACCACAGAAACTACAGAAACTACAGAAACCTACAGAGTCAGCATTCAGAGAACGTCCACAAAGCTTAGCACCCCCAAAAGATACACGTCATCTCGACCCTGGTGAAGATGTGAAACATGTTCTGAGCTAAACGGGTAAATGATGTCATATCACTTAGAGATGATTATATACTCAACAGCCACAGCCGACAATCTGCGACTTCAGAATCCCATGAATGTCATTTAGCTCGCGGATATAAACGCGAAGATGCTAAATACTCGTTAAATGGCAAAGGCCCGTGTCAACCTTGAACCTCGTCAGGGAATGCATTCACGACGATGTGGTCAGGTGGTGTACGTCCGAAGATTGATTTTGATTGATTACGTGAAGTGTTTTCCGACGAGAACTGCTCGGCTGGATAATGGAGATATAAATGAGGGTAATAAAGATTTAACTAAACATTCGTGAATATCGCACGAAGGTGATAGAAAAGAGATTGTTGGGAGGGGGAGAGGTATTAGATGTAAAACGCGTATTATCTCTACAAACGAAAGTTATAGAAAAGAGGTGGCTCGGGAGGGGGGAGACCAACAGGAAATTTACTTCAAAACACGTATTGTCTCATAATGTATGGACATTTTGAGACCTACTCAAAGAAAATGATTGATTTCAACGTTGGGTTTTGGGAACGGTGTCAACGCGGACTGAAACTATAACTTCAATCGTGGAAATCGGATCGAGCGTCGATCATTTTGTTTTGCTCATTCTCCATTTCACTTTTGGACCATAAACCAGCCCAGAAAAAAGATGATATCGTGTCGTTCTACATAGTTTGTGTATTCACCTTTAGCCTAAAATCATTTACTTTAGTTTGTTTATTATGCACGCATACCAAAAGCAAATACCTTGCTACCAAGATGATTTCTAATGAAATTAATTCCAACTTTCGAAACAATGATAAACAATCAAGTAAAAATGGTTTGGGTTATACACCGTTGGAAAATTTTACTCTTTTGACGTTGTTTTATTCGCAACAATTTCGCACACAAATTTCTCTTGTTAATATCCAGGGCAAAAGTTTTATTCTTTTTACACGAAACGCACGTGCAAAAAGAACTTCAATGCCAAAAAGAGATAGCGAACGAATGCGGAGAGGATAAGGAAAGGAAATATCGCTGTTTACAATTTTTCTTTTTACACGAAAAACGCGTATAAAAACGATTTTGAGGTCGAAGCGGGGGCGAAATACGGAGGAGGATTAGTCTTGAATGTCGGAAGATCATAATAACTAAGAAATCATGATCAGGCAGAGTATTCCACACTCGTGTGGTTCGGCTGAAGAATGATTCTTTCTATTTATAACATATGTATGCACGAAGAACGTTTTAAAAGTTAACTGATTACCAGTCGGAATATATTTGAGTGAGATCTAACGATACAATCGAAAGGAAGTCGAATATATTGGAATAATGGATGAAGAGGTCGACGGCAAACGTTTTATTCTTTTTACACGAAACGCACGTGCAAAAAGAACTTCAATGCCAAAAAGAGATCGCGAACGAATGGGGAGAGGATAAGGAAAGGAAATATCGCTGTTCACATTGTTTTCCTCTTACTCGAAAAACGCGTATAAAAAGGATTTTGAGGTCGAAGCGGGGGCGAAATACGGAGGAGGTGTTGGAAGAAAGTAACGATGTAGATTAGTCTTGAATGTCGGAAGATTATAATGACTAAGAAACTCATGATCTGGCAGAGCATTCCACGCTCGTGTGGTTCGACTGAAGAATGATTCTTTCTATTTATAACATATGTATGCACGAAGACATTTTAAAAGTTAACTGATTACCAGTCGGAATATATTTGAGTGAGATCTAACGATACGATCGAAAGAAAGTTGACTATATTGGAATAATGGATGAAGAGGTCGACGGCAAACGTTTTATTCTTTTTACACGAAACCCACGTACAAAAAGCATTTCAATTCTTTGGCATTGGGTAGTGAACGAATGGGGAGAGGATAAGGAAAGGAAATATCACTGTTTACAATTTTTCCTTTTAAACGAAAAAAAGGATTTTGGGGTCGAAGCGGGAGCGAAATAAGGAGGATATATTAGAAGAAAGTAACGATGTACATTAGTCTTGACTGTCAGAAGATTATAATGATTGACTAACTGGTTACCAGTCGGAATATTGTAGGGATTAGGAGTATATTGTGCCAGACACGGGCACTCGGTTCACTCCTATCCCCACCCGTCTGTCACTAAAGTTCCAAAAATGTTCCACCAAACACTGTGGTGAACTGTTCACCCGGAAAGTAATCACCTCTACGAATAAAACCCCGGCGTATGTTGTTCGAAGTTAGCTTTTTATTTTATTTCACTTTCCGTTATCTTTGTTCTTAGCCGTTATTAAATATGTTAGTGTTTTATACTTCACTTAAGCTTATTATGATATTGTGACGCATATGACAATCCGTACTAGAATATTCTAGAGAGTCCGAAACAGAGTACTAGAATATTCTATAAAGTAATGGAAAACTGGAGACTAGGAACAGTAGAACATTCAAGGCAATGGAACGGACGGAAACGAAACGCTGAAACAGTATAAATACGCCGCACACAGAGCATAGGGGGAGTAAGAAGTAGAACGTAAAACAAGCGAGAAGTAAGCAGTAAAGGACGCGATAAGTACGGAAGCGATAAGTCAAGAAATCGTTATATACGGTAAAAGTGACGGTTGTGATTAACGGACTAATAAAGTGTTATATTAATTCAAAAATCAATTTAACGGCTCTTATTTATTCAAAAATAATTAATCCAGCGAACCCTAAGCTCGCTACAATTGGTGTCAGAAGTGGGATTAATTATTGGTGAAATAAATAAGTCTGTGGAAGTGTATTGTGACGATGGCAGATCGACATTCGGAGAAAAGTTCGCAACCGTTGGACATTTCGGAGATGTTCAGGATTATGATGGCAAAATTGGACGCGCAACCTATCGATATTAACTCAAAATTGGACGCGCGAGCTGCAAAATTGGATGCGTGGGCTGCAGACGTTAATTCGAAATTGGATGCGCAAGCTGCAAAATTGGATGCGCGAGCTGTAAAATTAGACGCGCGAGCTGCAGAGGTTAATGCAAAATTGGATGCCCAAAGGCAGTGTATGAAAGAATTCTGGGACTCGGAAGCGGAAGAAGCTGAGGATGAGGAGGAATTCGAGCCACATGAAAGGAAGACACTCAGGAAGAGCAAAGCTATGGCCGACAGCAGTGAGGAAGAGGAGGAAAATGACGATGATGTGTTACGTGAAGAACTGAAGGATTTCATCGATGATAACCCGATTGAAGAGGACGGCAGTGATGATGAAGACACTGATGCTTCAGGCCGTTCCCTGAAACGGACTTACAATGATGATGACGAGTTGGACGACCGACTGGAAGACGACGACTGTGACCTTATTGAAGAGAATCTTGGTTTGAAAGTCGAAGGCAGAAAGCGTTCCAAGCGTCTGCGTCGTACACAGGGCGAAGAAAGTGATGGAGAGGAAGACGACGACTGTGACCTTATTGAAGAGAATCTTGGTTTGAAAGTCGAAGGCAGAAAGCGTTCCAAGCGTCTGCGTCGTACACAGGACGAAGAAAGTGATGGAGAGGAAGACGACGACTGTGACCTTATTGAAGAGAATCTTGGTTTGAAAGTCGAAGGCAGAAAGCGTTCCAAGCGTCTGCGTCGTACACAGGACGAAGAAAGTGATGGAGAGGAAGACGACGACTGTGACCTTATTGAAGAGAATCTTGGTTTGAAAGTCGAAGGCAGAAAGCGTTCCAAGCGTCTGCGTCGTACACAGGATGAGGAAAGTGATGGAGAGGGACAGCACGTCGATGAAGGTTCAGCATGTGAGGCTATTGACGAACAGCTATTCGACGACGAAGACGATGTTGAACGCCGCTCTGAACGTAGTCACAGGGAAACTGAGCCGGCAAAACATTTCAATGGTGAATTGGAAAGGGGTCACTTTACGGATTTGGACAATGAAATCCGTAAAACGGATATTCCTGGGCGAATTCAATTGCGCGAAGTTCCGGTTACGCCTATTCCAGAGGGACCCAACGAGCTACAAGATGAAGCTGAATGGATTTACAAACAGGCGTTTTGTAAATCAACTGTTTCCGAACAAGAGAGATCAACGGATGTTGGAGGTCGGGACCGCTATTGTAAGCCACCACATACGGGGGGAAAGATCAAGCAAGCCCTAACTGGTAGGCGTAATCAACAGCTAGAGGTGCCGTTCATTGCGTTCTACGGAGAAGAACACGTGAAACCAGGATTAACGTGCGACGATCTATGGAAAGTCTATTACTACGACGCACGTTGGTGTTTACTGTCAGCTCCAAAGAACAAACCGATCCAGTTATTTGAAAAGATGCGGAACTACCAGTTGGATACGGTTATGAAATCGACAGATGCTCCAATACCAGATGATATGCGTGTAATTAAAGATGAAGATCTAGACCGCTTACGTGATGTGCAAACTCCAGAAGAGCTTAAGGGTGTGCACATGTATTTTCTCTTATACTATTCGCATGAGATCCCTAAAATGCAAGAGGAATTCCGTCGTCAGGAAAAGGAAGAATGGCGACAGGCTAGAGCTGACGCGAAAAGGAGAGCAGTAGAAAAATTGGATGAAGGTCAAGAACTTCCACCGCCGAACGCCAAGATGAAAGTGGTGCATCGCGACCGACTGGCGGCTTTTGTTGGCCCGGGAGACCAGTGAACTTAGTTCGGGACGAACTAATCTAGGCGGAGGGTAGTGTGACGCATATGACAATCCGTACTAGAATATTCTAGAGAGTCCGAAACAGAGTACTAGAATATTCTATAAAGTAATGGAAAACTGGAGACTAGGAACAGAAGAACATTCAAGGCAATGGAACGGACGGAAACGAAACGCCGAAACAGTATAAATACGCCGCACACAGAGCATAGGGGGAGTAAGAAGTAGAACGTAAAACAAGCGAGAAGTAAGCAGTAAAATACGCGATAAGTACGGAAGCGATAAGTCAAGAAATCGTTATATACGGTAAAAGTGACGGTTGTGATTAACGGACTAATAAAGTGTTATATTAATTCAAAAATCAATTTAACGGCTCTTATTTATTCAAAAATAATTAATCCAGCGAACCCTAAGCTCGCTACAATATTAACTTGATTTTTATTAATTTTAAACAAGGTGAAACACTCCTTACCCGACACCAACTACGCTTCTCCTCCTCGCGACGGAAAGCGGGAGCCGCAACGACCGTGGTGGTCGGCGGATGTAATATGACTCAACGATATTCACTCGGTAATAAGGGAATTCCGCCAGTGAAACTGGCTCTCTTAATTAAGGGGCGCATTTTCCTATTCCAAGAGAGACGTAAAGTCTCTCTTTGGGGTAACCAAACAGATTTCATAGAAAAGATCGTCACGGTACACATGTATGTCTGTACATTGGTTCTTTTATGGATCAAAGCCATGGGAACGAATCAACAACAAGGAAAAGGCATACGTGCATTCATGAGATGAAAGTTCGGTAAAGCAAACAAAACCGAATCTCCTTGGATGCTAATGGTTTTTGTTTGCTCATGCTGGTGCTGATGAGAAGCAGATCCCGAAAAATGAAAAGACAAAGGGAACTTTTGGGTCTTTGTCTGAGATCTGCATTGCGGCTAAATAAATAGGCGGAAATGCAATGTGGAAATGTGCTAATGGGTTTTGGCTAGATTACCGGGAAATGGTGGTTATGGCATCGCTGGTAAGGGTAGGTATTGAATTCCTATTTGCATTTGCTTATGCTGTAGGGTTTAATTGGTGCCACGAGACGCGATATGCGTATATTTGTTTTGGTCCCTCGGAAGTAGGTTGCCAGCCAATGTGTATGTATGGTGATTTATGATACACTTGGTGAGGACGGGAAATAGGCGACGCAATGTGTATGGTCCCTGTTATGATGGTTAGATTGTATGTAAACCAAATCATCTTGTTTTCAGGAATTCGTCTAAGGAGATATGCTTGACACCGAAGGTGCCGAATTGGTTTGAGATTCCTGATAAGTTAAGAAAGAAATCTTACAGGGAATTGTATGCGAAGAGATGCATGAAAGGTAAGGATTCTCTACAGGGACTTTTAGATTAAAGATTTGATCTCTTTAAGGTGCCAATGCGATTGCATTAGTGAAGTTATGAAATTGGGATGAAGTTATGGGGGTTTTTCGGGTAAGTGAACCGTGGGGTTTGGCGAAACCGCCACAATATAATTGAGTGCGGTCTAACGATACGATCGAAGGGAAGTCGAATATGTTGGAACAATGGATGAAGAGGTTGACGACTAAACGATCGAAAGGAAGCAGTCAAATGTTTATGCAATAGAAGTAGACAAACAAGCTCATATAAAAAACGAACGAGGATTTCATAACAGCAAGGGCAACACGTGTAGAACTTTGGTATTTTACAATATAGAAACTTGATGGACGCAGAGGGCTGTCCTGGCGATGTCAGTGCTTCTTATATGACAGAAGCCTTAACTAAAAAATCAGTGCACAGGAAATTGTGAACAATATGCTGATTTTCTGCATTGAAGAAAATATGCGAATTTAAAGTTTATTTTTAACTGATGTGTTCTCTTTGATTGGCAGATATCATAGTAAAATATGGAGTGATTTGTTTCGGGCTACTTTTCTCAAAGAAAAAAAAGTAAAACATTTCGAGTGGTATTTATTGAATACAGCTACCTCCACTACATTTTCTTCACTACGTGTTGAATGAGGCCTGTTTAAGGAATAATGCTTAAATAATGCTTTTTAACGAATAATCACAATTGGGTTTGACATTTGTTGTTAGCATACCGAACTGTGAGTTCTTTAGACCGATTATGTGAACCATAAATTAGTTGCTCTAAGCGCAAGAAACACCTTCTTCTCTAGGCGCTGTGCCAAGTTGACTTTCCACGATGAAATCTAAAAAAAATTGAAGAAAAGTACCATGACAGTTTGACAGTTTAAGCTGAGATACGAGGGTGGGTTGAAAAGTATTGCACACATGCTTGTGGAACCTGAACAAAAACAAAATAGCAAGTTCGGACAAGAAGTATATTAAAGCACAATTCCTAGGCTTCAAAATCATATATTTATTTTCAAGCACAGCCTTCTCCGTTTTTGACAATTTAAGCTGACATACGAGGGTAGAGTGAAAAGTATTGCACACATGCTCGTGGAACCTGAATAAAAACAAAATAGCAAAATCGAACAAGAAGTATATTAAAGCACAATTCGTAAGCTTCAAAATCATATCTTTAATTTTCAACGCAGTCATCTCTTATTTTCACAGTTTAAGCTGACATGCGAGGGTCGGGTGAAAAGTATTCCACATATGCTTGTGGAACGCGAACCAAAATAAAATAGCAAGATCGGACAAGAAGTATATTAAAGTACAATTCTTAAGCTAAAAATCATATTTTTATTTTTCAACATAGACATACGAGGGTAGGTTGAAAAGTATTGAATACATACTTGTGGAACGCGAACAAAAACAAAATAGCAAGATCGGGCAAGAAGTATATTAAAGTACAATTTTTCAACACAGTCATCTCTGAGGTTAATAAATTTTCGCCAATGTGTAATAATTTTTTTTACTACCTCACTGAAAAATTCCTTAGCCTTTTTCAGGCTTGAGGTCTCTTTTAAAGAGAGGGAAAACAAATAACCACATGGCGGGAGGACAGGGGTGTAAGAAAAGTGTGGAATCAGTTCACACTTCTGGTTTCGCAAACCCTCTTCCGTTACGCAAGCGGTGCGTTGTCATGTTGCAAGGTTATTGGCGTCACGATAAATTCGAAATCGGAGGTATTGCTGACACTGTATGTACTGAGAAGAATTTACCATTGACTCTCATTCCAGAAATCGGTTATATAAACTCGATGAGCATCTCAAAACACAGTCAAAAGAAAATTTTTTGCGGATGGCTGTGTTTTGAACTTTATCGGTTGTTGAGAAGACGGATATCGATATTCAACGCTCTGTCTTCTCTTCGAGATCGATGGCCCTATCCCATGTCACAATTTTTAAAAGGAAGTTGTCTCCTTCATTACGTTTGCGCTGCAAAAATTCTGCCGTTTATTTTCGCCTGTGAGATGGCGTGTATCCTATCGCACACAGATTTTACGGTATCCCAATTGTTCAATAATAAAACTGATACGTTCGTTAGCTATATTATATATATATATATATATATATATAATTTTCTTTTTTTGTTTTTTTATAATTATTTTTATTACACTTCTCTCGTGAGAGGCGAACCTATACGCCGGGTGGGTGCCCCGAGATGCTGACCATTCATCATCAGCTGTGGAACCGATGATCCACTTTTCTTGGTGAATGTTGTATACTGTTTCTTTGTTGCATTAAAGTCGACGAGATTGGCCTTTCCCTACTGCAGGACCTTATCCAGATCCCGATTCAGAGAGTCAGACTGTCTACATCTCAGCTGGTGCGACATTGATGCACTAATCGGCCGATCACTCGAAAAAGGGGAAACAAGCGTATCCACAAAACTGAACACTTTATTATCCGTTGTCTCCAACAAATCGTTTATGTGAAGCAAAAACAAGGCTGGACACAAAATAGAGCCCTGAGGCACAATGGATTAACGGGATACAGATCCGAACAC
Organism: Microdon myrmicae; assembly: GCA_963931805.1. Taxonomy (NCBI): domain Eukaryota; kingdom Metazoa; phylum Arthropoda; class Insecta; order Diptera; family Syrphidae; genus Microdon; species Microdon myrmicae. The sequence continues at coordinate 114,199,785 of OZ007502.1, forward strand.
GCCATCCATAACAAGTCGGATCCATCGATCCTCGAGGAAACTCTTCGTCCAGTCGCAAAGCTGCTGGGAAAGTCCATATGAAAGAAGTTTGCTCAGCAATGCCCCGTGCCAAATGTGGTCAAAATCCTTGGAGATATCCAATGCGACCGCCCTCGATTCACCATGCCCCTCAGTCGTAGATGTCCATATATCGATTAAACGGGTCAAAAGGTCTCCCGTGAATCGTCTGCCACGGAATCCGTATTGACGGTCATTCAGAAGTCCGTTGCACTCCAAATATTTAATCAACTCGGCGTTGATGACCTTTTCCATCACCTTAGATAACATAGACAGTAATGCTATCGGCCGGTAAATTTGTGGGAGACACTTTTTTCCCATCTTTGGGATTGGCTGAACTCGAGCGATTTCCCAGCAGGTACGAAAGGTCCTCCGTGCATAAGATAAACGAAAGAGTCTGCCAAGAACTGGCGATAGGTCTGGGGCACAGTTCTTAAGGACTATTGTTGGTATTCCGTCCGGACCGATTGCCTTCCCCACAGTCCAGTCCATGAAGAATGCGTAGAATAGTACGCGGACGAAACCTTACATACCACATCGAAGACCATACCGCCGCGGTCACAGGTGGCTCCAAAAGTCCGGCATCGAGGTTTGAATTCGCGGAAAATAAATTCACGAACACATTAGCTTTATCCTTTGAATTTGTGACTAACGTCCTGCTGTCCGTCGTCAATGAAGGAAAAGAGGAGGAAGCGAAGTTACTGCTGACAGCTCTTGCTATTGACTAGAAGGAGCGCAAACCAGTCGGGTACTGAAGGAGTTTATTGGTCACTCTATCGTTGTAGGCCTTCTTCGGGGTATCAACCGTCGATTGCACTCGTTTCTGATTCTAACAAAATTCATTCTGTTAACATCGGTGGGATTGGAACGCAATAGTTTAAAAACTCTATTTTTTCCGCTGTAATCTGCTCGCATTTTTTATCAATCCATGGTTTATCAGATGAACCTCGTTTGATGGAATGCGGAATGTAGATATCCATCCCCAGAAGAATAATCTCTGATACCGACTCCATGGAAGCGTTAACATCGAAGTCTTCGAAGCACACCTCCGACCATGGAAAGGATACGAAGAAATCTCACAAATCGTCCCAGTTAGCAGCCCCATACCTCCATACATGGCGAAGCTTCTTAGGTCGGTTATTCGCTTGAAATGCAAGTGGTTGCGCGACCGATACCAAGCAGTGATCTGAGTTTCCCAGTGCCACAGAAACCTCCACAGTATAAATACCTGGTTCGGATGTGAAAAACAGATCCAGGGTGTTCGCATAATCGCCTCGGGCATCCGGCACTCGGGTAGGTTCCACCACGAGTTGACTCAAGTTGTGGCTAACAGCGAACATCTGCGCCAGCCTCCCATCCCCGTCGGTTCTGTTAGAAAGCACCAACGAGCCGGAATTATGTACATTCAAATCGCCAAGGACGACATTTTCAGGAGCCATGTGGCTGATCTGTATCCAGCCGACGGTATGTGAAAGATGTTCGAGAAATGTCGCCGGTCGATCGTCATTCGAGGAGCGGTACAGACAATAAAGAAATTTAACAGGATTCCTCAGCACGAACCTCAACCATACGATGTCCATGTTATTGGGTTCCAACACCTCCATCGTCTGGCAAGCCAGGCCGGACCGCGCGAAGACGCAGATTCCGCCCTTAAAATTGAATCTCGAATGTAAGTCGTATCCTGAGCAACGAAGATAAGTCGGATCAGCTGTTACAAAATGCCGTTATCAGTCGAGCGTCGACAGAGCCTCCAGAGCGAGCCCGATTATGCAATGACGAATTCCTTAAAGGTCGGTTATTTATCAGAATATTTGCATAATGTTCCCCCTGACATAGCCCCCCCCCCCCCCCCCCCCCCCCCCCCACCCACCAGCGCCACTCGGCCTTTAGTCGCTTCTTACGACAAGCCAGCCTAGCTGTGTTTCTAACGCGCTACTCAAGAGTACTTCAAAATCCTTTTTTGTGCACGCGTTAGTGTAAAAAAAATTCCAATATGGTTTGGAATATGGTTTAGAGTGATTCGCTGGTCGTTTTGAATCCAATCGTTGACGAGTTCGCGATAATTATCGTCTCGGACGTCCGTTGCGTGTTCAATCAATAATTATGGCTTTTCCAGGGTCATAACCACTAATTTAAATTACCATCGATTTACAGTGGACCTATCATCACCATAAACAGCCTTCAAACGATGATAAATTTCAGTAGGAGTCACTTTTTTAGCAGATAAACGTTCGATAACAGCACACTGTTGAACTCGACCAAGCCGCCATTCTTTCCGCTTTCGAAAGAGACTGGGTAAACGTTCGACCTCGGGGTTGCGGATTAAGAGGGAATGTCACTTCCATTTGGCGTTTATATATATATATATATATATATATATATATATATATATATATATATATATATATATATATATATATATAGTTTGTAATAGGTTGGTTATGACAATGGAACGGAAAATAGAACATTATTGATAATTGTTTGTTCGCCAGTTTGTTGTGGGTTTGCTGAGGAATATAACAGAACCATATCCTGGCCACAACGTGTAACAAATATATCGAACTAAAGCATTATAACATTCACTCATTTTCTTGTACCGTTTTCTACTACTTTTTCTAACCTCCCTATCATCATTATCCCTTCCTTGGCAGAATTGTGCCGATATCATCGCGAGAATTGCTCCTAGAAAATCCACGATATCATTTCAAGGAATTCGGTTTACTTGCACCTTACAGGACTATACAATAGATTTCATTTACCACGTGTATGCGTACGTTTTTTTCCGGTTTAACTAAGAGATGGCGCCAGCGAAAAGTACGCAGTACACAGCAAAACTAGTGAAAGACACCTTGAAATCGTTGGATTGGACATCCTTCTGCGCCCGCCGTACTCCCCAGACTTGGCATCCTCTGACTATCACCTCGTCGCATCAATGGGCACGCGTTCGCAGAGCTGCACTTCAGCGATTTCGAGGAAGTTGGAAAATGGCTCGGCGAATGGTGTACCGCGAAAGACAAGCAGTTTTTCTTGCATCCTATTCATAAATTACCTCAAAGATGGGCGAAATGTGTAGAAGCCTATGGCCAATATTTTGAATAAAAAAAAATAATTTCTCTAGAAAATTACGTATTTTGTAAACCAAAGAAATGGGAAAAAACGTATGCATACACCTAGTACTTACAATTTATCTTTCAACGACGGGTATAACTTTTTATCAAAACTAGTTTTGACACAGAACAGAAACTGTCCTCTAGCATGAGTATTTCTAGAGACATGTATCATTGTTCAAAAAAGAGTGCCAATCTGTTTGATCTCGGGGCACTGTCTCAGCACTATGGACCCATCTTTCCTGAGAGTAGTATTTGAAAATAAATAAGTTCTCGGAATACCAGTGTTACGGCCACAACCACCCATCTCATAAAACTTACCCCTTTGAAGCCAGTCTCCACCACTAAAGGCGACACACGCCAAAAACATCTACTTAAAGGATGTGAGATTACCTAAACCAAAAACATTACCCCATACACCAAATGGTCCCACCTAAATGGATAGCAAGCAAATCGAACTAAACGTTCAATTTGCGCTAATCAATTAAACCCCAAGCAAATTGAATGAAACGTTCAATTTGCTCACATAAAAAACTTAGACAATCATCGAACCAAAGGTTCACCACAAAAACCACCTAAGAGCCAAATGTGCAGGCCAGATGCCGTCTTCCAAACGAAATCGCTGAGAATCATAAAAATGCGCGCCAGCAATTTTGTGACCCCTTAGAAAAATGGTTACCTAAAACCATTAAAACAACCAGCGCCAGTTTCCGTTTTAACCAAACTAAGTTAAAACACACAACAGGCAATAAAACAAAATGCACGTTCGCCTGGGCGCTATTGACCTTTCTTTCTATCGGTTTCCCACGGAAAATATCCTTGCCCATTCGGTTAAAGAAAACAACAGGCGCAATAAAAGCACTATTGATTTTTCTTTACCCAAAAAAGGATCAGGCGGGAACAAGGAGATATCTTTTTATCTGCCGGAGGAAACCAGATGTCGATCCTAAAGAAAAGAAAAAAGGAGAACACCGCTAACGATGGTTGGGACTACAGATTTTGGGCCGAGACAAGGAGACGAGTCCAGAACGTAAAAGAGAGTTGGAAAAAAATCTTCAAGGTGGTTGGTTCTAGAATTTTGACTGAGTCGGCCTTCAAGTGGTGCGCGGTGTGAGGCCGGGAAAAAGTACTAAATAAGTGTTCAAAACATCCTGAAGAGTTGATATAAAGAAAAAGTCGTGTGAGACTTAATAGATTTTCGTCAATTAACTGTGTTGACCGAGGAATATATGTGAAATTAGGGACTAATTTAAGTGACTTCTATGTGTGTTAACCGAGGAATATAGGTATGTGTTGATTAGAAATAAAAATTAGCTTAAATATAAAACAAACAAAGAGTGTTTTATTTTAAAGGTGTGCAAAGTGGGTGGTGTAAGAAAAGTTTTACAACACCTGATTGAGCCTTTCATTTTTAAATAATTGAAAAATATTTGCGTACCTTGTAATCGTGTTTGGTAACACATGTGCATGAGACATGATAGCCCCAAATTCTACAGTATTCAAATTGTCGTTTCCAACTTCTGGAATAAGCCCTTGCTTGATAATCCTTTCTATCTCTAAACATATTGGCTTTCGTTTGAATTTTTTATAAGGAAGGTTATTTATTTCATTTTAAGTCATCACGAAAGGGGATTTGTGGTTCCCGTTAAGTCATCTCCCCTCACTTTGTTATTGAAATCTGTGCATTTCGTTTGATCAGAGCTTCCGTCTAAACTATAACCTGTTTACGTGTTTAAAGTTGTGAGCCTGTCATTTAAAAATAATCTGCAATAAGTCTCTTTACTAATGATTTTTTTTATTATTTCTTAGCCATTAAGACTAACTTCTAAAAACCCCGTCCTACAAGTTCGCAAAATAATATGTATTTATATTTAAGATTATCAACTGCCCGGTATCAAACCGGTATGTGATCAGGTGGTTTTCCACACACTCGGCTTACGGAGTCAACCGCCTGGCTTGTGGCATAACCAGATTTAACGGACAGGTCGTCGAAAATCCTAATTATGAATTCAGAAAATCAGTAGAAGAAATTATGTGTTATTTTATTATAGTTGTCCATTTTTATCAACAAATGACCTTTGAATGACGAAAGGTTGGAGATTTAAGGGGAATTCAAAACTCAATCAAAAAGGCAGATGTCTACGATTGTGCTGTATCTGACTTAGACTGACTGCACGTAATCAGTTGGCAAAATACGTTGTTTCTTATTCCATTTGCATTTTAAAAAGTATTAGAATGGAACTCCGTTTTAGACGTGCTATAAGTGAGTATTCTTTATATTGGTGATTCAGTCGCTTAAATTCGATGAACAACAAGAACCATGATAAAATCAGGGTGAAAGTTAAATACCGAGTTAGACTATTGAGATATCCTTGGTGATACGTTTTCAAGTGACATTTACGCGGCACTGTGGAATATTGCATATTTACAATACCTCAGTTTTCCAATGCTCTTTCTCTTATTCTGACCACACTGTGCACTACCATTCAGTATCAATATTATGTTTCCAATGGTCGTATAGGCGAAATATTCCTTATGAAGAATCAATGGCTAAAGATCTCGCAGGGCCTAAAAGGGGCAGCTGCAATAAGATCGAAACAACTACAGTGGTCGATTTTGCTCATCCATTGTGGATCACTCATTGTATCCCATTCCAAGGCGATATTAAATTTTTGAGCCGTTGCAACGACACGAGAGTTTCGTGTCGATTAGTGCAACATTTGTAGCTTAAGCCGCAACACCTCTGAGGTGTTTACCTGTATATCTAATCACAAACCAGCAATTCTTGCACTAAATTAAACCTAGATAACCAGTGATACTGATATTCGTACCGTATATGGAAAGGAAAAAGGTATCTAGAGAATACTGTAAAAAATCGAAATATGAAATATTTTAGGAGTTATCGCACATCGAGAAGCTGGCGCAATTGCTAAAAGCTATTGTTTTAAAAAAATTACTCAAAACTTGAACTTTCTTACTCCAGTACTTGACGAAGAGATGAAACAGCACCCACTACCAATTTATAAAGATCTGTCCAGGCTCTGCTTACTTGAAATATGCCTGGTTGGCCGTATCCAAAATGCTAATGAAAGTTTTCACGCGATGAGTCACCCGTATTCTGAACTAATAATCATTTAAATCTCAGCGTACATTGCTGTTGGGGTATTTAATGAAGACTACACCTCCATTTAGAACACATCCGATATAAAAGCTCTAAAGCTTTCATCAAAAATACTGTTGAAGCATGGGTAGCAAGACAGAGACCGATGAGGGTTTCTGGGATAAAAGCAATTCGTACATCACGAAAACTGCAGGAGATGGAATATTACCACCTGTTCAGGGTAGCTGAAGGTTTGTTACATTTGCGTGGTATCGCGGGTTGATTGGTAAATTAATACAATAAAACAAATAGTTTTGTCGTATTTAAGCGAAATGTATTCAAAAAAAACGGTTATTTAACATGCTTTGACTCAAAATGGTATTGACAGATGTGGCTGAAATTTTAGAAGGTTCCCGCCCGCAATACTTGTATAACAATGCGGGGTGATGAGGACTCTTTACTCCGAAGAGTACCAGATTCTCGAATATGTGCAGAGAAGTTGAAACTTAAACCGAAAATGTCGCACTGATCGATGCGAAACTCTCGTGTCATTGCAACGGCTCGGCACGACCGATTAAGAGAATACCAAAGAAAGAAGATGTTGAACTCAACCAGTTGCCAAACAGAAATATCAAATTCACGCAAAAATGCAAACCAAATTTATTGGAGCCTAACGCAGAGATGACGCCGTAATACTTGTGAAATAATCCTATATAACGGCGACCGTAGATCTGACCAAAACAAGGCAAAACCACTAAGGCCGCCATAAAAAATTAGGATAGAGCTACAGGAAGTTATAGTCTAAAAATGCCTATCAGAAGGTATATTCTCTCATTCATGAAAAGGGCAACATTTGGCGTTGCTAGTAAGGGGATAAAAAAAGAGAGGACACTATGTAATCAATTCCAATGTTACGGCTGAATGTGTGGGGGTAAAATTATTGAACATGTCACATGTGAGAGACGATACGTTATAGAGTATCGCGCCATCAGTATAGATTTAAGAAACCCTGACCTACTGCTGAACTCAAGAAGATGGATTACGAAGAAGGACGAAAGATTATTGCATTATGATTACTATGCAGGTTAAGAAAACCTTCACCTGTATATACAAATGTACACACCTCGTCAATAAGGAAAATAAGTTACTTAAAGAACAGGAAACTGGAGAAAATATGGTGGGGAAAAATCATTTAATGTATCAGCACAGCTCCTGAATCGAGTGATTCCTACCAAACGTTATTTTTAATGGGTTTCTACATCTAAGACATCCCCACTCAAGCAAGATACGAGGGTAGGCCTGTGGCGTTTCTAACAGATGTACATACAATATGCAAGCAAATAGTGAAGAACACAAGGAAATTTGAATAAGTAAAAGCATCAGAGCCGTATACCACAGCAATAACATAGCAATTCCACATCAGTTGAGTGTACTTGAGCTTAGAAATTAAATTCGCATACGCGGCAGTAGCCTGATGCTTCAATGCTTCGCTTTTCACCCGTTTTGTCGTACGTGCAAATCACCGTCTTCACTATCCTTGCTTAACGCAACAAACCCGACGTGATCTGTACGACATAATACACACCCCCATACGCACACAAAACTTTACTACTACAATCACACGACTTCCGCATAGAGCACCGGCTCACTCGCCTGGTCCGCCGTCCTCTCACTCCGTCGTTCGCACACGAAGTTGATCGTAACAAAGTTACTGAGGAGGGAGTAATATGGCGTTTCTAACAGATACACGCACAATATGCAAGCAAATAGTGAAGAACACCGAAACAATTCAAACAAGCAAAAGCATCAGAGCCGTATATCATAGTAGTAACATAGCAATTCCGCATCAGTTGAGTGTACTTGAGTTTAGAAATCAAATTCGCACACGCGGCAGTGGCCCGATGTGTTGAGTACTGATTACATTTTTAGTGATTCTAACCGTCATAGGGTCAGTTCGAATCACACGTTCTTCACTATCGTCGCAATACGCGATAATTGGTGACCCCGACGTGATCTGTACACACAGCACACACACTCCCATAGTGGGACTTTACGACTACGATCACGACTTCCGCATAGAGCACCGACACACTCGCCTGCTCCGACGTCCTCTCACTCGCTCCCTCGCCCGCAAACGAAGTTGATCGTAACAGAGTTACTGAGGAGGGAGTAGTGTGGCGTTTCTAACAGATGCACACACAATATACAAGCAAATAGTGAAGAACACCAAAAGGTAATTCGAATAAGCAAAGGCATCAGAGCCGTATACCATAGTGATAACACAACAATTCCACATCAGTTGGGTGTACTTGAGTTTAAAAATGAATTCGTACACGCGGTAGTGGCCTGATGTGTTGAGCACTGATTCAATTTTTAATTATTCTAACCGTCATAGAGTCAGTTCATTCACACGTTCGACTTCCGCATAGAGCACCGACACACTCGCCTGATCCGACTTTCTCTCACTCCCTCCCTCGGTCGCAAACGAAGTTGATCGTAACAAAGTTACTGAGGGAGTAGTGTGGCGTTTCTAACAGATGCACACACAATATACAAGCAAATAGTGAAGAACATCGAAAGAAAATCGAATAAGCAAATGCACCAGCCGTATACGAAGCAATAACATAGCAATTCCACACAGTTGAGTGTACTTGAGTTTAGAAATCGAATTCACACAGGCGGCAGTGGCCTGGTGTGTTGAGCATTGGTTCAATTTTTAGTGATTCTAACCGTCATAGCGTCAGTTCGAATCACACGTTCTTCATTATCGTAGCAAACGCTAGAGGTCAATAAGCCTTTAGAAACGACTACGATGGCGCTCGTAGAATCGCTAATGGCCTGTTTTTAGTAAGCATTATTCCTCGCTAGGTATCTGTCAATTTTCAATTTGTTTCATGTTTCAATCTTGCGAGATGGGTGCGGCATTTGTTCTCAGCTGAAAACTTTTGGAGCGCATGCGTCGCAACCCTGATGAGCTTTTTGTGCAGATTAGTAACTGTAGATGAAACATGGATACACCACTACACTCCCGAGATGAAAGAATAGTCAAAACAATGGGTTGGTAAAGGATTGTTAAAACGGGCTCCAAATAAGGCAAAGACGGTATAATCAGCTGGAAAGGTTATGGCTACTACGTTTCGGGATGCACGTGTTATTATCTTCATGGACTATTTGGGGAAGGGACAGATGATAATGTCATTATTATGTCAGCTAAATGAGAAAATATAAGAAAAACGTCTTGTTTTTCTAAGGACTTATTGACTTGCCCTCATAGTTGTTTGCGCCGATGATATCACGCGTATCGCTGTGGAGAAGCACGTTTCAAAATATAAGTCATCAGCGATGACTGCGATATTTCGAACTCATATTGGATGATAATAACGGTATTTTTTTTTCTTTTTTACACGAAATGTCCACAGAGGTGAAATTTCAAGGGACGTTTAAATATTAGAGCACAGAGCAGATTAAAGGAGAGAAGCGAAGAGAGAATGACGGGAGAAGGTAACGTTGGGCTTAAATACCTCGAGGTCACAATGACAATGTAGTGTCATTCGGCGGAAGAATGATTTTTGTATTCATCCGTACATCTAAAGTTATTCTTAAAGTTAATCTGACAACCCATCGAAAAAATGATGAAATAGGACTTGTCGATCCGTTGGCAAGAAAGTAGTCAAATATTCAGGAGTAATGGTAAATAACAATCTCGGATAAAATACCACTTCTTCTCCCAATTCCTCTTCTTTCGCTCGTACTGCTCTTGTAGATTTAAAGGTGCTTCAAAATCCCCTTTTGTGCACGTGGCACGTGTTAGTGTAAAAAAAAGTACTTTGTAACATTAAAGGCGCCATGCGTAAAACTAATATTTTCTGGAATTCTCCGAAACATCGACTGACCTGGCTGCGTAGCGGGATTTATATTGACGAGAGAGGTGTCATTAGTCTTTTTTATATATCCTGACTATATGAACAAAACCATTAGTCGCAAACTCGACGAACAACTTACAAAGTCCGTGAACATGAAAAATATGCAGCTTTAGAAGGTACTCTGATAGCTAGAACACTTCCCATATACAAGGTGGGTCTTGACACGCTTCGCGGTTTGTTTCGTATAATTTGAAATAAGCTGCTGGGCGGGGCGCTAGCGAGGTTATCGCGTTTGCGACGAAAGTGAAAAACATGTGATTCGAAATGACGTTATGACGGTTAGAATCACGAAAAATTGAACCAATGCTCAACACATCAGGCCATTGCCGCGTGTACGAATTCGATTTCTAAACTCAAGTGCATTCGACTGATGTGTAATTGCTATGTTATTGCTTGGTATACGGCTGATGCATTTTCTTATGCGATTTTCGTTCGGTGTTCTTCGCTATTTGCTTGTGAATTGTGTGTGTATCTGTTGGAAGTGCCACAAGGTCTTTATCTGTGCCCATCCGTTGCACTTGAAAATTAACTATGACGTGGCCACAAATTATACAACAAACCAGACTATCTTCAATAAGGTCTTGAAATAAACGTAAAAATACAGCAATTGTAGTTTTTTTTCCCCAAACTAATATTTAAATGTATAGGGTGGACCATAATTGTGTTCACGGTTTTCCGGATATTTTGCCATAACACGCCGGCGATCGAGGGAGCAATTGTGTCGTTAGTCCCGACAATCCATAATTTTTAGTCCCCGTAGAGCCATGCGCAGGAGTGTAGCATGCACCTTATGTTCGTGCGAAGTATGTAAATAATTATTTTGTGACGATTTCGAGGCGAATGTATCGGGTTCACTTTGCGCTACGAGACATTCGTCAAGCACCAAGCGCAAAATGTATTCATAAACGGATCACACTATTTGAGGCAACCGGGTCTAAAATAATAAATGAAGACCCTACAAAGTCAGCGAGAACACCAACGGTTATTCCAGGTGCTCTTAAATCGGTAAGAAAGAATCCATAACAACTGGCTTGGAAGAGAAACCAAGCCTTAAACATTAACATGACCACTGTACAAAGAATTTTACATTGCCATGTCTCTAATCCGTCCAAATAGTACTCGGCGTTTTTATCTGCAAAATAACTGTTCACGGAGGTGATTGCCTCCTCATTTGACGAAAATCTCTGTCCTCCGAGCCCAATTTTTAGATTAGGGAACAAAAAGAAGTCGCTTGGGGCTAGATCGGGTGAGTAAGGCGGATGGTCAAGCAGTTCAAACCGTAATCCGTGGATTTTCGCCATGGCAACCGCTGAGGTATGAAAGAGGATTTTCTTTTTCTCGAAATGTGGCCGTTTTTCTGCAATTTCTGCCCTCAGCTGATCAAGTAATGAGGCGTAGTATGCTCCTGTAATGGGTTTTCCTTTTTGAATATAATCAACTTAGATAACTTCATGACTATCCCAAAAAACAGTCGCCATCACTTTCCCGACCGAAAAAACAGTTTTTCCTTTTTTTGGAGCCGATTCCCCCTTTGCAGTCTACTGTTTTGACAGTATTTTTGTTTCGGGTGTATAAAGTTGTATCCAAGCTTCGACGACAGTAACTAATCGGCGCCAAAACTAGGATTTATTGCGCCTAAACTGCGCCAACAGAGCGTTGGCAATGTTCATTTGAACGCGTTTTTGGTCTAACGTGAACAAACGCGGCATCCAACGCGCAGACAGCTTTCTCATGGCTAAATCTTGATTTAATATGTGACAAACAAGTTCTTTGGGCATTTTCATAGCCTCTGCTATCTTTCTCACTTTAATTCGGCGGTCGCCTAGCGCCATTTGGTGAACTTTAGCGATGTTATCGTCAGTTGTTGCAGTTTTTGGACGTCCCGAACATTCATTGTCTCCATAGCTCTCACGGCCGCGTTTAAATTCAGCTGCCGATAATTTCGCCTTGTTAAATGATGGCGCGGGAAGATGGGAGCGAACATACAGGGCAAAGTCACTGATTGCCTTCAACCCGGCGAAGGCCAGGATGATCCTTGTCCCTGTTCAATCCAAGTTGACATGCAGTCTCCACGTGACGTCCCTGGCTAGCTACTTTGGCACCCGCCATGTAGTGATCCAATGCATGGAACGACGTCCCGAGAAAGGTTGGCGCAAGTCTAATTACCAATCCCCGTAAAAACAAATGATTATGGAAAATTTAACAAGCCTCGGATATGGACCGGATACACGACGACGACCACGGAAACGAAAATGGCTAAACGATTTAAGCGATTGAAAAATTTTCTCACGAAACGTCCGCTCACTATACAGACTTCGAGCTGCACAGAAGCTAGCCGATGCCCTGTCCGAATATAAGGCTGACATAACAGTATTGAGTCAGGAGCCGGTTTTCAGGCGCTACACAGGTTCCCATAGTTTGCATGAGAACACTAATGACAATGGACTACGAGTCATCGAACTGACAGCCAACTTGAAAACTTGTTGATAGATCTCCGCCACTCCTCGAGCCTGATGACGGTACGAACATACCGAGGTGCAAGCGTCGACTCGGATCACTATCTTGTTGGTACAGTTTTTCGAGAGCGGATTGCCTTACGGAGACGTATTCCATCCGCGGATCAGGTTCGAATCAACACGGCTGCCCTACGCAATGAGAATACTAGTAACACCTTTGGTCATGCGTTAAGACTCGCCCTCGAAGAGTTCGACGGAGGGAAAGCAAGACTTGGGATCAGAATGCCGGGCGTTGAAGAGAAATGGACACGGCTTAAAAATACTCTCATTAGTACTGCCAAGTGCATCTTAGGGAGTAGTCAAAGAGATCGGGGCGACTGGTTTGATGATGAGTGCAAACTAGCGACTGAATTTACGAATGCTGCATACCGGGTAATGCAGCAGTCTCATAGGATGCGGGTACCCGAGGAGAAATACAAAGAGCTCAGAAGATCTGAAAAAAGACTCCTCAGACAAAAGAAAAGTGCCTGCGGAAAAAACCTTGTCTGTGAAATAGAGAAAAGTAGAGCGCGGGGTCCGCACCAGGCGCGGAAGCTCTACCAAATAATCCGCAGTATGACGCGGTACACACCACGCTGCACTTACTGCAAGGATAAAGACGGTAATCTGATCACCGATCCTGAAGGCATTCTGGAGCGATGGGAAGTGCGCTTCAATGAATTGCTAAATGGTCAGCTCACAGAAGAATTGGAGGCACCACCAATGCAAGATCAAGACCAAATGCTGCCGCCACCAAGCATTGAGGAAACATTAAAAGCCATAACACAACTCAAATCAAATAAAGCCCCCGGACCTGATAGCATACCAGCTGAGCTGATCGAACAAGGGGGGACAGCGTTACATCACACAATTCATAAGCTCGTGGTGCACATATGGGAGCAGGAGGATATGCCGGAAGATTGGCGTCATGGTATAATTTGCCCCATACATAAGAAAGGTGATATCACACTGTGCAGCATAATATATATAGGGGTATAACATTGCTGAGTACCGCCTATAAGATACTCTCCACTATGCTACAAGATCGGATAGCCCCATACGCTAAAGCCACCATTGGCCAATATGACTGTGGCTTCATCCCAGGCAAATCAGCAATTGATCAGATATTCACCCTTAGGCAGGCGATGGAAATATGTCAGGAATTTAAGATTCCATTATATTATCTGTTTATAGACTTTAAGGCCGACAGCAATGTCAGGGTAGAACTATATAATGCTATGAGAGGGTTCGGCATTCCAAACAAATTAATACGACTTTGTAGGTTGACTATAAACAGCTTTAATGGCTTTAACAGCTTTAATACAATAAACAGCTTTAATGGACTCTGACAAGGGACGGTCTGGCCTGCCTCCCCTTCAACCTGGCGTTGGAGAAAGCAGTCCGTGACTCTGGCGTTACAACTAGAGGGACTATTGTCACCAAGTCCAGCCAGATGCTTCCCTACGCAGATGACATCGACATCATCGGTAGAGCCGAATCGGCGGTACAGGACTCCTTCACCCCGATCGAGCAGGCGGCACAAAAACTGGGACGGCGCATTAATGAGGGAAAAACTAAGTACATGGTGGCAACTTCTGCGAAGAGAAGACCTAACGTTGGTTAAACTATCAGGGTAGTGGAGCACGAATTTGAAGTAGTGCAATCCTTTAGCTACCTTGGGTCAATAGTATCAGCCGTTAACAATATTGAAGAAGAAATACGCGCACGACTGATGAAATCCAACAAAGCCTACTATGGTCTATCAAGGCTCCTTTAATCTCGAAATTTATCCAGAACATCCAAGCTACTACTGTACAAGACCATGGTCTTACCAGTACTCATGTATGGATCCGAGACCTGGGTGCTGAATCAAAGGCACTCTGAAGCCTTAGCCGTGTTCGAAAGGAAAGCCTTAAGAAGAATTGTTGGCCCCATGTGTGAGGGAGGACGATTCCGGAGACGCTACAACCATGAATTGTACCCAATCTACCTTGAAGCTAAAGTTCTAAGCAAAATCAAGCTCGGTAGACGCCGGTGGGCGGGACACCTACCGCGAATGAGGGAAGAGGAGCCTGCCCGGAAAGTGCTTTGTAGCAGGATCTATGGAAGGAGACAGCGCAGCAGATCTTGTCTGCGATGGCGGCAAGGCGTAGGCCAGAACGCCCCGAACCTGGGAATGCGAAACTGGGTGACATCGGCTCGAAATCGGGACCGGTGGAGAGATTTGTTAAATAAGGCCAAAACTGGATCCCAGTTGTAGTGCCGATAACGATAAAATGGTGGTGCAGAGTCCCCATACACAGAGTCCAACTCATCTTTGATTTGCGTAGGCGTATTCGCTTTCAATCATCATCATCGGTACTACAACCTTATTTAGCAAGTCCTGGTGCTTGTTAAATTTTCCATAATGATTTGTTTTTTCCGGCCAAGGTCATTAGTCTTGCGCCAGAGGCTCCCCGGCGGGGAATCGAACCCCGGTCTCCCGCGTGACAGGCGGGTATACTAACCGCTGTACTATCGAGGAGCCATTCGCTTTCAATAACAAACATTTAAAGACAGATCGATACTCAATTTTGTCCATTTTTGAAAAAAAAAACACTCACATCGACTCACTCAAACGACTGTCAAATAAAAACTACGAGTCCAAAATGGCTGGAGTTTTGATGAGTAACTGTCAAAAGTTGCACAACTACATTCATTATTTTATTGACTAGTGCTGCTATCTTCACGTTGAGGTCGGAAACTTTTCAACCCACCCATGTGTGCACCGTTCTGTTCGATAATTTGGTGCTATTTTGGTGGGAATTTCATTATGTCTCTCTCATAGAAACCCTCGTCCCAATTGGCAAAAACCTGGTATAATAAAGAGATAACCCGCCCTGAACAACAATAACCAGTGAGCAGCTCTACAGAGAGAGTGGGTACGTTTTAGAACTTCACCTTAGATTTGGTTAACATGGTAGCTGATGTATTTTAGTCGACAGCTTTATTGATACGAGGGTTGCCTTTTATATTTCGGGATTAGAGAACAAAAACAAATTTTGATCATCGAAAATCACTTTGTTTTTCAAAATATTCCCCATGAAGATCTATACACTTTTGCATGCGTTTGAACCAATTGTCGAAGCACTTTTGCCACTCTGATTGAAGTATCTCCAACACATGCATTCTGAATGCAGCAACCGCTTCTTCAGGTGTCGAAAAACGTTGACCTCTCAGTTTGTTTTTTACGTACGGGAATAAAAAGAAGTCATTCGGTGCCAAATCAGGACTATATGGCGGATGACCCATCAAATCGATGTTTTGGGTGCTCAAAAATGCAGTTGTCGCAGCCGATGTGTGAGAGCTCGCATTGTCGTCGTGAAGAGTGATCCGTCTTCGGCGGTTGGTTTTCCTGATTTCTTGGAAGACAACTGGCAAACAAATGGTTGTGTAGCACTCAGAATTGACTGTTCTGCGTTGTTCTAGTGGTACGGTTGCGACATGTCCAGTTTTTCCGAAAAAACAGGCGACCATTTGCTTGGAAGTGCTTCGTGCGCGAACAACTTTTGTTGGATTTGGCTCATCTTAAAACACCCAGACAGTCGACTGCTGTTTACTTTCGGGCTCTTACGCGTAAATCCACGATTCATCACATGTCACGATATCATAGACGTGTTTCGAAGCACCGTGACCGTATTTTTTGAGCATTTCTTTCGACCAATTGACACGAGCCTTTCTTTGGGCGATTGACAAATTGTGTGGGATCTAACGCGAACAAATTTTTTTGACAGTCAAATGTTTATGCAATATTGAATGTATGCTTGTCCCACTAACGCCTAAGGTTGTCTCAATCTCACATGACGATCTTCCAATATCAGTTCGCGCACAGCATCAATAGTTTTCGGAACAACAACTGATTTTGGACGACCTTCACGAAATTCACCT
This sequence comes from Microdon myrmicae, assembly GCA_963931805.1. Taxonomy (NCBI): domain Eukaryota; kingdom Metazoa; phylum Arthropoda; class Insecta; order Diptera; family Syrphidae; genus Microdon; species Microdon myrmicae. The sequence goes on from OZ007502.1 coordinate 114,216,394, forward strand.
TGGAGTGAACTACGACCACGATTGAATTCACCATACCATCGATAAACACTGGTCCTTGACGGAGCCTCGTCGCCAAAAATTGAATTAAGTTCATCCATGCACTGTTGCTGAGTTAATCCACGCCGAAAATTGTAAAAAATAATCACAGGAAAATGTTGACGATTTAATTCCATTTTTGGGCCGAGATGAATCTTATAAGTTACTGTAAACAACACAAATAGCGCTCGTATGTCAAAACGTTCTGAGTGCGTATAACCTCAAAAATGTCCAACTTTACGACAGAGCTGTCAATTGCCGGATTGCAACACTAGGGTTGCCAAATCCCGAAACATAAGAGGCAACCCTCGTATCTTCGGAAGATTTGACATCTTAGAAACAATACGGTCTCTGTAATTATAGCAATTGTATGAGAAAATAAATGCGGTGAAACGTGTCTACGACATTGACAGCAGAAGAGGAAATACAAATAAACGTAAACCAAGAACTACACTCTGCCCAAAGACGACCACGCTCGGTGAATAATTCGTTGACATCGTTATCACCCTGTCGTAAAATAAAAATTCTTGTTTATAAACGTTAATACCTCAACAGCTCTTATCCTGTTTGAATGTAAACCATCGCCTCTAACGTGACATAAAAGGAAAATGACAATTTCGTTTCTTCGAAAAAAAAGAAGATTATTTGATTTATAATCGCAAACAAATTGTGAAAACTGGAAATTGATAAATCAATAAACGTAAGAGCTATGTGTTATGGGAATAATATAAATTCAAACTCTATAATTGGCCGTGACTTGCTCGCGAAACAACAATCGTATGCGACAACGACATCAGATATCGTTTCCATTTCCAACTAATGAACAACCTTTTGTAATAAATTATATGAAACGGCCACGATTATCAGTGCCACGTTAATTTTGTCGAAAAAGGTGTTGGATCACGTTTTCACAAATTGGATGCCAATGATTCCCATCAACTCAAAACTCCTCCTCTACCAGATCCCATTCTTCATTTCTCAAAGGAAAGTTTTCAATTCAAGTCAAAGCCCCCCTCAGATTAGAAAATTATAAACAGTCACTCAACAAGTCAGAAACAGAATTCCGAAAGATAACAATTGACGCCCGAAAGTTGACTATTCTTGCTGTTAAATTTATGAACGAATAATAAATTCCAGTCAGCTTTATAGTCATATTGTATAACCGAGTTAAATAACAGTTATAAACGAATGCTAAAAAAATCAAAGAATCGAATAGCATTGCTTATTTAGAACGCTTTCTGTAGCTGACTTATGAAACGAACAAGTTTGACCACCCTGCGTACGAAATCACAACTTTGCCAATCTCATTCTGCGTCACGAACTAATCGCAACCCATCTTAGATACAACAACGAAATTACTTGCTTCTATTCCATATTAATTTGAATTCGAAATCTATCGGTGTTATATTCAGAAATTCCCCGACACGAGTTGAACTGCGTCTTAATTTCTTCGCGAGTTCCGATCTCGAAACGGCCTTCGGAGGGGGTATGTCATTTACTTCTCCTGCAGAATACGAAATGAGTGATGATCATCTATTATAATTAAACAAAAAGCGTAATCTTTTCGGTGCTTTTCGAAATTATGTTATATTTTAGGCCACTGAAATATAAAAGAGTTAGATAGGCATCGTGTACTTAATGGTCTGAAATTGTCTTGTAAATAAGATACAAATAGCTTGCCAAGCATGAATCTACCATGCAATTAAATTTACTACCTTTTCAAATTAAAGGAAAGGAAATAGATGTTTACTTTGTGCGTTGGCTTGAGAACATGTTTACTGACAAATTGGTGTGATAGGATAGTTATGTAGCATAATATATCTCATATCGTATAATATCTCTCTAGTTTAGTTAAATCCTAATCGGGTAACTTATCGCATATCAAATCACAGCTAACGATAACTTTGGTCGAGATCGTTAGAGTCATCAAGCGTTTTAACAAGTTCAACAGCCATAGATGTTAACGCAGTATACGATCTGGTTCTCGGGTCCATCTACATCAGTGTCCATCTACAATAGGTATTTGACATAACATTATACATTATAAGGTTTCTAGACATTTACTGCTTGTTACTCGTCGTTAAATACTCATTTAAAATGTTTACAGGTTCACAAGTGAGTCATTGTATGGTTGTCAGAAAATAAAGAAGAAAAATAAAACTCATTTATAACCCAACATAAGGCTTCTCGGCATTAAGCGTTCCAAAATAGGTTGTTGGCAATGAAAACTGCCAACAAAAAAATTATCTTAACAATACGCTGTTGTTCAGAAATGAGATCGTTAAAAATTTGATCAGAATGTCAAAGGGCTCAAAAGTTAGTCACTGTACACTTGTCAAAGCATCAAAATCTAGAGATAAAAATCAATGTTAAGTTTCCAAACATTTACTACTTTGAAATTCTTTCTAGTAACGAAAATAAACTCAAACGCGGTGAAAATGTCAAAAAGCTCAAAAGTGCATCACTGTATATTTGTTAGAGGGCCAAATAGTATAGAAAAAAATACCTTTATAATTCTTCTTGACATTCAGTGTTCAAAAATGTGTTATTGGCAATGAAATCGCTTAAAAAATATCTTAACAAAAGGTTCTTGTTCAGAAAGAGGGTCTTTATAAATAAAGAAAAAGTTGCCCTGGAGCGAAATATATTTTAGCTCTAAAAGGATAAGTCAGCTTCTTCGATGTGTCCTTGGCAATATTCGCAATGTGATCATGCTACCATACATTCCAACTGACTATTATGCCGACCACACTTATTCTTTCCCTAGCTTTGATGACCTAGCCGTCCACCGTCAACTGTGGAACTAACGATCCTTTTTTTCTTGTAAACGTCGTATCTAGCGATTTTGTTGCATCGAAATGAGCGAGACGGGCCTTTTCCCATTATAGGATTTTGTCCAGATTTCGATTCAGGGAGTCGTTCTGGTTCCGTCTCAGCGACGTTCGTGCCTTAACCGGCCGGTCATCTGAAAATTGATGAAATAACCTTCTGCCGTCAGCAAAACTGAATATTTTGTTGATCACTAACACCAGCAATTCATTAATATGAAGCAGAAAAAGATTCGACCCAAGGTTGGAACCATGGGGCACTCCGGAATTGATGGAAAGGAGATTCGAGGACAAGCCGTCCATAACAAGGCGAACCAATTGCTTTTCGGGGAAATTCTTCATCCAACCGCAACGTTGTTGGGAAAGCTCACATGGACGAAGCTTACTAATGCTCTGTTGGCAAACGTGGTTAAAAGTCGTAGGGATGTCTAAGGCGGCTGCCCTTGATTCACTGTGCGTTTTCATTGCGGATATTCAGACTTAAGTCACAAAGGTTCCATGGATCGTTACTTAGGAGTCTGTATTGTATTGTATTCCAATCACAGGATGTTTGGCGGTAGATTTATGGTTTTCAATATGATAACGTCAAAAAGTTGTATACGATGCGGAGGGGGTCCAGATACAGGTCCATACTGATCGAGAGAACAAAGCAGGTTCACTATCGAAACGTTTTTGTAAAGCGGTGATTTTTATATTGTCCTTCATTGATTATTTTGTTATACGTTTCAATATTCGAGGATTGAGTGATGGACAGAGTGTTAATTTATTGTAATTCATTCATGGGTGCGGAGATTCCACACAATTGGACAGGGTTTGCCGTTCATCGGCAATTTGTTTTTTGGCGGATTTTGTATTCGCACTTAGGATATTATTGGGGAAGTGTTTCGCCGAACACTGTACACGCGACTCCAATAACAACCGACACAAGTCTTTGAAAAGGAAAAACACCACTTGTTTACTTTTATTCTTAATTTTATTCATTCCAACATTATTTGATTACGACGGTCGTTACTGCATTAAAAACGGACATTCGTGCGACACACTCCCGACTACCTTCTTTCCGAACAAGAGTTGAATAAATTTTCTTAGGGGATATCACGAATCACCCGATTGTTCCCTTTTTCCATTTTCTCTTAATCGAGAATCTCTCCGCCGGGGAAGATCGCACTCACACACACAGACACAGAGGTTGCTGCCTGTGTGCCCGTAGATCCTCCTGGGATCGGCAGAATTTTCACACCTTCTGTCGAATCTCGCTTGTATATATTCGGGTGTGTGGTTTATTCTTCTTGGCAACCTGGGGATCGTGCTGATTATCGTTGGTTGTGATAATCGTATTTGCTTTGCCCTATGGGAACAGCGGTTTAGTTTATTACTGTTTCTCCGCAATGGCCTTTGTTTAGGCGAAGTGCATTGGGGCAGGGTCAAAGGTTTAGCCGACAGATTGTTTTACGGCAATTTGCTTATCGCCGGGGATTTGATGTTTGTCGACATCTGGCGCAGCTGTGCCAACCACTTGTGCTTATCCAGCATATGGATCGGTACACAATTTCTATACTGGGTCGTGTCCTTCGATCGCCGTGCAGGCATAGGGAAATTGTTCGGGACTCGGGGCCCACGTATCTATGGATACGTGGGGTTGTTGACACCAGTATGGATGTCACCTTTGGTCAGGTGAAAAGGTGGACTTTGGGGGCGCGTGTCTGTGGGCACGCGAAGTTTAGTCATAGGTGAGTATGTTCCTTGGTGGAACGAAGGTATCGCAGCCTATGGTGATTTGTGCGATTCACAGTTTCACGTTCCCGAATTCGAAGATTGAGTGATGGACAGAGTGTTATTTTAATTCATTTATGGGCGAGGATATTCTGCACAGTTGGATAAAGGCTGATTTGACTTGGGCATTCTGAAGCGAAGTATGCTTCGAGGATGGTGGGGATGAACAGATTCGTGCGACTGTAAACAATTATTGTTTCGTGCTATTTAGTCACCAAGTAGAACAAGCATTTTCTGTCCCGTCGTACTGTTTATAATAGGGCTGATGTTCTTGAAGTGGTCATACGGTTGCCCAATTTTGCCGACTGCAATTTTTTTATACGACGGTCCCGAATCACTTGTTCAATCACGGTATTAAGCTTGTAAGTACTAAGCTAAATGTATGGGTGTTCTGTCCTCACCAAATCAAATACAAACAAATCATCCCAAAACGATGTCTCCTAAAGAAGATTCGCCAAACTGATGCCATCAATATGTTGGAAAGAGTTAAAGAAAATTTCAGACTTTGAATAACGAAGTGTATTGACAATGGCGGATAGCGCCTCAAATTCCTCTTTTGTACGCACATATGTTTAAAAACAGGGGGGATGGGAGCGAACATACAGGGCAAAGTCGCTGATTGCTTTCAACCCGGCGAAGGCCAGGACGATCCTTGTCCCTGTTCAATTCAAGTTGGCATGCAGTCTCCAAGTGACACCCCTGGATAGCTAGTTTGGCACCCGCCAAGTAGTGAACCAGTGCATGTAGCTACATCCTGAGAAAAGTTGGCGCAAGGCTAATAACCATGACCGTAAAAACGAATTATTATGGTAAATTTAACAAGCCTCGCTTATGGACCGGATACACGATGACGACCACGGAAACGAAAATGTCTAAACGATTTAAGAATTTTCTCATGGCACGTCCGCTCACTATACAGAGCTCGAGTTGCACAGTAGCTAGCCGATGCCCTGTCCGAATATAAGGCTGACATAACAGCATTACAAGAAATAAGATGTACTGGAGGTGGTGTTATTCAAAGAAACGAGTATGACATTTATTATAGCTGTCATGCAAAACACCATGTGCTCGGGGTAGGCTTTCTAGTCAGCCAAAACTGAAGCCTGCCATTATAGGCTTTAATGCAATAAACGAAAGGCTATGCACTCTTTGCGTGCGAGACAAGTTTAAGAACATAAGCCTCATAAACGTTCACGGACCTACTGAGGAGTCCCCTGACGACGAAAAAGAAGAATTCTGGGAGAACGTCGAACTGGCCCTCATTGCCTGCTCAAGATACAATGTGAAAATCGTTCTTGGTGATTTGAATGCGAAAATAGGTCGGGAGCCGGTCTTCAGGCACTACGCAGGTTCCCATAGTTTGCATGAGAACACTAATGACAATGGACTACGAATCATCGAACTGGCAGCATCAAAATACTTGGTCGTTGCAAGTACCAGGTTTCCGCGTAAAGAAATCCACAAAGCCACATTGGTATCACTTGATGGAGCCACTCGCAACCCGTGTTGATAGATCGCCGCCACTCCTCGAGCCTGATGACGGTACGAACATACCGAGGTGCCAACGTCGACTCGGATCACTATCTTGTTGGTACAGTTTCCCGAGCGCGGATTGCCTTACGGAGACGTATTGCATCCGCGGATCAGGTTCGGATCAACACGGCTGCCCTACGCAATGAGAACACTAGTAACACCTTTGGTCATGCGCTAAGACTCACCCTCGAAGAGCTCGACGGAGGGAGAGTAAGTCCTGGGGCCAGAATGCCGGGCGTAAAAGAGAAATGAACACGCCTTAAGAATACTCTCATTAGTGCTACCAACTCCATCTTTTATGTTTGTTTAGTGGGGGCAGAACCCCCAGTTATTTGGCTTAATGCAAGCTTGAATTAAATTAACATAAAACATTACAGACTATCTTAAAATCCAGAGTAGTAATTAAGACATTATTAAATCGAAAAAAAGGAGAAAAGCAACCGGGAATTTGAAGATGACTTGTCGATAGGAGAGGTAGGAGGCTAGGGAAGAGCGACGTGTATGTGGGGTTGGTAAATGCGGTATTTATGAGACAGTGGAGGGCATTGTGGGAAATTGTGGGTGGAGTTGGAAAGGTGTAGGGGTGAACTAGTTTGAGGGAAGGAGAGGAGAGGTAGGATTGCAGTGTAGAGGGGTTATTGAAGGGAGGGGGCGGAGTCAGGACGGGTTTCTTCTGAGACGTCGTTTGAGAGCGGGAGTGGAGTGGTTGAAATTGAATGAGGTGGGGAAAGAGTTGGCCTGCCGTAGCATACGCGAGATGGGTTCGTTAGCGCCGTAAGAAGTGTGATGAGCGGGCAAGTAAAACAGTCGAGGGTTACGTACGTTACGGGGATTTGTATGAAATGTTAAAGTGGAGAGCAAGCTTGGGCAATTGGTTGTGCCCGACAGAAGGCAATGGACAAAGATGATGTCACCATGGATTCTGCGCTCTTCAAGTGTTAACTCAGGTAGTTGTCGCAGAGATTGGAGCGACTGGTTTGATGATGAGTGCAAACTAGCGACTGAATGTAAGAATGCTGCATACCGGGCAATGCAGCAGTCTCATAGGACGCGGGTACGCGAGGAGAACTACAAAGAGCTAAGAAGATCTCAGAAAAGGCTTCACCGACAAAAGAAAAGTGCCTGGGAAAAAAAACCTTGTCTGGAAATAGAGAAAAGTAGAGCGCGAGGTCCACACCGGGCGCGGATGTTCTACCAAATAATCCGCAGTATGACGTAGTACTTAATCATTATGGAAAATTTAACAAGCCTCAGGACTTGCTAAATAAGGCCAAGACCGGTTCCAGGTTGTAGTGCCGATGATGATGATGATGATGATGACGTAGTACACACCACGCTGCATTTACTGCAAGGATAAATAGGGTAATCTGATCGCTGTTCCTGAAAGCATTTTGGAGCGATGTGAAGTGCACTTTAATGAATTGCCAAAAAGGTGAGGTCACAGAAGAATTGGAGGCTCCACCAATGCAAGATCAAGACCAAATGCTGCCGCCACCAAGCATTGAGGAAGCATTAAAAAGCATAAGACAGCTCAAATCAAATTAAGCCCCCGGAGCTGATGGCATATCAGCTGAGCAGATCAAACAAGGGGGGGCAGCGTTACATCACGCAATTCATTAGATCGTGGTGCACGTATGGGAGCAAGAGGAGATGCTGGAAGACCGGCGTCGTGGAATAATTTGCCCCATACATAAGAAAGGAGATATCACACTGTGCAGCAACTATAGGGGTATAACATTGCTGAGTACCGCCTATAAGATACTCTCCACTATACTACTAGATCGGATAGCCCCATACGCTGAAGCCATCATTGGCCAATATCAGCGTGGCTTCATCCCAGGCAAATCAGCAATTGATCAGACATTCACCCTTAGGGAGGCGATGGAAAAATGTCTGAAATTTAAGATTCCGTTATATCATCTATTTATAGACTTCAAGGCCGCCTACGACAGCATAATCAGGGTAGAACTATATAATGCCATGAGAGAGTTCGGCATTCGAAACAAATTGATACGACTTTGTAGGTTGACCATGACCAACGTAATTAGTCAAGTAAAAATAGCGAGATTGCTGTCCAAACCAATATACATCTTTAGTCGACTCCGACAAGGGGACGGTCTGGCATGCCTCCTCTTCAACCTGGCCTACGCAGATGATATCGACATCATCGGTAGAACCGAATCGGCGGTACAGGACTCGTTCACCCAGATCGAGCAGGTGGCACAAAAACTGCGACTGCACATTTATGAGGGAAAAACTAAGTACATGGTGGCAACTTCTGCGAAGAGAAGACCTAACGTTGGTCAAACTATCAGGGTAGTGGAGCACGAATTTGAAGTAGTGCAATCTTTTAATTACCTTGGGTCAATAGTATCAGCCGATAACAATATGGAAAAAGAAATACGCGAACGGCTGATCCAGCAAAGCCTACTATGGTCTATCAAGGCTCTTTAAATCCCGAAATTTATCCAGAACATCCAAGCTACTACTGTACAAGACCATGGTCTTACCAGTACTCATGTATGGATCCGAGACCAGGGTGCTGGATCAAAGGCACTCTGAAGCCTTAGCCGTGTTCGAAAGGAAGGCCTTGAGAAGAATTGTTGGCCCCATATGTGAGGGAGGACGATTCCGGAGACCCCACAACCATGAATTGTACCCAATCTACCTTGAAGCTAAAGTTCTAAGAAAAATCAAGCTCGGTAGACGCCGGTGGGCGGGACACCTAGCGCGAATGAGGGAAGAAGAGCCTGCCCGGAAAGTCCTTTGTAGCAGGATCTATGGAAGGAGACAGCGCAGCAGATCTTGTCTGCGATGGAGGGAAGGCATAGACAGGACGCCCAGAGCCTGGGAGTACCAAACTGGATGACATCGGCTCGAAATCGGGACCGGTGGAGAGATTTCTTAAATAAGGCCAAAACCGGAGCCCGGTTGTAGTGCCGATGATGATTATGATGATGTGTAAAAACAATAGCAATGAATGTTATCTTCAAAACTATGTAAGCTAAGTACAATCAATAAATGGGTAAAATTTAAATGTAGTACTTGAAGGCGAAAAGGAGAATTAAATGGAAATTAACTCTTTCCTCTTGATTGAGTTTCTTAATCAACAAGCTCTTGTGCCCCACTCTGTAATAGAGAAGTCTAAGGTGATTAGACAAAAACTTTTCTTATCACGAACTTCTAAACACATACATGTGTGGTGGGACTGTTAGTGCCGAAAAAATGTCCGAAAACGAGTCAGTATAATTGTTAGAGGGCAATAAAAAAAAAGAAAAAAATGCATTTAAAGCTTTTAGATATATCCTGTTGGCAATATAAACTGCCCAAAAATTTCTTTACAAACCGTTCTTATTCAGAAACGAAGTCCTAACGAATTCAGTCAGAATGTCTGAGGGCTAACAAATGTTAGAGTGTCGAAAACTTACAAGACGGCATTAAGGAGGGTGAAGAGGAATAGTGAAAATATATTACTACTTCTACTATTTATTGGTCTCCACCTATTTACTTGTCTTTCGATCCAGTAAAAGGTAGTACTGGAATCCGTCTAAAGATTGATAACTGGTGAATGAAGAGATAAAGCATGATACATCTTGTAGTTAATGCACATTACTATGGCTACTATTACTATTTTTGGCCGGTAGGAACCCGGAATTTCATGACCTCAGCGACTCGACTCCGCTATTGTTCTCTGTCCTCTCCATCAACGCTTGACCGTCTGATCCGATCTCCTCAAGGTTAAACCTAATATTGTCCTCCCATCGCGGTCGCGGCCGTCCTACCGGCCTCTTTCCCGTTTGTCTACCGTCAAGAATTCTACGCACGGTCCTATCGTTGCCCATTCGCGCCACATGTTCGGCTCATTTTAATCTTCGCGACCTGATTACTCTCACTATTGTAGGTTTGCGATATAGCTCTTCCAATTCGTGGTTGTGGAGTTTCCTCCATTGTCCTGCCTCCTCGTCATATTTACCGCCAAAGATACCCCTTACAACTTTATTCTTGAATATACGCGGAATTTGTTTTCTTCCCGTTTTGTGAGAGCGCATGTTTCACATCCGTATAGAACAATCGGCATGATTATGGTTCTATAAACACGGAGCTTTATGTTACGTGACAGCAGTTTGGATCTCAGCAGTTTACTGACTACATATATACATAAATAAATAACTATATATATATATATATATATATATATATATATATATATACATAAATAAATCCCCGCTTGGTAGAAACTTTGACGTGGTGCGAGGGCTTAAACTACGATGAATCGCTCAGGCTATGCTGACGGAAGCATATGCTTCCAGTAGGGCCACCCATGTCAGACAGGCTAGCGAGGATTAACACACAAAGATCGACCGCCCCTAGTCCAGGGTGTTACGCGTCACCGTGCCCATTGGATGGTTTGCAGCCAGGGGTATACCGGCTGTATTATAACGGCGCCTCTCTGACACCGGATCGAATCAGAGCAGTAAGCAGATCTTACCATATCAAAGAGGGGCTCTGATATGTCGGACCATTTGAAACCCCAGAGTGATCCAATGAAATGAATGATCAATACACAAAAAACAATCTCACAAAAAACCCGGTAGGCGTAGGTGTGATGAGCCAACACTACCATAAGGGAACAAATCATCAGGAAAACACCGACTCGGCAAAAAGAAGACGTAGGGAAAAACGTAAAAAGCGGGATATACGCGTAGGCACGTGGAATGTTCGAACGTTATATAAACCAGGCGCGATACAGACGGTCGTAGAAAACACGAAACAATATAAAATGGACATCGTCGCGCTTCAGGAAGTCCGACTCCCACATCAAGTAATCGAAACCAACGGATTTACACTGGTGTGTGGAGGTACCGATACACATAACCTCGGAACCGGCTTCATCATAAGCAAGAAGATTACGCCCCATGTAAAAGATGTGAAATTTATTAATGACCGAATGTCTGTGCTAAAAATACAGGGCCGATGGTACAATTATGTATTTATAAACGTACACGCCCCAACAGAATCTGCGGACGAAGAAACGAAGGACACGTTCTACGAGACCCTAGAGGATGTATTTCATGTGATCTCATCATTCGATGTTAAAATCCTCCTCGGGGACCTCAATGCGAAAATTGGAAAGGAAGATATCTTCCAACCAACTATAGGTAAAGAAAGTCTACACGACGTTTCAAATGATAATGGAATTCGAATTATCACGTTCGCAGCGTCAAAAGATCTGTTAGTAAAAAGCACGATGTTCAAGCACAAGGAAATTCATAAAGCCACATGGATATCACCCGACGGCGTAACGCGTAACCAAATAGACCACTTCCTCATAGACAAAAGACACCACTCGAATATCCTTGACGTAAGATCATATAGAGGAGCAGATTGCGACTCCGATCATCTTCTAGTGATTGGCAAAATCAGGAGTCGCCTCGCAGCAATCCCACATGGGCAGTCACGGGAGACAAGCAAAAAGTTCGACACTGATAAACTGAAAGACCTACGCAAAAGGGCTGAATATCAAAACGAACTAACGAATAGATTTAGCATTCTAGAGAATGTGAGCAGTGAGGAAGAGGAAGCTAATAGTGTGAACACTAAATTGGCATCGAACAGAGACACAATCAAACAAACAGCCCAAAAGGTATTAGAATTTAAGAAAACAATTAAGTCCAAACCTTGGGTTGACGATGAGTGCAGGGCGAAGATCGACGAACGTAAACGCCTCAGAGTGATCCACTTAGAAAGATATGATGAAGTCAACGCAGAAAGATACGCGACAATTCGGAGAGAGACAATGAGGCTCTTCAAACGCAAAAAACGCGAATGGGAGAAGACTCGGATCGAAAAAATCCTAGAAAATTCTAGGGCAAAGAACATCAGGGGTATGTATGTCGGCATAAATTCAATTAGAAATGGCTACCGAGGAAGACCCAAAATAATTCGAGACGCAAACGGCTGTCTGGTCACAGAAACAAACAATGTCGTGACAAGATGGAAGCAGTACTTTGAAAACCTGCTCAATGTACGCACCCATCAACCGCAGATAAATGCACCACGCGTACACACATCCGAGCCTCAGATCCCAAAGCCGTCTCTCAACGAAGTTGTAGACGCAATAAATCGATTGAAAAACAACAAGGCTCCCGGAGTCGACCCCATACCGCCAGAGCTTGTAAAGCATGCAGGAGAGGCAACCGCTCGAAAGATCCACCAGCTCATCCAAACAATATGTGATAAGGAAGTCACTCCGGAAGAATGGAAAACCTCAATAGTCATCCCCATTTTCAAAAATGGCGACAGATCTGACTGCGAAAACTACAGAGGAATATCATTGCTCCCAACCGCATACAAAATATTAACAAATGTCATTCTGGCGAGAATCATACCGTACGCAGAAGAGATACTGGGAGACTACCAATGTGGATTCCGTAGGAACCGGTCAACAAGCGACCAAATGTTCACAATAAGACAACTGCTGGAAAAGAAGTGGGAATACGGAGAGACGGTTCACCAACTGTTCGTTGACTTCAAAAAAGCCTACGACACAGTCGCAAGGCAGAGACTCTACCATATTCTAGTTGAGCTGAGAGTCCCAAAAAATATGCCGCCCTCATTCAAATTTGCATGAACGAAAACAAAGTGCGAGTCAGAATAGAAAACCACCTCTCAGAACCATTTGAAATCCGGGACGGACTAAAGCAGGGAGATGGTCTATCACCATGTCTTTTTAACCTTGTGCTCGAGTATGTCATCAAAAAGGTACAAGACGACAACATGGCCGGAGCATCCCTGAACGGGGTCACACAAGTGCTCGCATATGCGGATGACATCGCCGTTCTGGGCGATAATCTAGAAACTGTTAGTAAAAACTGTGAAATCATCATGCAAGCGGCAGAAGAGGTGGGCCTAGAAATAAATGAAGACAAAACAAAATACATGATTACGGCGAGAACAGGCGGACCTCAGAGAACACATAGAAACGTCAGAGGTATGATATTTGAAAAAGTTAAAGAATTTAAATATCTGGGAACGATACTGACGGCCAGTAACGAAATGTCGAAGGAAATTAACAAGAGACTGGATTCCGGCAACGCGAGTTGGCACGCAGTCAGTAAACTGTTGAAATCCAGACTGCTATCACGTAACATAAAGCTCCGTGTCTATAGAACCATAATCATGCCGATTGTTCTATATGGATGCGAAACATGGGCTCTCACAAAACGGGAAGAAAATAAATTCCGCGTATTCGAGAATAAAGTTTTGAGGGGCATCTTTGGAGGTAAATATGACGAGGAGGCAGGACAATGGAGGAGACTCCATAACCACGAATTGGAAGAGCTATATCGCAAACCTACAATAGTGAGAGTAATCAAGTCGCGAAGATTAAGATGGGCCGGACACGTGGCGCGAATGGGGAACGATAGGACCGTGCATAGAATTCTTGACGGTAGACCAACGGGAAAGAGACCGGTAGGACGGCCGCGACGGAGATGGGAGGACAATATTAGGTTTGACCTTGAAGAGATCAGATCGAATGGTCAAGCGTGGAAGGAGAGTGCCCAGGACAGGGAACGATGGCCAAGCCGAGTCGGTGAGGTCATGAACTTCCGGGTTCCTACAGGCCAATAAATAATAATAATAATATATAAATAAATATATATATATACATATACATATAAATAAATAAATAAATAAATTAATAAATAAATAAATACATATATATATATATATATATATATATATATATATATATATATATATATATATATATATATATATGTATATAAATACTGGCGCAAGACTAATGACCTTGCCCGGAAAAACAAATTATCATGGAAAATTTAACAAGCCTCAGGACTTGCTAAATAAGGCCAAGGCCGGTTGGCGGTTGTAGTGCCGATGATGATGACGATGATGATATATATATATATATATATATATATATATATATATATATATATATTGGATCGTAATACGAAAATCTGGCGAATATAGCCCGTTTCACAGGAGTTAAGGATGAGATTTGTAGCCACAGCCAAACGTGGTAGTTAATTAGTCCTCTACAAGCCTTCGGACAGAAGGGAGCAATGTCGATAAGTAAGGGAGTGCGATCAATCCGTACGTATGTGCAATGAGTCTATTAACAAATCACTGTGGTTTTCGTGGTTTAGGTTTCTGTTAGTAATCTGACAACCTAAATTATAGAATAATAAAATTACGAATTAAAAAACAACCAGTTATACAAATTAAAACAGTTAATCTAAGAAATGGCTTCCAATTGTTCCGTGAAAAATCAGCATAAGCCACCAAACGTGTAGTTTCCAATGGAAGACACTAATTTATAATTCAAAAGAACTGAGATATAGCGATTTAATTAACTCAAGGATTTTATAAGTTACGAGATTCTGACCTGAAAACTTAGAACACTCACTTAAAAAGACTGATCACCTAATCCTTCCTTAATTGACATGCGCTGCCTTGCAACGTGATTTCATAAGATAACTCATACCCTTGATATTTAAAGAGCTCTTTCCTATTTCCTGGTATTCCCTATCGACTTTGAGTGCCGAACCGGTACAATCCCACTATCTGACCATCACTAATTAATTGCCCGCCCAAGTGTGTCATTTGATATGTCAATCGATCTACAAATGTTGATCGAAACTCACCACTCCACCAGCAGGCGCCTCTCTAGAAAAGTCAAAACTTAATCAAATACACCGACACCGCTATCTTAATCAACATTGACAATCTGTAAGCAGGCACCTTAATGACGCCAATTCTTTAGATACAATTTCCATTCTACAAAAGTAGAAATATATTAAAGTATATCATTCGAGTGTATTAGACAAACGAACATAATACACCCCATGGGGACAATTATCTCGAAATTGATTTTCCAGCCTAAATGCCATTCAAATATATGTATCTTTTTACAAGCACACAGCATCTTAACAAATATGTCCCCATTAAAACAGCTTGCAGTGTGAACCTTTCTCCTTCGTCACTGCACGCTATAACCAATTAGTCAATAGTGATTGCAAAACATCACAGACAATAGCAGAAAAGTCGCGCATTACCGTCAAGATAAATATATCCACGAAAAGCATCTCAGCTCACCAGCGAATGTCCTCATAATCGTAACAGCATTGTGAACGAGCGAACTCTACTAGGCTGCAATCGTTTCGCTTGACTCTGAAGTCGTCCGAAGGAAATTGGGCAATCCAACCTGTTGCCGCCTTTCTCAACTCTTTCAAGACAAACTAACACACCAGGTATGTGGTGTTGTTTGGCTACGAGTATAACCCAAATGTTTGGCATACCGGTCCCGAGATGTTCGATGCCTACCCACTAATACTAGGCAACCATCCGTCCGTTACAACTGTTAAAAATGCAATTCAAATTCAAATAACTACTCCTCGCTATTAGATGGATAGAAAAGGTCTAAGAACATGAGCATTGTACCTCATAGGTGCAGATTGTCACTAGTGGCTTCCCACCATTGGCCGGCTTCATTTTGAGCGAGATTGTGTTTCCACTTGATTGTTGTTGTTGTTAACTTCGTCTGTTTTTTTTGTCTCCTTTAACGTTGGCTTGTTGTGGCAGGTGATTTGTAAGAACGGGGTGGTGTTGAATCCTCTCTTCGTCGATCGTTGAGTTGCACTGATAAATCAGGTGTGAAGCATGAGAAACTACTGTAGCCCTTGTGTAAGTCGATATCAAGGAACGAAACGGCGCGTTGAGTAAAAGGAAATCTAATTACATGACGATATGCTCTCGGATTCGACACGTTTAGCTTAACAACGTCACGGTGTATTATGTAAGTAATAAACAATTCACTTATTTACACTCCGTCAAATGGTTGAACCAAAAAATCGATATTATCGAAATTTAATCGAAAATTATCTGGTTATCGAGAACAATGATTCATTTTATGTCTAAGAATCTATGTATGCAATCTATTGATTTCCACAAAATGAAATATTTGGATCGAAAAACCCGAAATATAGAAAATTATCGAAATCGAAAAAGATCAATAGCTTTAATTATCGATAACGATGACTTAAGGGTATCAGTTATTGTCTAAGAACCTTCGCATACAATTCACTGATTTAAACAAACTCAAATTTGTTGGTAGGCAAAGGTTAAATTTATCGGTAGAGATAATTATCGGTAACTATAAATATCGATCACGATAACTGAACGGTAACATTTGATGCTTAAAAACACTTGCGTCTTCAACACACAACCATCGAAATACCGCGCGAGTAATTGCAATCATGTATATCCAACCGTAAACCGTACCATATATCGCACTGTACTTATTTATCGGATACTTCTAGGTACCGTACATCAATTCAAAGCCGGAATATAAAGGCGTCCCCAGAGAAATGGTTGATTGATTACCCGTCGATGTGTAGATCAATTATAAAACTTTCACTGATGCGGCCGCGGAATCAATTAAAAACCATTCGGTGTATGATGCGCATGCGCGCCGCCTGTGCCAAAGTTATCAAGTTCATACACGAGAAAAAAAAAT
The DNA here is from genome assembly GCA_963931805.1 of Microdon myrmicae. Classification (NCBI taxonomy): domain Eukaryota; kingdom Metazoa; phylum Arthropoda; class Insecta; order Diptera; family Syrphidae; genus Microdon; species Microdon myrmicae. The sequence continues at coordinate 114,233,107 of OZ007502.1, forward strand.
CGACCCAAAAGTGGGACTGTTGATACTCGGTTAATTCAATTCGTTCGTCGTACTCGAATCGTAACACTCGCTCATCTTATAGTATAATTGACAAGTATATTGTTTTTGGTTTTTGTTTTTGTCTTGTTTTCCTGCCCACGGAGAATGGAAAAAGATCACCTGAACAGTAGAAGGTAACCTATACGACTGAGTTTACTACAGCTAACGTCTCAAAATGTTTGCAATTGAGGTAACCAACAGAAGAATGAGCTTCCTTTTCTCTGTTCACCTCATGGGAGTATCTGTTACTCTTCGTAGATAGTTGACGTCACGTATTTACAAGCGACACGATCAAAACCACTCCACACAACAACAGGTGTTTGCTGAGAGAGGTTAGCCCTGCAAAGCAATCTGGGTGTCTATAGATACTTTTGTCTACAGAATATTGCCTTATATCGAGCCTATTTCGGTTCATTATCTAAGTTCGTGAAAAACTCGAATATTTGTAGTCTTGATAAATTTATCACCCGTTTCTGTCGAGGGTGTGATTTACTTAATTTATGAGGCACTGGTAAACAGGGAAGCATACCACGTACCCATATACAAACTTGCTCCCGCAGGCAATAAGCTCCGGCATGGATGCTGCGTGTTTACTCAGGGACAGATGAAGGTATGTGTGTGAGTCATAAGCCGTTAAACCTCTATGGTGCAGAACGAAAACGATGTCATGAATATTTTTTGGGTTTATCTCATTCTTTGAGGTCACCTGAGGAGACTGTGATCTCTCTAATGGGAATCCAAGCCAACGGGGGATAAACATGAGAATAGATTGTGCGGAATGTGTGCACAGCTTTTCTGCCACGATGATATCATTTGCAGGTTAGAAGATTGGAGGTTTTTGATAATACGTACATTGGAGAACAGACAACCTTAAGATTTCAATCTCAGATCTCAATCAGTGTTTGCTTAAGACACACATGTTGAGTACACAGGTGTTTCAAACGATGGAATGGCATTCAAAATACGTGTCACACGGTGAGTATATGATGAATCCACTTTGCTATTGTGTGCCACGTATTGGGGTTTAATGAATGGCGTTCTATGAGTATAAAATTCCCTACATTCACAACTATACAAGTTTATGATGGAATTTGATTTATTACTCAATAAAACTACATTCATCTCTACCGACGTGGGGGAGCAGATAACAATGAACATGATTTTATAGGCTTAATGTTGTTGTAAACGGATCACACATATAACGTAGGCAGCCGCACCTTAACCCGATTAAGACACCAGGTAAACTAGGCAGTTACATACCACTTTCCCAGAAGTATGGCAAGTTTGCCGCTTTCGTTTCGTACGTAATTGTCAATCAATTGTTGCTCAGTGGATCCCATTTAGAGTAAATTTCAAGAAAACATGACAATTTCTTATCCAAACGGATGGAAACCATTACTTCCATTAGCGTATTTTTTATAATAGGCTAGTAGAAAAAATATTGTTTGATACCCTTAAATATCATTCAGAGTACTAGGGAGAGAAGAGTAATAATAGGAGGTAGGAGTGTCTATGTACTATGTATCTAGATTGTAACTGCGAGGGGCCACGTTATCTGGCAAAGCATACCGCACTCCTATTGATTGTGTTGTGCCTTCAGGTTCTATTTTGGTGCCAGCTCTGTTTCTGTTGCTTATTAATAATTTGCTGGTAACATCGGGTTACAAAATATTCAGTTTGGCCAACGATAGTATATTTTTCCATATCCGAACGATCGGCCAGCTGGTGCGTACCCAATAAGATGCAGCGTGGTCAACCCCTTGAACCGAGATCTAGACAAATGCCTATAATAGGAAAAGGCCAATCTCGTTGACTTCAACGCAAAGAAAACAGAATAACCTACGTTTATAAAAGAAACCCAGGTCATCGGAGCGGCAGCTTATGATGAAAGACCTGATCATTAAATCTATGAAGAGTATGAATCCTCTGATTCACTGTCAGTGGAAAAGTGCCATGAGCATGAGGATGTAATGAATACCGCTTAGTAGAAACCGAGCTATTTTGTTAGATCTAAAAAGTATTTACTTCGAGATAACTCTTTCCGCACTCGAATACAGTTCAAACTCTTGTCCTACTCGACAGCGCTCAGACATGAGCATGTCGCTTAACTCATATCACAGCGCTAACATCTAGCATATAGCTACGGTTACATCGAAGACGAGTGGCAGACCTTTGCGTATTCTACAGACATGATCACGGAAACTGTTCTTTGGAGAATTGTGGGGGTAAAAGTATGTGTGCCGGCAAGGGCGCTGGTTCACTCCTATTCCCAACGATAGTTCCACCGAAGGCTGTTTGCCAAGAAAAAGAGAATATAAAACACACTATTTTTTATTCGTAATCCGCATTTATTGTTTCCACTGTAATTTCGGTTTGTTCTTAAGTACGCTTTTTGTTCGTTCTGTCTTAATGTTAACACTTTATTTTGGATTTGCTTATTTAGTAACAGGTGACGTCACTGTTGGCGCAAGACTAATGACCTTGCCCGGAAAAAACAAATCATTATGGAAAATTTAACGAGCTTCAGGACTTGCTAAATGAGGCCAAGACCGGATCCCGGTTGTAGTGCCGATGATGATGATGGTGATGACGTCACTGTACCTTAAAGTAAAAGAGATTTTAAACAACGAACACAAAGCTAGCGTATTACTCGAGGCGGCACTGTTTATTGATTTATTAAGGTTCTATTTGATGCACATTTAACAGAAGACTTATGTAGAATTAAGGATTTAACAAGCAAGCAGAAACTTTGCACTCACGCAGCGACTTACTTTGAATCGGGGTGTACGCACTCCCGTGCGTACGCTACAGGGGACGATAGACAACTCGCGATGCGCACTCGCTGGTGGTTCAAATATGACGACTGGTGAATACTCTCCCAGCTAAGACTGAGTTTTCTTTTCTTTGAGAGAAACGTCAGGTCTCTCTTTGTGGTGGTGTGACGGTTCTACGAACCACACAAATTACCTATAGCATAACCCATTGCATATCTATAGCGTTTGAAATAATAGTGAAGAAGAACGTGTGATTCGAACTGCCGCTATGACAGTTTGAATCACAAAAACTTGAACCTAGGCGTTACCCATCAGGCTAGAGGCCGATTTTAGAATTATATTTTTAAACTCGACTATACTCCACTGATGTGAATTATTATGTTATCGCTATGGTATACGGCTCTGATGTATTTTCTTATTCGATTTTCCGTTCGGTGCTCTTCACTATTTTGCTTGTGAATTGTGTGTGTATCTGTTAGAGTTGCCACATATCCCCAACGCAACATTGAATTCAATGGTCAAACCCAATCGAACTAAACTTTCAAATTCTCTAACAATCAATTCAATTCAATTTCAGCCAATTCAATTCCCTAAAAGTAAACAGGTAATGCATATCCTCTTATGTATGCTATAAGCAATTAACACCCCCAAATCTCCTACAAGATCCAAAACCCAAAAATTGCTCGTGTATAAACAAAGGAATATCTATTCGATTCGCCGACACACAATTCTCGCAATATTAAACATCCTAATGCATATCTTCACATGCCAGATGTTTTATGACTTGTAAATGCACCAATCTAGAAACCGACATCCAATTTCCACGGATCCTTTGTTACCCATCTGAAGCGCACGAAAACTCTTGTTGTTATAAGCCAAATGTGTAACACAAACAAAACCTCAAGAAAGGATCAAGAGATAAGTGGCGATGCGTCTGGATCTTTGAAAGAAGATAGAGATACGAGGAGTAGAATAGGGAATTGAAAAGAAAAAAACTTTTAGAACGGTTGTCATAGAAAACTCTCACAAGGAGTTTTAACGATTCGATATTCAAATGAGGAAAAGGAAAGATTAGTCTACACCGAACAGTCAAAATCGAAAAGTCCAGTTAGAGAACCCAAGAAGGAGGTCGGTCCGCAAAAAAAACTGAAAAGTAACGTCGAGTGTCATGAGGTTCAACGAAGTGATTCGAAATTGTAAACAAAAAGTAAATAAAAGCATTAGTTCGAATTGCGTTTGTTTACATTGTAAGAGTTCTTAGACTAGAAACGACGTCTAAGTGATTAAACCATGAGATATTGTGACAATTTGTAAAAAAACAAAAGAAAACAAAGGGTTAACAAAACTTCAAATAAAAACAAAAATTATTAAAGATTTCGTAGTTTCATTTGACCCTGTTTCCGCTCCGTTTGTGTGTTTTCCTAGTGATCGGTGTTCGGCGGAACACTCAAATATCAGTCAGCAGTGACTTTTACGAAAAACCGCCAAAGTGGTGTGGTGGAGAGTTGGAGAGGATCTCTCCGGTTCGATCTTAGCTAGTTGCTAATGATCCATTGTGTACCCATGCAACGAAGGTCATGGGAACACGAAACTGAAAAGGAATGAGTAAACAAAGGACATCCTAGGATACATGGTGCAGCTGCGCAAATACACTGCTTCTCATTAGAGAGCATTAGGTGGTAAAAGCAATTTAGGTACACAATGGTGATTGTGTGCCGTATCTTGTTGTGCGGACAGAATCGAATGTTTGTATGCATGTTTATATGCCGAAGAATTCGATTAATGGCGGCTAGATGCTAGATGTGTGCATTGCTTTTGTCGTTCGGACAAAAGGCTGCCGAGGCCATGGAATTGCCAGGAAAATGTGTTGTGCACGTGTGCAGCAGATTCGCTTTGCAAACAGGGGCGCTGATAAGGTTTTCTGCTTTAATGATGCATGTGCATGTAAAGAATTCTTTTCAGGGAATTTTGAAAATGCTTTGGATGCATGAATGATAAGAATTCTTTGCAGGGAATCTTAGGTAATGCACTAGGTGCATTAAATGTCCTTGATGAAGGAGTTGTTAGCAGGTTGGGATGAAATTGTGGGTCGTTCTTGCGTAAGGCTAGAGAACCCCCACAGAATCATTCGCAAGAATTCGGTTTACTTCCGCTCTACACAGCAATTCAATTTGTGATTCTATTAATGGCACGTACTTGTGCATCTTCGTATCAAAATTCGCTTCGCTACTGGGCTAAAAGACTGTGGAACTCCATTCCGACGCCACTGACTACGGAGCACTATAATTTTACACTATTCAAATACAACTCCAACAGTTATCTATTGTAGTAGCATATCAGGACAGTGATCCAGCGCTATATGTTCTTCTTTCAGTCAAGTCAAAAATGTAGGGAGGCTAAGCACCAAAAAGTTAAGATTCCGATTGTCAAAATCAAACAAAACAGGGGAAACCCAGACTTATTTTCAATGTGGTTCTTACACGATCAGAAAATGAGCTAAAATTATTACACTACCCCACAGCTAGTAGACATTTCTAGACATTGGTGAAGAACATCAACTACCCCTTCATCCATATCATTGCTTATAGTTGATGACAGTCCAATTTTCACTTTTCTTTATATGGGGTGGGCCATAAAGTTTTGCACATCTGAAATATGAATAGAAATAAAACTACAAATGCTATTTTGTTGATCATTTATTTAGCGTAATAAACGTTTGTTGAAATTTTTTTTTTTAAATGACGTCGAGATGTGCCCCGTCTCGTCGTTGGCACTCCTGCAACCGACTATGCAAACTTTGGAAAACTCGCTGACATGCTGGATTTCATCGTCCCGAATATTCTGAACCTCAGGCGCATACACCCGCATAGAGAGTCATTCTTTAGCCGAACCACACGAATGTGGAATGCTCTACTTGATCATGTGTATCCTCGTCGTTGCGATGTCCAGGCATTCAAGACCAATATACATCGGTACCTCCTTTTCTTATCCCCTTCCCCTCCACCCGCTCGCACTGTACTCTGACATTTAAGGGTATTTCAAAATCCTCCTTCGTGCGCGCGTTGGTGTAAAAAAAAGTCTTTGGCGTCTGATGATCTGCGCTTTGGTCGGTGTGTGTATGTATTTGTGCTGTTTTGCACTGTGCGTGCGTGTTTGTAGTGTGTTATCAGTAGACCCTGTGGGATGAGTAGAGGAATCATCTATAATAGAGGGGAATGCTGTTGGGAAACGTGCGTTCTTCAGTTTTGTACTGAAGAAAAAATTGTGGTGGTCGGATCCGAAGAGATCGAAGGAGAGAAGGATCTAGAACGCAAGACTCCCCTACAAGTAGGTTCTTGCTATTCTGAATGCTTTCGAGGTGTGTGTATGCTAATTGTAGCAAGTTCTTGTCGATAGGGGCAATGGAGGCACCCTCGTATAGATGAGGGGTGGGGTAATGGCGACCGTGTGGCCATCCAGAGTGTTTGATGCATCGCCTGAGAAGTTTCCTTTCGAAATCTGGAAGTCTTTCCATTTTTTTCCGAAGATATACAAGACCATATGGGAAAAACGTACGATATTCCAGATCAGATTAGCTGCTTATAGCAGAGAAAGTTTACTTTGGTGTCAACTTTGTTGCTCCACTTCAAGATGTTGTGCAGTTGATAAGACCGAGCGAGGCCCCTTTGAAGAATGTGGGTCACATGTTTGATGATTTTTTTTTTTCGAGTATAAATGACCCCGAGATATTGCATCCTGTCCTGTAGTCTAATCGTAGTACCTCTGTGGGGGTAGAAGAAGTGTGGGTGCCAGACACGGGCACTGTTTCACTTTCTTCCCCACGACGTCAGATTATTCATCAAATAAAGAGAAGAATAATTAATGCATTGGTGTTGGTTTGGAGTTAATGTCTTCTTTTATTTTTATAAGTATCCACATTTATTTTATTTTACATTAAAATTATTAATAATACAATGGTTCCACATGCACCAATAACTTAGAACTTATTCATCTGTAAATAACTTATTAGCGAAAATTCTTAACTCAACTAATTCTCCGCGGCAAGACGACTCGGGAACGTGTATGCACTGTGGCTGAATGACGACTGACTTTAACAGGTTACGAAATCAATTTCTAGACCGAGCGGTGGCGTGACCTAGCGCTGCGATGATTCAATAGTGACTGATCTAATTAGGGGTGAAATTCTGTGTTCTATTTTTGCACACAGGACAACGAAAAGAGATCAAGCCTCTGCTCCCCCATTGTCACGCCCGACGACGTGTGGTGGATAATCGGCTAATTGATAATCGACGAACATGGGAGAATGAGAGAACAGAAACACGATGTACGATGATCTCGGGGTGGGTTTGGTTGTGTGTGCTGGTATCAAACGCAGATTCTGAGAATGACCTACTGCCCTAGTGTTACGTGGTGATCTCAGAGTGCATTGAACCGTAGGGAAACAGAATTATGGAGGAGAGGAAATGTAGCCGGTGCTATTCACCCGCGAAAAGAGATCATTGATCCCAAGCGAATGGACGATCTGCGGAAAATCGATAGGACGCTACACCGGCTAGGGAAATATTACCGTGGGAAAAACGGTAAGGAATGCGGTAATTACCCCAGTCTTGGATGATAAGGCAACCGCGTCGTTTGATTCGACTTGGTTGTTGCTAACCAACATGAATTGGAATTTCCGGTGGAAGTCTCATGGGCTAGAGGAATGGAGTTGCCGTATGGTAAAAAGGGTAGCTAAACTCAATTATGCATTATCTGCATAGGATAATGAGTTTAGCTATGCGTCCTTTGGGGGATACATGATATTTCAGGTGAATAGCATGAACGATGGAACAGGGGATAATATGACACGCGGCAAGCAGTCGAAATAAGGCTCGGTTCGCAATAATGGCTCCCTTTGCGTAAAGCGGTAACGATATCTCATTCTGCAGAGCTTTTTACGCTCTCGGATGAGACGAAGAGTGAAGTTGGCATGGGGAATCTGATATGTCTTCTCTATTTGTGTTTCGGGACGCTAGTCTCTGAGTTTCAACTAGAATCTCGTGAAGTCTAGTTGCAGCATTATTTATCTCAACCGTGTTAGGTTCCTGTTAGTGGGAAGAGAGAGTTGGTCGAGTTTTTCGTACAATGTGAGATTGAAGTTGTCCCAATATGTGCGCCCATAATCGGGTATGTATCTGATATGAGCCTGCAATGCTCGATAGCTGCGGTTGAACGTGCTCACAGCGCATTGGTCAGATACACCCGCCGATATCTGGCGAGGAGTGATTTGGGAAAGTCACTCTTTGGACACAAAAATATATCCTGAATTGAGTTACCTCGTGTACCACCCGTAGGTGCGATTATTTGAAAGTTGTGGGGAAGAGAGTTTTAACTGTACCATTGGTACAATTCTGTGCCATTTGGACAAGAAACGGAGTTGTTCCAGTGGGGATGTCTGGAGTTCAAATCGTCGCCTATGATGATGGGTGTATGTCCCGAGGACCTTATTAATTGGTCGATATCTTCGGGATTAATGGGGCTATTATTGGCTTTATGCGAGTGGTATCATCATCATTGGCACTACAACCGGAAACCGCTCATGGCCTTATTTAGCGAGCCCTGAGGCTTGTTAAATTTTCCATAATGATTTGTTTTTTTCCGGGCAAGGTCATTAGTCTTGTACCCGGTCTCCCGCGTGACAGGCGGGTATACTAACCACTATACTATCGAGGAGCGAGTGGTATACGGAGTATATATTCACTCTACCAATATTAGCTACAATAGATGCAGTTCAACGCCGGAGACCTCTATGGACTCGAAATGTGGGAGGTCAATAGCTTCATGGCGAAGACCGCTATTAACTAGTATTAACTAGTGCCACCTTCGTTGAGGGTAGGGCCGCCAGTGAGGGTTCGATCTCTTCGAATAATGGAAAAGTTTGGGAAGGCGGGACAGGGACATGGATGCAACATAGTTTCGGTTACAAGAACCACATCCACCCGGTTATCCTTTATGAAGTCGGAGACTATCATACGCTTTGGTAGCGAAACGAGGTAGTTCCTTTTATTATTTATTTTTAATCTTCCTTTTATATGTTTTTTTATAATCTCTACCGTGTAACCCCTATCCTCTTCCCTTTTCTACTTTATATCATTTCTTATTACCCTCTCATCTTCTTCACTTTCTCTGATCTTTATGGACATTTTCTTCTATAAATCGGTCCTTCATCACTTTCTGTCATGTGGTTCTCTTTTACCCTTTTTGTCGTATACTCTCGCTCTCTCTATATATCGAGTTATCCCTATCCATCTCTGTATCTCTATCTACCTCTCTCAATCAATCTGTCCCTATGTATTACTTTCCCTCTATCTATTTATTCTTCTGTTCATTACTGTATGTAAAAACATTTTCGATAAAAATGTAATTCAAGTATTTCGGTTTTTATTCAATATTAAAAACATGAACCTGCCGCCAGACACCCTGTGTAACAAAGAAAAAATTCGGCGAATTGAAGTTCCGAAACATAACCGTTTTATTCCATTACCATTCTTCGATATGCGATTGGAAAATTCTGTTACGCATTCGTCTTCTCTGAACCAGATATTATCACACACTTGAATTGTTGACTGTTAGCTTCACATCTTTCCTGGAGGTGCAAACATCATGTTGCTAAACGACATTCTCAATTTACCATCGCCATAAAGTAGTTAGTTTATCCGGTAGAAAATTTAATAACACCCCATAAATTGATGAATAGCTTAATGACATAATTATCAATGTCGCTAGAGCCACGCGTAATATCAAGCGAATGCTGTTGATCACAGTGCAATCCCCACGCAGTCCAAATGCCATATTTGGCATCAGCTTGTTGGTTATGAAAGAATCCACCACCAAAGACAACACCAGCGATCAAGGATGGAAGACAGAGATTACTTACCAGTTAACAGTTCCGTGATTACACGATCACTGGTAATTTAATATGCGGCCGAGATCACTGAACCTGATCCTGAATCACAGCGGAGTTTAGAGCCTCCGAGGTGATCGTCAACAACCTCCATTCCGGTTTCCCTGCTCTAATTTGTGAGTGTGAATGAATTGCACAAGTACATAATTCTGATCGTGTCTTCCGCTTTTTGAACACATCCTCGATTCAATCGCATGTTAAGATAGACGATCCCTTGACAGCTCTATACCTTCTCTCGCAGAGTCCGCTTTTAGTTTCCGTTCATTCGCTACTTTTCCTAGTAAGCCTACCTTGAGCGTCACTTTATGATTTGCATCTCTCAGTCTGCACATGGATTTGACAGGAAAATCCAGTGCTCGCGATGATCATTAATCTGGCGCTCGACCCAGATACTCAGGCTGAAGTTGCTGGGACTTCAGGTGCACTCAAGTGATGAAGCAACGAATGGCTTATCGTCACGCCCGCCTTAGGGAGAGAATTGCCAGAAAGTAAATTTGATTTTGACGCGTCGACGAGAGTCAGATTTATATTATTCTTATGTATGTAAATATTTTATGAATAAATCGCGGCCAGTCGACTGCGAATGGTTGGGTTTGTTTTTCGTGTTTTTGCGGAGATGGAGGGTCATCGATCTTTACAAACGGTGAATGACTAGCTAGATTTGGTGTAACTACGAATTATGGTACTGTCTTGGAAATAACTCAGCATTATATGGACCTAGTTCGAAAACTTCTTATGGTAGGGAGAGGTCTGACGATAAATTCGTTAACAATATTGCTGATAAGTTGATGAACAACTTCATGGAAATCGGCACAACATTGGATGTTGTCATCGATAGCATAATGGGAGAACTTCAGGAAGTCTTAGAGTATTTAAATTCAAAATATTGCTTGTGTAGGAAGAGAGTCGTATATGGTTGGGCCAGAGCTTTGGCAGCATATTATCGATAAAGAGGGAAAATGCGAAATATGGTGATAGGCCGATTTTTCGGGTTTGGTAATACATGTAGTCTCGCCGGTTATCTCAGGTTTCCCATAAATTAAAGACTCTCAAGTTTCTGCGATATCAAGGCTATCGGAGATCACGCACGACTAGTCTGTTAAGGAACAGTTTAGCAGCCAAGTGAACTAACTAAAAATGAGTCCAGAAACGGAATATCAATGTGGAAGAGCTTATCTCAATTGAGCTCAGGTTAAGATATAGCTGAGATAGTAGATTTTGTTCATCAGAAAATCGAATGTATAGGTTCTTGCCCAAATTACACAACGAATGTACAGATTTTATGTCTTTCCCCGGTCTAGAAGCAAGGACGATAAAGAGGTATACGTATGTAGATTCAACAGAAAGATCTGTCCCAAGTTGGCAGTTACACAATAGCCTGATTATTTATTCCTGTAAATTATTATGAAAACTGAAAATTTAGAGGGTTTTGTAAAACGTGAGGCTGGCGCTTGACACATTAATTCAAAGAAAAAGAAGGCCGTTAGATGACTGCAGTGATAAACGTCTTGTAAAGTATTGATCAAATTAATTCAGATTTGTGCTTGTTGGAAATGTGACACTCCGTGCTAAGAATATTTCTTGACACTTCTTGATTGCTCGATTTAGATCAGGATGTTAATGTAAATAAAGGAATATTAAGAGTAGATAACTATCTCTCAAAACTATTTGAAATCAGCGACGGATTAAAAGAGGGGATGCCATATCCCCATGTCTTTTTAACCTTGTGCCCCAGTATGTCATCAGAAAGGTAGAAGACGACGACATGGTCGGATTATCCCTGAACGGAGTCACAAAAGTGCTCGTATATGCGGATAACAACGCCGTTCTGGGTGATAATCTAGAAATGTAAGTAAAACCAGTGAAATCGTCATGCAACCAGCAGGGGTGGTGTGTCTAGAAATTAATGATGAGAAAACAAAATATATGCTTACAGCGAGGGTAGGTGAACCTCAGGGAACGCACATAAACATCAAGGGATCATCAAGGTACACACTCAGCAAATTGCTATTGTAGCGATTCTAATAGATATAAACAATTCACAAGCAAGCAAAAATAGTGAAGAACACCGAACGAAGAAAATCGAATAAGAAAAATACATCAGACCGTATACCAAGCGATAAATAAAAATAATTCACACCAGTGGAATATAATCGAGTATGGAAATCAAATTCTAAACACGGTCAGTAGCCTGGTGTGTAACGCTTAGGTAAATTTTTTTTCGTGATTCGAGCTGTCATAGCGTCAGTTCGAATCACACGATCTTCTTCACTATTATTTCAAACGCTATAATTGGTGACTACGACGTGATCTTGTACACACAGCATACACTTCCCATAGTAAAGCAGAACTTCACACACGGTCACGACTTCCGCATAGAGCCCAGCCTCCGACGTTTTCTCGTTTCTCTCTCGTTCGTCCGTCGTCCGCATACGAATCTGATCGTAACGAAGTTACTGCGGCGGGGAGTGTGTAGCGATTCTAACAGATACACACAATTCACAACCAAGCAAAAATAGTGAAGAACACCGAACGAAAAAAATCGAATAAGAAAAATACATCAGGACCGTATACCAAGCGATAAATAAAAATAATTCACACCAGTGGGATATACTCGAGTTTGGAAATCAAATTCTAAACACGGTCAGTAGCCTGGTGTGTAACGCTTAGGTAACATTTTTTTCGTGATTCGAGCTGTCATAGCGCCAGTTCGAATCACACGATCTTCTTCACTATTATTTCAAACGCTATACTATCACGTAATATAAAGCTCGGCTCCTCGATAGTATAGTGCTAAGTATACCCGCCTGTCACGCGGGAGATCTGGGTTCGATTCCCCGTCGGGGAGCCTCTGGCGCAAGACTAATGATCTTGCCCAAAAAAAAAAAAAAAACAAATCATTATGGAAAATTTATCAAGCCTCACGACTTGCTAAATAAGGCTATGACGGGTTCCCGGTTGTAGTACCGATGATGATGATGATGATTATAAAGCTCCCTATTTAGTGACGCCGATTGTTCTATACGGATGCGAGATATGTGAGTTTACAAAACGCAAAGAGACCAGATACCTCGCTTACGAGAATAAAGTTTTGAGGATTATCTTCGGCGGTAGATATGAGGCAGGACACAATGGAGGTATAGCGTTTGCGATGATAGTGAAAAACGTGTGATTCGAACCGACGCTATGACGCTTAGAATCACTAAAAATTAAAGCAATGCTTAACACATTAGGCAACTACCGCGTGTACGAATTCGATTTCTAAACTAAAGAAACTCAACTGATGTGGAATACGATATTTCTGTTATGGTATACGGCTCTGATGGTTTGCTGATTCGGTTTTCTTTTGATATTGTTCTTCACTATTTGCTTGTATCATCATCATCATCGGCACTACAACCGGGGACCGCTCTTAGCCTTATTTAGCAAGTCCTGAGGCTTGTTATATTTTCCATAATGATTTGTTTTTTCCGGGCAAGGTCATTAGTCTTGCGCTAGAGGCTCCCCGACGGGGTATCGAACCCCGGTCTCCCGCGTGACAGGCGGGTATTCTAACCTCTATACTATCGAGAAGCTTGTATACTGTGTGTATATTTGTTAGAAACGGCACAAAGGAAACTCCACAACCGCGAATTGGGAGAGGTATACCACTAACTTACAATAGTTAGCATAATCAGGTTGCGAATATTAAGATGGGTCGGCTATGTAGCCAGAATCGGCAACGACAGAACCGTATGTAGAATTCTTGACGCGAGACCAACGGGGAAGAGACAGGTGCGAAGGCCACGACGGAGATGGGAGAACAACGTAATGCGGGACCTTGAGGAGATCGGATCAGAGGGCGAAGCGTGGAAGGAGAGTGCCCAGGATAGGGAACGATGGCGCAGCCCAATCAGTGAGGTTATAAACTTCCGGGTTCCTCTAGACCAATAAAGAGTAGCAGTATAGTAGAATAAAAAAAAATGGGTTTTTACCAGTTTGGTTTGATAAACGTGAAAATAAAGTAGGCGGCTAAAATTGTGAAGGGTGTTGATCGCGCCGACGTTGTCACAGTCACAGTATAATCACCGTCGAGGACGAACATGAAAAGAAGAAATTATAGTGGATCGGTGCACATGGGTGCGAGAACAGAGTAGCGCGTGTTAAGTGTCTCAGTGATATCATAGACAAAGATGATTTACATGAGGTCATTGGTACACTAAAACAGAAAAACGCCACCCGATTCTAAACTCGGATGACCCCCAGAACGGTAATGCAATTAATTGCATATTTCAGAGCAATTGAGAAATCGCATAAAAACAGTTAATTGCATATTCCGAAACGATTACCAAATAACACAAAATCAATTAATTGCATATTCCGGGACGATTAACAAATCACGGAAAAGCTATTAATTGCATATTTCGGCACGAATGACAAAATGCAAAAACTAATTGCAAAAGAATTAATTGGGTCAATTCGCAATTGCGGATGTTGAACTGTGGTGCAAATCGATGAAGAAATATTGGCTGACACCACAGTGCAAAGCAATTGCGAATTGAAATCGAAAATCGGAAATTAGGTCATTGCGAAATGAAATTGTATTATCGTAATCGGGAAGTGTTGACCCCGAGGTGTCGAGAAGAGGTGAAAGCCGGTAAGAAGTCAGTCCGGGGTTGGTCAGGAAAGTCGGTGTTTGGTCATAAGAGTGAAGGTTGGACGTTAAGTCAAAAATAAAAATAAAAGTACGAAGTGAATGTTACTTGAAGTAAATGAAAAAAGTAAGCAAAGTGGTTAGATCAAAGGATACGAAGTGAATGTTACGTGATGTAAAATAGAAAAACTAAGCTAAGAGGATAGATCAAAGAATACAAAGTGAGGGTTACTTGGTGTAAATAGAAAAACTAAGCAAAGTGGTTATATCAAAGGATACGAAGTGAATGTTACTTGATATAAATAGAAAAATTAAGCAAAGTGGTTAGATCAAGGGATACGAAGTGAATGTTACTTGATGTAAATATGAAAAACTAAGCAAAGTGGATATTAAACCGCTTCTAAAAGAAATTTGCGATTCGATTTTAAAAATAAAGAAGCAATTATTAGTTGTTATAAACAAAGAGCTAAGTAGAGTGCATATTAAACCCTTGCTCAGAAAGAATTGTGAATAGACTTAAAGAAAAATAAAAATAAGTGTGAACTAAATAAAAAAGAAAGACGAATGACTAGGAAAGTTAATGTAAACATAAGATACAATAAAAAGTGACAATAAAGAAAGAAAACTACGAGTTTTGATTTCCTGGATTTTTCTGTTTTGGTGTTAATGGAAGATTGGGTCGACTTTCCCCTCGAGTCGTGATTCTCGGATTTCAAATAGAACCCGAAAACTATAACTAGCGTTTAAGTGTAACAGAGTGCGTGTGTGTATGTGGGTGTGCGGGCGTATGTGCGTAACGAAAATTTGAACAATTTCTTGGCGCGCAACTAAGTTCTCACTGTTTTTTTTTATGAAAATGCAACTTTATTGTGAACAAAAATGGTTTCCAATAAATCATTTAAAGTATTGCCCATCGCTAGCTACGACTTTTTCCCATCTTTCTGGCAGAGCTCGAATACCGTTACGGTGAAAGAGTTCATTTTTTGAGGCTATCCCCGATTGAAGCCATTTTTTGATTTCTTGGGCGAAACTGCTGATGAGTCAGACCATCCGCAATCAAACGGAACAAGTAATAATCGCACGGTGCAATATCAGCGGAATATGGCGGGTGGGATAGGACTTCCCATTTGAGCGTTTCCAGGTAGGTTTTAACCGGTTTGGAAACGTGAGGCCGAACGTTGTCATGCTGTATAATCACTTTTTCGTGCCTCTGCTCGTATTATGGCCGGTTTTCGGGCAGTGCTCGGCTCAATCGCATTAATTGAAGCCGATACCGTTCCCCAGTGATGGCTTTGTTCGGTTTCAACAGTTCATAATAAATAACACTGACCTGGTCCGACCGAATACACAGCATAACCTTCGCAGGGTGAATATTTGGCGGAGCCGACGACATAGAAGCATGACCGGCCAAACCCACAACTTTCTTTTCTTTGGATTGTTGTAATGAATCTATCGCGTTTGCGACCATAGTGAAGAACGTGTGATTCGAACTGACCCTATGACTGTTAGAATCACTAAAAATGGAGCCAATGCTCAACACACCAGGCCACTGCCGCGTGTACGAATTCGATTTCTAAATTCAAACACACTTAACTGATGTGGAATTGTTATGCTATAGCTATGGCATACGGCTCTGATGCCTTGCTTATTCCAATTTCCTTTCGGTGTTCTTCACTATTTGGTTGTATATTGTGTGTGTGTCTGTTAGAAACATCAGACTACTCCTTCCGCAGTAACTTTGTTACGATCAACTTTATGTGCGAACGACGGGGCGAGGAATAAGCGAGCGAAATGACGTCGGAGCAGGCGAGTGTGTCGGTGCTCTATGCGGAAGTCGTGATCGAATAGTAAAGTTCTGTTTACCTATGGGAGAATGTGTGTTGTGTATACGGATCACGTCGGATTGTTGCGTTAAGCAAGGATGGTGAAGACGGTGATTTGAACATACGATGAAACGGGTGAAAATCGAAGCATTGAAACATCAGGCTACTGCCGCGTGTTCGAATTCGATTTCTAAACTCAAGTACACTCAACTGGTGTGGAATTGTTATGATATAGTTATGGTATGAGGCTCCGATGTTTTCCTTATTCGAATTTCCTTTCGGTGTTCTTCACTATTTAGTTGTATATTGTGTGTGTCTGTTAGAAACGCCGCAAATCCATTTTTCATCACACGTCACGATGCGATGAAGAAAACCCTTCCTTTTTTGCCGCTGAAGCAGTTGTTCATAAGCAAAAAACGACGTTCAACGTCCCTTGGCTTCAAATCATACGGATTCCTTGCATATGAATCATTCCCAACGTATGTAATGGCTTGGAAATGGCTCGGCGGCAACCCCTAATGCAAATCAACTTACGCCAGCAATGATGACAAGGTGCTAAATAAACTCGTCGCTGAGATGGAAATCAAGAAAGAAGAATTAGAGAAGGAAATGGCAGAAGTTCTATAGCTGAATAGAAGGTTATGCTAGAACGAGCAGCAACAGCAAAAAGAACAACAGCAACGGCAAGAACAAAGGCAACAAGGATTACAACAACCTTCGAAGGTCAATAAAACGCAACGGGTAGAGGGAATTAAACAGCTCGCACTGCGCTCTGACATTTCAGGCTACACCAAAATCTCCTTTTGTGCACCTGCTAGTGTAAAAAAAGCAGCCAGTCAAAAGAAAGGAGACGGTACATCCTATTGTTATCAGTTATATGGAGGCCAAGGATCTCATTAAATCATATTGTTATATTATTATATTGTGAGGAAATGTCCATTAGGCAAAAAACAGCTCCCAGATAGAAATAAGCTATTCTGTGTCCGCTGTACCAACACAACTAATTAACTACAGAAGTTGCCCTAAATATCAAAAACTAAAATCAAGCCTGGAAGGAAGCACGTTGAAGAAGAGAAACGAATGAAATTTCATTCTTACAACAACTTCGTGGCACCTAGTGTCCCATACGCCCAAATGGCAGGTGATGTACGAAATTCACCAATCGTAAAACAACCACGAAATAACATAAATGCGCCTGCCCCAGAGCCACAAACTGACATAACAACAATTTTACTGTCCATACAAGAACAGGTTGCTGCATTTGATAACAAATATGAAAAAATTAAAAAAAAAAAACTGACGGAACAAGTGGCTCGAACAGATATCACCTTTTCGATCCTGTTTCCAGATGACGCCACACTATAGTCATTGACGTTCACTTCGACTAAGTAAACCCTTAAAATTATTGCTGTGGAAGTAAATTCACTAATCCGCATAGAAAGGAGGAAAAATCTCAGAAATCTGCTAGACGCTGTACACTCCGATGCACTAAACTAAACCAAAAGCACAAATTGGGCTACCAAAATTATAAAGTTATTAGACGATATCATCCACATTCCACTTAAGTGGGTGGGATTGTTGTCTTAGTTGTAAAAAGGGTACAACATCAAGTGGTTTACAGCAGAGATGTACATAAGTTCCGGGTGCTAGAAGCCTGCATTATGGATATCCCTTTTTAAAGTCAAAGGGATACGTGGTGTAGTGATCCTAAATCACTTCTCTCATCCAATCCCCTATTATTACATCATAAACCAATCATCCATACTCCATTATCCTACCCCTAACCATAATCCTCATCATTACCCCCAATTGAATCATATGCGCCACAAATTAAACCAAATGTTCATTTGTTGCTCATTGATTCAATTCTCAATAATCCTAAATGCATTTCATGATTTTGCCTTCCAGGAATTTGTTCAAACAAATTGCCATATCCTTCCTGGAACCCCGTTCCAATTGAAATCCACACAAAATCTTGTTTGTGCTTTTTGGAATTTGTATATACTTTTTAACAAATATCTTTAGATAGAGCGTATAAAAGGGCGGCGCATTTTGAGTTCAGTGGCTCCACAATTTCTTCTTCAGCACAAAACCAAAGAAAGCACCCTTTCCAACATTCACAACACATTCCCCCTATAATAGAGGATTCCTGGACCCACCCCATAGGGCCTACTAATAACACACCACACACGCGCACGCACAGTACAAGACGGCACAAACATACACACAGGCACACACCGACCAAAGTGCTGATTATCAGACGCCAAAGACGTGATCTGCGTTTACTACTCAAGACCTACCAGTCTTGTATGATTTCTCTCCCACTAGCCAAGTAGTTAAAGAACATTCGAACTAACCTTGTCCACACTATCCTTAGATAGCCCCCTCCTGTTTCGGATATCTCGAGACCGAGCCCAACATCCTCACGGATGGGGGTGATTTTGGTTATCGTAAGAAGATGACCAGAAGCCAGGGACAAGATCAAGGACACATATGTCCTTGTTTCGCTTAAGTCGGCTTCTCGCCACTCTTTTTTTTTTTAGTTGAGTGACAGTCAATCTCGAGGACCGAACCACGGCCAACTCTCTTGAAGAATAAAAGATAATCTGAAATAAAACTGTAGTGATCCTAAATCACTGCTCCCATCCAATCCCCATTATTTCCTAGAACCATAACCTTATCCCAAAATGAACCATTGAGCGACGAATTAAGCCAAAAGTTAATTCAAGTTTGTCATACATTGATTCAATTCCTAATAACCCCGACATCATGAAATGCTTAACTCTAAATGCATTTCATGATTTCTCCTTCCGGGAATTTATTCAAATAAATTCCCAGTCACTTCCCAGAACTCTATTCCAATTGTAGCACACGAAACCTTGTTTGTGCTTCTTGGAATTTTCACAATAAAAACTTTGACAAATTTCAATGACCAAAAGTATTACATAAAAGGGCTGCACATTTCTATTTCGCGATCAGTAAAGTTCCAGAGGCCGAACCTACCTTTACCATCAGTAAAGTTTAGAGGCCCAACCTATGGTCGAACCATCAGTAAATTCCATTACAGCTAGAAGTAATAAATAAAGTATTTGGAACAAACAAATCAAAAAGCGTTTAACTCTAGCTGCCACTAATCTATAGCAAGCAAACGACAGCAAATGGTGTCCTGCACGAAGCTTCTACTGATCCAACCATTACACGGCTGTATTCCTGGTCAGGGGCAGTCAAGAACGTATGTTCCTGTGTTAATAAGACTGTGATCAACCCACGCTGTATTCCCGGTCAGGGGTAGTCAAGGACACTCTTGGCGTCCTGTACGAACTTTCTACTGGTCCAACCACTACACAGCTGTATTCCCGGTCAGGGGCAGTCAAGAACGTATGTTCCTGTGTTAATAAGACTGTGATCAACCCACGGTGAGTAAACTCCACCCCCTTACCAGACTTGGCGTCCTGCACGAAATTACACAGCCAAATCCACGGACCCGCGCCAATAGATTTCTTTCTAAGGTAATTCACCATAGAGTGACATAAACAGACTTAAAAATATAACCTCAACAAAACATAACGCCTCTCGTCTAATCATTTCACTACCGCGGCTAAGCTCACCATATCCACTGTGGGACATTGGGAATCATTTCGGAAAGACGACCAAGGCTGTTGGCATCACAGCCACGTAGGGCGTCGATAATCTCGCCGGGACATCCTTAACCTCAAAGAGCACTCGCCGACAGTGCGGCCCATCCAGAAGGCTGAAAAAAAGAAACCTGAGCACTCTTCTTCTACACGGCCTTCGCCGGGACCTCTTGGCCCCTTAACTGGGCTCGGCACGCCCACTCCTGCAGTCACAAGGACCCAACTGACCTCCCGCCACCTAAAGCAGCCAGGATGGACTTTCCAACTGCAGAACCCAACCGGCCTCTCGCCACCCAAAGCCGCCAGGATGGACCTTCCAACTTAATGTAAGGCCATACCATAAATAAAAATAAGATCACAGTGGTGTCTCTTTATGTTCCTGAATCTCCCAAGTGTATACAGTTTATCAATGAACTTAACATCCATTTCCGAAATTTGACTCGGAAGATATATATTTCTATATGACAGGAGGAGTCTGACTAAGAAATCGACAGGACATTTCAATTCCAATTTATCTCGAAGACAAGAGGCAATGCGTTGTTCGACTGCTGGTAAACAAACGTCATCGAGCATAAACTAAAATTATACGCTACGAGTACGCCGTCTTAAGGAAATTCTGTCTTCGATGTACTTATATTGGACGAGCAATAATTTATGGCTTGGTTCCGATGCCACTAGTACAGGTGATGAGCCTGTATGGGCATGCGTTGGAAGGATCCAAGGGGTATCCTTGGGATTTGCGAAGGCTCGGACAGACGGTGATCGAATGGTCTCCACTGGCCCTAGTATGGTGGTCGGGTATCTGAAGAAGTTTGAAGTCGCTGATAGGATTGGTAATGAGCTCACATCACACGTGGTGAGTTTATGACCTGGTTATCGTCAACTCCGTTGGTGTTATGTTGAAATAGTACGGTTGAGGCTTTTCGTTACGCGAGGAACTATTACCGATAAAAAACCACACAGCATTCAAGTGCACGGGCTTCACCCTACAACTGAGGTCCGTGGTGCTCGTTGCATACAAAGACACATCTGCCTGGTTCCAGTCGATCCACGGTGACATCTGATACGATGATCCGTCGCTGATGAACTCTAGGTTCCCGTAGCTGGTAAAGTGTGCGCCATATGTACAGTGGATCACTAATACCGAGGGTTGGGTTCATGTTGCTAAATGTAACCTTCGAGCAGACCACTGGGTTGACTCATCTGTTAACTTGGTTGCTGGCTGTCGCTAATGTCACTAATGTGTCTGAGTTCTAAGATCGAAGAAGTAGCCCCGTCGAAAGCAAATACTGTTTGATTCGATATTCATGTATCCGAGGATTATCTGAAAATACTGCACCGCCATCAAACATGCCTGGCGTCGAATATGACACGCAATAGTAACACGCACACTGTGGTCCTTAGGTAAGTCAGTTGGTGCTTGCAACACATTAGAATTCAACCACAGTACGAGTACAATCGGATATTCCAATTTCACGGCACTTTCTTTCACAAGATGAAGGTTGGGATTTAATCAAACAACAACTGACAAAAGTATACTACTGATGGCTGAAACAATTTGTTTAACGGGCGGTAGTCGCCAAGAGCACCAGAATAGCGCACCACGTTAGGGAATCAACTACGTTGGACCTTTATAACACAATCTTCACAATTCAATACACGCACTTCCTTTCACGTTCTTGTTAGATACTTGCCAGTTGCCGGCCAATATACCACTGAATTGATTGTATCTATAAATATTGACTTCGTATTGAGGAATGGAAATACTGGGCAACCGAATCGAACGGATTTTGTTATACTGTCTGCATCTGCTCCACTCTCCTATCAGAGCAAACTCAGTTCTTGCCAACCGTTTCTTCAACGTCGCAAAGGTTTCTCACTGAGCTCACTTGATCTAAAGATGTTTACATTATGGGTGCGGGATCAAGACCATAGCGTCTGACTTGAATCGAATTAACGATACCATGAGACTATTCATAAGGGTCGCATCTGGCTGTCAATTTTGTACAGTAACCTTCAGAATCGAACCGTATTCTTTTATGAGATTGTACCATATATGGTCGATGAGGATGAGGATTATGTGGCACAGCTCCAGCAATTGGGAACATTCATGTTGCTTGTGGATTGTACAACTTTTGTACGGTTGTTGGATCGCGTATTGTAATCAATGGTGGAGATGAATGGCGAATCGTTTGGGTTCTTTTTACTCAATGGGGTTGACGGCTGTGGGTAGGTATGACTCTGGGGACGTAGGGTATCCGTGCCATGGAATTGATTTTCAATACATTCCATGTCTGCGAGTTTCGCAGACTTCGGAGAATTTTCATCATCATCGGCACTACAACCGGGATCCGGTCTTGGCCTTATTTAGCAAGTCTCGAGGCTTGTTAAATTTTCTATAATAGTAAGTTGCGCCAATTATCAAACAATGCAAAACGCAGCACTTATCCTGGAGCACATCAACTCCAACGAAAAGCTAATAGTGATCGAGGATCCGCAAGACAAAGCGAACTCAATTGGCGCTTGTTTCGAAGCAGTGTGCAGAGTGAATGAATACGTTTGTTCTGACCTTTACCTCGAAACTAGGGTTTCCCAAAGTCATATTTCGCCACGCAATGAGCTTAACAGTGAGCGTCAGAAACAGAAGTTTCACTACCTTTAGTGAAAACAATAGAGCACATTCCCCTCTTAGAAATCTAAGCACGAGTATTCTTTAATGAGTCTAAGGATGAGCTTACGGACATGCTTAGATCTATTAAAAATAAGAAGTCTTCTGGAATAGCTTGCGTTCCAAACATTGTTCTAAAGCACTTGCCTCTTGAAGCAGTGAAGGTTAACACTATTTGGTTAAACAACGCTTTAAATAATGTATATTATCCAAACCGTTGGAAAACTGCTGTAGTCCATCCCAGCCCCAAAAAGGGAAAAGAACTCAATTGGCTTGCGTCCAAACATCAGCAAGGAATTCGAGAAAATTATAAATAAAGCATTGATAAATTGGTGTGATGAAACTGGTATCATTTCGAGTAACCAGTTTGGTTTTAGATCGCAACACGATACAGATTATGCTGCGACAATACTTATTTCCGACGTAGAGTGGAACAAGGCAAAGCGACAATGCACAGGGGCCTGCTTGGTTAGCTTTGAAAAGGCATTCGACACCAATTGGTTGGAAGGACTTGTACTACATGGATTGAAAAGTCCCGGAGTTTTTCCATAGGCAGCGCCTCTAGAAAATGAACATGGCTCATTTCGAGACCCGCATCTGTCATTAGTTTATGTATGAAGTTTCGTGACATTTTGTCCATTCGTTTACAACCTACAATCGTTTGAGCGACGCTACTTCCGCCTTCGTAAAAGAAATTGAAATAGGGGAATATCGCATCTTGATCAAACATTGTTTTTTAATGAGAAAAGTTTGCAATGGCTGCAGAAATGTCATCTCACAATTGCTCCTTCGAGAACAAGAGTTTATCGGTGGTTTAGCGAATTTAAAATGGGTCTTACAAACACTGAAGACGCACCTCGCTCTGGAGAACTAAAAGAGGCTACGAATGCGGAAATCGTGAAACAAGTGCGTCGAATTCTTGTGAGTGATCGTAAAGTGAAGTTGCATGAGTTAGTTGAGACCGTGAGCAAAAAAAAAAAAAAAAAACGCCCGGGATACATTCTGCACGATCTTTTGGAGATGAAAAAGCTATCGACGCGATTTGTCATGGGTTTGCTGACCGTCGATAAAAAACAACAGTGCGTAGATAATTCAATGGCTGGTTTGGCGTTGTTGCAGCATAATCGAGCGGGCTTTTTTCGATTTTCGTGGCGATGGATGAAACGTGGTTCCATTACCATAGACCCGAGTCCAATAGCCAGCCCGCACAGTGGCTGGAGAGCCACGAAAACCACCAAACTTGCCAGAATACCAACGCTCGGCCGAGAACGTTATGGTCCCTGTTTTTTGGGATGCACATGGCATAATCTTCATCGATTACTGGCAGAAGGGAAGAACAGTCACAGGAGAGTGTTATATAGGGTTATTGGACAAACTGAACGATGAACTAAAGAAAAAAGAGCCCCATATGTCGAACAAAACATTTCTGTACCATCAGAATAACGCACCATCACACACGTCCTTGAAAGCGATGACTAAATTGGACTAATTATGATTTGAACGGGTTGCTCAACTACCATATTCTTCGGACCTGGCCCCTAAACTACTATTATCTGTTCCCAAACCTCAAGCGATGGCTCCAGAGAAAGAGATACAGATCGAATGAGGAAGTCATCACAGACCCGAGGCTATTTTGAAGGGTTGGACATTTCATACTATAGAAAGGGCATCGAAATGTTGAAAAATCCGTTTATCAAGTGTATCGCTCTCGAAGGCAACTATGATGAGCAATAAAGATAATTTTGCTTATTTTCATTAAAAATTCCAAGACTTTTCTGCTTACGTAGTTGTGGCGTTTCTAACAGATACACACACAATATACAAGAAAATAGTGAAGAACACCGGAAGAAAATCGAACAAGAAAATGCACCAGACGAATACCAAGCAGTAACATAGTAATTCCACATCAGTTGAGTGTACTTGAGTTTAGAAATAGAATTCGTACACGCGGTAGTGGGCTGATGTGCTGAGCATTGGTTCAAATTTTTAATGGTTCTAACCATCATAGCGTCAGTTCGAATCACACGTTCTTCACTATCGTTGCAAACGCTATAATTGGTGACCCCGACGTGATCTGCATACAAATAGCACACAATCCCCCAACGGTAAAAACAGGACTTTACTACCACGGTCCCGACTTCCGCATAGAGCACCGGTGTTACGGACCTCGCGTCAATGTCCTCGCTCAACACCCACTAATTTCCTCAAATTTTCTCCATCTACCTGTAAATGAAATAAATTTCGTTAAGTAGCTAATTTGCATAAACTACTTTATGCAAATTCTACTTGCAGAAAAAAAGAAAAAAGGCGTTGGCGACGAATAAAAAATAAAAACGTCAACGGCAAAAAAATACTGAATTACACAGAAGGCTAGAGATTTTCTTCCAGCAAAAAAAAAAGGAGCACAAGAGAAAAAACATAATAAAATTAAATTGAAAAATAATGGACGTACTCCTGTTGCAAGAGCGACTGTAACAGTTGGACATATGCGTATCAGAAGTGCGACCGCACCCGGTTCCACTGCAATTCATTACAAAAATCAGGATTAATTATTGTCAAAATTATCAACATCATCAACAGACTAGTCAGCTGAACAGGGGGTCCAAGCCTCAAAGTGCCCTGCAACCGGAAACCAGTAGAAACGACGAGCGACGAAGAGGTCCACTCAAGAACGAAGGCCCAAGTAAGTCACATTCCTTACTCATTTCTATCACAATATTGTTTAAGATTGTTTAAATTATATTAAAGTACCGGCACACTCGCCTGTTCTGACGTCCTCTCGCTCGCTCGTTCCTCGCTACGTAGTTACTGAAGAGGGGGTAGTGTAACGTTTCTAACAGATATACACAGAATATGCAAGCAAATAGTGAAAAACACAGGAAGAAAATCGAAAAATAAAATGCATCAGCCATATACGAAGCAATAACATAGCAATTCCATATCAGTTGAGTTTAGAAATCGAATTCGTACATGCGCCAGCGGCCTGATGTGTTGAGCATTAGTTCAATTTTTAATGATTCTAACCGTCTTCACTATCGTCGCAAACGCGATATAGTATAATAGACAAGGAGGGAAATATAAAGTTTGTCGCGTCAATGGTCTTTAATCTTTACTACATCGATTGGAAAACGCAACGAGAGCCTAGACAGATTGACTGCACACCGCGACATCAAAAAAGAACTACCAACGAGTTCTAATATTGTCCCGATAACTGAATTTGAAGGACTTAAAATAGCGCGGCCGTGAGAATAGAGTGCGCGAACTGCATTGGGGGGATTTCAGTGAACGCTTCAATGTGAAATCTATCCCGAAGCAAAAATCATTTGCCTGTATTTTCCCAAGGGGAAAACAATACTGTTGGAGCTAATTCAGTCTAATATATGTGGACCCATGAGTTAGGTACTTTGTGACCTTCATAGCTGACAACTTGAAGTGGTCCGGTATAAGAATGATAAAGGAGAATGACGTGTCCAATTGATTTCTTCGTCGGTTTGGAATACACGTGCAACATGGCTCCAACACACACGACATACCACACGTACTCGCAACTATAATGAAATGCGTAGCTTGAAAAGAAAAATCGAAAAACAAATCATGAGAGTATAGTAAAACAGCAATTCCACAGTTTAAGTAGTAACGACAAAACAACATCCTCATCTACACGTGGCCATGGTTTGACGTCTTAAGGGGGGAAACACATTAGACGGTTAAAAAATTTGATTTTTTTCATTGTTTACACGAGAGCAATTTGATAAGTCTGTGACTTTTTGAATATAAGATATTTTGTTCGACAAATAAGCATTTTATTTCTCTCCTTTTAGCTCGATACATTTAGTTCAGCGTTTTTCCAATCTTTTTACTCCTTCCGAATAATAGGCTTCCTCAAGGCCCGCAAAATAGGCGTTTGTTTCCGCGATGAGTTCTTCATTCGGCCAAAATCTTCTACCGCCCAGCCATTTCTTCAGGTACAGGAAAGAGTCCCAGTGGGCTAAATCTGGAGAGTATCCTGGATGGGGTAGCAGTTCGTAGCCCAATTTATGGATTTTAATTAATAATGCTTAATCAGCACATGAAATTCACATTTCCCATTTTCTTTAAAATGCACGAGGTTGTTTGCTTGTAAAAACTGTGAAACACAAACTAAATGACGCAGCTTGCTCAAACTTTGACAGTAGTCTCTTTATAGATGACAGTTGACGGGAGCAGTTAAAGTTACTGAACGGGAAATTCAGAAAAGCCGCTGACTTATCAAACTGCCCTCGTATCATTAATATTTATAGGGAGTGTCATAGTTTATGTTGGTAGGTAAACATTGAATAACTTTGACATTTATCAATCGATCGGCTTGAGCAGACATGTTGTTGAAACGTCAATTCAGTACAATTTCAACCACGAAACGCTTCAGACAGAAACAACGTGCCCGAAAATAGTCGTCTAGTTGTGTTAACTCAACGTGCATATCGTCGAAAATATAGAGGCCGACAACACCCTCTGACAACACTATTCGTCGTTCGGTATCAAATTTTGTTGACCACGGGACAGTGGAAGCTCCTCAACATGTCGCTCATCAACGCCCAAGACATTAGATTGAACTGGTTGAAGCGGTAAGAGTGTTCCCGTGAACCCATATGTGTCGTTTCGTCACCGCTGTCGAGAATTAAGGATGTTATAAGCACATTCCATACTTGCTTGCACAACCTACTACCTAAATACTCATATTCACATCACCTTTCCCATGATCAGAACAGATAATGTGATTAACGACACATTCATTGCAATCCAGCCATCCTTTCCGTCCCTACTAGTAAACGTTTCGTTTCGCGATCAATATTACCCATTAACCGAACAAGAACAAAGTTCTTTGCACCTCAATAATGGGAGAATGTTAAGAATTAAGAATGTTATAAGCACATTCTATACTTGCTTGCACACTCTACTGTAATCATTGGCATATACCTTCTATCCACCCTATCAATACCTAAATTCTCATATTCCCATCACCTTACCCACGATCAGAATAGATAATGTGATAGACGCAAATGCCAGACAGGGTTTTAGATTTCGATGAGAATGATTTTATACAAGATATCCAAATTCTACCCTCGAATCACATGATCTTTTCAATCCAATTCCCTTTCAAACTCCCAACGATTTCTGTGATGTAAATGCATATTTAACACAGAGAACATTTTAGAGAATAAAGTTACTTGTTAATAGATAAGGAAAAAGAAAGGTTGTTGAATTCAGCTGTAGAACCAAAGTAGATTCTACCAAACAACCGCGCTCAGCAATTTGTCGGCAGTGGAACCACCTTGCGGTTTTGAAGCATGATTTGCATTGCATCCGTATAAAGTGCAATTGACTCAAAGAACATTGCTGACAGAGTCCACGTCCTTTGGTAAACGGCCAAACATTCGCATACCGACATAATAGATGGCCCACCCTGTATATTCAGAAATATGCTCAAGAATTTTCAGGGCGAAATTTGAAGTCCTTCATACTTTACGGATGTGAAACAGAGCGCACTACAGTTTACCGTCAGCGGATAATTTTTTTATTTTTGTTTTTTTATTATACTTCTCTCAAGATAGGGTAACCTATAGCGCCGAGCCGACATCCCGAGATGCCACTAAATAACTGTAGCAGTTCTTCTTGAACAGTTGCAGGTTGTAACGTTCCCGAAACGCTCACGCGGGAAGGGAACTCCACTATTTCCCCGCTCTGTAACGGAACGAGTTATGGTGCAGAGATGTTCGCACCGTCGGGAGTTGAACCGTACATTGGTGGGATCCATCGAATTGTCTTGTGCAGGGCATATAAATACCACCAATCTCAGAAGAACAGTGCCCGTGATAATATCTGTAGAACAGACAAAGGTCCGCTATGTGCCTTCAATGTGATAGCAACCACAGCCACAAGGTCAGCGCTGTGTCCTCGATCAAGCGGATCGTCCGTCTCCGTATGCTCTCAAGTAGGCCGAAGGTAAGCTTAGGAGCGGATCTCCAAACATGAAAGCAATATTCGAGTGTGGGTCTAATTTGGGATTTATACAGGAGATGAAGTTGGGTCGGAGTAAAATATTTCTTGGCTCTAAAAAGATAACTCTGTTTTCCAGAGGCGGACCTGGAAGTGTTCGACACGTGTTTATGCCGCGATGCATTCCCACAGAACGTGATGCCGAGCTCTAAATTCGAGGACCTGCCCATTCATCATCAGCTGTGGAACCGATGATCCACTTTTCCTTGTGAATGTTGTATGTTGTGTCTTCGTTGCATTAAAGTCACCGAAATCGGGCTTTCCTCACTACAGGACCTTATCCAGATCCCGATGTAGGCGGTCAATCTGTCTACATCCTACCTGGTGTGACGTTGATGCACTAATCGGTCGATCACTCGAAACAGAGGAAACAAGCGTACTCTCACCCACAGAGCTGAACACTTTGTTACCCGTTGACTTCATTTCAACATACGTCTAAAACAAAACAAGTTTGGAGCCAAAATAAAACCTTGAGACACCGCGGAATTGATAGGGTATAGATCCGAAGATTCGCTGCCCACAACAACCCGCATCGATCGATTTTCGGGGAAGCTCTTCGTCCAGTAACAAAGCTACTGGGAAAGTCCATATGAACGAAGCTTGCTCATCAATGCCCCGTGCCAGACGTAGTCAAAAGCATTGGGAATATCCAATGCTATTGGCTCACCATGCCCTTCAATCGCAGATGTCCATATACCGGTTATAAGTGTCAAAAGGTCTACCGTGGACCGCCTGCGACGAAATCCGTATTGACGATCATGCAGAAGTCCCTTGCATTCTAAATATTTGATTAACTCGGCATTGAAGACTTTTCCCATCACCTTAGATAACATAGAGAGTAATGCTATCGGCCGGTAATTTTGTGGGTGGCGCTTTTGCCCTTCTTTGGGATTAACTGAGCTCGAGCGAATTTCCAGTAGGTAAGAAATGTCGCCCGTGCATAAGATACGCGAAAGAGTCTGCCAAGTACCGGGGACAGTTGTGGAGCACAGTTCTTAAGGACTACTGCTGGTATTCCGTCGGGGCCGGTTGCCTTCTTGCAGACCAATCCACGTAGAATGGGTTGAATAGTATGTGGACGGAACCTCAGATCCCATATCGAAGACCGCACCGGTGCGATCACAGGCGGCTCTAAAAGACCGGCATTCGCGAACACATTGGCTTTACCATTTGAATTTGTGACAAGTGTTCCGCTGCCCGCCACTAGCGGAGGAAAAGAGGAGGAAGCGAAATTACTTATATAGTATTAATAGGAAGGGATTATTGACGAGGAAGATTGACCGGAAGGGACGCGAACTAGTTGGGCACTCGAGGAGTTTATTGGTCACTTTGTCGTCGTAAGCCTTCTCAGCGGTATCAATTGCCTGGTTGCACGCCTTCCTGGTTCTAACAAAATTGTTGACCTCGGTGGGTTAAAACCTCTTGGCACTGTAATCTGTTCGCATTTTTAATAAAATCAAGGTTTATCAGATGAATTTCGTTTGAATGCGGAATGTAAATCTCCATCCCAAGAAGAATCAAAAATCCTTGACCGAATCCGCGCATCCGTTAACATCGAAGTTTCTAAAGCTCACCTCCGACCTCGGAAAGGACGCGAAAAAATCTCACACGTCTTCATCCGAAAATCGTTTTCTAAGAACTTATTGAATGATCCAAACATGAGAGCAATATTCGAGCGCGGGTCTAATTTGGGATTTATACAGGAGACGAAGTTGGCCCGGAGTAAAGTATTTCTTGTCTCTAAAAAGATAACTCTGTTTTCCAGAGGCGGACCTGTAAATGTTCAATGTAATTTCAAGCTTTCCCCAGATTCGAGGGCCTAGCCATTCATCATCAGCTGTGGAACCGATGATCCACATTTCTTTGTGAATGTTGTATACTGTCTTCGTTGCATTGAAGTCGACAGAATGACCTTTCCCCATCGCAGGACCTTTTGATTTTCTTCAAATATTGCAACAAGAAATTTTTTAAAACTTGACATGGGCACCCTCTGCAAATTACAAAAATAATCGATATTGGAAAGAAATTGTTTTTATACTCCTGAAAAATGTAAAAATCTTATAAAGAAGCTGGGGAAAAAGTTTGGAGAAGACTTTTTTGGTCTCCTTAATTTAAAAACTATGAGTCACATAAATAAATCTAAATAAATGCATAATAAAAGTACATCCCATAGGGTATATGTATATGTATATAAATCAATGTTTGTGCGTTGGCATGATTGCATTACATTCAATGCATATCTCTCGATCATTTCCCTGTGTCAACAGAATTTTAGTTGTATTTTCGCGACCACTCTAGGCACTTTTGCATTTACAGTGAAATCACAATCTCTTCGATCATGGATCTTAAACCTATAACAGCACACCCAAAAAGATCATATGACTTGATTTACGGCCTAGCGCCAGAGATTCACTCCAATACAAAAAAACAAACATTTGATCTCGATCAAAATGCTCAATATAAAACCACTTACCTTGCGATCATGCTCGTGAAATCCGTTGCGAAACATTCGTTGGTGAGCTCTCTTGAATTCGTCCATCAATGCGCTGTGTCGACATCGGTCATCGTCGCCGCCATTTGAGTTGCCAATACGCCGCGGTTGATGTCTCAACTGCGTTGTATCGTCGTCACGTTGATCTTGCCTGGCACTGAATCGCTAAAACACACCGAACACAAAAACCGTCCATACTTTTCCAGCGAATGATCACTACTTCATGTATACTCACCTCTCGTCGCTTTCGCAACTCCTCACTAATGGCACTACTCAAAGTGGATCCACACAATCCACCGATGGGGTTAAAGCTTTTACTACTGCTCGCGATCGACGGTGATCTTTTGTGTGCGTTTTTATTTGCTGCCGCCAAATTGCTGGCATGAAGTTCTGCTAATGATAAAGATGAGGCTGATAATGGCGGCGGTGGCTTTGGCGGTGAAGGCGCACGACACTTTTGTTTATTCCCCTCACTTCCACTTCTATGCACCTCAACGATAACAGTTTTCGTTTCACTCTGTCGCGATACAAAACAAATATCAGCGATTTTGCCACCAGAATTCGTATTTTGTTGCATATCTCCAGATGCTACTGGTGGCGGTGGAGGCATTTGTGGTAACTGATGTTGCTGCGACGTCGCTTGATCTGCTGATCCCATGAAACTTATCTTCGGATTGGAATCCTCACATACTGACGATGATGTTGAAGCACCACTATCATTCCCGCCGACCATTGTATTATTTATAAGCGTTCCACTTTCAGATAATTGAATGATCGTTTTGTTAGACTCATCCTTCACTGTAGCCGAGGAGCATGAAGACGACGCCGACGAATGAAGGTTTGATGAATGAACAAATGAATGTTTACGGCGATCGTGCCAGTGATACTTCGCCGATAATGGCTCCTCGCGTACCGAACTCAAACGTTTTGCCGACTGATCAGCCCAACAGGGACTTTGATCGCCAGTTACACTACTGGCTGAACTATTATAGCCGCTAGATTCGCCTGGAAATAGATCCAGTCCAGCACCTGATCTAACTACCATCTCCAATGTAGCAGCACTTTTCATAACAGCAACAGCTTCACTGAATAGTACATCAGAGAAGTCAATACTGTTGACACTTAAAATTTGGTCACCAGGTCGAAGGCCAGCGTCTCTAGCAACACTGTAGTCTTTGGTGAATTGCACAAATATTCCTGGTTTCCATTCGGGACCTTTGCATATGCCAAGACCGAGCTTAGCACGCGGAGCGACCTTAAGTACAATTCGCACGTCTTTCCGGCCGGCACTGTAGTCATCCATGATAGGGTTCAGGGAAGCTAGTGCAGCCCGTGGCACAATGTGCCATGTAATGGCGTCAGCTTGACTCCTAAAAATAAATGCCTGTTATATGGACGTTTGAACGGGTTGAAGTATTTTACTTACTCTTTTATTGGAAGCATTCCAACACCTGAAACGACATTGAGTAAAAATTCGGGAATTTAGACGATAGAGGTTGGCTAATTAAGGATTGACTTACCTCGAACTTTGAGTGTTAAACGATCTTGGCTAGAGACAAACTGGGTGAGCTCCTTATGTACTGCATCATCCACATGGTAGCCATTCACGCGAATTATTTGGTCACCAACCTGAAAAGGGTAATGGGGTAGAAGAATTATATAAGAAATAACAACAGGGGCGACTTTGAAGTCATTTTATATATATTCAAATCTCTTGAAAATAATCTTAAGCTCCTCAATTTGATATAATTTTAGAGGAATGAACATTTTCAGTCTGTGTTGAGATAAACTACGGTTAATTTCAGTTTCTACAGATTGTTTTAACTTTGCAGGACTGTTTCCCCAATCCTTATAGTCCTCGGTAAGACTTATGCAGCTTTGTACAATTTGTCAACATATTTCAAACATGTACTAAAGATCCGCGTTTTCAATTCATTGTCCAACCTTCATGGCTATGCTTTGATAATTAAGGGCATTGTCCTTTTGTGTGTAAATATAATACAATAAATAGTCAAAGATGTTAGAGGTGATACCTTTGTGATGAGGTAGCGAGCGCCGATTATGCAACCAGAAAATAAATTGCCTCGAATAGAATGGGTTTAAGAATTTAATGGGGCTACCATCCAATTTATTGGTTTAATTCAAGCACTATAAGTACTTATAAGCTGAACTATATAAAATTTTACAAACTAAAGAACGGAAGAACTAACTTAACTAAGCTTAACCGAATGTAAACGGGACATATTAAGAAGGCAAGAGTGGTGGCGGGGGCTGGGGCGGGGGTTAGGGAGGAAAGTGTAGAAAGCGTCGGTTAAGACTGTCTTGAAAATAGTTTAGGAGGCGGTGCTTGAGAGTATGGGTAGAGAGGTCTAAATCGAACAAGGTGGAGTTGGAGTTGACATTACTCAGCATCCGCTGGATTCATAGAACCATAAGAGGTGCGGTGAGGGGGAATGTAGACAAGGTGGGAATTACGCCTATTTCGAGGGCTTGTGTTCAGAAGTGGCGCAAGACTAATAACCTTGCCCGGAAAAACAAATTATTATGGACAATTTAACAAGTCTCCGATATGGACCGGATAGGGGTGGAGAGACTTGCTAAATAAGGTCAATACCGGTACACAGCAATTTTTGTCACAATAACTGGAGAAGTTGTCAAGGTCTGAATGCAGCAGTGCTGAATCAAGTGGTAACTCGATGATCTTGTACATCTTGGTATCATCAGCGTATAGGGACAAGCAGGAATTCTTAATACCCATATCAATGTCATTAGTGGCAAGTATAAATAGGATTTAAGATAGATAGATTTAAGAGAGCTAGAAATGACTGCAATGCGCAAATTCAACGCGCCAAGTTCTTGCATGATCAGAGAGTGAGACAAAAAATACTATATTCCCCCACAGGTAGTAGAAACTCCTGGGCATTCGTGAAAAACATCCAAAACTCGGTCTCTTCATCCATTCTATCCATTGTTCCTCTTCACTCGCTAAACCACTGCGAAAACTCTTCCATTTGTCTTATTCTACAGGTCATTTCCCTAATAGATGGAAGTCAGCGAACATCCAATCAATCCCCAAAAAGGGTGATAAATTGTCCCTCTCTTCTTATCGGCCCATAATACTAACTTCTATTCTCTCCAAGATAATGGAATCATTTATCAACCGTCAACTTTCGAAGTGTCTAGAATCAAATGACCTCCTTAATGACCGCCAATATGGCTTTCGTAGAAAGAGGTCCACAGGAGATTTGATGGCGTACCTTACTGAAAAGTGGAGCCATTCCATCAACTACCTCGGTGAAAGCAAGGTATTCGCATTGGATATTTCGAGGGCATTCGACAGAGTTTGGCATCCAGTCCTGTCATCAAAATTTCATTCCTATTGAGTGGACAATTCCTCTGATCCAATGAATAAGAGACTATCTTTCTGGCCGTTCAATTCAAGTGGTTCTTGATGGTGTCAAATCTGTCGCCCATCAAATTAATGCAGGTGTTCCCCAAGGTTCAGTACTCTCACCCGCTCTCTTCCTCATCCATTACCCACAACCCAATCCACTCGTTTACCGATGATAGCACATTGAGTTTATCATACTCATACGGACATGCCCGGCCAAACTCTTCGAATGTCAATACCAATCAGCAGGTTATGCTTAATACACCGAATTCCGACCTCAACAAGATATATTAATGGGGGTTATCTAACCGAGTAAATTACAATGCCTTAAAAACTCAGATGTGCCTCTTGTCGTCAAAGGCGAACCCCAAAGTAAATATACGAGCAAGTGCTCGATAGGATGCAAAAATGAGCAGTGAAACTTATTGGGGACTCATCTGTGAGTCGTTTGATTCCGTCATTAGAACATAGGCGCCACGTATCATGCCTATCTCTTTTCTATAGGTACTACCGCGGTCGTTGTTCAACTGAACTTACTGAATGTGTTCCACCCCTTCAGACATTTTCCCGCGATAGCCACCAATCTGTGAATGCGCATCAGTTCACGTTGAAAGTGAGCTTCAGGCGCACAAATAAACATAGATAGTCATTCTTTAGCCGAACCACACCAATGTGGAATGCTCTACCTGATTATATGCTTCCTCGCCGTTGTGATGTCCAGGCATGCAAGACCAATAAACACTGATACCTCCTTTTCTTATCCGCTTCCTCTCCATACGCTCGTACTGTGGTCTGACATTTAAGGGTACTTCAAAATCCCCTTTTGTGCGCGCGATAGTGTAAAACAAGTAGTTGCGAGAGGACTCGGAAGAAGGTCACGAGAAGAAGGGGGTTGTGATGGTCTATAGATGTAAGGACGAAGGGAGCTTGAGGTGCTTGAGCGAGTAATTGACCCTAGCCTGGAACAATTCACCGAGGGGACATCGGGGCTCTCTGAATGGCAGTATGGGTTCCGGAAAGGTAAACCAACCAATAAGGCACTATCTGTGGTGTGCGATAGCTGGAGCCCGATGGCTAGGAGTCAGGAAAAAATATTGCGCCGTGGTGACACTAGACGTTAAAAAGAACCGTGAACTGCAACCGGATACTAGAAGCTTTGCGCAATCTACACGTCTCACCGTGCTTGGTACCTATAATAAGAAAGCTATCTTTCGGATAGAAGACTGCTCTATGACAGCGATGAGAGACCACAGGAATATAAAATAACAGCGGGAGTACCGCACGAGTCTGTATTGGGTCATCTATGATGGTGCGCTCAGGGTCAATGTACAAGAAGGAGTAAACATCTACATGACTTGTAGAATATTTGTTCCCATACATTCGGAAGTCTGTACTGGGTCCGTTGTTATGGAATGTCATATATGATGGTGCGCTCATGGTCAATGTACCAGAAGGAGAAAAATGATGGGGTATGGAGAGGATTAATAACCTTGCCCGGTAAAACAAATTATTATGGAAAATTTAACAAGCCTCAGACTTGTTAAATAAGGCCAAGACCGGATCCCGGTTGTACTGCCGGTGATGATGATGATGGAGAGGATTTGGCGATAATAGCCGCAGCTAAATATCTAGATGACCTGGAGAATATTTGCTCCTAAGCAATCCAGAGCATCAAATGCTGGCTAGATATGGCCGGACTGAAACTAGCCGGACATAAGCCGGAGGCAGTTTTAATAAGCAGCCGCAAGAAAGTTGAACACCTGGACTTGGATGTACAAGGACAAACCACAAGATCTAGTCCCTATATAAAATTTCTTTGTGTTACGCTCGACAACAGGTTGACCTTCAAGGAACACCTGAGGAAAACGAGTGAAAAAATGGCAAAAGCTTGCAATATTTTGGCGGGACTGCTACGCAATGTTGGAGGACATAAGGAAATTGATAACCAGCGGCAACACCCCCTTCATAATGTATGCAGCTCACATATGGCAGAATCCGTACAATATAAGTCGTACATGAGGGGAGTGAATTCAGCACATAGGCTGGCATCATTAAGAGTATGCTGCGCATTCCGAACGGTATCCAAAAATGCCATAAACGTCTTGGCCTGGGGAACTCACTTAACATTACCGCTAAGGAAACCGCTGCTTTGCATGAGGTCTCACAAGAGAATCGCAGGCGAATGCGGTCACAATTAGAGCTCTCAAGCCTAAGAAAATGGCAACGAAGGTGGGATTGTTCTGTCAAAGGAAGATGGACAAACACCGTGATACCTGATATAGAATATAAAATGCGGAACATGTACTCACAGAGTACGTGAGATTCGAGACCGCACGGAAGATTTCGTATGAAACTCCGACAGGGGTAATAGAATACTTTGTAGTGGACCCCTTAAAACAGAAACACATGTCCTATACGAGGGTTGCCTTTTATATTTCGGGATTAGAGAACAAAAACAAATATTGATCATCGAAAATCACTTTATTGTTTTTCAAAATATTCCCCATGAAGATCTATACACTTTTGCATGCGTTTGAACAAATTGTCGAAGCACTTTTGCCACTCTGATTGAGGTATCTCCAACACATGCATTCTGAATGCAGCAACCGCTTCTTCAGGTGTCGAAAAACGTTCACCTCTCAGTTTGTTTTTTAAGTACGGGAATAAAAAGAAGTCATTCGGTGTCAAGTCAGGACTATACGGCGGATGACCCATCAAATCGATGTTTTGGGTGCTCAAAAATGCAGTTGTCGCTGCCGATGTGTGAGAGCTCGCATTGTCGTGGTGAAGAGTGAACCGTGTTCGGCGGTTGGTTTTCCTGGTTTCTTGGAAGACAACAGGCAAACAAATGGTTGTGTACCACTCAGAATTGACTGTTCTGCGTTGTTCTAGTGGTACGGTTGCGACATGTCCAGTTTTTCCGAAAAAACAGGCGACGATTTGCTTGGAAGTGCTTCGTGCGCGAACAACTTTTGTTGGATTTGGCTCATCTTGAAACACCCAGTGCAGTCGACTGCTGTTTACTTTCGGGCTCATACGCGTAAATCCACGATTCATCACCTGTCACGATGTCATAGACGTGTTTCGAAGCACCGCGACCGTATTTTTTGAGCATTTCTTTCGACCAATTGACACGAGCCTTTTTTTGGGCGATTGACAAATTGTGTGGGATCCAACGCGAACAAATTTTTTTGACAGTCAAATGTTTATGCAATATTGAATGTATGCTGGTCCCACTAACGCCTAAGGTTGTCTCAATCTCACGATAGGTCACATGACGATCTTCCAATATCAGTTCGCGCACAGCATCAATGGTTTTCGGAACAACAACTGATTTTGGACGACCTTCACGAAATTCATCTTGGAGTGAACTACGACCACGATTGAATTCACCATACCATCGATAAACACTGGTCCTTGGTGGAGCTTCATCGCCAAAAATTGAATTAAGTTCATCCATGCACTATTGCTGAGTTAATCCACGCCGAAAGTTGTAAAAAATAATCGCACGAAAATGTTGACGATTTAATTCCATTTTTGAGCCGAGATGAATCTTTTAAGTTACTGTAAACAACACAAATAGCGCTCGTATGTCAAAACGTTCTGAGTGCGTATAACCTCAAAAATGTCCAACTTTACGACAGAGCTGTCAATTGCCGGATTGCAACACTAGGGTTGCCAAATCCCGAAACATAAGAGGCAACCCTCGTACCACTCGCATAAAACCAATAATGGCCACATTAATGCCAAAGATATCGGCAAACTCGACCTCGGGGCATACACCCTTCATCATAGGCGGCGATTTTAACTCCGGACATCCCCACTGGAACAACTCTGTCTCTTGCCCAAATGGCACAAAACTGTACCAATGGTACACCGCAAACACGTATGCCCCCAACTTCGAAATAGTCGCACCTACGGTTGGTACTCGAGGGAACTCAATTCTGGACATATTTATTGTGTCCAAAGACTTACTTCCACAAATCACTCCTCCTCAAGTTTCAGCGGGTGTATCTGATCACAACGCTGTGACCACATTCATTCGTGGCTATCGAGCATCCCGGGCTCATATCAGATACATACTCGATTATGGGCGGACAAATTGAGACAACTTCAATATTACATTGAACGATAAACTCCACCAATTCTCTCTACCCACTGACAGGAACCTTACGACGGTTGAGATAAACAACGCTACAAAACGACTTCACGAGATTCTAGTTGAAACCTCGGAGACTCATGTCCCGAAGTACAAACTTGAAAAGACTTATCAGATTCCCCAGGACAACTTCACTCTTCGTCTCATCCGGGAGCGTAAAAAGCTCTGCAGAATGAGATATCTTCACCGCTTTACGCAAAGGGAACCATTATTGCGATCCATTATTCACAATATTGGTACACTGATAAAACAGAGAATCCAAAACAATCGTACCCGACAATTGGAAGACAAACTGAGGGGTATTCAGATGGACCAGAACATTTATAAAAATGTTAAAAATATATGTGGCACTTCCCGCATCACTGGGCCAATTATGCACAATGGTGTTGTTGTCAATAACGACACCAATAAAGCAAATATCACACGAGGGACCTTCGAAAACAATCACAAACTCACTCTCCAAGATGGCGACCCGGACTTATGCAATCGTTAGTTCAGAGGTCCACAGTAAGTTGTACGACTTCAACGAGCCAATTGTTGTCTTCAACCCAACTACTTTCCCCAAGCTTGGGGAGGTACGCTATTATTTGTCCAATAGCAAAAGTTGGGAAACCAACGTATCACCCCTCAAGCTTTCGCCCTATCTCGCTTCTCACTTGCATCAGCAAAATATATGAAAAATTCATATACGAGAAGCTAAATAGCTTTGTCAGTGCCAGGCACCTAATACCTGATTTCCAATTCGGATTTCGAAGAGCGCAAAGCACCACTATGGCTCTCAATTTATTTCAAAACCACGTCTGCGTGCGGCTCTTTAATAAGGAACCCACCGTTGCGGTAAGCCTAGACATTGAAAAAGCTTTTGATACGACTTCGATCGAAGGTCTCGCTTTTAAACTACTGAATACTGGCCTCAGTAGAACGCTATGTAGCATCATCTACCACTTCGTTCGAAACAGTACCTCCCAAGTTAGAGTGAATGGAAAGCTTTCCCGAACTTTTAACGCCGCTGCAGGCGTACCACAGGACTCCATTCTAGGCCCCATCTTATTCAATATTTACACCTCCGATATTCCCCGCCCTGTGGACGGGAGAGTAAACCAGATATGCTATGCGGATGACGTACTGGTGTACACGTCAACCAAAGGCCCTAACCTCGCAACAAATCGGCTCAACCGTCACTTGGACGAACTGTATCAGTATTATAGTCGATGGAAAATCCGACTTAATCCATCCAAAGCAGTAGCCATAATTCTGAGTAGTAAACACTCCCAACCTGCTTCTCGATATTCACAGAATATTCGAATAAAAATGGGAGATACTACGATTAGACCACAGGACAAGATGAAATATCTTGGGGTCACTTATACCCCAAAAATGAATTTCATCAAACATGTGACCCACATTCTTCAAAGGGGCCTCGGTCGGTCTAAGCAACTGCACAACATCTTGAAGTGGAGGAACAAAGTTGACACCAAAGTTAAGCTTCTCTGCTATAAGCAGCTAATCCGATCTGGAATATCGTACGCCTTTCCCATATGGTCCTGCATATCTTCGGCTCAAATGGAAAGACTTCGGGTTTTCGAAAAGAAACTCCTCAGAAGATGCACCAATCATTCCATAGGAAGGCCTGACGGTCGTCATTACCCCAACTCTCACCTATAGGAAGGCGCCTCCATTACCCCTATCGACGAGTACTTGCTTCAATTAGCATATAAGTACCCCGAAAACATTCACAACAGCGAGAACCTACTTGTACTGGACTCTTGCGTTCTTGACCCTTCTCTCTCTCGATCTCTTCGGATCAAACCCCCACAATTTCCTACCGGTCTTGTATGATTTCTTTCCCAGCATCCCTCTGTAAAAGTAGTTAGATAACACCTGGACTAACACTGTCCACGCTATCCTTGGATACCCCCCCTTTTTTCTTTTCTTTTCAGATATCGCGAGACCGAGCCCAACATCCTCACGGATGTGGGTGATTCTGGTTATCGCAAGATGACCAGAAGTCAGAGACAAGATGAAGGACACATCTGTCCTTGTCTCGCTAAAGTCGGCCCTCTCGCCACCAATTTTTTTTCAGCTTAACAAGACATATGAATCATCCCCATGTATGTTTCTCTGTAAATGTAAATGTTTCTGAAGTAAATGTAAATGAAAAAGTTTTGTACTTTCGTAAAGGGGAGTAAGAATTAGATTTTGGTACAAGACAGTTGAGAAGGAAGCGTGTGTGCTTAAAATATGAGAAGTATTAATAAATCGTGTGTTTTTAAAATAGTAATTAATTGTTTTCATTTAAACGAAAAGATAAAATGTGGTTAATTATTGAAATTCTTGACAATTTAATTGGTTTCTATCGTACGGTTCGGTATGAAAAACATCCACGCTCTTCCCTGGGTCGTGTCGAGGACGCACGGCGTTCGGATTACAATAGCAAAGATAAAAAGTATGACATGGCAATACTCATTTCCCAGGTGTTCCGATGGATGTGTGTCATGTATGATATACGGTATCACAGTGCATGACACTCACATATTAACGTGTCATCTGGGAGGCGAGTCATCGTGGATTGGCCATGCAATGTGCAATGAATATTAGAAAGGACGAACATCGTTTTCAGGTCATGATTTGGACAGCCGAAATATGATGGCATGTGACCTACTTGATATTGGTATGCATCGGAAGTGTTGACGGGAGAAATATATTTAAAGACAGGATTTTTGAAGAATAAATCAGATTCAATCGAACCACAATCTCCATCGCGTCTCATTTCTATTTTTGGCAGAAACCTATGGCATTCGTGCCCTGCCCATCGATTTCACCTTTGTTGACTTTTGGCAGAAACCTATGGCATTCGTACCTTGCCGTATTTGTTAAGCGAATGATCTCACTTTAGGACTTTTCACTCCTGCTAGAAACAGTTGAATTCAGCTCACAGCTTCT
Organism: Microdon myrmicae; assembly: GCA_963931805.1. Lineage (NCBI taxonomy): Eukaryota > Metazoa > Arthropoda > Insecta > Diptera > Syrphidae > Microdon > Microdon myrmicae. Next base: position 114,274,642 of record OZ007502.1, read on the forward strand.
GAATCACCCTGACCCTTTTCTTACTCTACATCTAAATAACTTCTACTCAACATGGCGATCGTGCCACTTTTACTCATGCTAAGTTCTAAACAAACATGGTCCGTAACAAATGATATTACATGTGACATAATGCATCAGTTGCGATGTGACGAGCGGAGTAACTTGTAAATTTCGTCCACCCCATGATGGAACATCTAAAAGAAAGTTCCGCGGGGAACAACGGGAATATGTGCTGACGGCAGGTGGTTTTAGTCGGTAAAAATCCGGCATGTCTCTGGATCTCGATATAGATGTATCTTTTGAAGATTTTCATCTTCTTACTGAAACCAAAAAAAAAAAGAAAGCCCTCCGAGACATTTGTAGTCATCAACACTCCCTACGTAGTCGATCAAGTTGTTATTATCACTGCTTCCTTTCAAATCCATATATGACTGGCGGGAGTACTAATGAAACATATAAAATCCATATAAACGTTTCAACGTCAAACAATTTTCACAGCAGAATCAACGAAGGCGGGCGCAATGTTAGAGGAGACAAACTCAAACATACCCTTACTGCCACCACATGCGGTCGTAAAAACAGTCAGTACCATTCAATTTTCTTTCACGGGTCGCGTGAATTCTCTCTGTCCTGTGTATGTGTCCGACATAAGCGGCGATGCGTCGCCGATAGGAAACACATACAATACTATTCAAAGAGGACAATGGATCCGTCGACGGTTGGTCGTAAACGATGTGGTATTATTGTTCTTTAGGATGATGTCTAGTTCTGGTTAAATTTTCTTTAATTGCTTTTTTTTTGTTTTGCCTGGGTGTGACGTTAAGGACCAACCAAGAGCAGGGCCAGAGAGGATCGTCGATCTACAGGAGTTACAGTTCTAAGCAGTGATCACAAGCATGGGTAAGAGAAGATATGGAACTTCAACCGAAGCAATTGTGACGAACCAGTGTGTAGGTTCAGATTGTGGGACTAAAGACGAGATTTGCGACGTCGCATCATTGCAAGGCTCCATCAACAATTTTCTGCGTATTAAAGCGAAGTAATTTGTAGCGAAATACTCTCGTGCAAATAATAATTTATTTTGTGGGTTTCTGTGAATCGTTGTCGCAAATGTTTCATAATATATAAAAGAATATATATGTTTCGTAACTTATACAAGAATATATAAACTAATTTGATTATCTTAGCGCGCCTGGAATGCAGCCATCACAAGTAAATGTGCCTTCCGACATTATATCATGGTTTACTTCAATCATAGCTTCGTCCAAAGCAGAAAAATGTCTCAGCCGACGGATGATGATGAGTGTAGCGGTTACCGCTACAGCTGCATATGGTGTTGTGAAAGATGGTCGACCACCAAATACATCTTCTACGTCAGCATACGGAAGTGCTACAGAATCGCAAATTGGATCATTCACAACAATAACCATCTCAATAGCAATAGCAGCCACATTCTCATCAGTCAAAGCAGGTCCATCAGGAATAGCAAATGTTGCTCGTGTATCATCCACATGGCCGATGTCGCTGCGTGAAAGCCATCGTCTTGGCGCCAGTCCCATATCAAGGAGTCAAACCAGGGTAGCAAAATCGACACCCTCTTCGACATCAACGGATTCTTCTTTGTCTTCACATCCGCACGTGAACCTATTGCATGCCTCGGATCAACGTTACTGTACTTTAGCTGCTCAGCCGTCATACCATTCGGCGGCTCATGATGTACGCTTTGGTTCGAACTCTAGCTGCCTTGATACCTTGTCACCAAAAGCATCATGGGCGGGCAGGGGCATCCCCGCCACATAATTCGGAAAAAAAATCGGCCACCAGAAGTTCCTAAACGAACTCCTTTTAAAACGGAACGGCAGACGATGGCGAACCTCTGTTAGATCTCAGATTTACCACAAGTTCATCAAAGCCTTAGAGAAATCCTTAAACCTCGCTAAATTCCTTATTAAAAATGACCATGTACGACACACCTGTGGCGACCACACCAGATTAAAAAAAATTCTCAACGAGGCATTTGAAGCGAAGCAAACCCTATCAAATCACGCAACTCCGATGTGATAATCATCTACTCAAACGACAAATGTACCGGCAATAGGGACAAAGGAAGCACAAAAACGAATTCCTTGAGCCCCGATAATCCCGACAGTGCAGGTAAAGATGGCGACCACAAATCCACTGGAGATCGTCAAAGGAACACTGGTCAGCCATCAACCTAAAAGCGACGAATCCGTAACTAGACATCAATAGAGGACTAGATTACAACGTTCGAACAGCAAATCAGGACATCGAAGGATAAACTCTCTATCCAGAAAAGAGCCAAAATATTAATTATTATTAGTAAGTAATTTATGATTTTTAACAAATAGAATCACTTTATTCCGATCCATCAAAAAACAATTGAGAGGAACTTCCGCTGAGCCATCACAAAAACAAATACTGGGTGAGATACGTCTAAGACAATACACTTAATTTTTTTTTAAATTCAACGAACCTATAACGCCGAGTTGGCGCACTAAAATCCTATTTTTTGTCGATCGAGTTCATTGGTAAAGCTTTGAAGGATGGTTAAGGATATCTGTCACATATCAGGTGTATGCATTTTTCCGGTTTAACTAAGAGATGGTGCCAGCGAAAAATACGCAGCGTATTAATTTGACACATACATTTTGTCATTTTGTTCGTTTGAGATTTAACTACAAACAGACACAAATTGAGCCAGCCAAAAGCTGGCATCTCGATTTTATCGTTCACTGATCATGTTGAGTTTTGTGCCTGAAAAAGAATATTTGCGGCACGTATTGCTTTTCTTATTTAACCAAAAGGAAAAGGCTGTTGAAAGTCATCGTTTGCTGGTGAAATATGTGCTGAACACGCTCCATCAATTAGAACATGTGAGACATGGTTTCGATAATTTAAAAGTGGTGATTTCAATGTGAAAGACAGTGAGCGCCCCGATAGACCACAAAAATTTGAAGACGACTAATTGCAGGAGTTATTGGATTGGGCTCCTCGATAGTATAGTGGTTAGTATACCCGCCTGTCACCCGGGAGACCGGGGTTCGATTCCCCGCCGGGGAGCCCCTGGCGCAAGACTAATGACTTTGCCCAGAAAAAATAAATCATTATGGAAAATTTAACAAGCCCCAGGACTTGCCAAATAAGGCCAAGACCGGTTCCCGGTTGTAGTGCCGATGATGATGATGATTGGGTGGTGACCCAATTTAAACTCAACGGCAATTAGCAGAAGCATTACATGTGTCACAAGAAACAATCAGCAGACGTTTACGAGCAATGGGGAAGATCAATAAACTCGGTAAATGGGTTCCACACGATTTGAATGAACGTCAAATGGAAAATTGCAAAGTCACTTGTGAAATGTTGCTTCAACGCCACGAAAGGAAATAATTTTTGCATAGAATTGTGACGAGTGACGAAAAATGGATTTATTTTGAAAACCCGAAACGGAAAAAATCGTGGCTTTCACCTGGCGAAGCACGCATTGACCGAAAGGCGATCAAAATGGGCCAGAAGACATAGCAACGTGATTTTAAACATGACAACGCGCCGTCTCCCACAGCAAAACTAGTGAAAGACACCTTGAAATCGCTTGGCTGAGACAGCCTTCACCGGCACCCGCCGTACTCCCCAGGCTTGGTGCTATCTGACTATCACCTCTTCGCATCAATAGGGCACGCGCTCGCAGAGCAGCATTTCAGCGATTTCGAGTAAGTTGGAAAATGGCTCGACAAATGGTTTGCCGCAAAGGACAAGCAGTTTTTCTGGCATGTTACTCATAAATTGTTACAACTAGGGGGACTATTGTCGCCAAGTCCTGCCAGATACTTGCCTACGTAGATGACAACGACATCATCGGTAGATCCGGTTCGGCTGTACAGGACTCCTTCACAAGCGGCACAAGAACTGGGACTGCACATTAATGACGGAAAAACTAAGTACATGGTGGCGCAAAATTAATCACCCTATCGGAAGATGTTATAATTTTTGCAAATGGCGTCGTACGTCAATCATATTTGATATTTGTGAACAAGACAGCTTCACTCATCCCTTAACTAAATAGAAAAAAATTTCCATCACTCAAAATCATTCTTTTTATTTAGTGAAACGGTAATCCAAAAATAAAATGGATGATTAATTTGGGCCACCCTATACATGGTGGCACCTTCTGCAAAGAAAAGACCTAACGTTGGTCAAACTATCAGGGTAGCGGAACATGAATTTAAAGTAGTGCAATCCTTGAACTACCTTAGGTTAATAGTATCAGCCGATAACAATATGAAAGAAGAAATACGCACACGGCTGATCAAATCCAACAAAGCCTACTATGGTCTATCAAGGCTCTTCAAATCCCGAAATTTATCCAGAACATCCAACCTACGATTGTACAAAACCATGGTCTTACCACTACTCATGTATGCATCCGAGACCTGGGTGCTTAATAAAGGGCACTCTGAACTCTTAGCCGCGTTCGAGAGGAAGGTCATAACGAGAATTGTTGGCCCCATATGCGAGGGAGGATGATTCCGGAGACGCTACAACCATGAGTTGTACGCGATCTACCTTGAAGCTAATGTTGTAAGAAAAATCAAGCTCGGTAGACTCCGGTGGGCGGGACACCTAGCTCGAATGAGCGAAGAGGAGCCTGCGCGGGAAGTCCTTTGTGGCAGGATGTACGGAAGGAGACAGCGCGGCAGACCTTATCTGCGATGGAGGGATGGCGTAGACCAGGGCGCCCAGAGCCAGGGAGTGCAAAACTGGATGACATCGGGTCGAAATCGGGACGGGTGGAGAGACTTGCTAAATAAGGCTAAGACCAGTTCCCGGTTGTAGTGCCAATGATAAATGATGATTCACAAATTACCTGAAAGATGGGCGAAATCTGTAGATGCCGATGGCCAATATTTTGAATAAAAAAAATTAATTTCCCTAGAAAATTACGTATTTTTAGCTACTACGTTGCTATATCGCAAACCTACAATAGTGAGAGTAATCAAGTCGCGAAGATTAACATGGGCCGGACATGTGGCGCGAATGGGCAACAATAGGACCGTACGTAGAATTCTTGACGGTAGACCAACGGGAAAGAGAACGGCCGGACGCTCGCGACGGAGATGGGAGGACAATGTTAGGTTTGATCTTGAGGAGGTCGGATTGAATGGTCAAGCGTGTCAGGAGACCGCACAGGACAGAGAACGATGGCGGAGTTGAGTCGGTGAGGTCATGAACTTCCGGGTTCCTACAGGCCAATAAACAATAATAATAATATACCTACGAATAAAACCACGGTTTATTTCTTCGCGCCGAGCTCTTGGCATCTTAACTTTTTTCTCTTTTCGTTTCACCGCCGTATTTATATTCCTTATCAGCTTCCTCCCCTTCGGCTTGCACTGCACTCTGACATTGAAGCTACTCCAAAGTTCCCTTTTGTGCGCGCGTTAGTGTAAAAAAAAAATAGGCCTGATCCGCCTTGTTTCTTTTCGTAGCAAGTCGATCTGCGGCGCTACACTAAACCTATTCTCGCGTAGGTGTACGTGCCGTACAATTTTTCCCGTCACTTTTTGTCGGAAAAGTCCAACAAACGCCAGGCTAGATTCGGTTTTATTAACGGTACACCACCACTATATTAGCACATTGACACCGGCATCATGGGCAAGCGCGCTTCTACTCGGCTTATGGTTTACATATCGAGTTATCGCCCGAACGATACATCCAGACGTGCGAACAACTCACCAGCTTGCCCACAAGCACCTCCTGTATATGCGAACTTTGCAAACTGGAATGCAAATTAGTAGCAGGAACGCATCGACAGTGCTAGTTTGATACCTTCTACCTTGCCTCCACTAACAACGTACTATTTTCTATTCATATTTTCGACCTTGCACCTAATTATTATAAGGAGGCGCTTCATCACATAACCCTAGAAAAGTGAAGATTGGTGCGTATCTACTTTCACGTCAGTGCCTTTTTTTGGAAAATGTGGGGAACATACGTATCAAATCGTTGGAAATCACTGTCAGCAAAGAATACACGACAAGATCAGAACCGCCGAAAAACTCCAATCAACAAAATTCGGTTACGTACCATCAACGAAGTGTCAATGAGGCGTATGGTAAGGGAGATTTCGGCGGCTTTCTCACAAATGAACATAATCCTGTCACGTCCCACCGAATCACATCGAGGAGGAGTAAACATGATCCTAGACCGGTCCTGGGTAAATTCACAAAGTGATTCCACTATTGATCAGCCACCCGAACACAGGAGACGTTAGTTTCCTTTCCAGGAAGATTCTGCAGGAATCAGACAGGGGATAACAACTCTGATGTTGCAACGAATTGTTCCGGATCTTTTTCACTTTCTTAATATGGCACAAGGCTCCTCGATAATATAGTGGTTAGTATACCCGCCTGCCACGCGCGAGAACGGGGTTCGATTCCCCGTCGGGAGCCTCTGGCGCAAGACTAATGACCTTGCCCGGAAAAAACAAATCATTATGGAAAATTTAACAAGCCTTAGGACTTGCTAAATACGGCCAAGACCGGTTCCCGGTTGTAGTGCCGATGATGAGGATGATGAATATGCCACAAGCCCGCAGAGCCATTCCTAAGCACACGACCTGTTTCACCAAGTTTCTTTCATACCGCATTGGTCGTTATTTTCCATACTACGTTACTAGAAGGGTACTACGGCAGCTCTAAATTACATCATCATCATTGGCACTACAACTGGGATCCGGTCTCGGCCTTATTTAGCAAGTATCTCCATCGGTATCCGGCGCTTATCCGAGACTTGTTAAATTGTCCATAGTAATTTGTTTTTCCGCGCAAGGTTATTAGCTAAATTACACCGCCTTTAAAATTGAAAGTGTTATACAACCGTGAAATCACAAAATTCTCTAATTAACCGAGGCACTGGTAATTCTTGACAATTTACAAACATTCATAGGAAACTGCATGCATGAACGAAAACAGCAACAAGGCCACACTAATCACTTAGATATTTCGATGGCATCGGGTTTTGTTATTGTTTATGGTATCCGGGTGAGTTTGCTTGGAGCAGGCCATATGAGCGGGCGTTTTCGCTAACCTCTTTGTCGTTGAACGCTTTCCACAGTAAAAAAAAATTGCCAACGAGTTATCCTTTATCTACTAGTGTGTTCTTCTCGAGACTAGTTTTTCCAATATAATCGGTGCATTAATCTTTTTATATATTTTTGGGCGGTTGTTTTCATATATTGGAAATCATTTCTTCACATTGCAATTTATTCTCTTTATAATTTATTGAACCAAATTTTTGTTTAAATTTTATATTAAACTGTAAAATTTGACGCGAAATGCATGATTTTTTTCAGTGTGGAAATAATTGCTTAATTTTTCGAAATAAAAAGTTTGGCTAGACAAATTATAACTACAAGCTTATATTATAACAATATTTGTGGAACTGTACAGATCGATCAATATTTACTGAAGACATATTGCCGACCAAGGTCCCCTTTTGTTAATGCTCTGAATGGCATCGCTTATCGCGGAGTGTTTGTTGTTAATAGTGAGTAAAATGACTTTTTTTTCTATACTCTAACACCCCATAAAGGCTCCTTAATATTCATTATAGTTATTCCTCTTGTCATCCATGTTAAATAACATTTTTTTAAGAACACACGTTTAGCACTGCTAAACGGCTGTAAAGCCTTAAAATGAGGTTATCGCTCAACAACCTCAATCTCGCCACTATCCGACACATTCTACTTTTCTACACATTGACTCACTCACTGAATCCAATTAAAAGCACTTATTCCTTTCTTTTTTGCCTGAGCACCCAAAACTGGAGAAATTCATCTAAGTATACCAAGCAGAATTGGCCCAACAACTGTGACATAAAAATCGAACTCATACAGATACCTACAACAATGACCCACATTTCAATCATTTTTGTACCCAATCGGAATCAATTCACTGAGCCAAGCAAACAATGAAGCGCGATCACTTACCCGCAATCCCTTGACGTCGGCCTCACTGTTCTTCTCCACTTTTGAAACGAAGAATCCCGTCCCGAACTCCTTTCCTCCGCGAATAGCAAAACCAAACGTCACGTTGTTGTCTGGCGTGACCAGAATCCGTCGCGAATTCGGGCGGACCATACGAATCACTCGGATCCTGGGATTCGATAAAACTGCACTACGAGCCGAAGAGATGACATCACTCGTTGACGAGCTCGTCGAGCCCTGTATACTGCTGCAATCCGTCATCGTTGGTTAAGCTATTCGACTCTCCAACGCATTTGTCGGTCTGAAATGGAAAAAACATGACGAGAAAAGTTAAGACAACAGACACAAGAGGTAGACGCATAAAAATCTATTGAGGGAGTAATATGGCAACATTCAGACAGAGGGAGACCTAAAGGCAGACCAGAACCCAGACGGATGAATAGTCAAAATTAATTACCGCCAACTGCAAGTCATCCATAAGACGGATAGGGGCCTGTCAATTTGTCCCGCGTGTGCAGATGTGCCATAAAATATTAGCATAACTAGTACTGAGGTGCACGTACGTCTGGTCCCAGCCGGGCGTTATGTAATCTATGACTTTGTGGCATTGTAACTCGTTCACAGGACTCTGATAGGCCAAGCTGACGCATATGTCTGTCGGAAAAATGACTACGTTCCACGTCGCAACACTTTTTGATCCAACGCAACATGGCTCACCACGTGGGAACCATGGAGTCGAGAAGGTTTGTTTTAGAAAGGAGATTCGGTGATTGGGCAGAACCCTATTGAACTCGCAGCACTGTGTTTTCGTGGAATTCCAACTTAGACTACGAGTGTGCATAGTAATGAGATGTAACAAGAGGTTTCCCTGGGGCAAGTAAAATGTTGGTTTGACACAGGTGGCCATCAGACTTTGACGTTCCATGAGTCAAACTTGATTCAAAAACTATATTTAAAAGAGGGTCGGATTGGTTAAGAGAATCGGTATCACATACATTGGGGGAATGCTTTCCGAAAGTGTGTAACACCGATAGTTAGCCCCTCAACAACTCGGTTAATGCGTAATGATAGTGTTATTCGATGGTCTTTATTCTTATAAAGATATTAAACATCCCAGGAAGCGCTTCATGCTTCGTTCTCATATCACTGAATTACAATATTTTATACTTATTTCATTAGCCTTGTGGGAAATGGAATTTCATTGTAAAGACTGATAAAGTGGTACTTTCAATTACCTGAGGCAATGCTCTTCAGTTTTTCAACATAAATGTTTAGTAACAAACCACAACCAAATGTAATCAAATCACTGGATTTGTTAACGGCCAGTATTAATTACCAAATTCAATTTTTAGTATCAAGTCACAACCATTTATATTAAACCATGACTTACTACCAAATCATGACTTACTACCAAAACGTGACACTACCAAATCATACTACAGTGCTGTGAAAACTTATAGACTCAAACGTAAATTTTCAGTTTGCTTAGAATGAGTAATAAACTTTTATGACAAGTTTTGTGATAAAATATTGTCAATCGACGCCAACTCCGGGAAAACTCTTTAATGCCTTAATTGCTTCTTTACCAGGAACGGTAATTCATTTTCTGAAAAAACCCAAATTTCACTTGTGAAAGGTATAAACCTAAGTCATTTATATTTTAATTTCTTGTATAATTATTATTACTATTACTATTTATTGGCCTGTAGGAACCCGAAAATGCATGACCTCACCGCGTCGACTCTGCCATTGTGTAGTGCTCTAAAAAGCCCTACCACCTTTGTCCCCCATTCCTCCATCCAAATCCCAGCAATATTACACTAAAACCTAAAAACTAATCAAAACCCTAAAAAACCGAAACCAAATACAAAATTCGCAATAAACGAATCAAATATTCGTTTATCGTTTTGCATTTGCCCCACGGCATCATCTAAATTCAAAATCCAGAGATACGTTATCTCAATCCGGTAAAATCCCTAATAAATTAAACAAACAAAAACCCGAATTCCTTTACATATCCACATCTGCACAATAGTTTCATAAGAATTCAGGAAACTGAATTCTTATCATAAACAAACATTGAGCATCTCACTCAGGATACCAAAATCGGGATCTTGGTATGAAATTGTGCATTTTCGATATACAAATCTCGATTTGTTTCCCTTTATAAAGGAACAGAAAAGTGATATCTGAGTTCAGTATTCCTCATTCAGTATTAAACTGTACATCAAAGATTCAGTATTAAAATTTACATCAAAGATTCAGTAGTATTAAACTGATATCAAACCGAGGACGCGCAGAAAATAAACTTTTACAGTTGTTGTATTCCAGAATACTACCCTTATTCGCTTTAACACTAACTCATGTCCTTTCAAACACAACCCTTAAAACTACATCCCCACATATCCTACATTCTCAGTTAATACAATTCATAAATAAACAGACACTATATTCTATATCCAGTCACTTACAGCACATTTCATAAATATGCCCCTTTTCATAACAAGCACATTTTTCATTTCAAAACATGGCCACTTTGATTTTCGTTCAAAGTTTATTCAAAATTCTAAGTCACAGAGACTTCTAGATTGTTTTGTTCAGTTTATACGCCACAGTCAGTTAGAACAAAATGTTCTATATAAACAAGTAAATTTATATGAAAAGAGTAGAAAGAAGAGAGCTCAGCTTGAGATAGCTGAGTTCAATAAAATATAAAAATAAATAAAACTTTATAAATTATTTAATAACTAAGAAACGATAATTATTTCAAATAAGAAAAGATGTAATAACCTCCACGCTCTTCCCTCGAAAGAGGAAGCACGGCGTTGGAGCCGTAACACAGTAACAAAACTGAATTTTCATTTTTACAAAATCGCCAAATTTTCAAGCAATCCCAGCGGAGACAGGGGCTTGCGGAAGACCGAAAAAGCGACATTGTAACCAGGACCAACAACAGGACGTTGCACTTCCATTAGGCTCTGAGGAAGCACGGGGACGACCTCAGTAGGACGTTTTTCAGGAGCGGTCTAAGAGATCCCTTCTCCTTTTAAGGGCTAGGAAATACGCTCCCTGAACAAACCACTACAATTGTTCCCCGTCCCGTGTGCTCTTTTTCCACGTTCGACCATCCGATCCGATCTCCTTTAGGTCCAACCTAACATTGTCCTCCCATCTCCATCGCGGCCGCCCTGTCGGTCTCTTTCCCGTTGTCTTACCGTCAAGAATTCTATGCACGGTCCTATCGTTGCCCATTCGCACCACGTGTCCGGCCCAAATTAATCTTCGCGACTTGATTACTCTTATTATTGTAGGTTTGCGGTATAGCTCTTCCAATTCGTGGTTGTGGAGTTTCCATCAATGTCCTGTCTCCTCGTCATATTTGCCGCCAGGACTTTATTCTCGAATACGCGGAATTTGTGTTCTTCCCGTTTTGTGAGAGCCCATGTTTCGCACCCGTATAGGACAATTGGCATGTTATGGTTCTGTGGCGGTTCTACTAACGCCACTGCTTACCTTTCCACTTACCCCCAAATCTTCCTGCCACAAAACTCCAGAGATCGCATCGTTTTTCGCTTATGCAAGCGCATTAACACGCTCAAGCATTTCTCCCACCGATCTCATCATTTTTCGCTTATGCAATCGCATTTAACACCCTCAAGCATTTTTACCATCAAGGGCATTCACGCAGTTAATGCATTATACCATTTTCCCTGAAAGAAATCGGTACTCCATTACCGCATACATCAATGCATCTCAGCATTGTTTTGAAAAAAAAACATTTCGGTTGCCGTACTGGGTAACCACAATAAACTATGCAAACAATCATCGAAACCCCTGCCTGCCTACATTTTCTGTCCACACGTGGGCGGCAGATTTTCATAGTTTATCTGTACCCAGAGCGGCTTTTATTCAACCAACAAAGCGTGGCGCAACTCGTGCCTAGCGCCAAGAGCCGATTTCTTTGCCAGAGTAAATATTTACACTGGAATTCGACCCTTGACTCGCTATGGATGCAATGCATCATTGTGTAATCATCCTAATCGCATCCTAATCACCAGCACCATATTGAAACAGCTGCAATCGCTCCTTCCAAAAATACTCCTTCATGTGAATTTTCATTCCCATGGTTCGTCCACCTATGAGCTCGCGTCACGAGCAAACAAAGTGATCCGCGCGTAAGTGGACACACCCACGCTAGAATCTGTGTACCGGAGATCCACTCCTATTGGTCGGTCCCAAAAGGAAAATGTCTTTCCTTTTTCCACCACAACGCCCAACTCACCCTGACTGAGAGCGAATCAGTCAGTCGATGCGATAGGTTTAAAGGAGACGGATGCCCACTGATTCGAAGAGAGGAGTAATCATAACTTTAAATCACGGCCAAATTTATTTTCGAGTTGGTCCGAATGTCCTGGTGCGCGAAATTAAACCTTTTGTTCCGTGTTGATTTAAGAAGCTGTATACCAAGTGTAACAAACTATTGAACATTTTGTTCAATATTAACTAATAGAAGAAGCTGTATACCAATACGAGACAAATAGAGTACACCCAAACAAAACCTCAGCTCGTTGAAACTGTGTTTTATTTTTCTCCCTAGTAATAGTTGTTTTAACTCATGGGACAGCCAAGGCATCGGTAAGTGGAAAAGCGCAATCACTCACGCAGCGAATTCGATGTGGTATTCAGGGAGCCGAACATCAGTCAGGTGATTAACGAATAAATTCCTCTCTTGTGACCAGTGAACTCTTCAGTTGTGGAATCTTCATACAACCCGTGCCAATGCCGGCACCAAGACGAAGAAAAATCCCACAGTTCTATAGACACGGAGCTTTATATTCCGTGATAGTGTGGGGGGTAAAAGTCGGTGTACCGGCACGGGGGCGGGTTCACTTATCACCCACCGAATACCGCAGCAAAACGATCACCAAATAACAAGAAATGAAACACAGTGGTACCGCAGTTTGTAATTTGTTTTTATTTTATTGTTCAACACTAATATGTTTTTAAGTCACATCGATTTTCCATTGAATTGAATTTTTTGGGATAACTATTTAATGATCCCGATTAGTACTCTATACTGAATTAATTTGTAAACAATAGATCTTTTGTTACAACACCAACACAAAGCGTCAAATTAAAATGCCAAACTATTAGAACACGGCAGAGACCAACAAAACACGACTAACTTGTACTGGTAGTTATTACTTGACTTGAGTTTAGTAAACCGTAAAACGAAGAGGGGTGTGCGCACTCCCGTGAGCACGCTGCGGTGGTTGGATTTCGCTGTTCATACTCAAGGGTTAAGCTCGAGAGACTGGTGGTGAGTCCGCTTTCAGCTAAGGGTGAGTTTTCTTTTCTTGAGAGAAATGTGAATTCTCTCTTTGTGGTGATGAATTGGAGAGGATCTCTCTGGGTCGATCTTAGCTAGTGTGCTAATTGATCCATTGTTTACTCATGCAACGAGGTCATGGGAAAACGAAACTGAGAAAGGAGGATAGAACAAAGGGCACCATTGTCGCCTTGCACCTTTCTGATGACATACTCGAGCACATGGTTAAAAAGACACGATGAGAAGCCATCCCCTTGTTTTAGTCCGTCCCGGATTTCAAATAGTTTTAAGAGGTGGTTTTCTATTCTAACTCGCCCTTTGTTTTCGTTCATGCAGATTTGAATGAGGGCGGCATATTTTTTCGGGATTCCCAGCCCAATTACAATATGGTAGAGTCTTTGCCTTGCGACTGAGTCGTAGGCTTTTTTGAAGTCAACGAACAGTTGGTGAACCGTCTATTCCCACTTCTTTTCCAGCAGTTGCCTTATTGTGAACATTTGGTCGTTTGTTGACGGGTTCCTACAGAATACGCATTGGTAGTCTCCCAATATTTCTTCTGCGTACGGTGTGATTCTCGCCAGTATGACACTTGTTAGTATTTTGTATGTGGTTGGGAGCAATGATATTCCTCTTAAATTTTCGCAGTCAGATCTGTCACCTTTTTGAAAATGGGGAGGACTATTGAGGTTTTCCGTTCTTCCGGAATGACTCACTTATCCCATATTGTTTTAATCAGTTTGGAGGATCTTTGGAGCGGTTGCCTCTCCTCCATGCTTCACAAGCTCTGCCGGTATGCAGTCGACTCCGGGAGCCTTGTTGTTTTTCAATGGGTTTATTACGTCTACAACTTCGTCGAAAGAAGGCTCTGGGATCTGAGGCTCGGCTGTATGTACGTCTGGTGCGTTTATTTGTGGTTGATGGGTGCGCACATTGAGCGGGTTTTCAAAGTACTGCTTCCATCTTGTCACGATATTGTTTGTTTCTGTCAACAGACAGCCGTTTGTGTCTCGGATTATTTTGGCTCTCCCTCGGTGGCCATTTCTAATTGAATTTATGCCGGCATACATACCTCTGATATTCTTTGCTCTGGCATTTTCTAGGATTTTTTTGATCTGATTCTTCTCCCATTCGCGTTTTTTTGTGTTTGAAAAGTCTCGTTGTCTCGTTCCGAATTGTCGCCTATCTTTTTGCGTTGACTTCATCATATCTTTCTAAGTGTAGCACTCTGAGGCGTTTACGTTGTTCGATCTTCGCCCTGCACTCATCGTCAAACCAAGGTTTGGACTTAATTCTTTTCTTAAATCCTAATACCTTTTGGGCTGTTTGTTTAATTGTGTCTCTGATCGATGCCCATTTAGTGTCCAAATTATTGGTTTCCTCTTCCTGACCACCCCATTCTCTAGGATGCTAAATCTATTCGTTAGTTCCTCTTGTTATTCAGTCCTTTTGCGTAGGTCTTTTAGTTTATCAATGTCGAACTTTTTGCTTGTCTCCCGTGATTGCCTATGTGGGTTTGCTGCGAGCCGACTTCTAATTTTGCCCATCACTAGAAGGTGATCGGAGTCGCTCCGCTGATCTTACGTCAAAGATATTCGAGTGGTGTCTTTTGTCTATGAGGAAGTGGTCTATTTGGTTACGCGTTACGCCGTGGTGATATCCATGTTTTTTTTTTTGGTTTCGGTAGGAAGGTGGAAATCTTCAAAGTACCCATCAACCACATCAAAAGATACCAATTCAGGGGCATGCCGGGTTTTTACCGACTAAAACCACCTCCTCCCAGGCTCATATTCCCGCTGATCGCCGCGGAACTTTCTTTTAGATATTCCATCGCGGGGCGGGACGGAGTTTACCTGTTACTCCACTCGTCACGTCGCAACTGCTGCATCATTTCACAGAGAATGCCATTGGTTACGGACCATGCCTGTTTTGAACTAACCATGTATTCTATTACTCCTCCCGGAGTAACTGTCCGTCTCGTATGTCTCTCCAAAATCGTTCGTGCGGTCTCGAATCTCACGCACTCTGTGAGTACGTGTTCCGCATTTTCTATTTTGCCTTCACAATACAAGCGGTATGGGTGATTCACATGCTTATACTTGTGCAAGTATTGCAGGAAGCATCCATATTATCCATGTGGCTTTATGGATTTGCCTGTGCTTGAACATCGTGCTTTTCACTACCAGATCTTTTGATGCTGCGAACGTGATAATTCGAATTCCATTATCATTTGAAACGTCGTGTAGACTTTCTTTACCTATAGTTGGTTGGAAGATGTCTTCCTTTCCAATTTTCGCATTGAGGTCCCCGAGGAGGATTTTAACATCGAATGATGAGATCCCATCAAATACTTCCTCTAGGGTCACGTAGAATGTGTCCTTCGTTTCTTCGTCGGTAGATTCTGTTGGGGCGTGTACGTTTATGAATACATAACTGTACCATGGGCCCTGTATTTTTAGCACCGACATTCGGTCATTAATAAACTGCACATCTTTTACATGGGTCGTAATCTTCTTGCTTATGATGAAGCCAGTTCCGAGGTTATGTGTATCGGTACCTCCACATACCAGTGTAAACCCGCTGGTTTCGATTACTTGATGTGGGAGTCGAACTTCCTGAAGCGCGACGATGTCCATTTTATATTGTTTCGCGTTTTCTACGACAGTCTGTATCGCGCCCCGTTTATATAACGTTCGAACATTCCACGTGCCGACGCGTATATCCCGCTTTTTCCGTTTTTCCCTACGTCTTCTTTTTGCCGAGTCGGTGTTTTCTTGATGATTTGTTCCCTTATGGTAGTGTCGGCTCATCACACCTACGCCTACCGGGTTTTTTGTGGGATTGTTTTTTGTATATTGATTATTCTTTTTTGTTCCCACGAGTCTTGGGATTTCAAATAGTCCGCCACATCAAAGCACCTCTTTGTAATGGTAAGGTCTGCTTACTGCTCTGATTCGACCCGGTGGTAGAGGGGCGCCGTTATAATACAGCCGGTTTACCCCTGGCTGCAAAACATCCAATGGGCACGGTGACGCGTAACACCCTGGATTAGGGGCGGTAGATCTTTGTGTGTTACTCCTCGCTAGCCTGTCTGACATGGGTGGCCCTACTGGAAGCATGTGCTTCCGTCAGCATAGCCTGAGTGATTCATTGTAGTTTAAGCCCCCGCATCACGTCAAGGTTTCTACCAAGCGAGGTAATTTCTTGTATAACAATTTATTTAATATGGAATGTTTTGTCCGTTATTTCTTATAACAGTTAATAATCTTCGTGGTAGACTGTAAATATGATTGTTTATAGTGTTGTCCGGTATATGATACCCTGCTTCAACAATTCTTTTTTTGAGTTGTTCCACGTTTGGATTTTTTGGCTTTACCTGATCGTAAACCGCCCTTGCCAGGACCCCACACAGGTTCTGAATGGGGTTTATCTCTTGACTTAAAGCTGGCCACCGTAAAAGTATAATTTCGTGCCCTTGAAACCACTTTGTTGTTCTTCGTGCTGTATGGATAGGAGAATTGTCCTGTTGAAATATAACATCTTCGTCCTCTGTTAGGATTATTGAAGGAAGAAGATGCCCGTCCAACATTTCTTTTTGGCGTCCATTCTTCCAGAAATAAAAGAATTTTCGTTTTCAGATTTCCAACGAAAGCTGCACACACCACAACTCCACTCATCCTCCTCCTAAAGGCCTGCGTGACATGATTTTCCTATCTTTCGCAAGATCATGCCAATAGCACTTAAAGCCGTTGGGGTCATCCAGGTTAAATTTTTTCTCATCACTGAAGATCACAGGGGGGTATGGGAGCGAACATACAGGGCAATGTCACTGATTGCTTTCAACCCGGCAAAGGCCAGGACGATCCTTGTCCCTGTTCAATCCAAGTTGACATGCAGTCTCCACGTGACACCCCTGGATAGCTACTTTGGCACCCGCCAAGTAGTGAACCATCGCATGGAGCGACATCCTGAGGATGGCATACCTTGCCCGTAAAAATAAATTATTATGGTAAATTTAACAAGCCTCAGAGATGAGGCGGATACACGACGACGACCATGGAAACGGAAATGGTTAAACGGTTTGAGAATTTTCTCATGGAAGCTACGCTCACTATACAGACCTCGAGCTGCAGACGCTAGCCGATGCCTGGTCCGAATATAAGGCTGACGCAACAGCATTACAAGAAATAAAATGGACGGGGAGTGGTGTTATTCAAAGAAACGAGTATGACATTTATTACAGCTATCATGTAAAACACCATGTGCTCGGGGTAGGCTTTCTGGTCAGCCAAAAATTTAAGTCTGCCTTTATCGGCTTCAATGCTATGCACACTTCGTGTGGGAGGCAAGTTTAAGAACATAAGCCTCATAAACGTTCACGAACCTACAGAGGAGTACCCTGACGACGAAAAAGAAGAATACTACGAGATCGTCGAACGGGCCCTCAATGCCTGCACAAGATACGATGTGAAAATCGTTCTTGGTGATTTGAATATGAAAATAGGTCGGGAGCCGGATTTCAGGCACTACGCCAGATTCCCATAGTTTGCATGAAAACACGAATGACAATGGACTACGAGTCATCGATCTGGCAGCATCGAAAAACTTGGTCGTTGCAAGTATCAGATTTCCACGTAAAGATATCCACAAAGCCACCTGGGTATCACCTGATGGAGCCACTCGCAACCAAATTGACCACGTATCGATAGATCGCTACCACTCCTCACCCTGATAACGGTACGAACGTACCGAGGTGCCAACGTCGACTCGGATCACTATCTTGTTGGTGTCGTTTTCCGAGCGCGGATTTCCTTACGGAGACGTATCGCATCCGCGTATCAGGTGCGGATCAACATGGCTGCCTTACACAATGAGAATACCAGCAACACCTTTGGTGATGTGCTGGGACTCGCCCTCGAAGAGCTCGACGGAGGGAGAGTAAGTCCTGGGGCCAGAATGCTTGGCGCAGAAGAGAAATGGACACGTCTTAAGAATACTGTCATTGGTACTGACAAATCCATCTCGGAGCGAATGGTTTGATGCTGAATGCGAACTAGCGACTGAACGTAAGAATGCTCCATACTGGGCAAGGCAGCAGTCTATTAGGGCGCGGGGACGCGAAGAGAAATACATACAGCTTAGAAGATCTAGTAAACTACTCCACAGACAAGAGAAAAGTGCCTGGGAAATAAATGTCTGTGAAATAGAGAAAAGTAGAGAGCGCGGTCCGCACCGGGCGCGGAAGTCCTACCAACTAATCCGCAGTATGACGCGGTACACACCACGCTGCCCTTACTGCGCGGATAAAGAGGGTAATCTGATCACCGATCCTCAAGGTATTCTGGAGCGATGGGAAGTGCACTTCAATGAATTGCTAAATGGTCAGCTCACAGAAGAACAGGGGGCTCCACCAATGCAAGATCAAGACCAAATGCTTCCGCCATCAAGCATTGAGGAAACATTAAAACCCATAAGACAGCTCAAATCAAATAAAGCCCCCGAAGCTGATGGCATACCAGCTGAGCTCATCAAACAAGAAAGGACAGCGTTACATCACGCAATTCGTGAGATCGTTGTGCACATATGGGCGCAAGAGGAGATGCCGGCAGATTGGCCTCGTGGAATAATTTGCCCCATACTTAAGAAAGGAGATATCACAGTGTGCAACAACTATAGGGGTATAACATTGCTGAGTACCGCCTATCAGATACTCTTCTCTATCCTACAAGATCAGATAGCCCCATACGCTAAAGTCAAGTCATCATTGGCCAATATCAGTGTGGTTTCATCCCAGGCAAATCAGCGATTGATCAGATATTCACCTTTAGGCAGGCGATGGAAAAATGTCTGGAATTTAAGATTTAATTATATCATCTATTCAAGGATTTTAAGGCTGCCTACGACAGCATAGGCAGGATAGAACTATATAATGCCATGAGAGAGTTCGGCATTCCAAACAAATTGATACGACTTTGTAGGTTGACTATGACCAACGTAACTAGTCAAGTAAAACTAGCGGGATTGCTGTCCAAGCCAATAAACACCTTTAATGGATTCCGACAAGAAGACGGTCTGGGCTGCTTCCTCTTCAACCTGGCGTTGGAGAAAACAATCCGTGACTCTGGCGTTACAACTAGAGGGACTATTGTCACCAAGTCCAGCCAGATACTTGCCTACGCATATGTCATCGACATCATCGGTAGAACCGAATCGGCTGTGCAGGACCCCTTCACCCAGATCGAGCAGGCGGCACAAAAACTGGGACTGCACATTAACGAGGGAAAAACTAAGTACATGGTAGTAACTTCTGCGAAGAGAAGACCTAACGTTGGTCAAACTATCAGGGTAGCGGAGCGCGAATTTGAAGTAGTGCAATCCTTTAACTACCTTGGGTCAATAGCATCAGCACATAACAATATGGAACAAGAAATACGCGTACGGCTGATCAAATCCAACAAAGCCTACTATGGTCTATCAAGGCTCTTTAAATCCCGAAATTTATCCAGAACATCCAAGCTACTACTGTACAAGACCATGGTCTTACCAGTACTCATGTATGGATCCGAGACCTG
This sequence comes from Microdon myrmicae, assembly GCA_963931805.1. Classification (NCBI taxonomy): domain Eukaryota; kingdom Metazoa; phylum Arthropoda; class Insecta; order Diptera; family Syrphidae; genus Microdon; species Microdon myrmicae. Next base: position 114,294,542 of record OZ007502.1, read on the forward strand.
GGTGCTTAATAAAAGGCAATCTGAACTCTTGGTCGCGTTCGAGAGAAAGGTCTTAAGGAGAATTGTTGGCCCCGTATGTGAGGGAGGACGATTCCGGTGGGCGGGACACCTAGCTCGAATGAGCGAAGAGGAGCCTGCGCGGAAAGTACTTTCTGGCAGGGTGTATGGAATATGGATAATCGAGACGGGTGGAGAGACTTGCTGAATAAGGCCAAGACTGGATCCCGGTTGTAGTGCCGACGATGATGATGATAATGGTGAAGATCACATAAGACCACATTTCATTGTGGGGATGTGTGTTTCAGCAAACTCAATGCATGCTTCCTTAAGTCGATGATTGAGTGATGGTTTGCACAAGCACTTTCGATACTTCAAGTTGCTTGAGGCTATTGCGCATTTTCTAATGACGCTAGAATGCAACTCCAAATTAATATGTCGAAACATTTGGGGCGAAGAAGCTCCTCTTTTGGACATTTCAGGTAGAACGGCTCGTTTTACCGTCAGCGAAAATTTTGTTGGTCTCCCAGATTGCTTATTTCTTCCGTAATTTTCAATACCAGTTTGTAATTTTCAATGCGAGTTTGTTTAAACCGCTCACATGGGGATGCGTAGCTTATTCAGTCTTAACCGTTATGCTTATGCATTCAGTCGTAACCGTTTATATAAGAAATAATTATCGCACACAACTAACATTATACCTTTGAAAAATCTACTATTTGAGACATTTTTCGATAGCTATGAACTTTAGAATAATTAAATAAAATTTCAAGTATGGGTCTCAAATAGTTTTTGGACGACAGCCTTCTGTACAGCAGAGAGTAGATGACGCGTAATAAGGGAAGAAATGAGGTGGAGCATAAATCGCTAATTGTTTTCATATAAAAAAAGACTGCACACTGTCACATTAGTTGGGTCTGCTGCTGCTCTAAAACTACACCACTCTTAATATTCAAAGCATTATACCATCGTTTTCCGCCGCCGTAAACTTACAAAATTCATTTCCTGAAAGCAGCTCATCAAAGTTCTTGACAGTTTGTGAGTAAACTGCGAGCGCGAAAATAACTGCATAGAAGCTATATCAACCATTTAGAATTTTCTGGAAATTTCGATAGCGTCGGCTTTTGTTGTTGTTTGTGTTAGGTGAGCCAGTTAGCTTCGGCCACAAATAGTAGTCGTGTTGCATCTTCGCCGTGCAAGATATAGTTACAATCGAATCTGTGTAACCGTTTAGCAGTTGTATCGTAAATATATTCTTTAAAATAAAAACGCATTACATCTATTTGTGGCTTATTTCGTGTTGGCGGTACACGACGACATGGGTAATATATAGTTACATTCAAATCAACTGTAATGGGTAACCGTTTTGCAATTCAATCGTGAATATATTCCCTAAAATAAAAACACATAACACAAATTTGTGGTTTCATGGCTACAACCATGAGTTGTATTCGTCATGCTACACGGAGATATGCGTGAACTGCCCTATAATAATAATATACTTAAGCTCTAAAACACCCGGAAAGGTAATTGATTATGCACTTTCATACTCCTAAATAAAGGTGTCATGTATATCTGAAGGCTCCATACTAGATCCCACTCTCTTCTTTATGTTCAAAAATTACCTTCGCTTTTTAATGGTTACCTAAGTTTATTTATACATTTCGTTACAATTTTTTGTGGTAAAGAGAACCTAGTTTGCGTTATTAATATAACGTGAGCTGTCCGTTCTAAAAATAGGATGGTTGGGCATGATCATAATATAGTTATATTGAGAACCTACTGAAGCTTTGCCAATAAGATAATTAATGTGTACGGGAAAGCAGCCCCCACATACGAAGGAACTTGGCTTACTTAAGCCAATCTTTAAGGGCATACCAGCAAACAAGTTTGCATGCAAGTAACAAGCGTTTGCATAAACATTGAACCTTTCGATAAAGTTTAATCCTGTACAGCACTTTACATAATATACAATCACATAGATGAACTATTCGCAAGGTCACTAGATGTTACTAAATACCTCTCGAACATGTTTCCTTTGCATTGCATCGCTTGCTTATCCATTCAAACGACCATGCTATGCAGTGATGGCAGAGGAGGTAACCACTCAACGATCTTGCCTTGAAGACCAAGAGTGTCTACATACCTTTCAAAGTATGTAGCATGCCACGCACATGCGTAGGTTAAACTGAACCGCGGCCACTCTTAGTAGCTCCACACAAAATTTCTTTTTAGGTAGACAACGACCCAAATTGCTTCTCAATGCACTTGACTGGTTGGGGTATACTATTTTCAATCTAAATACATTCAATTCAAACCTTGAGAGTGGTCCACACATTCCCCATCGATAATTGGCCAATTTCTCGTAATCGTAGTCGAAGATCCAATCCAAGTACGATCATCCAAGTGGGGCATAGAGCCATAGATGTCGTACCATGAGTATCATTCCGTATACACTGTCGTCGATCCCGAAGCTGAGAGTCTATTTGAGAAAGCTTGTAGCTATTAATCTCGACAGTCAGTTGGTCTATGTACATGTTTGTTCTTAAGACCAATTCGTCATCGTCATCGATGGTCCTGTCTTCGTGGGTTCGTGGTACACCTGCGAATCATCTCATCCAGCATCTGGATACCATTCCCGGATTTTAAAGTGAAAAGAAAAAAATAATCTGCCTAGTCATTCATTAAAGCGCTTCTTCTATTTACGTGCAAGAACCTTAACAGAAGTCGTTAGTGGCCGTTCTTGCCCTAGGGATGTTGATGATGGTGCAGCACAGGTACTATTTCATAGTGCGATGACGGAGAGTCAACTGTAGGAACTTCCGGCGAGAGATACTTCACACGATCTTCGTCAATTTGCAGCTGGATGACGATGACTGCAGGAGACTTTGGAAGGGATCATCGTTGGCAAATCATGATGGCATGCGACTGTCGAAGAGGTTTGACATACAGCGAATACGACAATGTTGCAACTGCAATTTGCCTGTGTTGTGGTCTTCCGGATAATGAGACCCTAACCAGGCTGAGATAGTGCACTTTGCCACACGTAACCTGTGAAAGTCGTTTTTTTTTGGTGTGGGAAAGAATGCACATTCATGTCTTACAAGTGGCCTATATAAAGACAACAGAATCTGTGGACGAGTAATTGAACCGACTGAACGTCTTAAATGACTTCAAAATGCCGTGAAATGTCAATCAAAAAAATTTACGTACATCAATTAATTTAGATCCATCAAAGCAAGTGGGACAAAAAAAACAATTATGATATTGATGGGTTCAATTAGACAGAAGAAGCAGATCATGGACCTTTGGTTGTGGGGGACCATGAGTAAGCATCTCAGAATGTTTTAAAGGCAGATGGAGTCTTTTTTGACTGGAAACAATCTGAACATATTGCATGATTTTATGAGTAGTGAAAGCAAATGCCTCGTAATGCATTTACAGTCGCTCGGTTGAAAGCGAAATAACGTGGCACAATAGTGTGGACGGTGGCCAAAGTGGAAAAGAGAAAAAGATCTTTAATGCACGAGGTATAAAGATTTTCTTTACCTCTATTGGCATGGCTAGTCTTCATAAAGTTTATTTACTACTGTTTCTAGAATGTACTTATCAGCATGTTGGCATAAGCAATGACTTGCGCCAGTTAGTTGGACCACTTTCAGGTAAGGTTTAGTATTTTTTTATGTGAAATCATGTGCTTTCATTCATTTTAGGCTTCCCAATTCGTGGATGTTATTCAGGAGTTGTATAGCTTCAACGTTGTTATGATTGTATTTAACAGATTATTTTTGGATAACTTTGTTAGTAAATTTGATGTCTCAATCGTTGAGGATTTTTTAATACGCCCACATTATCTTTAGATACGTGGACCATTTTCCTTTAATAAAGTATCATACCTGTACGGCTATTACCGTACACAGGGCTATAACACCTAAACTGTTAGGCAATCCATTTACTGGGTAAACACAAGTGGCCAGGAGTAACCTTGCCAGATGTTGACAACCACAAAAATCGCAAACGATAATAGTGCCGCCTAATAAACAAAAATAATCTGTACGATTTGTTCTTCAGCCAGCGCCAATCAGGTTTTCCTCTAATGATTGAATCACAATGGTTCCTAAGCCAAGATACATGTAAAAAGGATGCCGCTAAAGTGTAAAAACTCTAAACGGTCTTCAGCGAATGTTCGGCCACAGGGGCAGCAACATTTGCGCCCATGTGTGTGCCTGCATCCATACCCTATTCCCATGGTTTAGATGCGAAAACGAAAGAAGCGAACGTTTTCAGAAAAACTGAGAGGGTGCCAGGGGACGGGTTGGAATTTGTGGAAGCGAGAGGATTCCAGGGAACGAGAAATGGGAACGAAGTCAAAAAAGGGAGAACACTCAGAAGTTGATCTCCTTCATACGGGAGGAGATCCAATTTAGTTGAGATCCGACATGAGAAAAGGAAGAAGTGGAAGAGTTTATGACGTTCGGTTTTGCGGTTCGAGTGCCTTAGCCAGGTTAAATTATGGTTCAACTAATTGAATCCTGTTAAGTAGAAGGAGGAGGAAGCGAAGTCTCAACGTGAAGTTAAAAAGAAGAATGACATCTGGGAGTTGACTCAAGTGATAGTGAAGTTATCTCAGTTGTCAATGGAGCTAACTACGGCAAGGCTTGTGGTCGAACTCTCATCTCTCAAGGTCGCGAGTTAAAATCGCTTCACGAGATCATTCGAAGATGTGACGCTATCTTTCACTCAGATGTAGAACTTGGTTCAGAAAAGTGAAGAGAAGCGGCAAGGAGTGTAACATTTGTCACCGAGTGCCAAAAGAGGCCAAAAGGTGAGGGTATGCTTTGAGAGACCATAAACTTTGGCCCTGAAAGAGTTAACTAAACACAAGCATATATATACATATATATATAGTGGCGCTAGGCTTATAACCTTGCCCGGAAAAACGAATTATTATGAACAATTTAACAAGTCTCGGATAGGGACCGGATACGGCTGGAGAGACTTGTTAAATAAACTCAAGACCGGATCCCGGCTGTAGTGCGGATGATGATGATATATATGTATATATATATATATGTGGTATATATACGAAGGCAGTCCCAGAATTGGTCCGCCTGACACATAGATGGCGGTAGTTATTAAAATACAATGACTGTGGTAGATGGTACCAACATTAGAAATATAAAGTTTCACTTTTGAAGACGCTACGCTATATATTACTTGTTCGACAGCCATCAATAGTAAACGAACAGTAGATTTGTAAACACGGAAAAAATTCGCAAATGTTCACACATTCGTTATTGCAGTTTACCACCAAGCCATTTCTTCAAGTTTAGAAAAGAAAATAGTCCAAGGGTTCTAAGGAAGCAATTCGTATTTCAAATCATTGATTGTGCTCACTTCACCTTCAAGAGATCGTGCAAAATATATCCTGCCCTTTCTTTTGAGATGCTCACGGCGTCAGCTAACTCGCGAAACTTCACTCTAAGATCAATCAAAACGATTCCATATGCGTGCTTTACAGTTTCCGCATTCCTGGCCTTTTTTGGCCTTCTAGAGTGAGGTGCGTCTCCTGTGCTTGTACGACCCGTTATAAATTCACTAAACCACTGATAAACAGTTGTTCTCGAAGGAGCAGATGTGGGATAATATCTCTGCAACCATTGCAATGATTGTTGAGAAGTTTTTCCCATCAAAAAACAATGTTTGATCAAGTTGCGATATTCCTGTTTCTCCATTTTTTTTAGGAAGGAGAAAGTGGCGTCACTCAAACGACTGTAGCTTGTAAACGAATGGACGAACTGTCATGAAACTTCATACATAAGCTAGTGACAGATGAGCCTCTTGAAATCAGTCACGTTTATCTTATATATATATATATATATATATATATATATATATATATATATATATATATATATATATATATATATCCATATATATATATATATATATATATATATATATATATATATATATATATATATATATATATATATATACGTTAATCAGTCAATCAATCATGAACTAGACAGCTGCAGTATACACACAGACAAGCAATGGAGCAATGGCAGCTGTCTACTTCATGATTGATTGACTGATTGACGTACGCCCCATTTGCAAAAATTATAACATCTTCGGTTGACTTCAAAAAAGCCTACGACTCAGTCGCAAGGCAAAGACTCTACCATATCGTGGTTGAGCTGGGGATCCCGAAAAAATATGCCACCCTCATTCAAATCTGCATGAACGAAAACAAAGGGCGAGTTAGAATAGAAAACCACCTCTCAGAACTATTTGAAATCCGGGACGGACTAAAACAAGGGGATGGCCCCTCACCGTGCCTTTTTAACCTTGTCCTCGAGTATGTTATCAGAAAGGTACAAGACGACAACACGGCCGGATCATCCCTGAACGGGGTCACACAAGTGCTCGCATATGCGGATGACATCGCCGTTCTGGGCGATAATCTTGAAACTATAAGTAAAAACTGTGAAATCATCATGCAAGCAGCAGAAGAGGTGGGCCTAGAAATAAACGAAAACAAAACGAAATACATGATTACGACGAGAGCAGGTGGACCTCAGAGAACACATATAAACGGGAAGAGAACAAATTCCGCGTATTCGAGAATAAAGTTTTAAGGGGTATATTTGGCGGTAAATATGACGAGGAGTGAGGACAATGGAGGAAACTCCACAACCACGAATTGCAAGAGCTATACCGCAAACCTACAATAGTGAGAGCGATCAAGTCGCGAAGATTAAAATGGGCCGGACACGTAGCACGAATGGGCGATGATAGGACCGTGCATAGAATTTTTGACGGTAACTAACAGGGAAGAGACCGACAGGACGGCCGCGACGGAGATGGGAAGACAATGTTAGATTGGACCTCGAGGAGATCGGATCGGATGGTCGAACGTGTAAGGAGAGAGCACAGGATAGGGAACAATGGCGGAGCCGAGTCGGTGAGGTCATGAACTTCCGGGTTCTTACATGCCAGTAAATAATAATAATAACATCTTCGGATAGGGTGATTAATTTTGCGCTACCTTATATATATATATATATATATATATATATATATATATATATATATATATATATATTTATATACATATATACAAGGCTGAATTCAATATGAACGGTAATTTTTCTCTTTTGCTTAGCAACAAGTTGCGAGCTAGATAATCTTGTGCGTGGCTGTGATTTGGTTTATGAAGAGTAGGTGACCGGCTTGGCTAGCGGTCGCGTTCAACTTTGTAGTCATTACAGCCATGAGCGAGGAAGAGGTACATACGTCTGTATGCGCAGCTGATTATTATAAACATTTTAACAAATGAAGGCGTTAAACCCTTGGAGATTTTTTCTCGATTGAGGGCGCAGTTTGGCGATGATGCACTCTGTGTATACATGGGAAAGAGAATTTAAAAGTGGGCGACAACGTATCGAAAACGAAAGTCATGATCGACGCCCAAGAAAATGTCGTACAGATGACACCGTCCGAACTGTTCTAGAGCTTATTGAAACTGATCGCCACTTAACTGTTGAAGAAATCTCATCAGAAGCGGGTATGAGCCAGGAAAGTGTTCAATCCATTATCACTGACGATCTTACCTTCAAAAAAATTACTGCTCGATGGGTTCCGAGGTTATTGACCGTAAATCAAAAACAGGTCAGGTCGGAGATCAGTGGAAGACTTCTGAATCAATTTCGACAAGAACGGGAGGATTTTTTGAAGCGTATAGTCACATGTGATGAGACATGACCACATCATTATTCTCCCGAGACGAAAATGACGAGTCAGGTGCGGCGAAGGAAGGATGAAGACTGCCCAGTGAAAAGCAAAACTCGTCTCTCAGCCGGAAAAGTTCTTGCAACGATTTTTTTCCACTCAAAGGGAGTTTTAATGATTTATTTTCTTCACAAACAACGAACAGTAAATGCGGTTTACTACTGTCGGTTGTTACAGTCGGCAAAAGGCGCATATCGAAACAAAAGACGACGTATGCGCAGTCGAGATGTCATCCTCCTTCATGACAACGCCAGGCCTTACGCCTTTGTTGAAAAATGTTGATTTTATAGTTAGTGTGTAACATTAATCGAATCGCTCGTCTCTGTATGCTCTCAAGTAGGTTGAAAGTATCCTCCAAACATGAGAACAATACTCGATCTTATATATATATATATATATATATATATATATATATATATATATATATATGTATATATATATAGGTATATATATATGTATATATATATATAAATAAATATATTTATATATATATATAAATAAATAAATATGTATAAATATATATATATAACCCTTATGTCAATGACCAACTTTACCGACAGTAGTAGTACCCGGATACCCACATATATAACAATGTTAAAACAAATATTTTGCAATAGATTTTAATTTGTTTATCAGAAACAAATATATTGTGAATATTTTATGTATTTTATATAATTATTTCTTATAAATATAAAGAATTTTGACTATCTGCGGCTACAAAAGGCCTATTGAAATCGGCGCAGAGCACGGTCAGGATCGGCAGGTGTGTAACAAATTCAGTTATACCTGCTAGAGGGATCTCGAGTATTCGGTTGACGAATAACTTGTACGTGCAACTTTGTATTTATAACTTGCGAGTTTATGGTGAAACCATTCGAATCCGGCATTAGAGAAAGTGTGGTTCAGTCAGCGTCCTTTGTGCATCTGATCAATTCAACAGGTAATAATATTAAAATTAATATTGTTAATGTATTTAATAATATTAAATAATTTTGTTGTTGTATTTTTGTTTTTAGAAAACAAGAAAGACGTGTCGGCAATGTGAAATGCCGGTTTGCGACGCACACGCAACTACGTTGGTTGAATGTAATGCATGTCACAGAAGTCCTTCTGTATAAATTTGTTTGTTAATTTAAATGCATTTTTATTGTTTTTCATTAATTATTAGTTATTTAAATAGTTAATTATCAATAATTAATTATTAATTAACTATTTAACATTCAATTTTGCATCATTCTTCATCATTCTCAATGCTTTTTAAATGGGTCGTGGAATACAGAATACAATTTTTTAAAAAGTCAATTTGAAAGTAAAAAAAATTTTTTTTTTCATTGAAATTTCGTAATTATCATTCAGAAACGTTTGAACCGGGACCGAATCGTCTACTAGGCCGAGCAATCGTGAAATTGCGACGAAATGGGTACCCGGGTACGCGGTCATTGACATACGGGATAAGGTGTACAACTTTGCTTCCGCCGTTTTTTTCCCAAATTCTGGAGATAGTCGATGGACAAGTATCAGAGAGACCAATTCGCAGAGGATGCATATAAATAAATATATATATAAATATATATATATAAATATAATAAATATATATATATATATATATATATATATATATATATATATATATATATATATATATATATATATGGAATTCCAATCCGCCCACAAAAAATTGGGAATGGCACCATATTTGAATTCACATGAAGCTGTTAAGCAAATGACCAATAAGATGCCTTCAGCCATAGACTACAGGTGGCTTATATATCACCACTATCACCCGGGAACAGCAACTAGACCTCACACTTTTCAGCGCGTTCGTAGAGGTGGAAGCAAACGTGTGCGGCGATTTTGCTCCTCCCAAACTGTCTTGGGACCTGACAAGAAACCACTGGCAACGAGTTCCGCTTGAAGGAAAGCACGGTTCACCTGTAAAAGAGCCTCACGCAGTCCAAAAGAGCAAAACATCTCAGAAAAACGATTAGATAAATGAAGTGAACTATGCCATGAAGGAATAATGTCTTCAAATGCACCACATTTAAGAAAGCTGGTTTCAGAGTGAATTGGGATCGGGAGAAGAAAACCAGACATTGCTTGGGGTGTCTTGGCTACGAGCACAGGAGGTCAAACTGCAAGGCTTGACACGTAAGACGTGTGCCAGAATTCAGCATATTATCGTTGTGACTTTCACTCTTTTCTCTACCCGGATGACCCTCCATCAATGAGGACACAGGGAAAAAGAAGAAGGCAACGCGGGGGCACACTCATATTGAGCAGCGAACCCGTTGACGAGCCAAATCAAAGCCGAGAGGGAAAATTGGTGCTTCCATGCGCACCATCAGCACGAGTAAAAAATACTTGCCATTCGATCTTTGCGGGCCGAAAGTATCGATCCGAATTTTGGGTCCTCTCAATGAAGGATCCGCCATCTCGTTATTGAATTTACCAATCGGCAAGAAGATCGATGAAGAAATCAAAGCGCTTGTTCTGGAGATAGTCGATAGACATGTATCAGAGAGACCAATTCGCAGAGGATGCATATAAAAATTGGGGACAGGAAAAACAATAGATCGATCAAAGTGATGACGGTCAACAACTTGACACTTACCGGACAGAAAATGAGGCGATTAGAAAGTGCGGATACCTTCAGAGGATAGATTACAAGCTAATTTACACCTAGGAGGAAACGAAGATACTATTGATATGCCAAGATAATTGGGGTTTATCGCACAGGGAGATTAAGGAAACGTAACAATTCTCAAACCATTCTTCATTCATCAGGTTGGTGAAGGTCCTGCACGGGTGCAGCTCCAAGCCAATGTTCCAGTAAATATCGTTGATCATCGAAGGTGTAGAGGAGATGTTAATGTTAAATGTTAATCCGGTCCCATCTCAAAATTAATGAAAATACGGGGACACAGCCGCGCCACCGAAAAAACAATGCCATGAAGACGACAACAAAGTGACTGCCAAATGGAAAGTTTGAAATAAGGTCGTTATGAAAAACTAAGAAAGATATGCTGTCCAACAACAATTACCAAACCCATCAATGCCTCATCAACATTAAAAAGAGACTGGACAAGGGCGAGGACATAAAGAAGTCATTGTTTCGCAGACAAAAAAAGCCAATCGCAAGAAAAAGGCGGGAAGTTGCAGGGCGAAAGCTGGAGTAAAAGCACACAGTCGTCCGACGTCTACCCGAATTTAGAAGCCTTCTTTAGACCAACTACAGGAATGTAGAATGGTATACCTGAACATGTGTTTCCTCATCGTTGTAATGTCCAGGCACTTAAGACCAATATACATCGGTACCTCCTTTTTTTATCAACTTCCTCTCGTTCTGCTCACTCTGTGCTCTGAGATTTAAAGGAACTTCAAAATTCCATTTTGTGTACGTGTTAATATAAAAAACGAAAGCAGCTCCATCATGAAATACTGATTAAGCGAAGGTACGGCAAAACTCGGAGACTGCTAAAATTTAAAACACTGATAGGGTTTTGGGAAATAATGAAAAACGTAATTCGAATGCAAACCAAAAGCAACAACATGGGGGGTTCTTTAAAGCATCCGCAAAGAACCGCCCATTCCCGTTGAATCAACGTACCTTGCCCTCACTCAACAAAGCCATTTCACTTACCTGCAATCGAGCAGCGTAAGCTACCCACCATTATCTTTCACCTGGAAAGTAAACCCTCAGCATACATGCATATCAACTAAATCATTCCGTTCATAATACATGAACCATATACCAACCCGATCGGCTCAGCTCGTCTGCAATCATGATTGGTAAACACACGCCAATCTTTCAGCGTGTTCTTATTCCAACAATCCGTTGGTCCAAGAAGATACGTCGGGCAACATACTTGTTTACACAGCTGCAGCCGATTTTTCCGACGATCGATCGCCTATGTCGATAATCGATCATCGTTATTTAAACAATCATACCAATGATCGTGTCCCACGTATCGTTTCCTAAGCTAAACAACCTCCACGCTAGCCCCTACCGCTGGTATAAGCCGATAAGCATCCATTGGATCGGACACGTTCATGATTGTTATTTACACACTCATACCAATGATCGTGTCCCACGATACGTTTTCCATAAAAGAAATATGCATCCTAGCCTTGCCATCGTAAGCGAAGTTCTGTTGACATAACATCAACAGAAAAACTTATTCCCTGTCGCTTATGATGGCGGGGCAGCCAGCCTCGGTATTCGCTTATCTATTTGATCAGCCGATATTCGGCTTTTCTTTTGCGCACCCTTCACTTCTGTGTTGTCGTGGCTTCCAACGAATGGATTTTCATCCAGGCCTGTACGGTCGCAGGGGAAATGCTCCTATCAAAAACTCCAATCCGATCGCTCATTGGTTATCACCAAGGAAAATATCGGATTGGCTGCTCCCAGATCGATGGGAAATCCATTACCATCGCCGCTAGTGGATGTTGACACCAACAGACACTAGAAGAGTCAGATGTCATCGACTTAAGTGTTCACACGCACTATACGCGTCACCAGAGAGGCGATTAATGGAAATACGGAGTTGAGTCCGAGTTAAGTGTCGTTTTTGTCTTGTCGACAATGTCGAGCTAGTGTCGAGTTACGTCCTATTTTGCGCGAGTCATTAAATATAGCAACATATTTGTCACCAATTGAAAGAGACACGGTGTTAATGTGAAACCAACTTATACTGTAGTTCCACTGAGTTAATTATTAATTGAAAGAGACACGGTGTTAATGTGAAGCTAACCCATACTCTAATACCAACGAGTTGTTATTAATTGGAAAAGACACAGTGTAATGTGAAACTGAATAAAAAGGATGTTATATAACTTAAAACCTACCCACAAACACATCAAAGCACGGCCGCGTATACATGATGATGTCTCAACTCGCCAAATAAACTTTGATTGCTAACTTAATGTTCTGGTACATGGTGAATTTTTCGATTCTGCTTTGTTGCTCTTCACAAGGTTTACTTGTGCCTAATCTATCGGAATCGCTACATACTAATAGAACATAAAACACTATTAATGTATATACTATTAGAACATAAAGTACTATTATCGTATTTCATGGTTTTTGAGATTGATAATTATACAAACTGCTAACCATATTTTAGAGTTGATCGATGCACCGAACAGGAATGTTGGTATAAGTGGTGGCGACCATATGCGGAGTGGCCCAACTTAAGCGGGCGCATCGGGCAACACTATAATTTTGACATTTGTTGTCTGACAGCTGCAGTAGAGCATATATTTGATACTTCAGTTTTAGTAGATTTTTACTGTAGTGCTATGCGCGCTAGTCGAACATGCCGAAATTATTCAGCTGTATATTCAAAACAGGGCTCCTCGATAGTATAGTGGTTAGTATACCCGCCTGTCGGGGAGCCTCTGGCGCAAGACTAATGACCTTGCCCGGAAAAAACAAATCATTATGGAAAATTTAACAAGCCTCAGGACTTGCTAAATAAGGTCAAGGCCGGTCCCCGGTTGTAGTGCCGATGATGATGATGATGATGATATTCAAAATAAGTTCTCAATTGTACAAACTCAACAAGTATGGAAAAAATAGGTGAAAGAAGGGCCTTCAAAAGACACGTCAAATATTTGCACGGACAATTTTTGTCTTTGGGTATTGTTGCTTATCGCCGATGTCTAAGTAAACTTCGAAGCAAATATCGCATCCGTAAAGCGCAGTATTGAGACTTCTTCCACACAATCGTCGCGGCATCGGTCTTCGCAGTTGAACATATCAGACAAACCACACTAATAATTCGTGTTGATTTGAAGGCATTCCCGTGCAGAATTCATTCGCCTCAGCGACAGTTACCACCCGATAAGGCCCGCCGCTTTGCGTCACCCAATTGGGAGAAACCGAGAAAATGACAAAATCATAATGAGTGAAGGTGAAGGCATTTCACTCCAACAAACAACCGTTAATAAACAAAATTATAAATTTTTTGGCACCAGAAACCAGCAAATTATTGAGATGATGCCTCTTCACGATTAAAAAGTTACTGTTTGATCTGGTGTTTCTACTGTTATGATCATCGGACCGTTGTCCTTTAAAGATGAAGTGGTCAAACAACAGCCGTCAATCAAGATCTATGTTAACCAATTTTTCAATACGGGTTCTTGGTACGGTTCATTTCTGGCTTCAACAAGACGAAGTTCCACCACACACAGCTAGAGCTACAATCGATTTTTTGTAGCCATTGTTTCTCAGTGGGGGCGGTGAGGGGGGGGGGGGGGGCGAACATACAGGGCAAAGTCTCTGCTTTCAACCCGAAAAAGGCCAGGACGATCCTTTTCCCTGTTCAATCCAAGTTGACATGCAGTCTCCACGTGACACCCCTGGATAGCTATTTGGCACTCGCCAAGTAGTGAACCAATGCATGCAGCGACATCCTGAAAAAGGTTGGCGCGGGGCTAATAACCTTGCCTGGAAAAACAAATTATTATGAACAATTTAACAAGTCTCGGGTATGGACCGGATACCGGTGGAGAGACTTGCTAAAGAAGGCCAAGACCGGATCCTGGTTATAGTGACGATGATGATGTTTGTTCCTCAGTCGTATGAAATAAAAAAAGATTTTGACTGGCTTTCCTGTTGACGTAGAGATTTGACGTCGCCAGACTTTTATTTATGGAGATACTTGAAGTCAAAGGCTTATATTAACACGCCGAGATCTAGACGAACTGAAACTTGAAATTTGGTGAAGGCAGATATATCTCATATATCCGCCAGATAATAGCCGCCATATCAGCCGAAAAACAGGCCAATGCGACCGAAAATGCCGAACAAGAAACACATTAGGCCATTCGAATTCAGGGCCTTGATATCGTATTCAAAATACTTGCGAGATATCGTATTTAAAAAGTAAATTAAACAGATCTTCTTAAGTCGAATTAAATGAAAAATAGAAAAAGCCTCTTCTAATTTTTTCTTCAGAAATAAATGCTCTTACCTAAGATGAGCTACACAGAACTTTTCGTATATCAAGTATTGAAAATTGACTGCCCTTCGTATCTCTCTTTACCTCAACTCTCTTAACCTCAGAGCTGTTTCTCTAACCGAATTCAACCTCGCACACCAAGTATTTAAAATACCCGTTATATCTCTATTAATTTCAACTCTTATAGCCTTAAAACTTGTCCCCAGGACCACATTAACCGACATCTCAATCCAACGCGGGATTGGATTTTTTACCAGATCGTTGCAACGACAGGAGAGTTTCGCGTTAACCAGTGCAACATTTGCAACATTTAACATGCAATTTCTCTCCTCATTCTGACCATATTACTAATCACGAACCAGAAAACCTTGCTCTAAGTAATACTTAGGTTATAACTGACATAGACATTTCCGATTTAAATCTACCTCGATATAACTTAGTACCCCTGTTCTTCTCATACCGTGGTTTAGCTATATACATTCGAAACGAGATTACTATCAGGCGCAATATAGCCCATGTTCCAAACTATAATTTAACTTGTCGTGACTAAAACTTCGCTCGTGAACATATCATTCATTATTGTTTCCTGTGCTGATGACCGAACTTATATAGAAATGGGTACTTTGTCGAATTTGATGCTATTTTCCACTCTATCGATTCGATTTTAACCCTATATCCGCACATCAAAAACTTTTCTACGGGTGATTTAAGCCTGCTTAATTCTTAATGACTTGACTGATTCAGACAGACCACAGCTGAAGGTCAACATATTCAGCTCTTCATTGGCTCAAATTAAACTGAACTTGTACTCCACCGTACTATTTATAATATGAGTGATTTTTAAGAAAAGGCACCTCAACTGTAAATAGAGAACCTGTCCTGGTTCTCCACGGTTTGATGGCATACAATAAAGCTGCCTTCAAAATGCCCTATGTGTAAATAACACATTAATTTTTTAAATCCCACAATAAAAGCCTTACCGATATTGGGTGACTTCAACTTCTTCTACTTCACCACAAATACTATAAAGATTCATTTTATGAAGTTCTTCTTGACCAATCTCCTCAAGGGCTTCATATTTCATCTTCCCACCGGTGCCTTTCTAACTCTTACTTGACACGCGACATTATTCACCAGCCAATAACCTGCCACCTGCTGTTAGTTGCCCATACCGCACCAGGTATCTTGTTGTAGATTTCCCACGGCACACCATTATGCCCGCGGTTTGAAGATGAGCCACCGCACATGGCATTGACCCGCTTCGAAGATGGTACAGCCACCCGGAGGAATATCACATAACTGCACATCATGGCTTTATTAAAATTTCAACGGGTCATAAATCCAAATTACCCCTCCGTCAGTATCGAGCAACAACAATCACAGGTGTTGGGAGAGAGTGTGTACTTACGACAAGGTAAGTTAAACAAACTTCCCAGGTCCATGTTTCAAAACAGAATGTACATTCACAACAGGGAGAAAAGAAGCTTGCCAGCATATCTCCGGCGGATATCCCTTACCTTATCAGGCAGCAATTGCATGCTGAGGATCGATGATGCTTACCGGAACTGTGGTCTTTTCTTTATTTATTTAAACAAAAGGAAAAGTGCTGTCCTCACGTGAGTTCCATCTTCGATCATATGACACCTTCCCTGATGAGCGCAGTTTTCACCAACCCGTTGGATACATTTCTTAATCGAGCCAAACCATCTTTGGGTGCTGCACCTTGATGAGGATGAGTGTGGTTCCATTGAAATTTATTAGACTAGACTTGGGCATTAAGGAGTCAATTGATAGACGACATATGGTACGGCAGGCAAGTAATTGAAGTCGTGCCACGGTGGCCACATCTAATGTTGCAGTTGGCTTTGTTGTCTACCTGGGCAAATGTTAACTCAAGGAAAACGGAGGAAACGATTTCGGCGAAAGCTATAAAGATACCATAGCAGTGAAGATGGTGGATGCATAACACGGCTTTCCATGGCGATGGAACATCTGTCCATTTGGGGAGTCACGAGGATGCACCAGTGTCTGCTTGGGACAGGTCACAAGCCGAACAGAAAATTTCTCTCTTGTCGCGCATCTTTAGATCGATGGATAACTAGATAACCTATGAAGCCCACCATAACTTCGAGCATCATTGGGTGTTTTTAGGTGCCTGGATTATCTGTTTAACCAAATACTTGACTACCGGATTGTGCCCCAAAGAAAGTTGCGGAGGCGATAGACAGTAGGCTTGTACTTCAGTTACAAGAATTTTCAAAGAGACTTTTACTTTTGTCTATCAAAGGGAACATTGCCTCGGAACGATATGGCTTGGTAGCGCCTTAACCGCGAAAACATTAATTGCAACAGCACATCTGCAACACGACACAAGTGTGTTGCCTTAATGGGACGTGATGATGGCGATAGTGGTTGTTGATTTTGAGAGAAAACGCCGTCATCGTCGATTAATATTGTCAATCGGAGGTTTAAATGAGGTTCATGGGAATCGTCTGCTGTGTAGAGATGTTGCAGCCTTGAAAGTTACGACGCAGACGGCACACTCTGGTGGCCACTCGTTTATGGATGTCGTGTTCTGGGCTAATGAACGGCCTCTCACAAATTGCTGTTCATGACATGACAATCGTGATATGTGGTTTTGGAATGCATGGGGTAATTAGAATCACAAATGTCGTTCTTGACTGTTTTTCAAATATTAAGACCTCGAGCTTGCTGTAATGACAGTCTGTGATCGAATGCGTTAGAGAATATATTACTTTTTTGGAAATTGAAGATTTTCTTTCTTCTCTTATGATTTTTACCATAAAGATATAAACAATACGTTAATTATTATTCAGAGATTGATCAACATTGCGTGTCATTGACTCATTTACAGGGTATACAATTATATTGGGATTTGCGCAAGGTGAACCAGAAATTCAAGTCAAATTGTTAAATAGAAGTTTTTGGGGGGTTTCAAGTGTCCTTAGTAAAAGAACTCGGTCAAAAATAAAAACCGATATCACAAACAAGAAAGTTTTCATATCACTCGAACGTTTTTTCACCTTATTAACCAAAATGATAAAAGGATTACGAGTTGCGGGAGACAACACTCACAGGGTGTTCACTGCTGAGGCTGTTGGCTGAAATATTTACTATTAAAGCAGGTTGTAGAACCTGATATTAATTTTGAGAGGTCCTGCATAAGTAATGAGGGCAATTTCTGTTAACTGAAACTTTACAATTTTCAAAATATCGACTTTTCCATAGAAAGATGCTTTGAACCTTTCAGGATAAGGGTAAGTAATTTTATACAAAAGTAACATAAAAAATTCCAACTTCCCCAGATCGGAGTTGAGAATGATGTTAAAAATGGGCTTGTTGCTCCACGTATATTTTTCTAAATGCATCTCTCAGAGAACACGAGCATGTGGCTACTTCAAACAGACACGACACACACGAACACGCAAAAATAATAGTGAACAAAATATAATAGGTGTGCAAACACAAACTCGGCGTTTTTGTCAAATTCAACTTTATTGGGTATTTACATAAATATTGATTGATATTGCTTGGTGGGAAACTCCTAACTGTTCTGCAAGTTCTTCTTGAGTTTGACATGAATTTTCATCCAAGAAAACTTGAAGTTCTTCGTCGTCAATTTTTTTACTGCACCCGGACGAGGAGCGTCCTCAAGACTGAAATTTCCTCCACGAAATCTTGCAAATCACTGTACGAGTATTACTGTTGAATGGCTCACAGAATGTTCACCCAAAGTCGAATTCATCAATTTCGTAGTTTCAGAAGCATTCCTTTTTACTTGAAAGCAGAATAGAATGAAGTAGCGTATCGACATTCATCTCTTATACAACTGATGCACACACAGCTTGTAAATGGCTAAAACAGTCACAAAACACCAATGACTAAGCTACATATATCCAAAATGGCGAGGAAATTGGCTGCGTTCAAGTATGTTTTTTTATGCAACCAACTACAGATCGCAGTTTCTCCGTGCATACCTATTACCAAAAGGAAATATCATTTAATAAAGCAATCCCATAGCAATAAAGGCAGGCGAGAAAAAAATGCAGTTTCTACACGCATCAGTGGTCTGATGTACTGGAGGTATCTTTTACTGTGATTCTAGCCATCATGTTGTTAGTTCGAATCGCATTCTTCACTATTCTTACAAAACGCTATAAACCAATAACGCAGAGTTTTTTTTTTATATTCACAAATTGAAAATGAAGGACCGCACGACTGAACTGGTACAAAAAAGGATACAGTTAAAAAAAATTTATAGCCGTGAAGTATTTAATACCTGTGTACAAATATGTTTCGGAATTTTCAATTTAAATTGTATGGATATATCTAATATCATTTTTTTTCTTTCTACGAGGGCGAATCAAATATAAACGGAAATTTTACTTTTTTGCTTAGCAAAAAGTTGCAAGCTAGACAATCTTGTGCGTGGCTATTGTTTGGTTTATGGAGAGTAGGGGAACCGGCTTGGGTAGTGGTCGCGCCCGATTTTGTAGTCAGTACAACCATGAGCGAGCAGGAAATACATAAGTCTGTTGCGCAACGAATTATTATAAAAAATTTTATATACGAAGGCGTTAAACACTCGGGCATTTTTTCTGGATTAAAGGAACAGTTTGGTGATGACACGGTGTATTAGAATCGTGTGTATATGTGGCCCAGAGAATTTAAAAGTGTCGAGAACTTATCGAAAACGAGAGTCATGATCGAATTCCAAGGACAAGTTGTACAGATAACAACACCGGGCCCGTGATTTCAGGAAGCCACCAAAGAAAACGGCATCCAGGACACGAGCGAACGAAGACAACGGTTGAGTTGCCACGGGAACTCCTCGTTATAAAGAGATCAGTGACAGATACCTTGGTAAATTATAGTGCAGCAGATGTTATTTTGATAGTTTTAGCCCTTTGTGAAAAAATATTATGATTTTAACAACGTATCTCTATACGTGCAAGATATATTGCAAATCTAAAAGGTTAGACAACGTTTTTAAACGAATAAACCATTTCGCCGGCTGGCGGCGGAAGCACGGGCTACTAGAAAGGGAAGCTGAGGCGTTGTCGAAGGGACTCTGTCTGCAGATTAATAACAGTTTTGGTCCTGTAAGTCGGATCTCGGCAATAAACGAGGATGTTAATAGCGAGATTGGCTAAAACGCGGAGGACACTGTCATCCCCTACGGGAGGACTGTCTACTCAACCAGAAGTGGGCAGCACCGAACCAGTTGTAAGCGGCACAGGATAATGTCCCACACGGCTTGGAGGAGATTACGATCGGTGCTAACTCTCAAGGAATGGTCACGGAGAGGAAAGAAGTGACATCCATGATTTGGCCCAAGCCATAGCCAGGCTTTCGCAAGCATCGCCCGGAGCAATTACCTCAAGGCAAATGATCGAGTTACCTCATTTCAGCGGTGCTGGTGAAGCGTGGCTGGCTTTCAAGATATCGTTTGAAGATACAGCTATCGGATTCACACGCGCGCAGAATTTGGCGCGTCATCGGAGAACTCTTCGGGGAAGGGGGAGAGGCTCTGTTAGAAGTCTCCTATTCATTGCCGAGGACCCACAAGAGGTGATGAAGTGACTAGACCGGGAGCGTTAGCCCTGGCGGAGTTAAAATTAAAGGGAATTCCTCGAGTCACAAAGGGCCCGATCGAGATTGGAGTCTTTGCCGGCCGGGTGACGAACTCCGTGGCCACCATCAGGGCGCCGCGTAATTAGCAGTATTTGAACTCACCTGAGACGGTAAAAGAACTGACTACCAAAATGCCATGAGGTTGAGGTGGTTTATATACCACCACAACCATAGAAGGGATCAGCCGAAACTGAGGGTTTTCAGCGACTTTGTGAAAATAGAGGCAGGCATGTGTGGTGATTTCGCCTCACCCAAAGTATCTTGGGAGCCGGGGAGAGACTACCGTCAACATACATCATCCCAAAGAGGCTGCTACTCGGGGAAGAGAGCAATCCATGCCGTTTGAGAATGGGGCGCATCTAGAAACGGAAGCAAATCAGAGTGTCCAGTTTGTCTCAAAGAACAGGACATCTTCAGATACCCTAGGTTTGAGGGGGCAGTATTGGCGAAAAATGGGATCTGGCGAAAAATCAATGCTTTGCTTTAAATGCCTTCGCCCCAAACATATAAGATCGGATTACAAGGCACCAGCATGTTATAATTGCGCAAGTGGGCACCACGTCATCCTCCACCCAGGCGAATTTTCACCGAGAATGGCACCAAAAGAGAGCGAAGGTCACGCCATGACATCTCTCCATCGAACAACGATCCCGAGCAAGCAAGGGAAGAGGTGGTTACTTCCTTGCGCACCGCCAGTAGCGCCAAATAATACCTAAAGATGGTTCCCATGTACCTCTATGGAACTAAGGGGTCGCCCGAATATTGGTTCTGCTTGATGAGAGATCCACCATGTCATTACTGCACTCGTCAGTCTCCGAAAAAATCGGTGCGACGGGCAGACCAGAAGCGCTCGTTCTGGAGCCAGTCGGCGGACTGGGCGTCAGGAAGAACGACTCACAAAGTGTCGAAGTACGAATCAAGGGAACCTATAACCGAACTGGAATTTTGATCGAGTTAAGAACTATTCCCAATGTTAAACTTTCGAAGCAGGAGGTGAGGAAAGAGACGATTGAGCGATGCGAGCACCTACGAGACCTCGGAGACTAGTTGACGTACACCCAGTAAGAGCCTAAATTACTTATCGGTCAGGACAACTGGAGCCTGATAGTTACAAGAAGGCTGAGGAAAAGGAGAAGCACCGAACCAGTTGCTTTACTTACCAGTTTGGGATGGGTCTTGCATGAGTGTGCGACCAGGAACAGCGAACAACAAGCTGCGAGTTAGATAATCTGTGCATGTTGTTTGGTTTATGGGGAGTAGGGGAACTGACTTGGCTAGCGGTCGCGTTCGACTTTGTAGTTAGTATAGTCATAAGCGAGCCAGAGGTCCATACGTCTGTTGCGCAACGAATTATTATACAATTTTTAACTAATGAAGGCGTTAAACGCTCGGATATTTTTTCTCGATTGAAGGCACAGTTTGGTGATGATACACTTTCTCAGAATCATGTGTATACGTGGGCCAGAGAATTTAAAAGTGGGCGGGAACGTATCGAAAACGATTGTCATGATCGACGCCCAAGGAAAAGTCGCAGAGATGACAACATCCGTGCCGTTTGAGAGCTCATTGAAAGTGATCGCCGCTTAAATGTTGTAGAAACCTCATCAGAAGTGGGTATTAGCTAGGGAAGTGTTCAATCCATTATCACTGATAATATTATTTTCAAAAAAATTACTGCCCGGTGCTTTTTTTTTAATTCAGGGCAGTCTCCCGGTTAGCGTCCAATGGTTAAAGACGACAATAGAGTAATTTAAACCAATAAAAAATTAAAATTATATTATAATAAGCTCAGCCAATATCAAGGGCCGAAGCCACGGCCAACAAGCAATCCGTGTCAAAACAAAAACCAACCTCTGATAAATTTAATCTTAAAAATTAAAATCAGTAAAAACTATTTTGTTTTATTCTCTATCGCGGTTCGACCAATTATGTGACCTTGCGAGATAAATTATCACAGGAAGATACCCCAGGTCCGACCGATGTTGCGACTGGTCGAAGACCCATTGCCCATAAGCAAATACCCCAGACCGAGAAAATATGAGACCGAGAGACACCTAACTACCCAACACAGAAACCACCAGTAAGAAATGGAACATTGTTATCTTATATAAAAAACATTATATATATATATATATATATATATATATATATATATATATATATATATATATATATATATATATTTTATAACTATTATACCGCAAACTCTTATACTCCCAACTCCGATACTGCCAACACTCATACTGACAACTTTTATAGTGTTAACGTTTATACTGTCAACGTTTATACTGTAAACGTGTATACTTCAAACTCGTATACCGCAGACTCTTATATTGTAAATTCTTATGCTCTCCTATATTGTAAACTTTTATACTGCAAATTCTTATACAGCAAACTCGTACACTGAAAATTCTTGTACTGCCAACCCTAATACTGCAAACTTTTATATTGTAAACGCTTACCATATACTATAAACATTTATACTGCAAACCCGTATACCGCAGACTCTTGTATTGTAAAGTCGTACATTCTCTTATATTGTAAACTCGCATACTGAAAACTCTTATTCTGCAAATTCCTATACTGTATGTATACTATATATGACTTTCTAGCACCAATAATTCGTATACGTTCAACTCTTATTCATTGTTATGATATTTACTATTTATGTGCAACTTAGTGGTGGTGCGCTATTTCAATATTATAATATATTTATGATGCACTGTTTTACTGATATACATGCATGCTACCATACTACTACTCCTCGACATCTGACAGAACCCACTTCAGCTGGTCGAGTCCGTTTTTTGAAGTACGTATTTTTATTAACTCTTAACACAGTGGATTCAACTATTTGAAAACACACGGGCAATTAAACGTATGCGAAGATTTCCTTAAGTCACGGTGTTGCCATTACTTTCACGAATTGCAACGTTTTCCAGTGAAGGGTTTCAAATATATACCCAATATATACTTTTCTTAAGAGAAGCGAACCTATAGCGAGGGGTCAACAACTGTCAAGTAGACATTTTTGAACAAGCATTTTATCGAAGGGTATGCCATCTGGGATGCGATGGAGGGATGGCGTAGACCAGGACGCCCAGAGCCTGGGAGTGCCAAACTGGATGACATCGGCTCGAAATCGGGACCGGTGGAGAGATTTGTTAAATAAAGCCAAGACCGGAACCGGTTGTAGTGCCGATGATGATGATGATGATGCCATCAAAAAAAATTGACGAACATATTACGAAAATTGATGTTCACGCAAACAAAAAAAAAACACGTTTGGGGCATTACTTACCGAGTTTACAATTTGAAAGACCGGTGGAAGTGTGGTGAAAGTAGCCTTGTAAACCCAGCCTTCGTCTGACCCCTACTATCGAGAATATCGTTGCTACGTGGGATAGTGTATTTAAGTATCCGGACGTACTGATTCATCATCCAGAAATTGAACTTTGCACCGATTATGTTGTTGGAGATTTTGGCGAAGGATTTGAACGTGCACACGTACAAGGTCTAGTAGACGAAGAAAGTGAAGCTTGTCGACCATTTACAGCGTCGCCAGTATATTCGATGGATGCAAGAGATGGCCGCAATGTATACTCAGTTTTCGCGAACAATCATCTTCAGCGGCGAGGCTCGTTTCCACCTCGGGAAAAAGCTGTATTGCCGCTTATGGCACCTAGCATCTCAAAAATGATCACTGACAAACTCATCCACCAACAGTGAATCATTGTACGGTGAGGTTTTTGGACTGACGGCGTCATTACCTTGTACTTCTTTTAAAGCAAGACCGAACAAACAGTTTCAATGAATAGCCAACACTTCCGCGACATAATAATCCAGGCTTTGCGGCAGTAGTTGTATAGTATGGATCTTGACATGTGATTTAAAAAAAAACGGTTTCACTGGCCACACATCGAGCGAAATGAAAGTATTCTGTGTGAGAAGTTCCATGGGCGCTTAATCTCCCAAATCTGGGAGCGGAACTAGCCACCAATCAAATATCCCTGTGTGGAAGTCAAAAGTGTATGCGGGTAAGCTGAATATCATTTAAGACTTAAAGGCGGCAATTATTGTATGCATCAACATTGGCTGGAACGAATTATGTCATCACGTCATCAAAAATTATAGACAAGCGGAATAAGGTCTATTTTTGAAACAGTGGGAAATATCTAACCTATATTTTATTTCATACTGTTGCGGATTCGCCCTGGACACAACCAGCGAACTCGCAACTGAATGGTACCCGTGGCACCAACCTAAGAAATGCCAACAATCAGCTGACATTAAAAATTAAATCGTCTGCTGTCATTGCTGACATTTGGCGTCTTCGTTAACCATTTCAAGCGACACGGTTCGCATTAATTCTAGTCCGTGGAAATCAAACCAATTTGCATTATTGGTGTTTTCAGAATAAATAAAATAGTTAATATACCAATCCAAGCCGTGTTATTTCTTCTTTTTGACTGTGGATCATTTGAGGAGATTTGTTGCTACAATCGAGGTATTCGGTTCACTTTTTCCTTTTTTAATAATCAATTGGTGTCAGGCATCAGTGTTGCTGACGCCATTGCTTATATGTAGATATTCCCCGACGACATTCCTCAGTCGGCGGAACGCAGATAGGATATTCCCTAGCGACATTCCTCGGGCGGCGAAATCCAAATACGTGTCGCCCCTGCCCAACCCAAGTACACGTCAGGAGACATCACTGTTCCTGACGCCAGGCCCACAACAAAATAAGAACCATTGTTCGTGGAAGGTGTGTTCAACGCTTGTTGGACACACACATACATAATTGTCATCGATCAGTTAATCAGTAAAAAAATAAATATTGGAGTCAGATAAAAACTCGCTGTTTGTTCAATGTTTTCTAGGTATCGGTCTTAATGGAACTTTAAGGCTCTTAGAAGCCAGCTTCACTAAGGTGCTAACTATCCCCTTACTTTAAGTTTATTATATAATACCTAAGCTTTTGAATAGAAGCACTTATTCATCAAACAGCAGAGCAATGAAAAAGTTACCAATAACTCCCACATGTGCTATCCATAGGAACACATACACCCACACATTCATATCCAACTAAAAAAGAAGACAAAAAAAAACCCTTTTACTACCTCTATTCATAGACTCATATATCTGCAGTGAAATTCCTCAGTCTGCAAATGAGATATGAAAGTATTATTATCATTCAACCCACTAGATAATGACGAACAGCCGTGGTTACACGTCAAAACATCACACCATCTACCATCAAACGAAGAAACAGCACCATCAGACTCTATAGTAACAACTTGGAAGCATGTACCACTTTGGGTAACACAAACGCCATTAGATTAGATGGATCGAACAATTTTAAATCGATTCCCGAAAGAAAGACTTCATTCATCCTCGGGTAGCGCGGCCTAAAACGAAAAGCCGCTGCTCTCCGATCTATCCGTTGGCAAACGAACTAAATACGAAGTCATGTTGCACAACCAGCCAGGCACCAATTGCTGTCGAAAACCATACTTCTCTCAAAAAATCCGGTTCCCGTCGCTTACCGGGACACGTGAGATAGCCGCAAAGAGGTCATAAACCACCTTGGTTCTCCGAATTGATTTCCGCGTGTACTCGACTCTAGGTAACGGATGGACCCCCTGAAATGTAAATTACTGGTTCGCGACGTTGTTGTAACGTATGCAAAATACAGCTCGAGACAGTGAGAGCTCTGAAGGACCTTCTAATGAATTTATGCGAATTCTGCATTCAGTTCGCTCAGATCGTCGGTCCAACATGCAGCGACTGAGGCATAAGATGCTCAGAAGGACACATTCCCGTTTTAGATCTCTTTTTTATGCGCATTTTTAATTCGCCGTTTTTCTTTGGGTTGCACAAAATGCTTCGCGGATTCATTTGATTTCTTCCTCGCGTCCACTGCCGGGTCCAGATATATTGGATGGATATAGTGAGTATAATGTGTATCGACTGTCCACCGAGTCCAATGGTCAGCTGTTGTCGTGGAGGCTTTTTAAGGTGTTTGTGACATTTCAACAGAAACGCATAACTTGGGCGTGAAGTTGATAAAAGTTGCAATATAATGTGTGACAAGATACCCAAGAAGGCTAAAGGCCGCCCTGGGCCTATGATAGAACAGGCTGCCTTCAGTTCTATTTTATGGGGCATAAAGTCGCATCTGTGTGGGTGTGTTCGCAGTATTTGAGCCTATCGTGTGCGTAACTGTGTTATGTATGAGGATTTTATTGCGAACATTTCAATATCTCCAAGGTGTGGCTGGATATTAAGACCCCAGAAACGAGACTTTTATTGGCTTGAAGTCTTTTCTGTAGTGTTTCTGATTTGGCGTCGAAAATGTGGCAGAATTTCATGAAACGTCTCACAACTGGTCACACATGGGCGACTTGTGGGGAAAGGAGGTTGAATCTAGTTAGGCACAAAACCAACTAAGATTCGTAGGTACCCTAAGTTTTTGTTATGTGGTCGTCGGAAATTTAGCATATTGATGCACCGAAAGGTACCTTTAAAAGATTAAATTAGTTTCGATAGTTAATTAAAGTTAAACAATATTCGAGCTGAACTTAATACTCTCTGAACAAAACTCGATGGTTCCCGTAGCCCAACAGGGATTAAAATCCTATAAGTAAAACGAAGTGATGTACAAGATGCTTTTTGTATTCCCTGTCGATTTGGTTTGGACACCATTCCGGTTTAGATAACAATTGATAGTCGTAGAGAGTGGTTGATGACAATGTATTATGGAACAGGGGGCAGCTAATGTAACAAATCGGAGTGTTCGAGTTTTTTAACTTAGTGTAGATGGCCATTATGTTTGGCAAAAAATCATTATGAGCGACGAAGAATATATCTGGCTTTGTTCATAAATATGATAGACGTTATTGAGGGTTCCACAATGCCACCAAATATCATTACAACCTTGCAGAGTGCCTGCGTGGTGCGCCAGTCGATCCGGCGCCAACATTGGGCCATATTCCTTTGAAAATGCTAGCAATGCTGCACGGCTGATCCCTGTCGGAATATATTGGAAAACTTTCTCGCACCCGAATTATTCTTATTTTATTATTCATTGGTCTGTAGGAACCCGGAAGTTCATGGCCTCACCGACTCAACTCCGCCATTGTTCCTGTGCGCTCTCCTTCCACGTTCGACCATCCGATCTCCTCGAGGTCAAACCTAACATTGTCCTCTCATCTCCGTCGCGGCCGTACTCTCGGTCTCTTTCCCGTTAGTTTGCCGTCAAGAATTCTATGCACGGTCCTATCGTTGTCCATTCGCGCCACGTGTCCGGCCCATCTTAATTTTCCCGACTTAATTACTCTCACTATTGTAGGTTTGCGGTATAGCTCTTCCAATTCGTGGTTGTGGAGTTTCCTCCATTGTCCTGCCTCCTCATCATATTTACCGCCAAAGATACCCCTTAAAACTTTATTCTCGAATATGCGGAATTTGTTTTCTTCCCGTTTTGTGAGAGCCCATGTTTCGCATCCATATAGAACAATTGGTATGATTATGGTTCTATAGACACGGAGCCTTATATTACGTGATACGAGGGTTGCCTTTTATATTTCGGGATTAGAGAACAAAAACAAATATTGATCATCGAAAATCACTTTATTGTTTTTCAAAATATTCCCCAGAAGATCTATACACTTTTGCATGCGTTTGAACCAATTGTCGAAGTACTTTTGCCACTCTGATTGAGGTATCTCCAACACATGCATTCTGAATGCAGCAACCGCTTCTTCAGGTGTCGAAAAACGTTGACCTCTCAGTTTGTTTTTTACGTACGGGAATAAAAAGAAGTCATTCGGTGCCAAGTCAGGACTATACGGCGGATGACCCATCAAATCGATGTTTTGAGTGCTCAAAAATGCAGTTGTCGCAGCCGATGTGTGAGAGCTCGCATTGTCGTGGTGAAGAGTGATCCGTCTTCGGCGGTTGGTTTTCCTGATTTCTTGGAAGACAACTGGCAAACAAATGGTTGTGTACCACTCAGAATTGACTGTTTTGCGTTGTTCTAGTGGTACGGTTGCGACATGTCCAGTTTTTCCGAAAAAACAGGCGACCATTTGCTTGGAAGTGCTTCGTGCGCGAACAACTTTTGTTGGATTTGGCTCATCTTGAAACACCCAGTGCAGTCGATTGCTGTTTACTTTCGGGCTCATACGCGTAAATCCACGATTCATCACCTGTCACGATGTCATAGACGTGTTTCGAAGCACCGCGACGGTATTTTTTGAGCATTTCTTTCGACCAATTGACACGAGCCTTTTTTTGGCCGATTGACAAATTGTGTGGGATCCAACGCTAACAAATTTTTTTGACAGTCAAATGTTTATGCAATATTGAATGTATGCTGGTCCCACTAACGCCTAAGGTTGTCTCAGTCTCACGATAGGTCACATGACGATCTTCCAATATCAGTTCGCGCACAGCATCAATGGTTTCCGGAACAACAACTGATTTTGGACGACCTTCACGAAATTCATCTTGGAGTGAACTACGACCACGATTGATTTCACCATACCATCGATAAACACTGGTCCTTGATGGGGCTTCATCACCAAAAATCGAATTAAGTTCATCCATGCACTGTTGCTGAGTTAATCCACACCGAAAGTTGTAAAAAATAATCGCACGAAAATGTTGACGATTTAATTCCATTTTTGGGCCGAGATGAATCTTTTAAGTTACTGTAAACAACACAAATAGCGCTCATATGTCAAAACGTTCTGAGTGCGTATAACCTCAAAAATGTCCAACTTTACGACAGAGCTGTCAATTGCCGGATTGCAACACTAGGGTTGCCAACTCCCGAAACATAAGAGGCAACCCTCGTAGCCGTTTGGATTTCAACAGTTTACTGACTGCATGCCAACTAGCGTTGCCGGAGTGTAGTATTTTGTTAATTTCCTTCGATATTTCGTTACTGGCCCTCAGCATTGTTCCCAGAATTAGGCCTTCAGATTATTTGCTTCCAACAAGATGGTTCCATATCACATACAAAGCTAATATCGACTGGCATCCACTGGGACCCTGAATTAATACTCGGTTTCTTCTTATGGAGGTACTTGAAGCAAGGTATACAAGGTATGTAGATTTACCTACAATAGCTCCCCATTGCGCCCCGAGAAAAGGCGACCACTTGGTCGACAACATATTCCGTTCACAATGTTAAGGACCATGTATTCGATTAATAAAATATAGATTATAAAATTATATTCCATTTAAAAGTTATTTAAATAAAAACGAAGAACATTCTGTCCAATTTGAAATAAAATAAAAAAACAACTCTACATTTTCATCTTTTTGAGGATGTGAGCAAAGATCGGCTTGTTTTTTTGTAATACCAACACACAATTTTTCAATTCTACCAACACCGTCATTAATAAATCATCGCTCATCTTCCTTCTATAAAACTGTAACCGGCCTAAATTTTTTATAAATG
Source organism: Microdon myrmicae (assembly GCA_963931805.1). Lineage (NCBI taxonomy): Eukaryota > Metazoa > Arthropoda > Insecta > Diptera > Syrphidae > Microdon > Microdon myrmicae. Next base: position 114,324,422 of record OZ007502.1, read on the forward strand.
TAGGGTGGATATGTGACGGCCCTGCAAACCGCACAAACCACTGTGGGGTTAAATACCTTTCTCCTAGCCAAAGGGGACATACGTACCATGTCCTCAACCCTACGTGCCCATAGACACGTGTGCCCAAAATTTACCTTTCCGCCTAGCTAAAGGAGACATGCATACTGGCGTCCTCAACCCCACGTATCTACAGACACCTGGGCCCAATTTCTCGACCAATTCCTCATGCCTGCATGGCTATCGAAGGACACTACCCAGCAAAGAAATTGTTTGACGACCCTTTAACTGGCCAAACACAAGTGGCCGGCGCGGCAGCGCCAGATGCCGACAGCCAGAAGAATCCCAGGCGATAAATGTATGCCCAAAGAATAAACAAATGTATGACCTTCTCTTGAGCCAACTGCAATTTGGTTTTCCTTACCGAAAGGACTATTGTGGGAACAGAGGGTAAACACTAAACCAAACAACCGACACTGTTCATACAAGGAAATCAAAACCATGTAAATATCGCAGTCGAAGATAACGACTTCGGCCGAGGAAATCACCAGGGCCAAAACTCCCACACGCGGGAAATATACACAAAGGTATACCACAGATGTGTGAAAGTCCTGACGATCCTCGGCATACCTCCGGCCACACGGCCAGCAACGTTCGCGTCTGTGTGTGTGGAGTGCATCCACACAGTATTTCTACGAAGAATACGAAATCGTAGGACAAGGAAGGGTGCTATCTCCTGGAAAAGAGAAATCCCTTGGTAAAGAGAGGACGCCAAGGGATAAGAGAACGGAACAGAAAGGAAGAACAACCGAGTGAGTTTCTCATCACCGGAGAACAATTCGTTTAACTAGTCCAGTGATAATATCCGCAGGGAAAAGATCCGCGATATTTCGAGAAAACTGGCGAGTGTGTCGGCGCGAGTGTTCGAATAAAAAAGTGTTCAAGTAAAATAAAAAATAAATAAATAAATAAAACCAAGAAAATAAAAAGCGACTTTTATTCGCAAACGGTGTTCGTGGAACACATCAATCAATTAATATCCGCATAATTGGTGACCCCGACGTGATCTGTATACAACAACACACAATCTCCAAAAGGTAAACACAACTTTACTACTCGATTACGACTTCCGCATAGAGCACCGGCCCACTTGCCTGCTCCGGCGTCCTCTCGCTCGCTCGCACACAAAGTTGATCGTAACAAAGTTACTGAGGAGGGGGTTTCTAATTGATAAACACACAATACACAAGCAAATAGTGAAGAACACCGGAAGAAAATCGAATAAGAAAATGCATCAGCCGTATACCAAGCAATAACATAGCAATCCCGCTCCAGTTGAATGTACTTGAGTTTAGAAATCGCATTTGTACACGCGGCAGCAGCCTGATGCGTTGAGCATTGGTTCAATTTTGAGTGATTCTAACCGTCATAGCGTCAGTTCGAATCACACGTTTTTCGCTATCATCGTAGCATACGCTATAGATCATTTAAAGCTTCGGAATGTTTTGGATTTGTATTAAACAAACAACACACACAAATTGTTTGCTGTAAAGGGAGTTTTCTTTTATTTTGAACCTTAAAAATTTCTTCTAATTATGCGCTTTTTGAATACACGCGGCCCCATCTAGAAATTGTTGTGAAAGCTACAGTATACGCAGATGTCGGTGGTTTAAATGACCCAATCTATATCACAGGCCGTGCCCGGAAAATGTAAGAATTCGTCTCAAAATAAAATCACTTCTTCACCCTTTTGTACAGTGTCTCAAAATTCTTCAATGAGAGCCTCTTGGGTATCAATACACTGCTGCTCCTTCTTCCCAATTTTCATAGATCCCCTGGAATCCGGCAACCAGAATATTCTTGAGTCATCTCGTCGAAGCATCTTGAACTACCATCCAGTTGAAAAGTCGTCCTTTCAGGTCTTTCTTGATGTAAGGACCAGTAAAGTCATTGAGAGCCAGGTCGGGGCTGTAAGATGGCGCTGCGGTAACAAGGCCAAGTTGTTAAGACCTAAAATTCGCAAAAATTAGGTTTTTGACAATATACTTATAGCGTTTGGGACGATAGTGAAGAACGTGTGATTCGAACTGCCGCTATGACAGTTAGAATCACCAAAAATTGAACCAAAGCGCAACCCATCAGGCCACCGCCGTGTGTATCTGTTCGAAACGCCACACTACTCCCTCCTCAGTAACTTTGTTACGATCAACTTCGAACGACGGAGCAAACGAGAGAACGTCGAAGCAGGCGAGTGTGCTGGTGCTCTATGCGGAAGTCGTGATCGTGTCGTGAAGTTCTGTTTACTACGGGAAAGTATGTGCTGTGTGTACACAGATCACGTCGTAGTCGCCAATTATAGCGTTTGGGACGATAGTGAATAACGTGTGATTCGAACTAACGCGATGACAATTAGAATCACCAACAATTGAACCAAACCGCAACCCATCAGGCCACCGCCGTGTGTGTCTGTTAGAAACGCCACAGACTCAAACATGTACTCACTAAAATCTCGATCTACTGACTCCAATATCTCGGAGCCAGTTGCCGCTGGTTGCCACGCTTCACTGAGACCCCCTACCTATTCCTGAAAACGTGATAAGTCTGCTTCTTATCCAGGAATAAATCAGTCGCAATTCTTCCCGGACTAACCTTGTATGGGAGGTATTCATTAATTTTGAAAATGTCAAGCTTTGGCCTTAGGATATAAAGAAGGCAGTTAGAGCTAGAAAAGGACGGATGCGCTACAATAGGAATTTAAAAAAAAAAGAGCCCAAAAGCCGCCGTATTCCTATTGCAAGTGTGACTCTAAGGACTTTAGAGTTGCTTAGTACAAGTATTATATAACAATAGGTGTGATTATCTTAACAACTAACTTAAAACTAAGGTATGGGGAATTCAAAAAGGTGGATAAACCTGGTAATTTTACAGCGATCCGTCATTTACTCCTTCAGACGTATATCACAAGATAGCGTTTGCGACGAAAGTGAAGAACGTGTGATTCGAACGATTGCTCAACACATCAAGCCACGGCCCCGTGTACGAATTTGATTTGTAAACTCAAGTACACTTAACAGATGTGGAATTGCTATGTTATTGCTTGATATACGGCTGATGCTTTTGCTTCTTCGATTCTCTATCTGTGTTATTCTTCACTATTTGCTTGTGTACTGGGTGTGTATCTGTTAGAAACGCCACAGCGCTACTGGCGGGTATTCGCCTACAACGATAGTATTGTAGAGGTTGTAGTTGTAATGGTTAGTAATAGTTATAGTTGTTTTTATTTCTTATACAATGTGGCGCAAAATTAATCACCCTATCAGAAGATGTTATAATTTTTGCGAATAGCGTCGTACGTCAATCATATTTGACATTTGTGAACCAGACAGCTGCGGTATACTAACACACAAGCAATGGAGCACTATACTCGTCAAGAGTGTGGAATATGTGTCAAAAATGAAGAGGACGATTTTGTGTCGAACATCACCATGAGCGACAAGACGCTCTTAAGTGATTAACGTCAATAAGCAAAATCTTGGTTTCTGGGGCACTGAAAATCCACGTGCGATGCACAAAGTGCCATTACATCCACTCAAAGCCACTGTGTAGTGCGGCGTTCACGCAGGAGGAGTGATTGGGCCGTATTTTTTCTTTTTTTGAGGACGCCATCAGCAATACGGTCACTCTTACTGGCGGACGGTACAGGGTCATGATAAACGACTTCTTGCTGTCGGAATTGGATGAGCGGGGCTTGGTGGACATGTGGTTTCAACAGGACAGTGAAACCGCACACACAGCACGAGCCACAATGGATATTGTGAAGGAAGCGTTTCCTGGTCGCGTAATCTCCCGTTTTGGTGAGATTAGATCGCCTACTTTAACCACCCCTGACTTCTTTCTTTGGGGCTACTTGAAGTCTCGGACAATCGCAGCCCTTAAGAAGAATATTCGACAGGAATGCGAGCAGTTATGACCGGTAATCTTGCGGAAAGTCATGGAAAATGCGATAAAACGGGTACAAATGTGTATCAACACTGGCGGCAGCCACTTGACGGATATCATCTTTTCGACTTAACAGAAAAAATTGTAAAGGTCCAAATAAAGATTTCCATCATTCAAAATCATCTTTTCTTATTAAGTCAAAAAGTAATTCAAAAACAAAATTGGATGATTAAATTTGCTCCACCTTGTATAATCAAGTATTTAAAATTTTACAATAAATATGACGGATTTATGTATAAGAAAAAATAAATGACATTCAGCATTCGCAAAACTGTCTGAAAAGTTTTTTTAAATACGAAAGACAGGATCTTTCTAGCGCCATCTAGTATAACCCAAAGACATTGATACGACGCGAGATACAGCTTACTAAAGCCATCGATTGGAAAAATAAAGGGTTTCAATTTACTACACCTTATATAAAAAAAAGAAGGCATCCAGTGTTCTTATACAATTAAAGAAAATAAAAGAGTTGAATGCCCCCTCACGTTGACTGAAGTAATAAAAATATCAGATTTTTAGGGTGGGGAGACTATTAAAAAAAAATTAATTTGTAGTTTGAAAAAACTTGGCCCAAATATATTCAATTTCAAATTGGAAAAGCAAAAATATGTATTAGCACAATACATTCTTTCAAAAAAATATAGGAAATAGATAATTTATATAAATAAAGGGATTGTCAAAAATTGTTTGTCGTAAGGTTGGTACAACTGTCTTCTATCATGACGTTTGAGCACGATCTGTCATTTAATCTGTTCACGGTGCGCACTTTCTGGAATCGACTTCAGTTCTAGCCGTAATTGCTCTTGTATGACTGCTATCGACTAGAAATGGATGCCTCGAAGCAGTTATTCGAATTTGGAAAGAGATAAAAGTCAGTCGGAGCCGTCTGAGGTGAAACGTACTTTTTGACAGAATGTATGTTAAATATGTTGACGGTAAATAAAACGATACAAACTATGATCAGACCAGAATACAAGAATTACAAGAATCTAAACCAGCATAATCCAGGTTGAAAAGTCACTTCTTCACACCTTTTAAGAGAACACCAGCTCTTGCTAGCGCCCTGATTGATGTAGGGAGCTCATTGGACAATCGAAGGGCAACACTGTACAGAAATCACGATAGGCTGCCGTACCGCAATTTAGGGACAGATAACATATTTAAATAATTTCCCCTAATGTTATAACCACAGATTAAACGAAAATCAGGTTTACCAGATGTCAAGGAAATATGTTCAACACTTTGAAATGATACCAATAGGGAGAATCTTCAGGACGCTGAATAAAGGAAAGCTACGATGTCTGGTCGGCTTTCGACAAATTTTTCTGAGGACTAATTTCTGCAAGACCAACAGTGCTTGTATTTTATTTTAATACACATGCAATTCCGTATTCTAACTTTGATAGAAAACAATAACAAATAAGCAATTTTGAATATAAACTAATGGAAACTTTAGAATCAATGCCAATTAGGAATACTCATATTGATTTCATTTTATCAGAAACTAGATACGTACTAGTGATTGTCCTAGACACAATAACGGCAGCAACGTCGAGTAATTATTTTCCAAATTCTTTAGATCCAGATGAACTGTCACAAGAAAAAATCCAAATTCCATTAATAAACATACTTACATATTCACAGGTATTTGCTTACAGAACAAATGATGTAATATTTTTAATACATACATATCCTAAATTAATAAAACGTTGTGAAAGATACAGAAACATGGCTTTAGATACAAGGCATGGTTTAATACAGATTATGCAACAAACAATCGTTTGCAATAATATAATTTTGGGAATTGATAAATGCAACGGCTTACTTCACGAACCGATTTTCAAAGAAATTCAAATAGATAGTTGTACTTTCAATCTTTTAACAAATAATAAAGCTAGATGTGATGTAAGATACGAAAAGCTAAAAGATGTTGAACAAATTACTGACGATTCAATAGTTATAACAGGAAAACATGTTGTGATTAATGAAACCTATGAGGGAATGTATTTAATGAAATTTACAATTGATGTAACAATTGATAACGACAACTACTTTAACATGAAAGAAGCAATTCATCAATTCGTAATTCATGAGAATGATATAGAAAATTTGGTATGTTTACAACAAATTCTTTGCAGCTTCGGATGTATATCACAATATGGCCCTAATGTATATAGATACGTAAAACAGACAGAGGTCGGCCACGCGCCTTCGATGTGATATCGAGTGTAGTCTCGACGCCAGTGCCGAGTCCCCGATCAGGCGGATCGCCCGTCTTTGAATGCTCACAAGTAGGTCGAGAGTATGTCTAGAAGCCGAGCTCCAAACATGCGAATAATATTCGAGCGCGGGTTTAATTTGAGATTTACATAGGAGAAGAAGTTCCGGCGGAGTAAAATATTACTTGGCTCTAAAAAGATAACTCAGTTTTCCTGAGGCGGACCCGACGATGTTCGATACGTGTTTATCCCACGATGTATTTCCACAGACCATGGCGCCGAGCAATTTCAAGCTTTCCCCAGATTCGAGGGCCTGACCATTCATCATGAGCTGCGGAATCGGCGATCAAATCTTACTTGTGGATATTGTATACTGTGTCTTCGTTGCATTGAAGTCGGCGAGATTGGCATTTCCCCACTGCAGGACCTTATCCAGATCTCGATTCGGAGAGTCAATCTGTCTACATCTCAGCTGGTGCGACGCCGATACACCAATCGGCCGATCACTCAAAAAAGAGGAAACAAGTGTACCATCATCCACCAAACCGAACACTTTGTTATCCGTTGTCTCCATAAATAATTTATGTGAAGCAAAAACAAGGTTGGAACCAAAATAGAACCTTGAGGCACCCTCGAATTAATAGGATACGGATCCGAACAGTCGCCGTCCACAACAACCTGGATCGATCGATTTTCGAGGAAGCTCTTCATCCAGTCGCGAAGCTGCTGGGAAAGTCTATACGAACAAAGTTTGCCCACCAATGCCCCGTGCCAGACGCGGTCAAAAGCCCTGGAAATAGCCAATGCGACCCCCCTTGACTTACCATGTCGCTCAATCGCAGATGTCCATATATCGGTTAAAGGGGTCAAAAGGACTCCTGTGCACCGGCTGCCTCGGAATCCGTATTGGCGATCATTCAGAAGTCCGATGCAGTCCAAATACTTAATTAACTTAGTATTGATGACTTTTTCCATCACCTTAGACAACATAGACAGTAATGCTATCGGTCGGTAGTTTTGTGGGACATATTTTTTTCCTTCTTTGTGATTGGCTGAGCTCGAGCGATTTTCCAGCAGGTAAGAAAGGTCGTCCGTGCATAAGATAAGCGGAAGAGTCTACCAAGAACCGGTGATAGTCCTGGAGCACAGTTCTTAAGGACTATTGCTGGTATTCCGGTTGCCTTCCTACAGTCCGGTTCACATAGAGTGCGTTGGATAGTACGCAGGCCAAACATCCCACCCCGCATCGAAGACCCTACCGGCGCGATCACAACTGGCTCCAAAAGACCGGGATCGAGTTTTGAATTCGCGGAAAATAAATTTGCGAACACATCAGCTTTATCCTTTGAATTTGTGACTAACGTCCCGCCGTCTGTCACCAATCGGGGAAGAGAGGAGGAAGCGAAGCTACTGCTGTCAGCCCTTGCTATGACCAGAAGGAGCGCGAACCAGATGGGCACTGATGGAGTTTATTGGTCACTCTGCCGTTGCGAGCTTCCTTCGCGATATCAATCGCCCGGTTGGTTGCACGTATTTCTGATTCTAACAAAATTCGTTCTATTAACATCGGTGGGATTGGACCGCTACTGCTTAAAAGCTCTATTTTTGCCGCTGTAATCTGCTCGCAATTTTTATCAAACCAAGACTTATCAGATGAGTTTCGTTTGATGGAATGTGGAATATACATCTCCACCCCCAGAAGAATAATCTCTGATACCGACTCCGCGCATGCGTTAACATCGGAGTTTCCGAAGCACACCTCGGACCACGGAAAGGATGCGAAGAAGTCTCGCAAATCGTCCCAGTTAGCGGCCCCATACTTCCATACATGGCGAAGCTGCCTAGGCCGGTTGCTTGCCTGGTATGCAAGTGCTTGCGCGACAGATACCAAGCATTGATCTGAGTTTCTCAGTGGCGCAGAAACCTCTACGGTATAAATACTCGGTCCGGATGTCAAAAACAGATCCAGGGTGTTCGCATAATCGCCTCGGGCATCCGGCACTCGCGTTGGCTCCCCCACGAGTTGAGTCAAGTTGTGGCTAACAGAAAACATCTCCGCCAGCCTCCCAGCCTCGTCGGTTCTGTTAGAATGTAACAACCAACCGGAATTGTGCACATTAAAATCGCCAAGGACAACAATTTCAGAAGCTGGGTGGTTGATCTGTATACAGTCGACGGTATGTGAAAAATTTTCGAAAAATGTCGCCGGTGGATCGTCATTCGGGGAGCGGTAAAGACAACAAAGAAATTTAACAGAATTCCTCAGCGCGACCCTCAACCATATGATGTCCATATTATTGGGTTCCAACGCCTCCATCCCCTGGCAAGCCAGATCGGACCGCGCGAAGACGCAGACTCTGCTCTTAAAACGGAATCTCGAATGTAAGTCGTATCCTGAGCAACGAAGATATGTCGAATCCGTTGACGAATCGAGTTGGGTCTCAGTTAGGGCAAGGATATCAGATTTCGTTGTTTGCAAATATTGGTGGACGGCGTTTACATTGGTATTGGTGAAACCGACGCCTCTGATGTTACAAAATGCCGTCACCAGTCAAGCGTGGGCAGAGCCTCGAGAGCGAACCCGGTTATGTGATGAGGAACCTCTTAAAGTTCCATTATTTATCATGATATCTGCATGATGAATGGGAGTTTAGTTTACCTCCGGAATTCTTTATATCAGAAGGTACCATCATGACTTATCTCCGGGTCAATCCGGGCCATCAGCCACACATCTGAAACACCGTCGAAGATTGCTATCGGAGATATCGCAGGATGTACAGCCTGGCGGGGTGGTATCTTACTTTGGGACCGACTACCACCTAACCAACCTTTTCTCGAACCGGTCCATCAGCCAAGCTCCGAAAGATGGCCAGGGATTGCTACCACTCGGCCTTTAGTCGCCTCTTACGACAAGTCGGCCTCACTGTGAGTATATTTTAACGCCTTACTCACAGGGCACCAGTTCGGGATGGGTCTTACATGGGTGCGAGGCCAGGAACAGCGCGCCAGAGAGGTTTGGCGGCAGGACACAGGACGATGAGACGGAATTGCTCATTAGACGTCACTTCGAAGTCGAAGCAATAGGAGTGCAACCACGGCGCTCAAAGAACCATGGAGGTTCTCGAAAAAACCACGAGACGACTGCCAAAAAGAAGATACGAGGCAGGGCTTCAGCTACGGCCAGGCCTATCGACGCCTGCTGAAAATCGAGAGAAAATTGGGCCAAGATGACGACCTGAAGGACACGTACACAGAGCAAATGCACAATTTGCTAGAAAACGGGTATGCAGAAAACGCGCCGGCGAACACAACCCCAGGAAGAGCCTTCTATCTCCCACACTTCGCAGTAATACACCCAGCAAAGAAGAAGCCGCGATGGTACTCGACGCAGCACCCAAATTTGATGGCAAGAGCCTTAACGACGCCCTGCTTCCAGGACCAGACCTCCTCCAATCGATCTTGGGGGTGCTGGTCAGATTAAGAGAAAGACCAATCGCTATCGTCGCTGACATAAAGAAAATATTCCGCCAAATCCAGAAGCCCGAGGCCGACAGTGACTGGTTAAGGTTTCTTTGTCGGGACGTAGACACGGAGAGCAAGCCTGAAGAATATCACATGACGTCTGTGCTGTTCGGAGCCACAGCATCACCATCGACTGCAATCTACGTGATGAACAAAAACGCGGAGCAACTCGAGGAGGAGCATCCGGGACTGTAGAAGAGGCCAAAAATATAGCAAAGGCAATAGAAAAGATCCATGCAAAGGTGGGATTCCGACTCAATGGGTGGAGTAGCAATATACCTCATGTTCTCGAAGGTTTTCAGGAGCAACTCCAATTATAAACATCGGACTTATCAAAGGAAGAAAAGACCCTTGGGCTCAGACGGCTAACGGGGGAAGACACCCTGGCCTTCAACGTAGAGTTTTAGAACACTCCCTCGAAAGTTTTCACCGGGAAAAGGATGCCTACCAAAAGAAAGGTCACCAGTGTAGTAATGTCAACCTTTAACCCACTGCGATTTGCAACGCTGGTGCTCATACTAGGGAAAAGGCTGATACAGGATATCTGGCGCGCCAAGATCGCATGGGATGATGAGATTTCCGAGGAACAGAGGATCGCTTGGACCAATTACCTAAAAGAGGCGTCCATCCTTAAAGGGCTTAGAATTCCCCGGTGCTTGTCGGGCAGTCAGGGGGAAAGTCAACTGCACACTTTCAGCCCCGCCAGCGAAGAGCCGTACACAGCAGCAGTATATTGGAGATTGGTGGAGCCCGATGGGAGAGTGAGCGTGACCTTGATCCCCGATGAAGGCCGAGTAACACCGATAAGGCCGATGTCGATACCCGACTACAATTACAAGCGGCCTTGTTGGGAAGCAGATTAGCGGCTACGATAGGGAAAGAGCTAAGTCTCCAAATATCGAAGAAATGGTATTGGGCCGCTTCCAGCACGGTTTTGCAGTGGATAAGATCAGGCCCACGTAAGTTCAAGACATTCGTGAACCATCGAATGGCGGAAATCGAAGAGCAGAGGGAACAACTAGACTGGAGATGGGTGCCGACAAAGGAAAACCCAGCAGACGACGCTACTAGAAGCACATCCAACAAGTCCAGCAGCGCGGCGAAGGGGTTCAAAGGATCCCCCTTTTTGCATGAAGAAAAAGATAAGCGGCCAAACCGGCACTTTGACACAAGTACGGAGACAACCACTGGAGAAGAAAGGGCCTCTCAAGTCGTACCCGCGGCAAGGGTGATCGAACCGTGTGTACTGAACCTAGGACGATTCTCCGTCAACTGCGTCTGCTGAGAACTACATCACGCATGTTTAAATTTATAGACATACTGAAAGAGAAGAGAGAGCCGCGAAAGTCAGCCGAAATTTTAATGTCCCGAAGGGAACAAACACCCCCATTGCCTAAAGCTAACGATAAGAAAACATTCATACCCGTGAATAAAAAATATTTAGACAGGGCTGAAGAGCAACTGATCAGGATGAGTCAACAAAACAGTTGTACAGGAGATGTGGCTCGCTCGCCGGAGGGAAGACCGCTAAAGGGCTCGAGTCGGCTGCACAAAATAGACGTTTACCTTGACGAAAAAGGCGTGATAAAGCTAAGGAGGCGGCGTCCACAGAGCAATAATGCCATGTGTGGTTTAAAAGACTCCATTGCATCAAAAGCCATCCGCAAAAGGCGTGGATTTCGTGCTGATTGAACTATATCAGTTATGACCCACAGCTGGTCACATAACTGATCTATGAAAGGGGAAGATTGGTAATCGTGTAATGTCGAGGAATGGTCCTGTGGCTAGTTTCTGCTAGTGCGTCAACACGGACGCTGGTTCAGCAGAAAGCCCACCAAAATTGGGCTGGAGATTAGAGCACAACCGCCAACACACTAGCTCTCCAAAGAAAACACACTGGAGTAGTTTTGATGATAATGTTTTTTATTTCGTGCAAAAATCCTGTACAATTAAATCAATATCCCGATTTCTCGTTACACGCACGGTGACAATCCTGCTTTATTATTATAACGGGATCAAAGTTAGTGGGCTACACTTTGTTTAAAGAACTATATTAAATTATATTTCTTTTACACTGGTGAAACACGGCATGGCAAAAAGACGCACACGAAAAGAAAGGACTTAGTAACGAAGTAACTCTTGGACGAACTCTCGGTGCCTCTCCGCGTGGATTCGTTAACGAAGGTGCGCACCCTTCGAAGAATAACATCTGACTCCTCGATGCAACTCACATCCATCAGATTCAATGGCCGCGAATTGCATCGATAGGGGGGAAGCAACGGATCCAGTTGGCTGTGTAGGGCAGGTTCGATGCCCTGCGATGAAAACGATGATCGGCGGACACCTGATTACACAAATGCGCGATCATCAGGGGCCGCAGCGATGTACCCATACATCGTTGATGATGTATGCCAGGGAATGGAATAGATTTTTGTTTAAAAGTAAACAAAAACGCTGTTTCGCAGGTCAACTGGTGGAACGCATGATGTACATGATGTGCGTATGTTACAAAGGGTCGTCATTGTATTTGCCTTAGATTCCTTGGAAATACCGATGTAGGCAATATCTACTGGTGTCAACAGCTCGACCAGAGATTGGAAATCTGTTTACTTAAGCCAAATTGCTCTGAAGTATAATGGGGGAAATTGAATCTGGAAGTTAAGTCCACAGAAAACTCGACGACGGTGGGTATGGATTGTTTGTTCGGGTTGGATGATGGGTCTTCATGGGGTATGAATGTAAGTAAATAAACGATCACGTTCATGCTCAAATCAAATGCATGGATGCAGACCTTAGGGTAAGATAAGATATACGATTAAGTAGGTATATCGATTGCAGCTGTGTCCGCAATACGCTGGCCAGCGTTTGTTTATCGGTAATTGAAGACAAGCTGAGCCGATAGGAGATGAACTGGTTCATGAAGTATGAACCAGAAAAGTTCAGAATGTATGCATGCCGTCGGGTAGGTTTTCTTTTAGGTATGGAAAATGCTGCTGGGAGCTTACGCTGCCCACAATTGCAGGTAAGTGCCATGGCATTGTATGGGAAGAGGAAGGTGGTTAATTTAAAGAGGATGGGTGGTTCTTTGGGAATGCTTTAAAGAACCGCCACTGTCCAACCAAATGTCGGCCACCTTCGTGCGACTGAACTCCTTTTCAAGGGGCTACGTTAGTTTCGTTGTGTTCCACTGCGACACATTACGCCAGGTTACATTGCGTTACGCTGCGTTACATTTTTATGAGGTTTATAGTAACAAGCCAACATCTTTAAAGGACCTCCGAAACACCGAACCCAATATTTCCAAGATTCCAGTGGAAATATGTACACGAGTGATACAAAATCGGCTCCAAAGAATGGATCGCAAGAACCGTGCTCACGGTGGTCATATGAACGTGATTGAATTCCATACTTAAATATATGTTAACATCTGTATTGTACCTGAAAGAATTTCAGTCCAACATCTCAGTTATTTTATGTTTTATTTAAATACAAATTTGTGATATCCTTATTGAAAAATCAGGTACAAAGATCAGATACAAGCTACAAAACAATGAGTACAGAAGACTTAATCACATAAACCAGAAATGAATGAACTATGAGCTATACCAAAACCTCTACAAAATTCGGCCTTCTAAAACAAGATTACCACATACCCTTTTTGCAAACGCATTTGACCAAAGGGGAAGTTTCATTTCATAACACCATCAAATACCTTACAAAACGTAGTTAACACGTTCATCCGCTTAACGGATTCGGTATCGGTCTTTGCTTAACTGCTGTCAAAATTAATCGCAGAAGATTTAAAACCGACACAAAAACACCAAAAGCAAAATCCAACCTGACTGCATTCGGTGTCACATTTCCTCGGAACTCCTTTACAATGGCAGCTTTTAATCGTTTTATCATTGACTGATGCCTTCTTCGTCTACCAGACACTAATCAAGCGTGGCAGTAGATCAAGACGATCGGTAATCGCCTTTCTCCAATTAGCATCAATAAATCAACCGATTCGTCTTGCCGTTTACATCATAATCAGACACTCACTTAAGCACGACGAATATCAGCCAAGGTATGTCAAAACTAGACAATCACGCTAACACATCAGCGGAACTAAACTTAGGTAAGACAAAAAGGCTTAATTAAGGAATCTCAAAGCCCCCTCCGTCTAAACTTCTGTCCATCCCTACTCTCCCACTCTTGCTCTGACCAAAGTACAGACCAGACTTCTAGCAAAGATTGTGCCACCTAAGACTCTAGTTGCGAATACGAACTGATGTCACTTGAGATAGCATCGCGATGACCGTACACCGATTTAACAATGCTTTGCCTAGGTACAGCGGTCAGGTTAAGCTGTTGTCATCGTTACTACATCGGCCACAGCAGGCAAGACAGCCCGGCTCTTCTCGCATTCTTGCAACTAAAGCAGCAAAAATAGTCGGCGAGCTCGTAATTAAATCCCATTTGGAAAATATGAAATGAAAACGCGATGCCGACGTCAGCGAATTGAAGCGTCTGAACGGACAGCGTTTATCTCTTGGGGCCTCTGGACGCCTCCTTGTGTACTGCAAGCAATTAGACCGCGTATAACTTATCTAATCTGACGATACGACCAGACCGCAATGATGCGGCAGCCCAGATAGACAACAGAGATGTTCTCCTCATCCCGGAGTAATCGCGGACGGTACGACTTTATCGCAGCCACAATCGGGTAAACAAGTGTCTGTTGCACAGGCGAACTAAGAATTGCGGGGCGCTGTTGTTCGATGCTCCAACTCTATTTCTCATGACTTGCCGGCGATTAGTCCATGTGGCAGTGCTAACCTTTCTTTGATTTCCCTTACGAAATTGTGGCAAGTAAATGCACGATCTTGTGAGTCGTTGTATTGTTATACTAGCGTGTACATTGCGATGTGTGGTATTTGGTTGGTGAGAACCTAAATTGGAAATTAAGGCAGGGATTCAGAGCACGTGCAGATCAAGCCATGACCCATGTAGAAGTTTAATGGAAAACAAACGTTGACAAAAGCTGTAAGTGCTGACAGAGTGACTGCATGTCTCGAGCCATCATAAAATGTATATTATCCCAGACAGTATTTATGTCATATTTGAGATATTCAACATTCGTTGGATTAAGTCGAGCAATCTTCTTTTAAGGTCTTCCAAAGTCAGAGTTGTATAGATCCGTGAACTTTTGTGTGTCTGACGACTCAGACAAGGACAAAACCTAAATGTGGGACCGTGAGTCTCACTTGAGATATATCACTCCGTTCCTACACTCCCAACAACCTAACAATATCAATTTAAAGCATACACATTATTTTGGCAAATTCTTTTTACTTGAAACGCGCATGCAAAATGGTACTTGCGCTATCCTGAAATACAAACACATACTGCAGCCTGAAAGAGAGACAGCAGGAGAGGAAGTACCACTGTACATTAATCTTAAATGTTTGGATGATGAGGAAACATAAACAGGTAAAGCATTCCAATATTGTGTCGTTCGGCTCAAGAATGATTCTCTGCATTTATCCGTTCGTTTAAAGATATTCTTTAACGTAAACAAGTGCTTAATCTTCGATGGGCGAGTATAGTGGTAAAATTGTTGAAGATGTGTCGATCCACTACGTGAATACTTACAAACGTTGTCTTTTTTTAAGGTTTGATTTTCAATTTAGTAACATTGCTCTGGCGACAGACAATTTAACAATTAATAGCAGACTAATGTTCAGTTTATTTTGCCATATCATCATGAAAATACGTCGAAATAATGCAGCACATTATGCTAATTTATTTCGAAAATCATGAGTCCGTTTGTGAAATTTGCGCTTTGCCGATTTTATGGTCGAGATAGTCGTCCATCTAAACAGGTTATTCGATTAAGCATAAACCGTTTTCGCACCACGCATTGGTGCCAAAATTGACCCAGTGTGACCATTATGTCCGTCGCACGTTTTGTGAATGAGTCAAAAACAAGATTGCTCTTAATCGTGTTTGCATCATTAATCACATTTTTTCATCGTTTAATCATTTTCATCACACAATTTTATTGAACAATAGCTAAGAGTCTACCCCGAATCACGGAAGATTCAAGCGAGGTATGCACGTTCTCTAGCCATGTGAGGAACCACTATCCAAGCAATAGCGAAGATGTAATATCTAAGTTCGTCGGAGATTATGAAAGAAAGAACTGAGAAGATCCCATCAACATAAAGATAGATGGTTTACGTAGTATCACAGTCCCAAAAAAAAAAAGAACAACCAGGGCTTACCACTCTTAGCGACTTTTTAGAAAATATCCTGGAAGCCGAAGAGAAACCACGGAAAACACACCCATCTCGAATTAGAAGGAGAAATGCTGAGGGGAATCATTCAAGAAGATGAAGCCCCACAGATTGTTCCAAGTACAGGAATGTCCGAAGTACAAGAAGACTAGTGCCAGTAGAAAATGGAAAATGGCAACGAAAACACGCGTCTACTTCAAATTCTTTCACTGCCAACCTAAAAGCTCAAGCTGCAAGCCGCTATCATGAATCCGACGATGATCCAAAGGAACCAAGAAGAGAAGTGGCTACTTCTGTATGAAAAATCAGCAGCGGCGAAACGTACTTAAAAATGGTACCAGTCGATCTTTTCGGGGCGACAGGACGCAGCCAAATAGTAACTCTTTCGGATGAAGCTTAAGATATGGGTTTCGTGAAATGGTTGGGAGAAAACCTTGGGCATCTTTCGAGGCTTGGCTGATGGACCCGGTCGAGAAAAACGAAATAGCATTTCAAGGCGCTGACTCAGCGATATAGGTTCGCCCTTCTTGGGAGAAATAAAATAAAAATAAAAGGTATCTCGCTACTAGATTCGGTAAATGCTACGAGGATCGGCGTAGGAGGTAGACGAGAAACGGTCATCCTGGAGAGAATGGACGGACAAGGTTCGCAGCTAATTCCAGCAAGGCTCAAAAGCGCCCTCAGAAATTATAAAAAGTCGATCGAAATACGAACGATCGAAAATCTTAAGCTCTACAAACAAGAAATAAAATGGTAGGCGGCCAGAAAATGCGGATACCTACGGTGCATCGGGGCCTGACTAACCCCAGAGGAACCGAAAATATTCATAGGACAGGACAACTAGAGACTTGTATATATATCATCGACACTACAACCGGAAACCGGTCTAGGCCTTAATTTAGCAAGTCCTGAGGCTTGTTAAATTTTCCATGATAATTTGTTTTTCCGGGCAAGGTCATTAGTCTTGCGCCAGATACTTGTACGAGGGTTGCCTTTTATATTTCGGGATTAGAGAACAAAAACAAATATTGATCATCGAAAATCACTTTATTGTTTTTCAAAATATTCCCCATGAAGATCTATACACTTTTGCATGCGTTTGAACCAATTGTCGAAGCACTTTTGCCACTCTGATTGGGGTATCTCCAACACATGCATTCTGAATGCAGCAACCGCTTCTTCAGGTGTCGAAAAACGTTCACCTCTCAGTTTGTTTTTTAAGTACGGGAATAAAAAGAAGTCATTCGGTGTCAAGTCAGGACTATACGGCGGATGACCCATCAAATCGATGTTTTGGGTGCTCAAAAATGCAGTTGTCGCTGCCGATGTGTGAGAGCTCGCATTGTCGTGGTGAAGAGTGAACCGTGTTCGGCGGTTGGTTTTCCTGGTTTCTTGGAAGACAACAGGCAAACAAATGGTTGTGTACCACTCAGAATTGACTGTTCTGCGTTGTTCTAGTGGTACGGTTGCGACATGTCCAGTTTTTCCGAAAAAACAGGCGACCATTTGCTTGGAAGTGCTTCGTGCGCGAACAACTTTTGTTGGATTTGGCTCACCTTGAAACACCCAGACAGTCGACTGCTGTTTACTTTCGGGCTCATACGCGTAAATCCACGATTCACCTGTCACGATGTCATAGACGTGTTTCGAAGCACCGCGGCCGAATTTTTTGAGCATTTCTTTCGACCAGTTGACACGAGCCTTTTTTTGGGCGATTGACAAATTGTGTGGGATCCGACGCGAACAAATTTTTTTGACAGTCAAATGTTTATGCAATATTGAATGTATGCTGGTCCCACTAACGCCTAAGGTTGTCTCAATCTCACGATAGGTCACATGACGATCTTCCAATATCAGTTCGCGCACAGCATCAATGGTTTTCGGAACAACAACTGATTTTGGACGACCTTCACGAAATTCATCTTGGAGTGAACTACGACCACGATTGAATTCACCATATCATCGATAAACACTGGTCCTTGATGGAGCTTCATCGCCAAAAATGGAATTAAGTTCATCCATGCACTGTTGCTGAGTTAATCCACGCCGAAAGTTGTAAAAAATAATCGCACAAAAATGTTGACGATTTAATTCCATTTTTGGGCCGAGATGAATCTTTTAAGTTACTGTAAACAACACAAATAGCGCTCGTATGTCAAAACGTTCTGAGTGCGTATAACCTCAAAAATGTCCAACTTTACGACAGAGCTGTCAATTGCCGGATTGCAACACTAGGGTTGCCAAATCCCGAAACATAAGAGGCAACCCTCGTAGTCCCGAGGAAATTGAAGAAAGAAACAAGCCCTGAACCCTGTGAGATGGTGTTCCAGCAAGTATTGACATTCGATGCAGGCAAATAGAAAACGGGACAGATGTGTTAGTCCGGCGCCCTCGCAAAGCTAGATATATCGGAATACAGCTACACCGGCAAAAAAAACGACCTCAATGAGGTTGATGACAGTACCTAACCTGATAAGAAAGTCGAAGAAAAGGGCAAGCAGGTCAACGCGGTTAGCCTACTTCTTACCTCTCCGCTATTGGCGCTTTATACTATTCTAAAAAGAAGGCTTGATACTATTATAAAAAGGACGCTTGATAGAGAGTTGTGTTATTCAAAGCATTCTCCGGGAATTAGACTACAGACAAGTAATCGGAACGGTAGGCATACCAGCAACTGATCTTAAAATCCGTACCTTGTAAATGTCACCGGATCTTAGCAAACTCTTCCATAAAAAAACCTTTCCTAACTGTTGGAAAACGCCAATTATTCAACCAATTCCAAAGAGAGGAAAAGGAAACATTCATCGACGATTAAATTGCCAGAACGTAACTAAAATGCATGGAATAGCAGGAATAGGCTTTAAAATCTGCGCTTCACAGCCGCATTTTCTTAGCAAACCCTTTAACACATCTTATGCATATAAAACCTATCCAGACTCTTCAAAAACCGCTCGTATTCAACCAATTCCAAAGAAAGGAAAAGAGTCTTCTACAAAATAATCGGCCAATAGAAATGCTGCCCATGTTGTCTAATTATGCTTGAATTAAACCTAATTAATGAGGGTTCTGCCCTCACTAAACTAAACTAAACTAAAACTAAACGAATAGGCTTTCTTATTCTATTTCTTTCTTTTTCCGTTTTCTTTCCCTCCCTTTACATTATTTTTCATCCTCTATCTATACGGTTCCTCTCCTTCCTGCATTGTTTTCTCCCAATTCAAAATGTAAAAAACTGTGCTAAACCTGACTGTCCCGCCTCAGAGACTTGCGCAAAATTAATCTCATGCGGGGGCTTATGTCGTAAATCCTCCCACCCCTCTTGCTTGGGCCACGGGAAACGAACCTCCTCTGACATTAATGAATACTCGCGCAACTTCACTTTCTTCTGCGACGAATGTGACATCTCCCCGTCGGGTCTGTTGCCTGCGATCAAATGCATGAGTCAAACTTACGAATATCTTAAGTTATATAAAAAAGGTCTACTAGAGATCAGTAGATTTGATGAAGTCTCTTAATCAGCTCAGGATGCTCCGTCCGCTTCCGAACGCTATGCCAGTTCGTTAAAAACCCATCACAAACGCGTTAAAAGCCTAATTGCCCCAAGCGTCAACTCATTTAAAGCTGACGTAGAACAATGTATTACTAATGGGATTCGTGAACTTGGGGCAGACCTTGGAAAGCAAATCAGGGCCTCAGATCATTCAGAGGACATAACAGGAAGCATAAATGCCTTATCAAAAAATATTATCAGAACGTAAGGGGTCTTCATTCGAAAACCCAATCCATACTGAAAAATGCCCATGTCCTACCTGTTGACATTTTCGCTTTAAGTGAAACAAACTTAAACTTCAGCATTCATAATCTGGAACTGTTTCCCCCCACGTTCACCATCATCCACAATGACCTCCTCAATCATACTACTGACTTTTCCCTCAGCCGGGGAGTGCTCATCGCTGTCCATAACAGCCTAGAGTTTTCACTTATCGCTATCCCTACCTCCTCCAAGTTGGACTTTGTGAATGTCAAAATCACTCGTTCTCGGAAATCAATCTTTGTCATGTGCTTATATAACTTGCCAGACCAGCCTATTGAAGTTGATGAGCTAGCTCTTAATGCTATCGACAACATAATCGAGCTGAGTAATTGCGAGGACGACATCATCATCTTCGGAGATTTTAATCTTCCACAATTTAATTGGGCTTTATCTGGCGATGAATCACATTTCACCCATCCCAACCGACCTCGGCCAAGGATTGACTCTTCATTGATCGACCAGATGATTCTTGCCTCTGCCAGATGAGCAGCGTTCGAAACCTCCTGAGTAAGCAGCTAGAGCTCATTCTTACAACAGACATCGATACATCTGCATCACCTAGCACCTTCCTCCGTACATCTATAGACAACCACCACCACCCTCTTTTCGGGACCTTCCTCCGACTACATTCAATACCGCCCGTCGTCCCCTCCAATCACTACACCTATGATTTCCATCAAGCTAATTTTCGCCTCAACAAGGACTACCTAGGCCACCTTTCGTTCAACTATGATGATCTATCCGTCGAAGATGCCATTGCCTGCTTATATACCGAAATCTTTTACTCTATTTCCCTGTTTGTTCCCTACTCTAGAAAAAGAACATCAACCTTTTCCCCTCCATTGTACAATCACAAGCTTAGCTCCCTGCATAACAAATGGAATAAGTTATGGCTCATCTTCCCTCGGAATCGAGCTACACCCGACTACTCCAACTTCCAACTGTTACCTCCAATTCACGAAACTTGTCAACAGCCTTTATCGCAAACTCAGACTAATCTTAAAAATGACCCCAAAACCTTCTTCCAGTTCGTCAATCATAAACGTAGATCCAATAGTTACCCCATATCGTTTACCCTAATCTCTCATACCTCATCTGATCCTGTTACTATGCTAACCTCTGCGTCACTCACTTCAATCAGTCATTTACTAATGTGCTGTTTGTTCCTGACCGGTCATACTTCAACTACCTAGCTAAATTTTCCCCCGGGCTCCTTCTCCACAACTCCTTTCATCCGATCTTAATTGAATCCAAGCTACTGCAACTCAAAGACGAGTTTACACCGGGCCCCGATGGTATCCCTTGAATCCTCCTCAAGAAATGCTCATTCATTCTCTCTGCTCCCGTCTCACTGATCTTTAATCTCTCACTCTCTCCAGTCGTATTCCCCCACATTTCGAAAACATCCTTCATCACCCCCATCCACAAAAAGGTCCCAAAAATGATGTCGCCAACTCCCGCCCCATCGCCAAACTGTCCCGCTTACCCAGGATTCTCGAAAGCATTCTATACGAATCTCTTAGTTTTTGTTGCAAATCTTTTATTTCACCTGGGCAACATGGTTTTCCCAATGGCCACTGAACTACAACCAATTTTATTGAGTTCACTTTCTTTACATTCTCAGTACTAGAGCACGGTATCGAGGTCGACATGGTCTCAACACACCTCAGTAAAGCATTCGACAAAAACTTCCACAATCCCATCCTCTTCAAATTATCCGCCCTTGGCTTCGAACCTGGATTGCTGAAATGGATTTCTTCTAAAGGATATACTTTATTCCATTCGGTTCAGGTCCATGATATCCAACCCCTGCTTGCCACAACTGGGGTCCCTCAAGGTAACCACCTGGGCCCTCTTCTATTTATACTTGCCACTAATGACAAGACTATAATAATATAACCTTGCCAGAAAAACAAATTATTATGGAAAATTTAACAAGCCTCATACTTGTTGAATAAGGCCAAGACCGGATCCCGGTTGTAGTGCCGATGATCATGATGATGATGACTAATGACATTAATAAGGTCATTAAGAATTCCAGCTTGTCCATATAAGCTGCTGACACCAAGATATACAAGATCATTGAGTCACCACTTAATTCTGCACTATTCCAACCAGACCATGACAACTTGTCGACTTGGTGTGACAAAATTTACCTTGTACTTAACATCGCCAGATGCCAAGCAGTAACCTCTTCCCGTAAGCGTATTCATTCATCCTCACGTCCCTATTACCTTCATAATCAACCCTTAACCATTCTATTGGAGACCTCGGGATCCTTTGCGACAGGGAGCTTAACTTCCTCTCTCACATTGATGTAATGATCTAGAAAGCCAACTCTGCCCTCGGATTCGTGAAACGATGGTCTAAGGAATTCTTCGACCCCTACGAAACTCGATCCCCTTACCTTACCTTCGTCCGTCCACTGCTTGAATATGCTAGCCAGGTATAGTCCCCTTATCACAAGATCCATATCCGTAGAATGGAAAGTATTCAACGTCGCTTCGCTCTACGAGAGCTAGGATGGGAGAACCCCCAAATCCTTCCCGTACATCAACCGCCTCAAATTAATCAACCTCAACCCTTGATACAGCGGATACAGTGTTCATTCATCGGGTCCACTCCGGTTCGGTAGACCACGCCTATCTCCTTAACTTAATTCCTCTGAACACAGATACTCGAAATACGCGTAATCCGCACCCACTCTACATCCCCCCTCACCGTAGCTCTTATAGTCTCAACGAACCCGTTTCGCAGATGTTGAGAAATGCCATCTCCAATTCCACCTTGTTCGACTTCGACCTATCTACCCATACTCTCAGGCACCGCCCCCTAAACCATTCACACCACCAATCTTAAGCGGCGCTTCTACAGTGTACTATTAGTTGCACCCGCCTCCCGCTCCTACTCCTGCATTCTTAATTTGTTCTGGTTACCTTAGGTTAAGCTTAGTTCAGTTAATTCTTAGGCTCTTTAGCATGTAAGTTATATATACTTTTGTTGTAGGTACTTATGTTGCGTAAATTAAGCCAATAAATGGGGTGGTAGCCCCACTAAACTAAACTAAACTAGGGTGAACCTTTAGGAAAGTCACTGGAATTCAACCAATTCCAAAGAAAGGAAAAGGAACCATTTATCGACGATTAGACTGCCAGAACGTAATTGGAACGGATGGAATAGCAGAAATATGCTTTATAAACTGCGCTTCAGAAGTGGCGCCGTTTCTTAGCAAAGCCTTTAACACATCGTATGCATAGAAAACCTATCCTGATTTCAACCAATTCTAAAGAAAGTGACAGAAAAATCACCAATACCAAGTTTATTAAATATTTAGAGTGAAACGGAACTCTAAATAATCGCCAATATGAATTCCGCGACAGGCAATACGGGGGAGTGTCTTTTAGCTTTGTGGTGGTTCTTTAAAGCCTTCCTAAAAAACCATCCATTTCTTTAAAATAACATACTTTTCCCTCACTCCATTAACCACTATACTTACCTGCATTCGCGCAGTGTAAGCTTTCTTCCAAATAACTTTCACCAAAAAGTAAAACCCCAGCAGGCATGCACATCAAACAAGTTATTTCATTCATATTACATGAACCGTGCCAGCCAATCGGCTCGGCTTGTCAGCAATTATAAAAGATAAATACTCGCTGGCCAGCGTAATTGTTGGCACAGTTGTAGCCGGTATTCATGAGTGAATATTGCCCCAATCCCAAGGTTCGCTACAGTTGCGACCAATTTCTTTTATCGGTTATCTACCGATCATGGGATTTGGGCACGAATATGATTGACGTTAGACAATCATACCCTAGATCATGTCTAACGACGCTCCGGCCTGTAAAACAAACAAACACTGTAGCATTACTGTGTTTATGCTACTTACCAACCGGTGTCCATGTTTCCCCAGGGTGAGACGTACGCTTGCACGTTTGCAAGTCAAATTCCTCACCATCATACCCATGTTCCATTTAATCAGAGCAAACAAAAGCCACCATAGCCTTATCCATAGGCGAGCAAACCGTCAGTTTGCTTATCGCCACAAAAAAATCTATTGCCTGCAATGGCATAAGTCCGGGGCGATTATGTAAACACCCGATATTCTCATATCATCATCATCATCATCGGCACTACAACCGGGAACCGGTCTTGGCCTTATTTAAGCAAGTCCTGAGGCATTGTTAAATTTTCCATAATGATTTGTTTTTTCCGGGCAAGGTCATTAGTCTTGCGCCAGAGGCTCCCCGACGTGGAATCGAACCCTGGTCTCCCGCGTGACAGGCGGGTATACTAACCACTATACTATCGAGGAGCCTGATGTTCTCATATAGCATCGCCTAAATCACAAATAATGTGCATCGCAACGTTTGAACCTTGAAATATCGTTTCTGTTTATTTAGGACACAGAAACCTATTTCTCCCTTGGGCGATCTTCGCTATCGCGTATCTCAATAATGCCTGCAATTCATTACACCAGCTCATCTTTATTCAGGTGCATTTTCGTCGTTGCCGATATGCAGGCTGAAGGGCATCGTACTTGTCCTATACGGACACATATAGAATCTTTCCACACCGATGTAATCCACCACCGTTGAATCTGACGGATATGGATTGCATCGGCGAATCAGATTTTATCCCCGGTGGTGTGCGGACACACAAAATTAAAAATCCAGAGTGTGCGCGCGGATAGTTAGTCGAGTGGAGACGTGTAAATTCTAATCCGTTTTCTAAAGTAAATCTTGTCGTTGGAATTAATTCTTAACGTGCTACTTAACCGTTCTTAAAGATAAATGCTGTCGCCGTAATCGACGATTATAGTGCGATGAATGCGTTATAAAAAACAAATAAAGTACCTTCAGTCCTGGAACTGAATATATGTTTAAAAAAAGCTGTGTAAAATTAAATTGAACTATTGTCAATAAAGATTAAGTCTAAGTGACAAAATCAGAGGTTTTATTCTTCTCTCGGCGGAACTTTTAGATTGTTTGGGGAGTGAAGTGAACCAGTGTCGTGTCAGGCACCTACTTCCGCCCCACAGCTTTATGACTGACATCAAGTTATATGCAATTGAAAAACATAGCGAGTCACATTAAATTCCCCCAAGACCTTTGACCGCGGCTGGCACAAAGTCTCACTGAGTAAGCTTCCTTATGGACTTTCCCAACAACTTTATGATTGGATATAAAGTTTCCTAGGAAATTGTTCGATTCGGATTGTTGTAGAGGGCGTATTTGTTGATCGCGTTTCTATTAACTGCGGAGTGTCTCAGGGTTCTTTCTTGGCACCAACTCTATTTCTGCTTCAGAGTAAAGATTTTTTAGTACCAACGGGGAGCAAAATATGCAGTTTTCCCGACGACAGTCCGTTGATTTCTTCATTTTCGAATGATCGACTGATCATCGACTGACATGCATCAATGCAGCATCAGCTGATCTGTAATCCTTTACCCCGCTTGAATCGAAACTTGAAGTACATTATACAACACAAATCGGGCAACAAACTTTTTTCACAACTTGTTTTCTTCTACAAATCTCAATTAGGCGCATGCTCGAATTTTGTTCAAAAATTTGGATTTCTCGTCTTAACCACATTCTTGTCCTACTCGGCTAGGGGTTGGAATCAAAGCACTATCATCAGCGCTGCAGTCACTCATATATCAGGGGCTCAGATTGGACATTTACCTTTTATACACGAGTAGATATTGCTATTTAGCTCCTCAATAGTATACTGGTTAGTATACCCGCCTGTCACGCGGGAGACCGGGGTTCGATTCCCCGTCGGGGAGCCTCCGGCGCAAGACTAATGACCTTGCCCGGGAAAAACAAATCATTATGGAAAATTTAACAAGCCTCAGGACTTGCTAAATAAGGCCAAGACCGGTTCCAGGTTGTAGTGCCGATGATGATGATGAGATATTGCTATGGGACACATTATAAAGAACTGGCTTCATTTATTCCCCACAAAGCAATCCGACACTAACCAACTTGCAATTCCTCTCTCAGTACATTACATTCTGTCAAAAAAGTACCGGGAATTGATCATTTAAGAACTCTGCTTAAAGGGATTCTTTTTGTCTCTAAATTGGAATTGCTGTCTCTGATTGAAGTTTGAGAACGATTTGTCAGTTTGTTTAGAGTGCTCGATTTTATCAGTTCATTTCAAATGTTTTGCGATTTTTCCTGAATTTCCTTCACAAACTCAATCACGTAAAACTCAGGGAAGACATGCTAAAATAAGTCAATTCCAATCCTGCATTCATAAACTACATTATACCTGATGATGAGGCAAGGGTTTACGAGTTTGACATGCATATCACACAGCAACTGGGCCGAAACTAAAAAAATACGTCAAAGCCGATCAAAAAAACAAAGTACTGTTGACTGTTTTGTTTAATTAACAAGTTACGTAGCGACAGCAAGAATTTTGACAATCCCCTTAAGCGAAGTTTTTAAATGATCAATCTCAGTACTTTTTTGACAGAATGTATATCGGTATTTCAAAACTCGTATCGCTACAGGACGGAAATACTCCTCCAGCACGAGTACTTCCAGAAAGCTACCGATTGCATTCTTAAGTATAAATAGTAACAGCATATTCACATATTAGATCGTTTTAGGCTCGGCTCTTTAAGAGAAAAGTATTTAGGAAAAAACCACTACACCACATTACCAAAATTAAGTAATTCTCGCTAGTGCCTCAGGGAGTATTTTCAAAATAAATGTCAGATAATATCATTAATCATATTTTAAATTAAAAAAAAAACGTTGCGCTTTCAACGACTCCTTAACAACTATTATAACCCAATCGACCATTTTTGTTTTGTGTATCAAAACACCCACGGGTCATTCAGAAATATTTAAATCTACACTTAGTACAAAAAAATTCCAAATAAGCACATATAAATAAAATTGAAAACTTACCAATTCAACCTCGATTAAATGATTAAATTGCCCTTCCAAAAAGTAGCCTAAAAAGAGAACCAAAAAAAAAAGTACATTATTGAAAAAATTGAAACCACAATAGAAGTTAATAAACACTATCACGCAATCCACACATTTCCCGTCCAAAAAACGCCTAGCAATGTGGAATAGATTGCACCACCTCTCCTATTCACCAAAATAATTTCTGTTTTCAAGAAAACCACAATTACGCTCTAGCTCCAAACCCGATAAAGCCCCTCATCGGCTCAACTGCGTCATTGGGAAACCCTACTAGCATAACTCTGCCTATCATGCAGCTGTGACCTCAAAACACGCAACACATTTCATCTTCAAGAAGCCTCTATCATACGCACCTGAATGCAACTTTTATTTTCCAACCTCTCAAGTAGTTAAAGACATGAGTACCAGCTGGCACACTAAAAAAATGTAACAAAGCGTTTACAAGATTTCTGGATTTTAATTGTCGGATTGCATAACGGCGAGATTTCTGTGACCAAACTGCATTAACGCCACAAAGGCGTGCCAAAACATCTCTACCGCTGTGCTGACATCTTTATAATCAATCGAACACCAAATTATAGAAGCAATTTGCATGATGATCCGCCGCCAATCGTGAGTACCACAAGCTCAACGCCAACGCCAGACGGTTTGATTAATTTCAGTTTATCGGCAATTAATTTGCCTAGCCATGATCACTAGATACTGCCACCTATCGCTTAAGATGCATCAATTGCAGAACTGACACCTAGGACACCCACAACATGATCCTCTCCTTTTAATACCAGACATTTGTCTCGAAAGATTGAATACGTGCATGGACAGACAACTGTGATGTTAGATGAGACATTAACGGCTAACCAATAACTCCCACGATTGGCTGTTAGTTACATCACAGCTACCACTACTTACACTCCGATAGTTGGGTTGCATATACTGTTAGAAGGGTACTCTGACGTGGAACCAGCTTCTCAATATGCGGAAACCATTTCACGGGAAAAACTTGTTGTAAGACCAGAGCACATAGGGTGACGTGTGGAGTGCTACAAGGGTCGGCTGTTAGGCCTATGTTACATCTGTTTTATCTTTTTTTTTGAGATCGTTGTCTAGACTCTGGTTAATTGTGCTCACATGTTAATCGAGTGTGTGCTGTTCACAAATTTAGATAACTGACATTGAGAATTACTGTCTCGGTGACAAATCACGTTTTGTGATTGACATCATGCGCTGGGCGCCTATGCGCCTACGTGAATAGTTTTGCTATTATTGTTCTCTGACCTCTGTTGACTTGAAACCTCAAATACAGCTGTTTGAACCAAACTGGGTGCAGAATTTTGTTGAGGTTCGCAGAATGAAATGCCAACTAAACGTTTCGATTGTAACTGAGTTATTTTTAATTATTGCGTTGGAATGTTTTCAAATTAAAAAAGATAACAATATGTTGACATCTTTTAATGTGATTCTTGTCATGTGCTCAGAGATCATCATCATCAACTACAACCGGGTTCCGGTCTTATTTAGCAAGTCTCGAGGCTTGTTAAATTTTCCATAATAATTTATTTTTACGGGCCAGGTTATTAGCCTTGCGCCGATATTCTCAGAGATACCCTGGTTCAATATTTCTTTTTTTTATTAGACTTCTCTCGGGAGAGGCGAACCTATATCGCCGCCAAGGCGCCCCGAGATGCCATCAAATAACTGTTGCAGTTCTTTTTGAACAGTTGCAGGTTGTAACGCTCCGGCAACACTCGCGTGGGAAGGGAGTACCACAGCTTCCCCGCTTTGTAACGGAACGAGTTCTGATGCAGGGATGTTCGCGCCGTCGGGAGATGAAGCACAAATGGGTGCGATGCGTCGGATTGTCTTGCGGAGCGCATATAAACCGAATTGCGTGGAACAATACCAAGAATCTCCGAAGAACAGCACCCGTGATAATATCTGTAAAACAGACAGAGGTCGGCCACGCGCCTTCGATGTGATAGCGACTGTAGTCCCGACGTCAGCGCCGAGTCCCCGATCAGGCGGATCGCTCGTCTCTGTATGCTCTCAAGTAGGTCGAGGGTATGCTTAGGAGCCGAGCTCCAAACATGAGAGCAATATTCGAGCGCGGGTCTAATTTGGGATTTATACAGGAGAAGAGGTTGGGCCGGAGTAAAATATTTCTTGGCTCTAAAAAGATAACTCAGTTTTCCTGAGGCTGACCTGGCGATTGATATGTACACCAATAAAAGAATTGTACAGTCACAATTTCTAATTACATTTTATAAAATGGTAAATAACTGCCGGTGGGGGCAACATGCAGGGCTGATTGCTTTCAACCCGGCGAAGGTCAGGACGATCCTTGTTCCTGTTCAATCCAAGTTGACATGCACTCTTCATGTGACACCCCTGGATAGCTACTCCGGCACCCGCCAAGTAGTGAACCAATGCATGCAGCGACATTGGTGCAGAGCTAATAAGCTTGCCCGGAAAAACAAAATATTATGGACAATTTAACAAACCTCGGATATGGTTCGGATACACGACGACAACCACGGAAACGAAAATGGCTAAACGGTTTGAAAATTTTCTCATGGAACGTTCGCTCCCTATACAGAATTGAGCTGTACAGCAGCTAGCTGATGCCCTGGCCGAATATAAGGCTGACATAACAAGGTTACAAGAAATAAGATAGAGGGGGTGTGGTGTTATAGCGTTTGCGGCGATAGTGAAGAGCATGTGATTCGAACCGACGCTATCACGGTTAGAATCACTAAAATATAGAACCAAAGCTTAACGCATCAGGCCACTGCCGCGTGTACGAATTCGATCTCTAAATTCAAGTATATTCGACTGATGTGGAAATGCCATATTATTGCTATGGTATACGGCTTTAATGGATGT
Organism: Microdon myrmicae; assembly: GCA_963931805.1. Taxonomy (NCBI): domain Eukaryota; kingdom Metazoa; phylum Arthropoda; class Insecta; order Diptera; family Syrphidae; genus Microdon; species Microdon myrmicae. The sequence goes on from OZ007502.1 coordinate 114,354,075, forward strand.
GCTTTTGGTGGTGTTGTTCTTCACTATTGGTCGTGTGTATCTGCTAGAAACGCCACACCACTCCCTTCCCAGTAACTTGCGTTACCATCAACTTTGAAATGCGAAGGACTGAGAGAGAGCGATCGAGGGAATGTCGGAGCAGGCGAGTGATCCGGTACTCTGCATAGAAGTCGTGTGATGATTGTAGTTCTGTGTGCGTATGAGAGTGCGTGTTATGTCGTACAGATCACGTCGGGGTCACCAGTTATAAGTATGATTCGAACCGACGCTATCATGGTTAGAATCACTAAAAGGCAGAACCCTAGCTCAATGCATCAGGCCACTGCCGCGTGTATTAATTCGATTTCTAAATTCAACTACATTCAACTGATGTGGATTGTTATGTTATCATCAGCTCTGATGCTTTGCTTATTCGAATTTCCTTTCGGTGTTCTTCACTATTTGCTTGTATATTGTGTGTGTATCTGTTAGAAACGTCACACTACTCCCTCCTCAGTAACTTTCTTACGATCAAGTTCGTGTGTGAACGACAGAGCGAGGAACGAGCGAGCGAGAGGACGTCGGAGCAGGCGACTGTGCCAGTGGTCTATGCCAAAGTCGTGATCGAGTAAGTAGAAATGTTCTATTTACCTATGGGAGGTTGTGTGTTGTGTGTATACAAATCAGGTCGGATTGTTGCGTTAAGCAAGGATAGTGAAGACGGTGATGTGAACATACGATGAAGCGGGTGAGAAGCGAAGCAATGAAGCATCCGGCTACTGGCCGCTTGTATAAATTCGATTTATAAACTGAAGTACATTCGACAGACGTGGAAATGTTATATTATTGCTATGGTATACGGTTTTAATGGTTGTGCTTTTGGTGGTGTTGTTCTTCACTATTGGTCGTGTGTATCTACTAGAAACGCCAGTGTTATTAAAAAAAAATGAGTATGATATTTATTATATCTGTCACGCAAAATACCATGTGCTCGGGGTAGGCTCTCTAGTCAGCCAAAAACTGAAGCCTGGCTTTATCGGCTTTGATGCAATAAACGAAAGGCTATGCACTCTTCGCGTGCGAAGCAAGTTTAAGAACATAAATCTCATAAAGGTTCACAGGCCTACAGAGGAATCCCCTGACACAGAACAAGAAGAATTCAACGGGAACGTCGAACGGGCCCTAAATGTCTGTCCGAGGTACAATGTGAAAATCGTTCTTGGTGATTTGAATGCGAAAATAGGCCAGGAGCCGGTTTTCAGACACTACGCAGGTTCCCATAGTTTGCATAAGAACACTAATGACAATAGACTAGGAGTCATCGAACTAATTGCATCAAAGGACTTGGTCGTTACGAGTACGCGTAAAGGTATCCACAAAACCACCTGGGTATCACCTGATGGAGACACTCGCAACCAAATTGACCACGTGTTGATAGATCGCCGCCACTCCTCGAGCCTGATGACGGTACGAACGTACCGAGGTGCCAACGTCGATTTGGATCACTATCTTGTTGGCATAGTTTTCCGAGAGCGTTGTCCCTTACGACGACGTATTGCATCCGCGGATCAGGTTCGGATCAACACGGATGCCTTACGCAATGAGAACACCAGTAACACATTTGGTCATGCGTTAAGAATCTCGCTCGAAGAGCTCGATGAAAGCAAAGTGAGTCCAGGCGCCAGAATGCCAGGCGTAGAAGAGAAATGGACACGTCTTAAGAATACTGTCATTAGTACTGCCAACTCCATCTTGGAGTCGTAGATATCGGATCGACTGGTTTGATGATGAGTGCAAACTAGCGACTGAACGTAAGAATGCTTGTGGGGGTTTCTTTAGTCTACATGAGAAACAACCCACAATTCCAACCACAATTCCTACCTAATTTCGACCGCTTTCAGCGCGTCATACCTACCCATTTCCTTTATATGTTATTCCCCTGGAAAACATGTCAAACGGACGCATAGCTAAACTCATTATCCCATGCAGATAATGCATAATTGAGTTTAGCTACATTCTTGACATACGGCAACTCCATTCTTGGTAACCATGAGTTTCCCATCGGCAATCTCATAATGTTGGTTAGCAACAGCAAGTCTAAACGAACGACGCTGTTGCATCATAGCAAAATCGCTGGGGTTATTTCAGCGTCTTAGAGTCTGGTTCTCACGCTGATTATTTCCCAAGCATCAGCGGCGTCCTATTGACTTCCCCTCAGATCCACCATTCGCTTGGGATCAATGATCTCTTTTTGCAGGGGAGTAACATCAGCTAGGTTCTCCTCTCCTTCGTATTTCTGTCTTTCCACAGTTCAATACACTCTAACTACACCATAGCCGTACCACTGGGTCAGTAGGTCATGTCAGTAGCTACATCTGATACCAACACACACAACCAAAGCTACCCGGAGATCACAGCATATCATGTTTTCTGTTCCCTCATTCTCCATGTCCGTCAATTTTCTATTAACAAAAGTTACCCATACTTCGACGGGCGTGGGGTTGAGAGAGCAGAGGCGTGGTCTCTTTTGGTTGTCCTGTGTGTGGGATGAAATACGAATTTCACCCCTGATTCAAGTCAGTCGCTTGTCGCTTATCTACACGGGTAGTCACGCTGCCGCGCGAAATAAAAATTAAATCTTAATCCAGCAGTCACATCTCAATCGTTTGAGCGAAAGGTCGCGTCGCAAATTTCATCAATAAAAAAACTACCAAAATAAAACGAAAAGTTATTAATTTAAAGCTTTCCTTAGAGTGTAAAATAGTATATTGTGTGCGTTTCAAATTCATCTATTTAAATAAGGATACCGGTAAACAGACTTGAGCTGCAAAAAAAATACAAAAAAAAATAAAAAAAAACTTTAAATAAACCTCAGTGCTTTTCATTTATTACCCTCTTCCGGTGAACAATTTTTCTTTGGACGACATAAGTACGTGGACAAGTGTGGGGAAGAAAGTGAATCCTGTGCCATACGCTGGCAACAATACATTTCAACCCCCATATGCTCCATACCGGACAATGCAGCAGCCTGATAGAACGCGGCTACGCGGAGAGAAATACAAAAATACAACGAGCTCAGAAGATCTGAAAAAAGACTTCACAGACAAAAGAAAAGTGCCTTTACAGTTAATTCGTCTGGGAGGAGGACACACACACACGCATGCACGCGACACTTTTAATATTCTTTTTTTGACCGGCGACGATCGATGTAATTCATTCGAATACTTTTCAGGTACTGATTGACAAACTCTTCCGCATATTTTATGCACACCTATCTGTTGGAAAAACACTTGTTTTCAACGAATTTAACGAGGAAAAAAGTGATTTTAATAATTGACTTACTCTCCATGTCATCCAAAATTATCAATTTCCAATTAATTAAATATAAACTTGGAACGAGTTCCTAAGTGACCCCCACTGCGGACTTCGCAGCAGGCGATCCATAGAAGACCTTCTAAGCATTTGAACATCTGCAATTGAATAACTTGTGAGTTAAGGGCAGTCGCATTGAATATTTCTATGAATTTAACCACGCTGGGACAGAAACTTTGTAAGTAAGCTTCGATCTTATGGACTTTCTCGGCAGTTTTGCAATTGGATAAAAATGTTTCTCGAAAAACAATTAGGAATCTTATAGATAGTCTCATTGAATGCCAGAGACTCGGGGCCATAGTATCTTTGGAAGATTACACATCTTTTGACGCAACCATAAAAAAAAACATTCGATCTCTTTTTAATTAGCTCCGGAGTTCCTCAGGATTCTATATTAGGACCAACTTTATTTCTGCTTCATATTAATGATTAGCTAACACCAATGGGGAACAAGACAATAGTATATTGTCTTCATGTTTGAACGATTAGCTATTCAAGGTAAAAACGTCCTCACAGCTGAGATGAATCAAACTAACTCCTTAAAACGAAATCTGGACTAAATACTATAATCAGGAAATTGATGTCACCGTGAAGAATCACATGGAAAAGCGGACCATTAGTTCCACCGTTTATGATGAACGGCCAATTCCTCAAACCTAAGGATACCACAGATCCTCGGTATGATAGGCGATAAAAATGAACACGTGTCGAATAGAGCCCAATCTGCCTCAAAGAGACTCAGGAATTGTGTCTGACTAATAAGATAGAATACCTTGTGCTTTATAAATTTGATATAATGCCCGCTTTGAAATACTGGTCATATATTTGATTTTTATGAAAATACATATTTAATCAAACTGTTTGAAAATGTCTGTTACATTGCAGATTCGAAAATTGCATTAATAGAAAATATATTTCCATAAACAACATTGGCTCAGTGAACACTACGATTTTGTCTGTTAATGTCGATATTGACGCAATCAACTTTAACATACAAGAAACGTTGCGTGGCCCATTAATTTCATTTCAATTGACTTAATGGCAGATAAAAACGAAATTAACAATTGAATTGTTAAATTCACTTCATTTGTCAGGACTTTCACCACATACCTTACATTCGAAAATCGCACTACTCATATATAAGTATATATAATTTTGCTTCATTAAGTTTTTTTATTCTTCTGATTTTTCTAATAGAAAGGAAAACTCAAGTTTGTTACTTCCTCCAAGTTTAGATCATCTTTTCCGCTCATCATCTTGTTACAGTCCTTGTTAAACTAAATAAAACAACATCATCATTTCACTGTTATTAAATGTTTGTTTAATTACCATTTCTAGGCTGAAGACCTGTCCGTCCTGACTTTTATTGGGCGTCAATTAAATCGCATTTTATAACTACATTCGTCACTTTACCCTCTGCAGTGAATTAGATTTGAACATCAGAACATTCGACGCCGGAAAAGGAAATTAAGAATGATATTAAACTGACATCAGTCCGTGATATAACAACCATTTCCTGACCTACAAGCTTCGCCCACAGTAGGAATTTAGGGAGCCCAGACCCATAACAAATTCAGTGGAAGTCAAGACTGCTTTGGTGTAACGATCTACGCGGTTAACCACAAACCGACTAAAAAACGCGGAAAATCTCATCCACCAAGAAGTCATAATTATTATGCCATCCCATGTGCTTCTTGCGTGACTCGGCACTAAACCAAGAATAACAACAACCTTCGGATATAGATTACATATGACAATTGACAATGGAGTTCTTTAGAATATTCCAATTAGTGTCGCCAAATTGAGCTGAACAGAAGACGAAAAAGATACAAAGAAATTTATAGTCTTCTCGTGATCGACAAATAAGGAGGTAAATAAAGCACCTTGAACAAGGTCATAGCTAGAATGACGTAAGACGTATTTGTATGGTTGTAATCCGAAATCAGGAACGACTATTTTTTATCGACCCTTTGGAGAATATCAATCACATTGACATTTATACGAAATCTTCGAAATGGATTCCTTTCAATTTTTTACTTATGGGATTGACTAGACTAGACTCAGATGTACCTTTAGTTGATCTGTAATGAAACCCGTACGTCATTCTAGTACTTACTATGGAGATAAATATTGTAACAATATTGACTACAGTTATTTGCGATAAACAGGCCAGGTGATCTGGGGAGAGGAGACTAAATAATTGGCAGGTACTATATGAATTGGGAGAACGTGTTTCAGAATTAATTGATAGGATTCAAGGTTCTGTCTTTGAAGGGCTTTGATGATTTTTTTTAATGTTACTTCTCTCAGGAAAGGCATACCTATAGCGCTACGTCAGTCCCCTGAGATACTAATTTTTCTCGACCGTGTGCGTCAGCCAAGCTCCGAGAGATACTTAAGGATTTCTCCCAACCATTTTACGAAGCCCATTGCTTAGTGGGGTGGGATTTCAACGGGCCGCTGGGCTTTGGGACCCTACCTACTACTCAGAAGTTGTGCCGAACTGCACAATAGCAAGAGTCGTCAGTTGAACCTAGGTTTGCACAATCAAACGCAAGACAACCTCCTTACCAAAGCAGCCGTTGAAGCAATTAAGTCAAAACTGCCACAATTAACTAGTTCCCTGTTATAAAGCACTGTAAAAATCGCATCACAAGATTCGCCGAATATTTTCAACTTAACCAATCAATCAATCACTTGCCAGAAATTCTAGGAGCTTGGTTGGTAAGATTTAATGCATCCACATTAAAGTGTAAACCTTGCACCAAACGATTAGCAGCCTTGGTATCACTGCAAAATTTCCTTAGTAATAAAAAGTCAATATCAAGAAAAGATCTCAATCGAGATTTCGCTAAAAGGAATTAGGATAAAACCAGAAACACCCATACAATGCCCTCCCTAAGACGCACCCGACTGGCCATGGCTATAAGTCAACGCCAAGACCCGCAGATCTGCATAGTCAATTATGGGTGGCAGGAGATCACAAGAAAAAATCTAAGGGCAACCGAGGTACGTATGACAAATTCAGCAAACGCCAGAATCCCTAGCCACAATACCGTCGACCCAGTTAAGGCCAAACCGACTCCAGCTCTACTAGTTCCCAGTCTTTGAAGACTCTACAAAGCAGAGTAGTTGGAGACGAGAGCGGCAAACGCCAAATGCGCCGGCCACAACACCGTCGGCCCACAGCAGGCAAAAGCCGCTCCAGTGCTGCCAGTTCTGAGCCCATTAAGGCTCAAAAGCAGAACACTGGCGCACCCACGGGCTTAACGAGCCGGAAGCCACCTACGCACTCATAGTCGGAAGCTAGCCACGGGGGCCCACGAGCCGGAAGCAATGCACGGACTCAAAGAGCCGGAAGCACCGATTCCAGCACCGGCGGCCCAAATCAGACCAAAGCCGCTCTAGCTCTGCTAGCACGGAGTCTACGGAGGCTCCAAAGCAGAGCGATCGTTCGATTACGAGCCGAAAACGGCGAGAATTTTGCGGTCGACACGCACACAAGGCGACAGTGTGTCGACAAAAAGCAAAATGGGAGCGGTCGGAAAACTCCCAGAGGCCGGGTCGGGAAACCCAACCCGATCGCATTAAACTTGCAATTCAGCAATAGCTGTTCTCAGATTTCGCCAATCAAAGTCTCGATTATCCAACTCCCTTCGAACATTCGCCGTAGAAAAACTACGCGCCTAATTGTGCACACCGGTGCTGAGATTAGCCTCTTAAAGCTAAAGGCACCCCACCCGACACATGCTATGGATGCCTAAAAATCCACGACATTCTAGACGCTTTTTGGCAAAGGCAAGTCGAGGGGATGCTGCCATGATAATTTCAAGTTACATGGGAGATTCCCTGCAGTTTCCAAGTAATGGACTCCTTGCCGCGGTTATCGGAAGATGGGTTGTTGGGTAACGATTTCTTGCCGAAAAATTGCGGGGCCAACGGACCAGGTGGTTGTTTGGACTTTCCCCGAACAACTATAAAACCCAAAGACTTCTCCGTTGACTTTGCAAATAATAAGACAGGAAGGGTTGAGTATAAGGCAGCCGAACGGGGAGCCCTACCAAGGGGATCTGGCAAGGACCAGACCGCGGTCAGTATTCACCCGGAGACCCGACCCACACAGGGGAGGGCTGCAAAACAATGCCGAACCCCATTATTGCAACAAAGCCGCACCACGAAGGCCTAAAAGACGCTAAAGAAGGGAAAGCTTCACTAGAACACTTAACTAACACTTCAGAGTTTGAAATCCTTCTGAGCAGACCGGTCAGACTCAGGCTTTTATCCGAATGAATCTTCGCCTTCTATTAGGGACTTTTGTCGAGAGGAGCCATTAAATGAGTCTAAATGGAAAACCGGACCGTAAACTACAGGCACCAAACTGTAGGCCCAAAACTATAGGCGTAAACCCATAAGCGCAAACTATAGGGGTAAACCAGGGCGGCCATGGGAGATGATTGGGCAGTGGAGTTGCCAGACCCAGAGAATATTCTGTTATTAGCCCAGGGTTGCGAGTTAACACCTCAACGGGACTCACCTCTCATAATGAATCCCAGAGAATATTTTGTAATTCGCCCAGGGTTGCGAGTTCACACCTCAACGGGACTGACCTCCCATACCACTCCCACCGAGTGATCCCGTATCTGAGAACCAACCCTCGGAGGAAACATCCCCAACATACTAAACCTCTGTTATCGGATGGCAAGTCGTCAGATGAACTTACACATCTTGAAGACAATTACCTGACGTGCACCAGTACTAACTCGCATCATATCTTCACAAATTTACGCGTTCGGACAAAGCGTTTGAGACAAGGATGTTCGTTTCGCGGCCGAAATGGACCAAGCCTAACCATACTAAACCGCTTTAATCTAGTCACAGATCTGAACCAAGACGCATTCAGAGACGTGATATCTCAACGCTAATTAGGCAAAGACGTGCCTATTTTGCATAACAGTCGCACCTGCAATGTAGTGAAAGGAAATCACTTCACTATTGTGAAGGGGATTTTAGCCGGATCATGTGGGCGGTTCGCAATTTTTGCTGTTATTCATAAAGTCGTAGATGCACGGTACACTCCGCCATCAAAATAGGGAAAAAGACGGGGGCTAATTCACAATACCCTTCTAATACAGCTATAAATTATAGGACAAAACGGTGCACATTTAACCCAAATCCGTCAATCCGAACAATCCAGACTTACCAAAATCCGAACTTGTTAAAATCCGAAGTTGTTAATCCAGGCTTGTCATAATTCAAAGTTGTCAATCCGAATAAGTCAAAATCCGAACTTGTCTATCCGAACATTTTACAATCGAAATTTGTCAATCCAGGCTTGTACTAATTCGAACTTGTCAATCCGAACTTGTAAGAATCGGAACTTGTCAATCCGAAAGTCTTGAAATAAACGTAAAAATAATTTATTTCTTTTTCCCCAACCAATTATCTAAAAATTGGGATTTAGTAAATTTTTTTTATAGGAAACACTGGCAAAAGGAGATTCGTGGTATCCGTATATCCTTAAATGTCAAAGCACAGAGTACCAGAAAAGGAAGTGGATAAATATAGAAGGCATCGATGTATATGTATACTCTTGTATGCTTAGGTATATAAACCTTGAAGCAGGACACTACATTAATTGTGTTTTAGTTTTTAACGCTGATGCCCTCTTTCCCCCAAGCCCCCACCCTTTCTCGCTCTCAACCTCACTTTGTTTCGATTGATTGATTGGTCGTATGATTGGTTGATTGATTTATTCGTTAAGTGATCTATTGGTTGATTGGATTATTGGTTGATTGATTTAATGGTTGATTGAATGTTTGATTAGTTCGTTGATTGGTTGTTTGATTCGTTGATTGACTGGTTGGTTATTTGTTTGGTCAACTGATGGATTGAACTGATGAAATATAATCACTATGCCGAGTTGAGCACCCAATAAAGGTAAAATAGGTTATACCTATAATCTAATCTAAGAATTGAGAGACTTGATTCTGGGACTTCCATGAGTTTCACTACTCGTCTCCTCACCAAACCGAGCACAAGCAAAGCGCCTAACCAGATATGGGCTTTGAATTCCAGTTAAGTATGAGTACACGCCTTGTGTACCAGCATGTTCAAATTAATACGAGAAAAAAAGAGCCGAACTTGTAGCGCTGAGTCCCCCTGAGATACGAGGGCAAGTAAATAAGTCTTTAGAAAATGAAGACGATTTTCTTTTATTTTCTCATTTAGCTGACGTAATAAAGAGGCAAAATACCGTTCAGTTACCGTCTGTCTCTTTCCCAAATAGTCCATGGAGGTAATACCACGTGCATCCCAAAAACAGTAGCCATAATCTTTCCATTTGATTTCACCGTATTTTCCTTCTTTGGAGTCCGTTCGCCTTTAACAATGCATGATTTTGTCCGTTCTTTCGTCTCGGGAGTGTAGTAATGTATCCATATTTCATCTACAGTTACTAGTCTGCTCAGAAACTCATCTGGGTTGCGACGCATGCGCTCGAAAAGTTCTCAGCTAAGAGCAAATGCGGCACCTAACTCGCACATTTTTTTCATACCCAATGAAACACGAAACAAATTGAAAATTGACAGATACCTTGTTAGGAATGATGCTTACTAAAAACAGACCATTTGCGATACTACAAGCGCCATCGTCGGCGTTTCTAAGGACTTATTGACCTACCCTCGTACTATTAGGTAACTGTGGGGGTTCTTTTTGGACAGTTGCAATCTGTAATGCTCCGGGAACACTTACGCGGGGTGGAAGTTCTCGTGCTCTAACGGAATGGGTTTTGTTAAAAATGTGTATGTGCGATCGGGAGATGTACCGCAATATAGTTGCATCCATCAGATTCTCTTGGGTAAAGCAAATAAACACAATTTCGCAGGATAATACCACGAATTTTCGAAGAATAGTCACCGAGATAATATCTGTAAACAGACAAAGGTCGGCTTTGCTTTGATAGCGACTGCAATCCTAATGTCAGCGCCGCCTTTTCGTTCAGGCAGACTGTCTGTCTTTGTATGGTATCCAGTAAGTCGAGGGTATTCTTAGGAACACACCTCTAAACAGGACAACAGCATCCAAATGCGGGTCTACTTTGAGAAAGAGGAGAAGGAGTTGGGTCGGAGTAAAATACATTTAGCTCTAAAAACATAACTCAATTTTGAGAAGGCGAACCTGGGGATACTAGATACGTATTCCTGCTACGATACATTCCTACTAAACCGAGCAAACTCACGCTTTCCTCAAATTTAATTGGCCGGGGTAACATATTTTTGGCTATAAAAAGGTATTTCAACTTCATGTACACAAGTTTGCCAATAGTCGTAGTGTGTTCGTGCCATGATACATTCCCACAGATCGTGACACTAAACAAATGTCCTTAGATTTAATGGCCTGGTCATTCATCAGCAGCTTTGGAAACCGACGATCCGATAATAACCTTCATATGAAGCAGAAACAGGGTTGGATCCTAATAGAACCCTCAGGCACTCCAGTATTAATAGAATAGAGATTCGAAGACACGCTATCCCTAACAACCCGAATCAGTCAATTTTCGAGCCAACTTTTTAACTAGTCACAGAGTTGTTGGAACGTCCACATGAAGCTTACTTATTAACTCTCTGTGTCAGACCCGGTCAAAAGTCTTGGAGGTATCCAATACGACCGCCGTTAATTCACCATGGTTTTCATTAGTAGATGTCCAGTTATAAAGGTATAAAGGCTTTCAGTGGATCGCCTACTACGGAATCCGTATTGGTAATCGTTTAGAAGTCTGTTGCATTCAAAGTATTTAATGAACTCTGCAGTAATGACCTTTTTCATCACTTTGATATATATATAGACAGTAATGGTATCGGCCGGTAATTTTCCGGCAGACACTTTGTTCTCTTTTTTGGGATTGGCTGATTTGGAGCAGTTTTCCAGCAGGTAGGTTTTCTGTGAATAAGTAAAATGGGGGATGGGTGCCAACGTACAGGGCAAAGTCACTGATAGCTTTCAACCCGGCGGAAGCTCGGCCTTGTCCTCGTTCAATACAAGTTGACATGCAGTCTCCACGTGACACCCCTGGATAACTAATTTGGCACCCGCCAAGTAGTGGACCAATGCATGCAGCGACATCCTGAGAAAGGTTGGGGCAAGGCTAATAACCAGGCCCGTAAAAATGAATTATTATGGCAAATTTAACAAGCCTCGGATATGGACCGGATACACAACGAAGACCACGGAAACGAAAATGGCTAAACAATTTAAGAATTTTTACATGGAACGTCCGCTCACTATACAGAGCTTGAGCTGCACAGCAGCTAACCGATGCCCTGTCCGAATATAAGGTTGCATTATAAGAAATAAGATGGACGGAGAGTGGTGTCAAAGAAACGATTATGACATTACAGCTGTCATGCAAAACACCATGTGCTCGGGGTAGGCTTTCTAGTCAGCCAGAAACTGAAGCCTGCCATCATCGGCTCTAACGCAATAAATGAAAGGCTATGCACCCTTCGCGTGCGAGGCAAGTTTAAGAACATAAGCCTTATAAACGTATACGAACCTACAGAGGAATCCCCTGACGACGAAAATGAAAAATACTACGAGAACGTCGAACGGGCCCTCAATGCCTGCCCAAGATACGATGTGAAAACCCTCCTTGGTGATTTGAATGTCAAATTATGTCGGGAGCCGGTTTTCAGGCACTACACAGGTTCCCATAGTTTACATAAGAACACAAATGACAATGGACTACGACTCATCGAACTGGCAGCATCAAAAGACTTGGTCGTTGCAAGTACCAGGTTTCCGCGTAAAGACATACACAAAAAACCCCCTGGGTATCAGTTGATGGAGCCACTAGCAACCAAACTGACCACGTGTTGATAGACCGCCGCCACTCCTCGAGCCTGATGACGGTACGTACCGAGGTGCCAACGTCGACTCGGATCACTATCTTGTTGGCAAAATTTTCCGAGCGCGGATTGCTTCACGGAGACGTATTGCATCCGCGGATATGTTTCGAATCAACACGGCTGACCCACGCAATGAGTATAGCAGTAACACCTTTGGTCATGCGTTAAGAAGAGCTCGATGGAGGGAGAGAAAGTCCTGGGGCCAGAATGCCGGGCGTAGAAGAGAAATGGACACGCCTTAAGAATACTGTCATTAGTACTGCCAACACCATCTTAGGCAGCAGTACACACCACGCTGCACTTACTGCAAGGATAAAGAGGGTAATCTGATCACCGATCCTGAAGGTATTCTGGAGCGATGGGAAGTGCACTTCAATGAATTGCTAGATGGTCAGCTCACAGAAGAATTGGAGGCTCCACCAATTAAAAATCAAGACCAAATGCTGCCGCCACCAAGCATTGAGGAAACATTAAAAGCCATTAGACAGCTCAAATCAAATAAAGCCCCTGGAGCTGATTGCATATCAGCTGAGCTGATCAAACAAGGAAGGACAGCGTTACATCACGCAATTCATGAGATCATGGTGCACGTATAGGAGCACGAGGAGATGCCGGAAGATTGGCGTCGCGGTATAATTTGCTCCATACATAAGAAAGGAGATATCACACTGTGCAGCAACTATAAGCGTATAACATTGCTGAGTACCGCCTATAAGATACTCTCCACTATCCTACAAGACTGGGTAGCCCCATACGCTAAAGCCATCATTGGTCAATATCAATGTACCTTCATCCCAGGCAAATCAGTGATTGATCAGATATTCACCCTTAAGCAGGCGATGGAAAAATGTCAGGAATTTAAGATTACATTATATCATCTATTTATAGACTTTAAGGCCACCTACGAAAGCATAGGCAGGGTAGAACTATATAATGCCATGAGAGAATTCGGCATTCAAAACAAATTGATACGACTTTGTAGGTTGACCATGACCAACGTAACTAGTAAAGTAAAAATAGAGGGATGGCTGTCTAAACCAATAAACATCCTTAATGGACTCCGACAAGGGGACGGTCTGGCCTACCTCCTCTTCAACCTGGCGTTGGAGAAAGCAATCCGTGAGTCTGGCGTTACAACAAGAGGGACTATTGTCACCAAGTCCAGCCAGATACTTGCCTACGCAGATGACATCGACATCATCGGTAGAACCGAATCGGCGGTACAGGAATCCTTCACCCAGATCGAGCAGGTGGCACAAAAACTGGGACTGCATATCAATGAGGGAAAAACTAAGTACATGGTGGCAACTTCTGCGAAGAGAAGACCTAACGTTGATCTAACCATCAGGGTAGTGCAGCACGAATTTGAAGTAGTGCAATCCTTTAACTACCTTGGGTCAATAGTATCAGCCGATAACAATATGGACGAAGAAATACGCGAACGGCTGATTAAATCCCACAAAGTCTACTATGGTCTATCAAGGCTCATTAAACCCCGACATTTATCCAGAACATCCAAGCTACTACTGTACAAGACCATGGTGCTCAATAAAATGCACTCTGAACTCTTGGCCGCGTTCGAGAGAAAGGTCTTAAGGAGAATTGTTGGCCCCATATGTGAGGGGGGACGATTCCGGAGACGCCACAACCATGAGTTGTACGCAATCTACCTTGAAGCTAATTCTGTAAGAAAAATCAAGCTCGGTAGACTCCAGTGGGCGGGACACCTAGCTCGAATGAGCGAAGAGGAGTCAGCCCGGAAAGTCCTTTTTAGCAGGATGTATGGAAGGAGACTGCGCGGCAGACCTTGTCTGCGATGGAGGGATGGCGTAGACCAGGACGCCCAGAGCCTGGGAGTGCTAAACTGGATGACATCGGCTCGAAATCGGGACTGGTGGAGAGATTTGTTAAATAAGGCCAAGACCGGATCCCGGTTTTAGTGCCGATGATGATGATGATGGTGATGATGATATAAGCCGGTTGTTTTCTTACAGTGCACTCCACAGAGAATGCGTTATATAGCATTTGGGCGAAGCTTCACGCCTGGAATTTAAGATTGCATCCGCGGGATCACAGGTGATTCCATAAGACTAGCATCGCGGATTGAATTCGCGAAATCATTAGCTTTATCTTTGGAATTAATGGCGGGTGGTCCGTTGCCCGTTATATAATGGAGGAAAAGATGAGGAACTGAAGTTATTATTGGTGGCCTTGGCTATTGATCAGAAGGTGTGCGAACCAGGTGGGCACTCAAGCAGTTTCTTGGTCATTTTGTCATTGCGAACCTTCGTTACCGTATCAATCGCGTGGTTTCACACATTTTTGACTGTGTCAAAATTCGTTATCTTGAACTTCGTGGGATTGGAGCGCCATTACTTTAAAGCTTTATTCTTTGCTGTTGTAATCTGCTCACATTTTTCGGCAATTAAAATAGCTATCGTCCAGCGTAAATAGTAGCGGAAAAAAATACGTCATCGTCTACACGCGACAGTGGTCTAATGTAATGTAATGTGATTCTAACTTTTGCTGTGACTCCAACACACACAGCGTTGGTGCGAATCGTAATCTTCACAATCGTCGTATGATGTTATGTAATTCGAACACCATAAATCAACACTAAGGATAAGATTCTTAGGGACGCAGCACATCTGCGAAGAAAGATAAATGTTAAGGATCGGGTATTTTCCCGTACTGCATGTTTATCACATTGCATTCATCATCATCATCATCATCATCATCATCATCGGCACTACAACCGGGATCCGGTCTTGGCCTTATTTAACAAATCTCTCCACCGGTCCCGATTTCGAGCCGATGTCATCCAGTTTAGCACTCCATCCATACATGAGTACTGGTAAGACCATGGTCTTGTACAGTAGTAGCTTGGATGTTCTGGATAAATTTCGGGATTTAAAGAGCCTTGATAGACCATAGTAGGCTTTGTTGGATTTAATCAGCCGTTCGCGTATTTCTTCTTCCATATTGTTATCGGCTGATACTATTGACCCAAGGTAGTTAAAGGATTGCACTACTTCAAATTCGTGCTCCACTACCCCGATAGTTTGACCAACGTTAGGTCTTCTCTTCGCAGAAGTTGCCACCATGTACTTAGTTTTTCCCTCATTAATGTGCAGTCCCAGGTTTTGTGCCGCCTGCTCGATCTGGGTGAAGGATTCCTGTACCGCCGATTCGGTTCTACCGATGATGTCGATGTCATCTGCGTAGGCAAGTATCTGGCTGGACTTGGTGACAATAGTCCCTCTTGTTGTAACGCCAGAGTCACAGATTGCTTTCTCCAACGCCAGATTGAAGAGGAGGCAGGCCAGACCGTCCCCTTGTCGGAGTCCATTATAGATGTTTATTGGTTTGGACAGCAATCCCGCTACTTTTACTTGACTAGTTACGTTGGTCATGCTCAACCTACAAAGTCGTATCAATTTATTTGGAATGCCGAATTCTCTCATGGCATTATATAGTTCTACCCTGGCTATGCTGTCGTAGGCGGCCTTGAAGTCTATAAACAGATGATATAGTGTAATCTTAAATTCCAGACATTTTTCCATGGCCTGCCTAAGGGTGAATATCTGATCAATTGCTGATTTGCCTGGGATGAAGCCACACTGATATTGACCAATGATGGCTTTAGCGTATGGGGATATCCGGTCTTGTAGGATAGTGGAGAGTATCTTATAGGCGGTACTCAGCAATGTTATACCCCTATAGTTGCTGCACAGTGTGATATCTCCCTTCTTATGTATGGGGCAAATTATACCACGACGCCAATCTTCCGGCATCTCCTCTTGCTCCCATACGTGCACCACGATCTCGTGAATTGCGTGATGTAACGCTGTCCCTCCTTGTTTGATCAGCTCAGCTGGTATGCCATCAGCTCCAGGGGCTTTATTTGATTTTAGCTGTCTAATGGCTTTTAGTGTTTCCTCAATGCTTGGTGGCGGCAGCATTTGGTCCTGGTCTTGCATTGGTGGAGCCTCCAATTCTTCTGTGAGCTGACCATTTAGCAATTCATTAAAGTGCACTTCCCATCGCTCCAGAATACCTTCAGGATCGGTGATCAGATTACCCTCTTTATCCTTGCAGTAAGTGCAGCGTGGTGTGTACCGCGTCATACCGCGGATTATTTGGTAGAACTTCCGCGCCTGGTGCGGACCTCGCTCTCTACTTTTCTCTATTTCACAGACAAGATTTTTTTCCCAGGCACTTTTCTTTTGTCTGTGAAGTCTTTTTTCAGTTCTTCTGAGCACTTTGTATTTCTCCTCGCGTACCCGCGTCCTATGAGACTGCTGCATTGCCCGGTATGCAGCATTCTTACGTTCAGTCGCTAGTTTGCACTCATCATCAAACCAGTCGTTCCGATCTCTACGACTGCTGCCTAAGATGGAGTTGGCAGTACTAATGACAGTATTCTTAAGGCGTGTCCATTTCTCTTCTACGCCCGGCATTCTGGCCCTAGGACTTACTCTCCCTCCGTCGAGCTCTTCGAGGGCGAGTCTTAACGCATGACCAAAGGTGTTGCTGGTGTTCTCATTGCGTAAGGCAGCCGTGTTGATTCGAACCTGATCCGTGGATGCAATACGTCTCCGTAAGGCAATCCGCGCTCGGAAAACTGTACCAACAAGATAGTGATCCGAGTCGACGTTGGCACCTCGGTACGTTCGTACCGTCATCAGGCTCGAAGAGTGGCGGCGATCTATCAACACGTGGTCAATTTGGTTGCGAGTGACTCCATCAGGTGATACCCAGGTGGCTTTGTGGATATCTTTACGCGGAAACCTGGTACTCGCAACGACCAAGTTTTTCGATGCTGCCAGTTCGATGACTCGTAGTCCATTGTCATTAGTGTTCTCATGCAAACTATGGGAACCTGCGTAGTGCCTGGAAACCGGCTCCCGACCTATTTTCGCATTCAAATCCCCAAGAACGATTTTCACATCGTATCTTGGGCAGGCATTGAGGGCCCGTTCGACGTTCTCATAGTATTCTTCTTTTTCGTCGTCAGGGGACTCCTCTGTAGGTCCGTGAACGTTTATGAGGCTTATGTTCTTAAATTTGCCTCGCACGCGAAGAGTGCATAGCCTTTCATTTATTGCATTAAAGCCGATGATGGCAGGCTTCAGTTTTTGGCTGACTAGAAAGCCTACCCCGAGCACATGGTGTTTTGCGTGACAGCTGTAATAAATGTCATACTCTTTTCTTTGAAAAACACCACTCCCCGTCCATCTTATTTCTTGTAATGCTGTTATGTCAGCCTTATATTCGGACAGGGCATCGGCTAGTTGCTGTGCAGCTCGAGCTCTGTATAGTGAGCGTATGTTCCATGAAAAAATCCTTAAATCGTTTAGCCGTTTTCGTTTCCGTGGTCGTCGTCGTGTATCCGGTCCATATCCGAGGCTTGTTAAATTTGCCATAATAATTCATTTTTACGGGCCTGGTTATTAGCCTTGCGCCAACCTTTCTCAGGATGTCGCTGCATGCATTGGTTCACTACTTGGCGGGTGTCAAAGTAGCAATCCAGGGGTGTCACGTGGAGACTGCATGTCAACTTGGATTGAACAGGGACAAGGATCGTCCTGGCCTTCGCCGGGTTGAAGGCAATCAGAGACTTTGCCCTGTATGTTCGTACCCATCCCCCCATCACATTGCATTCAGTCGGTCACAAATGTGTGGAGATCAATTTCTTTCTTCTGAATTCCATGCAAACCAGACGAACGGATAACCGCAATTGAGTAAATTATGTTTCTGTAAGATACAAATCGCAAATTGTACTACCGAAATCCGAAAAAAGGATTTCGAAACAAGAGCACATGTGCCGACTCGTTGACAGTTTAGCTAATACTCTCCAAGTAAATAAATTACGCGATCATTTAACTGATCCACAATAGCGAAATAATTTTCTCAACATAAAAGGCGCCAATGAACATGTGACTATTCTACCAGGCGCACACGAACATGCAACCATAGCGAGGAACTAAACGTTCAATTTGCTCACATAAAAAAAAACTTGAAAATATAAGCAGTGAACCAAGGGTTCACCACACAAAACTCCTAAAAGGCAAATGTGCGGACCAGATGCCGTCTTTCAAACAAAACCACTGAGTATCATAAAAAATTGCGCGCCAGCAATTTTACGAGACCTCAGAAAAATGGTTATCTAAAACAATTAAAACAACCAACGCCAGTTTTCGTTTTAACAAAATTAAGTTAAAACAAACAAAAGGAAAATATTCGCCTTTGTATCGATTCCCCACGGAAAAGATCCTTGCCCATTCGGCTACAATAAACAACATAGAGAATCAGAAATGCTCATTAGCACAATGCTCTATTTGTATTCCCTATCGTATTCTTACAAAAGGGATCCTTGCCGAGTCGGCTAGAACAAACAACAGGCACCATAAAACGAATTACACATTCGTTTAGCGCCTATCAACATAGAGGATTATAAATGTGCATTCGCACGATCCTCTGTTGATTTTTCCCTTTGTGTTTCCGCTTTTGATCCCAAGCCGGGAAAGATAAAGAAAGAAATGAGATATCCTTCGACCTTCAGGATGAAGAAAAAACAGGTCTTCGTTTGAGCAGTTGGTTTTTGAATCTCGACCGAGACTTGAAGAGTTGGTTTTGAAAATTTGACGGGAACGGTCTGTGGCGATTCCGCCAGATCCCACGGCTCGCCTTCCTGAAAAAACCCCCATAACCATAACCCGGGTCTGCACCAGCTTTCGCTAATGCAATTCGCATTAGCATCTTAGATGCTTCACGCATCAAACAGACCCAATTATTTTAACCCTAAAATCCCTATAAAGAAAACTTACCTTCATGCATCCCTTCGCATACAATTTTTTCATAAGATTTCTTTGTTTGCTTATTTGGTATTCTGAACCAATTCGGTACCAGACAAATACCATAAATATCGCGCCGTCTATTTTCCCAGCCGCGCCATATACCGTTTCATATACATTGCCTGGCAACCTTTTTCGTTTGTCTTACCAACAAACAACCCAAGCAGCTGCATATAATTAGCGCAATAGACGCTGAAACCAAATTCTCCAGCATTTCCTAATGCAAATATGAACCCGGTTTCTATTGCAGCCAGAGATGCCATAAACATCCAATTTTCTTTTAGCACCTTTTTCTCCTAACGTCGAAAATAGCGACGAGGCATCGTATAAACATGACCCTCATTAAAGAGCGAACCATTTGGTCGCCTTTTCTTTTGTCTTTGCCGCCTGTCTGTTTCGCTGTTCCACTGCACGTGTGAATAGCATTGATCTCAACGATCCCACACATACCACCATGACCTGTATTACAAGATCAGGTTTCCTATACCACCAAGAGAGACTTTACGTTTCCCTGGTGGTAGGTAAAAAACGATATCCTTATTGGTGAGGATATCGTTTGAGTCTTATTCCATCCTCCGACCACGCTGGTCGCACGGTGAAACTCCCGCTCTCCGCGCCACCAGCGGAGAAGCGGAGACGAGTAATTACTTACCCGAATATACCCGGAGTCGCGAAAGTAACACCCCCTCGAGTGTATTATTAAATGGTGCGAGTCGTCTGTGCGGATAAAAATTACATATCATTGTCCGGACCAAAAGAAAGAGATTATTTAAATCATAGTTAATATTAATTTGCATTGGATCCAATAGTGTTAA
This sequence comes from Microdon myrmicae, assembly GCA_963931805.1. Classification (NCBI taxonomy): domain Eukaryota; kingdom Metazoa; phylum Arthropoda; class Insecta; order Diptera; family Syrphidae; genus Microdon; species Microdon myrmicae. The sequence continues at coordinate 114,374,001 of OZ007502.1, forward strand.
CAAAAGTAGTGGTTTAATATAACAATAAAACTAAATAAAAGAAACAGTGTGTTTTAATTACTATCTGGTGGACGGTTTGTCGTGCAGTTTTGCACAAGTTGGTGCCCGGTGTTTATGTTTTCGCCATCGTTGTTCCCTTGGTGCTCGTGACTTTCTTTCCTCGAAATCTTAGTAACAGTTTAGTGTTCGGCGGCATTATTAATGATGATGGAGGAGGAGGTATAACTCGCACCCATGCCGGTGGCACCATACTTCCTCCCCACAGGTCCGTGACGTGTGTGCGAGCCAAAATAAATTAAGTTAAAGTTGGTGTATAAAGTTAAAGGATTATAACTAATAACGGAAGTGTAACTGAGAGCAGAGTTAAGCGATCCTCACAAAATAAATTAAGTTAAAGTTAGTGTGTTGGTCAGCCGGGTAGTGGGTTAAAAAGAATTTATAAAATAGAGTCCGGAAATTAAGTACAGTGTGGTAAACTCATAAGTTTTTAACAAGATTTTTGGAGACAGTTAGAAATAAATAAAGCGCCTCTAACTTTAAGTAATAATGTAAAGTGCATTTAGAACATTAGTCCAGACAATTTAAGCGAAAGGTGATATAAAGTTTGGTTAACATTAATTTTAAACCGTGTTTTATTTAAAATAAAGGTGTGTCAAGTGTGTGTGGTAAGAGATGTATATCAACAGTACGATGTTTTGGTTTTAACATTTTCATAATACGGACTTGAAACACGCCATTCAATATTTCGTGCAAAACGCTATAAAGTCATTGCAATTCTCTAAGTAAGTGCATTTTATTAAACAAACTAAAAAAAACACAAAAGAGAAGTATAAAAGGATGTTTTAACACTTTCAATTGCCAATAGGCAGTGCGAGCATTTAGAAAATCGACGATGAAGATTTGTCCTGAATGTCTAAAGATTGTGTAATATAAAGGCAGAAAGTCAATGGTCAGTAAGTTAAGTAAATTTGGTTGGCTAGTTATTCAATAATTTAAGAAAAGATAAAATGTTGGCGACGTATCATAAGTAATCGGAAGTGAAACAGAGATGGAATGAAAGTTTTATTTAATTATGCAACAACTAAAAAACATCTTCGTCTACCCACGACTGAGCCATCCAAAATTAATGGCAGGTAGATTAAAAAACAAAATAAAATCCAAACATTATGCATACACAACCATTAAAAGTAATTTTAAAAAAATGTTCTCACGTGAAATACTATTTGACTAGGAGCTATATAATATTTCAATTTCTTAATCCGGGCGCAGAACCAAACATCTTGTATTAAGAACAGTTACAGTTAAGATCACCGTCAGAGATTCCAATGAAATATTTATGATCCGAATTCGCTTGTTTGCTAAATGAGCAACGAGTTGCCGGAATTGGTAGTGTTATCGATGCTTTCCAAATATTCATCAGGTTATCAGGTTACTTTTAAATACCCATTTCGCGTTGAGCCCGATGAACAAGGCAGCCATAAAATAAAACAATAAAGGTTTCTCAAATAAATGATTTGAATAAAATCAGTTGCAGGATTATGCTCCCAGGAGTGTTATATTGGAAACAATTTGTTCCAATTTCTTTTATCTGTGATATGTTGATTTTCTCCGAACTCCGAAATTGTATGGAATTCAACGCGCAAAACAATGTTAAACTGTTATTTTGAGTGTTGTGTCAATGATCTCTTTTTTTTATATATCCGTATGCTTTATTTCTAGTCATTTGCATATTTACTTCGATGACACCTAAGCCCTGGTGGAATTTTATGGCATACGTTATCGTCTTTTCTATTTTTGTATGGCGTGGTGTTAATTTTGATTCTAGTCCTAACCTCTTGTGTTTTAAGATTTTCACAAAGGCATATTTTTGTATATTCCCGCTTGGAACACGTTTTTGTTTTAAGGGGAGTTATATCCAGGTTCAGGATTGCAAAATATTCATTTAATTATACATATTTTAGACTAGTAATATCGGATATGGGGGGATGGATGCGAACATACAGGGCAAAGTCTCTGATTGCCTTCAACCCGGTGAAGGCCAGGACGATCCTTGTCCCTGTTCAATCCAAGTTGACATGCAGTCTCCACATGACACCCCTGGATAGCTACTTTGACACCCGCCAAGTAGTGAACCAATGCATGCAGCGACATCCTGAGAAAGGTTGGCGCAAAGCTAATAACCAGGCCCGTAAAAATGAATTATTATGGCAAATTTAACAAGCCTCGGATATGGACCGGATAGACGACGACGACCACGGAAACGAAAACGGCTAAACGATTTAAGGATTTTTTCATGGAACATACGCTCACTATACAGAGCTCGAGCTGCACAGCAACTAGCCGATGCCCTGTCCGAATATAAGGCTGACATAACAGCATTACAAGAAATAAGATGGACGGGGAGTGGTGTTTTTCAAAGAAAAGAGTATGACATTTATTACAGCTGTCACGCAAAACACCATGTGCTCGGGGTAGGCTTTCTAGTCAGCCAAAAACTGAAGCCTGCCATCATCGGCTTTAATGCAATAAATGAAAGGCTACGCACTCTTCGCCTGCGAGCCAAATTTAAGAACATAAGCCTCATAAACGTTCAAGGACCTACAGAGGAGTCCCCTGACGACGAAAAAGAAGAATACTATGAGAACGTCGAACGGGCCCTCAATGCCTGCACGAGAAACGATGTGAAAATCGTTCTTGGGGATTTGAATGCGAAAATAGGTCGGGAGCCGGTTTTCAGGCACTACGCAGGTTCCCATTGTTTGCATGAAAACACTAGTGACAATGGACTACGAGTCTTCGAACTGGCAGCATCGAAAAACTTGGTCGTTGCGAGTACCAGGTTTCCGCGTAAAGATATCCACAAAGCCACCTGGGTATCACCTGATGGAGCCACTCGCAACCAAATTGACCACGTGTTGATAGATCGCCGCCACTCTTCGAGCCTGTTGACGGTACGAACGTACCGAGGTGCCAACGTCGACTCGGATCACTATCTTGTTGGTACAGTTTTCCGAGCGCGGATTGCCTTACGGAGACGTATTGCATCCGCGGATCAGGTTCGAATCAACACGGCTGCCTTACGCAATGAGAACACCAGCAACACCTTTGGTCATGCGTTAAGACTCGCCCTCGAAGAGCTCGACGGAGGGAGAGTATGTCCTGGGGCCAGAATGCCGGGCGTAGAAGAGAAATGGACACGCCTTAAGAATACTGTCATTAGTACTGCTAACTCCATCTTAGGCACTAGTCGTAGAGATCGGAACGACTGGTTTGATGATGAGTGCAAACTAGCGACTGAACGTAAGAATGCTGCATACCGGGCAATGCAGCAGACTCATAGGACGCGGGTACGCGAGGAGAAATACAAAGAGCTCAGAAGAACTGAAAAAAGACTTCACAGACAAAAGAAAAGTGCCTGGGAAAAAAATCTTGTCTGTGAAATAGAGAAAAGTAGAGAGCGAGGTCCGCACCAGGCGCGGAAGTTCTACCAAATAATCCACAGTATGACGCGGCACACACCACGCTGCACTTACTGCAAGGATAAAGGGGGTAATCTGATCACCGATCCTGAAGGTATTCTGGAGCGATGGGAAGTGCACTTTAATGAATTGCTAAATGGTCAGCTCACAGAAGAATTGGAGGCTCCACCAATGCAAGACCAGGACCAAATGCTGCCGCCACCAAGCATTGAGGAAACATTCAAAGCCATTTGACAGCTAAAATCAAATAAAGCCCCTGGAGCTGATTGCATACCAGCTGAGCTGATCAAACAAGGAGGGACAGCGTTACATCACGCAATTCACGAGATCGTGGTGCACGTATGGGAGCAAGAGGAGATGCCGGAAGATTGGCGTCGTGGTATAATTTGCCCCATACATAAGAAGGGAGATATCACACTGTGCAGCTACTATAGGGGTATGACATTGCTGAGTACCACCTATAAGATATTCTCCACTATCCTACAAGACCGGATAGCCCTATGCCCTAAAGTCATTAGTGGTCAATATCAGTGTGGTTTCATCCCAGGCAAATCAGCGATGGATCAGATATTCATCCGTAGGCAGGTGATGGAAAAATGTTAGGAATTTAAGATTCCATTATATCATCTATTTATAGATTTTAAGACCACCTACGGCAGCATAGCCAGGGTAGAACTATATAATGCCATGAGAGAGTTCGGCATTCCAAATAAATTGATACGACTTTGTAGGTTGACCATGACCAACGTAACTAGTCAAGTAAAAGTAGCGGGATTTCTGTCCAAACCAATAAACATCCTTAATGGACTCCGACAAGGGGACGGTCTGGCCTGCCTCCTCTTCAACCAGGCGTTGGAGAAAGCAATCCCTGACTTTGGCATTACAACAAGAGGGACTATTGTCACCAAGTCCAGCCAGATACTTGCCTACGCAGATGACATCGACATCATCGGTAGAACCGAATCGGCGGTACAGGAATCCTTCACCCAGATCGAGCAGGCGGCACAAAAACTGGGACTGCGCATTAATGAGGGAAAAACCAAGTACATGGTGGCAACTTCTGCGAAGAGAAGACCTAACGTTGGTCAAACTATTAGGGTAGTGGATCACGGATTTGAGGTAGTGCAACCCTTTAACTACCTTGTATCAGCCGATAACAATATGGAAGAAGAAATACGCGAACGGCTGATTAAATCCAACAAAGCCTACTATGGTCTATCAAGGCTCTTTAAATCCCGAAATTTATCCAGAACATCCAAGCTACTACTGTACAAGACCATGGTCTTACCAGTACTCATGTATGGATCCGAGACCTGGGTGCTTAATAAAAGGCACTCTGAACTCTTGGCCGCGTTCGAGAGAAAGGTCTTAAGGAGAATTGTTGGCCCCGTATGTGAGGGAGGACGATTCCGGAGACGCTACAACCATGAGTTGTACGCAATCTACCTTGAAGCTCACATTGTAAGAAAAATCAGGCTCGGTAGACTCCAGTGGGCGGGACACCTAGCTCGAATGAGCGAAGAGGAGCCTGCCCGGAAAGTCCTTTGTGGCAGGATGTATGGAAGGAGACAGCGCGGCAGACCTTGTCTGCGATGTAGGGATGGCGTAGACCAGGACGCCCAGAGCCTGGGAGTGCTAAACTGGATGACATCGGCTCGAAATCGGGACCGGTGGAGAGATTTGTTAAATAAGGCCAAGACCGGATCCCGGTTGTAGTGCCGATGATGACGATGATGATGAATATCGGATATAATCGAGCACCATTATGTCCGATATGTATGAATTCAATGGCATCTTTCATATACGTGGAACACAACCCCAAACCTAAATTGTAATAATAAGAGGAGCTAGTGAGGAAACGGTTTCGGAGCAGGTGAGGTGAGGTTGAAATCAAAGGAGGTGCGGTAAGAGTTTACGATGCATACGTGAGATCGGTTCCTTAAAGCCATGCAAGGTGTGATGGGCTGGTAGATAAAATAGACGATGATATCGTAGATTACGGGGATTGGTATAGAACGGGATAGAGGATTGTCGATTGATCCCGAGAGAAGACGGTATATGAAGGGGATGTCAGCGTGAATTCTCTGCTCTTCTAGAGTGGTAAGGTTAATTAGTTTAATACAAATAGTGTAAGGGGGCAGGTACAGTGGGTTTTCCCAACACAGTCCTCGGAGGGCAAAACGTAAGAAATGTCGTTGAATGCTCTCAATTCTGCGGATATGGGATACTTGATATGGGGACCAGATCTGGCTGGCATACTCAAGAAGAGGGCAAACGAAAGTAATGTAGAACGATCGGGCCACATAAGGGTTAGAAAATTCCTTAGAACAGCGTTTCACAAAACCGAGGACTGAATTGGCGTTGAGGATCATGTTGTCAATATGTGGGAGGAAGTTTATCTGGCTATCACATAAGATGCCGAGGTCTCGAATTGAGTTAACAGAGGATAAATATTGGTTGAATAAGGTGTATATCCTGGGAGGGGGAGGGTTGCGCTTCCGTGAAAACATAATTGAGTAATATTTGTTGACATTAAGCTCCAGACAATTCTTATGGCAGCCTTATGAGTAGGGCATTAGAATATACTCACAGCTATGCCAGTTTGTTGCAAGAGGCGACTAAAGACCAAGTGGTAGTTCCAACGCCCTGTCGCTCGGTTAAATACCACTCCGTCAAGTTATAGGCTCCGTGAAATGGTCGGGAGAAACCCCTGGCCATCTTTGGTAGTCGATCTCAAGGTGAGATATCACCCCGCCACACTATTCATTCCGCGATATCGTTGGGAGAAATCTGCGATTATGTTTCGGATGTATGGCTGATGGCCCGGACTGACACGGAGATAAGCCATGATGGTGCCTTCTGAGATAAAGAAATCCGGAGGTAAACTAGTTTCGCGTTCGCATCTCCGGGCGGGACTATGTCAGGGGGAAAACCATGCAAATATTCCGATAAATAAATAACTGATAAATAACTGAACTTTAAGAAATTCGTCATCGCCTATTATAGAAGGGTGGCTCAACTATAAACGGTAATTTTACTTTTTTGCTTAGAAACAAATTGCGAGGTAGATAATCTTGTGCGTGGCTGTTGTTGGGTTTATGAAGAGTAGGGGAAGAGGCTTGGCTAGCGGTCGCACTCCACTTTGTAGTCAGTACAGTTATGAGCGAGCAAGAGGTTAATACGTCTGTTGCAACGGATTATTGTAAATTTCTTAATATACGAAGACGATAAACCCTCGTATTTGCCTACCTGATTCAGGTCGATTCGTCAACTGATTCGACATATCGCAGTTGCTTAGGATAAGACTTGTATTCGAGATTCCATTTTAAGGGTGGAGTCTTCACGCGGTCCGATCTGGCTTGCCAAAGGATGGAGGCGTTAGAACCCAATAACTTGGACATAATGTGGTTGAAAGTCGTGCTGATGAATTCTGTTAAATTTCTTTGTCTTCTTTACCGCTCCCCGAATGACATTCGACCAACGACTTTTTTCGAACTTCTTTCACATACCGTCGACTCGATACAGATCAACCACGCGGCTTCCGAAATTGTCGTCCTTCGCTATTTTAATGTACACAACTCCAGCTGGTTGTTACATTCTAACAGAATCGACGAGGCTGGGATGCTGGTGGAGATGTTCGCTGTTAGCCGCAATTTGGCTCAACTTGTGGAGGAACCTACGTCAGTGCCGGATGCCCGAGGTGATTATGCGAATAAGCTGGATCTGTTTTGACATCCAACTCGAGCATTTATACCATGTAGGTTGCTGCCCACAGGAAACTATGACATTGTTTGGTGTCGGTCGCGCAATCATCTGCATCTCAAACGAATAACTGATCTAAACAGCTTCGCGATGTATGGAGGTATGGGGCTGCTAACTGGGACGATTTGTAAGATTTCTTCGCATCCTTTCCGTGGTCGGAGGTGTGCTTTGGAGACTCCGATGTTAAGTCGGTCCCAGAGATTATTCTTCTCGGAATGGAGATTTACATTCCGAAATTCATCTGATTAGCTTTGCTTTGATAAAAAAAGTTGCGCATATATATATAGCGGCAAAAAACAGAGCTTTTAAGTAATACGCTCTCACCGAGGTTAACAGAACGAATTTTGTTAGAATCAGAAATGCGTGCAACCAGGCGATTGGTACCGCGAGGAAGGCTTATAACGACAGAGTGACCAATAAACTCCTTGAGTGCCCAAATCGTCTGAGTTCCTTGTGATCAATGGCAAGGGCTGTCAGCAGTAACTTCGCTTCCTCCCCTTTTCCCCCCTTGATGACTGACAGCGGGACACTAGTCACAAATTCAAAAGATAAAGCTAATGTGTTCGCGAATTTATTTTCCGTTATTTTTAAAACCATCTGTGATCGCGTCGGTACGGTCTTTGATTCGGAATATGAGGTTCCACCCGTGTACTATTCAACGCAGTCTACGTGGACTGGACTGCAACAAGGCAACCGGCCCCGACGGAATACCAGCAGTAGTCCTTAAGAACTGTGCTCCAGAACTATCGCCGGTTCTTGGCAGGCTCTTTCTAATCTTATGCACGGAGCACATTTCCTACCTGCTGGAAGATGGCTCGTATTCAGCCAATCCCAAAAAGGAAGGAAAAGTGTGACCCACAAAATTACCGGCCGATAGCATTACTGTCTATGTTGTCTAAGGTGATGGAAAAAGTCCTCAATGCCGACTTAATTAAGTATTTCGAGTGCAACGGACTTCTAAATCACCGTCAATACGGATCCGTGGGAGGCTGTCCATGGGAGACATTGTGTTTTGACCCCTATAACCGATATATGGACGTATGCGGTTGAGGGGCATGGAGAGTCAAGACCGGTTGCATTGGATATCTCCGGGGCTTTTGACCGCGTCTGGCACGGGGCATTGCTAAGTAAGCTTCGAGGTTCGATAGATCCGCGTTGTTGTGGACGGCGAGTCTTCGAATCTGTATCCTGTTATTTCCGGGGTGCCTCAAGGTTTGACTTTGGCTTCAACCATGTTTTTGCTTCACATAAATGATCTTAAATCGCTACCCCCAACACCTTTTAATTTTCACCCACTATAGAAAATTAGTCTCTTCTAGATTAATTTTCTTTTCTGAACGGGGGAGGGATGTTGTGATTCGTAATCACAACTCCTTTACCTACCACCCATCCCGAATAACCAAGCCCTAAAACCCTCTAACCTATCCCATTCCATACTTACCTTTATCCATATTTACCTTTTCCATCCACTCATCCATCCTACCATAGCGGGGCATATGTGCGACGGGTGAAACCTAAATATAATTTGTCGCACATTGCTCCAATGACTAACCTTTTTATTAGCACAACAATCGAGTTTGTGCTTGACAAATAAAATACCGCATGTGTGCAAGTCTCGATTGGCCACAGTATAAAAAGGGCGGCCCATCTTGGTTTCGGGGCAGTTGATCAGAGGCAGCCACCACAAGCAGTTGGGATCTCGAGGCCGAGGCAAAGAAGAAAATTAAATATTAAATAAATAAAGCAAATAAAAAAAAGGAATCGCGTTTTAATTTGGCCACCCTGCTTTAGACGCAATCGGATCTCCCCAAAAGAGGTAAAATAATATATAATAAAATTATAATACAACAGAGTCAACTGATAACCGAATGTTCAATTTTGGGGATGATACTAAAATCGAAAATCAATCGAACCGGATTGTTGTGGGCGTCGAGTGTTCGGATCTGTATCCTGTCAATTCCGGGGCGCCTCAAGGTTCTATTTTGGCTCCGACGTTGTTTTCGCTTCACATAAATGATTTGTTGGAGTCAACGGATATCATGATGTTCGATTTTGCGCATGATAGTACGCTTGTTTCCTTTTTTGCGAGTGACCGGCCGACTAGTACATCAATGTCCCACCAGCTGAGATGTAGCCATGGACTCTCTGAATCGGGATCTGGATAACGTCCTGCAGTGGGGAAAGGTCAATCTGGTCGACTTCTATGCAACGAAGACACAGTATATAGCATTAACAAAGAAAAGTATATCATCGGTTTCACAGCTGATGATGAATGGCCAGGCCCTCGAATCTGGGGAAAGCTTGAAATTGCTCGGCGTCAGGGTCAGTGGGGATGTTTGATTGCTAAAGGCCGCACACGAGTTGGTTGTATATCGGATATAAACCTACAAGGTCTGAGCTGATTAGTGTTTTATTTCGAAATCTTTGATTAATGATGTGTCGTGGCATAAACACATGTCGAACACCCCCATGTCCGCCTCAGGAAACTGAGTTATCCCCTTAGAGCCAAGAAATATTTCACTCCAGCTGAACTTTTTCTCTTGTATAAATCCCAAATTAGATACGCACTCGAACATTGATCTCACGTTGGGTGCTCCCCTCCTAAACATACCCTCAACCATACAGCATACAACGACGGGCGAATCGCCTGATCGGGGACATGGTGCTGACGTCGGGACAAGTGTCTCAATCATAGCGAAGACGCGTAGCCGACCTCTGTCTGTTTTACAGATATTATCACGGGTACTGTTTTTCGGAGATTCGTGGTATTGCTCCGCGCAATTCGGTTTGCATGCGCTCCACGAGACAACCCGACGGATCACGCCATTGCGGTTCATTTCCTCATGGTGGGAGCATCTCTACATTAGAACTCTTTCCGTTACAGAGCGGGAAAGCTGTGGAATTCCCTCCCCGCGCGAGTGTTTCCAGAACGTCACAACCTGGAACTGTTTAAAAAGAAGTGCAACAGTTATTTGGTGGCATCTCGGAGCGCCGACTTGTCCCTATTGGCTTGTCTCTCCCGAGACAAGTTGTCAAGGTCTCTCTGGAGAAGGAAAGAATCAAGCCCTGAACAAATTGTTTTGCAGAATTTGGTGTCGTCAGCGTAAAGGAAGATACAGGAATGCTTGATCGTCATGTCGATGTCGTTTATTGTTAGTATGAATAAAAGGGGACCCAAATGATTGCCCTGGGGGACGCCAGAGGTGGCACGAAAAAGATTTGAGAGGACAGATTTGGAGCATACTCTGTAGAGCCGATTACTCAAGTATGACGAAATCCACTCTGTTAACACGGGCTCGAAACCCAAGGAGGATAATTTGAAAAAGATCAGTCTGTGCGAAATTTTATCGAAATCTTTAGTAAAATTCGTAGTAACAACGTCAACCTCATTGGCGCTGTCTAGGGTTAGAAGAGTTAATTCAAGTAAGTTAATGGTGGTAAATTCTAAGGGAAGTAAATTTAACTAAGTTAGTGGTGGTAGATCTACCACCAAGAAAGCCGTGTTGCCTGGGTCCCTTTTCATGCATGGGGGTGATAAACGAGGTTTTCCAAATGTTACAGAACTCCCCTTGAGAGAACGACAGATCGAAAATAGTCGAAAGAGGGGAAGAGAACGGGGTGCATGTTTTAAGGAAAATAGCGGGGAGACCATCAGGCCCGGGGCTGAATTCGTCCTCTAGTTGGGTTAGTTTGTTTTCAATCATGGGTGGATCAATAAATTGAGAAAGAAATGGAACATTGGAGAAATTTGATAAATATTTGAAATAGGTGAGGTTGATGAAAGAGTCGTCGGTGAAGGATTGTTTGAAAAGGGAGGTGAAGAGGTTCGCAATGACATGTGAATCCGCTGAGGTTTCCAAGTTAAATGAGAGGAAGGGGGGATAATCATCGGATTTACGTTTGTGATTAATAAATTGGAAACATGTTTTTGGATCAACTATCAGGTTAACCTTAGTTTTTGTTAAGTATTTTTGGTAAAGGACATTGTAGAATTTGTTCAATAGGTGATAGGTGCCAAGGTGGTTGGAGTAGTCGCAGACGGAGCGGATACGGACGAAGGTGGCCCACAGCTTATTACAACGTAACGAATGAAGCTTGCGATTAAACCAAGGAGGTGAGGAGGTAGGGGTTTTGCGCCTGGAATAGGGAACGTAAAGGAAAATTGATTTAAAAATGTCGGTGTAAAGATTGATCATCTTTCACCGTGAGATGATCAAAATTGAATAAAATTTTGTTGGGGTAATCGTTAATAAGGCGAAAGTTTACTTTGTGTAAGTCATGTGAGTAAATGTCGCGTGGTGGGATGGGCTGTGCTGTATAATTATGGAAAACGAGATATGGTAAAAGGCGGGTGGGGATTGTCGATGATAGACAGAACAGGGGGAGAGGGGACTGCTAAGGAATTAATAGGGCCCGTCCTGAAAATAGCTCCTCAATAGTATACTGGTTAGTATACCCGCCTGTCACGCGGGAGACCGGGGTTCGATTCCTCGTCGGGGAGCCTCTGGCGCAAGACTAATGACCTTGCCCGGAAGAAAACAAATCATTATGGAAAATTTAACAAGCCTCAGGACTTGCTAAATAAGGCCAAGACCGGTTCTAGGTTGTAGTGCCGATGATGATGATGATGATGTCCTGAAAATAAGGTCTAGTTGTCTGCCCAGGTGGTTTGCGACATTACTAACTTGATATGGGCTTGAAACAGTTAAGTGGTCGATGAAGAGACATTCCTTGGCACTGGACAGGGTGCTGGTGTAGAAGAAATGGGCAAGTGAGGGAGCACATTGCAGATGTGGAAGATTAAAGGCATAAAAACTAACGAGAACGTCCCGAGAGTCGCTTATCTTAATAACTTGGTTTAATTTCCTATTCATACGATTCACTGGACTGGGGTGGCAAAATGTAGAAGTAGATGACGTATATTAATTTCCGGGGTAATTTTATTTTAACAGCGACATAATCGAGTTTTGACGAGGAGGCTAGAATGACGAGGTTTGAGTCAAGATTACTTTGGATGGCTATGAGCATACTCCGACAAGGGGAGTGAATGGAAGGTCGATTAGCAACGTCATCGCGATATACAGTAAATGAGGGAGGAAATAAATCTGGATTGTTAATACTTGTGATCAGGTTGGTTTCAGATAAGGCGTATATTTTAAAAGGAAGGGAGTAAATCATTTGCAAGACTAGTCGACTCTTAGAACGAATACCTCTCACATTCTGATAATAGAAAGTAAGAGGGAGATTATGAAGGGTTATGGTGGGAGAAAGATATGGTGACAGGTCATGGTCGAAAAAAAGTTCAAGATTTAAGCTCATGGAGTGGACGTATTGACCGAAAGCCTGGAGGCCCTTAGATACTTTATGTGGTGGTAACTTGAGATTTATATGAAATTTGAGGAAAAGTTTACGACGGTTGGGGACATCAGTGGGTAAGGCTTCATGTTGAATGGCGACCATTACGCTGGTTTTGATTTTTCCTTCGAAGCAGGCTGTGTCCGGTTTGTCATGGAGATAGGCCAGGAAGCGACGTATATTTTCGTAGGTGTTTCTATTTCTCAGTTTAGAGAGCGTTTAGCGACAATCTGACGAGTTAATCATTGGCTGAGTTATTTTTAGCCCTGAGGGGGAAAGCGGGTCGAATATTGGGCTAGTGGAACTTGAGGTTGTGGGAGGGTGAAAAGGAGAAAGTGGAGTTGCTTTCAGAATGGCCATCGCGTGGAGGGTCTGGAAAGGGAAGATATGTTAGGGTTAGGAGAGTGAGAGGGGATATTTTGTTCATGTTCTGAGGTCGAAAAGAGGGAGAGATTTAGACGTGGGGGTGTGGCGTTTCAAACAGATACACACACAATACACAAGCAAATAGTGAAGAACACCGAACGAAAATCGAATAAGAAAATGCATCAGAGCCGTATGCCATTGCGATAACATAACAATTCCACATCAGTTGAGTGTACTTGAGTTTAGAAATCGAATTCGTCCACGCTGCCAGTAGCCTGATGTGTTAGGCATTGGTTCATTTGTTCGTGATTCTAGCTGTCATAGGGTCAGTTCGAATCACACGTTCTTCACTATCATCGCAAACGCTATAGGGGCATTGGCCATGGATTCTGGGATTTATTTTGGGAGGGCAGGATGGATAGGATTAGGCTTAAAGGAAGCTGATTTATGGGTGGATTTAGAAGTGAGTCTGTGGGTTGTTATGTACGATTTCTAGTGGTAAGGTGCCTCAGGGGCACAGGTTCACTTAGATTACCCAGTCGTTTGTCACTGATCTGAACTCAACTAAATAAAACTGCGCAGTTGATCTGATCTTTTTCATTTATTATTTGTTCAAATAAGGAAAAACTAAAGTTTAACATAACACACAGATACTATGGAATCTTACAATTACGGTAAAAGGGCCACTCAGCACTATGTAAATACCATGGTGGTTTAAAGTCTTAAAATTACTAATAATTTGATGATGAAAGAAACACTAGTGTACTAAATGGATACAACGATTTAATGTCTAATAATTTAATGATGAAAGAAACACTAGGTGCCGTGACTGGATACAACGATTTAATGTCTAATAATTTAATGATGAGAGAAACACTCGGTGTATTAACTGGATACAATGATGTAATGTCTAATAATTTAATGATGAAAGAAACACTAGGTGTATTAACTGGATACAATGATTTAAACGACATTATTTTAATAACGAAAGCACTCCGTATATTAGCGGGATACAACTGTTTAAATTATATAAATTTAATAATGAAATAACTATGTATATTAGCTGGATACAACTGTTTAAATAATATTAATTTAATAATGAAAGAACTCTCTGTTGCAGACCGACCACTGGTTGATACTCGACTCTTTTAGCTTGTTTAACGTGGAGGCCCGACTTGCCTCCACGGAATCCGTATCGGGATTGGTGATTGCCACCGAAATGACAGAATACCAAATTCCATCCATCGCTTCGGTGATCAATAAGGGATGATCTTTCATGGTGAAGATGTGCACGCACACAGATGCGGTGTGCCCATGAGCATACGAACCGTGGACATTATAATTCCATAAAAGGAAAGTTACACGCGGTGGTTGCAGCTGGTGTAAGCCATCGTGACATAGGAACATGAGAATGTTTACCCGATCGGCACCGCGTAAGGCATCAATGTTGATCGGGCGCACGTTGCTGGCGTTTTCAGAGGGTCGAGCTCTCGTGTACGAGGGTTGCCTTTTATATTTCGGGATTAGAGAACAAAAACAAATATTGATCATCGAAAATCACTTTATTGTTTTTCAAAATATTCCCCATGAAGATCTATACACTTTTGCATGCGTTTGAACCAATTGTCGAAGTACTTTTGCCACTCTGATTGAGGTATCTCCAACACATGCATTCTGAATGCAGCAATCGCTTCGAAAAACGTTCACCTCTCAGTTTGTTTTCCACGTACGGGAATAAAAAGAAGTCATTCGGTGCCAAGTCAGGACTATACGGCAGATGACACATCAAATCGATGTTTTGGGTGCTCAAAAATGCAGTTTGTCGCAGCCGATGTGAGAGAGCTCGCATTGTCGTGGTGAAGAGTGATCCGTCTTCGGCGGGTGGTTTTCCTGATTTCTTGGAAGACAACTGGCAAACAAATGGTTGTGTACCACTCAGAATTGACTGTTCTGCGTTGTTCTAGTGGTACGGTTGCGACATGTCCAGTTTTTCCGAAAAAATAGGCGACCATTTCCTTGGAAGTGCTTCGCGCGCAAACAACTTTTGTTGGATTTGGCTCATCTTGAAACACCCAGACAGTCGACTGCTGTTTACTTTCGGGCTCATACGCGTAAATCCATGATTCATCACCTGTCACGATGTCATAGACGTGTTTTGAAGCACCGCGACCGTATTTTTTGAGCATTTCTTTCGACCAATTGACACGAGCCTTTTTTTGGGCGATTGACAAATTGTGTGGGATCCGACGCGAACAAATTTTTTTGACAGTCAAATGTTTATGCAATATTGAATGTATGCTGGTCCCACTAACGCCTAAGGTTGTCTCAATCTCACGATAGGTCACATGACGATCTTCCAATATCAGTTCGCGCACAGCATCAATGGTTTTCGGAACAACAACTAATTTTGGACGACCTTCACGAAATTCATGTTGGAGTGAACTACGACCACGATTGAATTCACCATACCATCGATAAACACTGGTCCTTGATGGAGCTTCATCGCCAAAAATGGAATTAAGTTCATCCATGCACTGTTGCTGAGTTAATCCACGCCGAAAGTTGTAAAAAATAATCGCACGAAAATGTTGACGATTTAATTCCATTTTTGGGCCGAGATGAATCTTTTAAGTTACTGTAAACAACACAAATAGCGCTTGTATGTCAAAACGTTCTGAGTGCGTATAACCTCAAAAATGTCCAACTTTACGACAGAGCTGTCAATTGCCGGATTGCAACGCTAGGGTTGCCAAATCCCGAAACATAAGAGGCTACCCTCGAATGTATTTACACTAACGAGAACTCGATTCCCTTTTGCGGCCAGGTGCGAGTTAAACCATTGCTTGTCGATCAGGTGACCGACCGATGTGGGCATAGGTAAAAGGGAAAAGAAAAAATATTTCCTGCGCTTGTGTGGCAGAATCATTAGGAGATATTTCATCGATATGGTTCGGGTAATGTTGGTTGCTTGATGGTGCAACCAAATTGCTTTTAAGGAACTCCAATGTTTCGTGTGCTTCTTGCCATTAAGGTATATTGACGGCGCCCTGCGGTGGTTCATGTTATGTCGGTTTCTTATTGGTGAAACCGAATTGCTTTAGGAAATTGATGGTGCCTTGCGATGATGCCGTAAGTGCATAAATAGATTTTTCCTTCAGGTAGGTTTCGCAGATGCATTGAATGCATATTATGGGGGGGAAACCTGTAAAGGGAGAACGCCTGCACGCGGTTGCAGTGCATGCTTTATTGCAAGGTAAGTAATGGCGTTCGAATAGAACCGCCATAGTACTTGTTTTATAGGGTTTTCTGTAAGCTTAGTGGAAGTTCTCGAATTATGATGGGAAGGTAAGTAGTGGCGATCGAAGGAACCGCCACAAGTCCGTCCTAAACTTGGGTCGATTAGGAGAGTTTGAGTAAAAATGGGCAAACTATGTGGACTAGATGAGCGGCTGTTTCGGGAAAGAAGGTTTTGTCTTGGTGAGGGTTTGGTGGAGAATATGAGGTAAATTATGGTTAGGATTGGGGCGGTTAGGATTGGGCGGTTAGTAGTGGAGCTATAATTATGGCTGTATGTCTTGTCGTTATTGATATCGTCTTTAGTAACGGCATATGTGCCCATTGTTAGTGTGGCTCCATCTGGGCTGATGAAGGGCCATTCATAGGGAGATGGAATGTCGAAACGGAATGGGTTGGATTTTGGTCTCTTTTTGATGTCTTCGATGCGAATGTTGAAATTGTCGAGGGAGAAACTAGATACCCAAGAAGTGTCAGCGGATTTAGGGATGTCGGTAATAATAAAGACGGACAGGCTATTATTGCCCAATTTACGGAGCCTCTCGTTGCACTCGTCAAGGGTCTATTGCGTTTGTGATGCTAGTGAAGAACATGTGATTCGAACCGACACTATGACGGTTAGAATCACCAAAAGATTGAACCAATGCTAAACACATCGGGCCACTGCCGCATGTACGAATTTGATTTCTAAATTCAGTACACTCAACTGATGTGGAATTGCTATGTTGTTGCTTGGTATATGGCTGATCCTTTTGCTCATTCGATTTTCTTTCGGCGTTATTCTTCACTATTTGCTTGTGTACTGTGTGTATCTGTTAGAAACGCCACAGGTCAATGCTGGATAGATGCTTGAGAACTTTGTATAATTTTCTAGAAGCGATGTGGAAAGATTTTGTCGGAAAAGCTATTAACATTTTTGACCGGTCACCGTTATGCAAGAAACGTGGACTTTTCTATTATTCATTGACTCTCGTGACACCGTTTTTGCGACACCACAACACACTTTTTATTTAATATGACCGTCTTGGTCAACATCTGAAAACCAACTCCTCGTGCCTTTCGATCGTTTTGATCGAAAGAAACATTTTTCACGTTAACCAAAGGCAACCTGTTATTATCTTTTTTCGCTGACTGCACATAAAATACTTTGTCTTCGGACCTCTTTTGTGAGCCAGTGTATCTTTTGTTTGATCATTCGGTAATTTACCTTGTATCGACAATTGTTCTGAAATCCCTAAACATTATTGGGAATTTCCAGTAATGTTTAAACTTGGTAATTACCATGGATTTCTTAAGTTATTACTTTTACTAGACAACGGTGCCAAAGATATTTTTGTATATCTTCATAGCATTGTTGTGTTAGGTGCCGATCACACGTTGGGTATCGTCGAGAGGGTACACAAGACTATGTACAATATATTATATCCAAGAGATTCTACTCACAAGAGTCTTTCGACAAAATTTGTTAAAAAAGTCCCTTAATATAAGCACAATATTTTAAATGGTAACAACTATTTAAAAATAAGAGAACAAATATTTCCATTCTGAGGTTTTGTTATCGTTTCTATTTTTCATGCTCTGATATTCGTCGAAACTGAAGTCTAATGTGTCACAGGACGGAAGTTGTAAGGGAGTTTACTACTTTCTAAATCGTGAACGAGCTAATTATGTATCTAATTTAAAACCGTGTGGAATACACTTTTAGAAAATTGTCGCCATTTTTTAAGCAAATTCAATCAGTTGTTAACCACAAAAAAGCTATTCACTTTCTCTGCTCATATAGATATGTATACATTTTCAGCATAGACGACAACAAATAATTTGTTTACTCAATCTAATACTTTCCAGATTTAGTTCGACTGTATTTATATTACATTTCTAAGCCAGCTCTGTATCAAATATTTGTGTTTTTGACTACGCAAACATAAAACAGATTTTATGAGCCATAAATTGCATAGCTCTCTGTGTTGCCTTACTTTGATGAAATGGTATTTATTATCACTTTCGAGGTCGTTTCTTTTCGTATCCTGTCAAAAACTGCTATGTTGGTGTTGGCGGACAAGATCATAAACACGTATTCAAATTTAGGTCGGAATTATTGACTGACGTCTGGATGTATTGTAGATGTTAGATCGATATGTTCACATGTTACCAAATTTTCACCAATTTCGGTTAGACAGTGATGAACAAAATAATACATACACTTCGTTAAACATACGTTCGATCCAAGTGTTTGCGATCGGATGAAGTTCTGTGACATTCATTGGAGATCCAGGGAAAAGCGTATGATACAAATAATGTTTTTATTTTGGGTGATAAGATAAGCACCTTATTCTATTTGGATATTCTAATAGACCACAAGTATTTACTATTTTATTTAATTATGAATCACTATGAATCACAATAATAATGCATGACATTTGTAAATGGGTCCTGGTGCAATTCAATAACTACATATTAGTATTTCAAAATTTAAAAACTCAAAAATTCATTTGTGACTCAATGAATACCTGAACAAGCACAATTTTTTATGTTATCCTATTATAAAAAGGAAAACATGAAATTTGAAGATGGATGATTGACGAACAACCAATAAAGTGCTTGGTACGATTCGTTGACTAAGTTTTTGAGTTTATTTTTTTATGATAATAAAAAAACGGGTTATTACATTTTTCAACAAAATTCCACTAATACAAAATTTTGCCGAAAAATGTCTGCCTATCGTTGCAATTTACTTTTTCGCTTTTTCGACGAGAGTTTTTAACATAAATATATATTTTTTTATTTTTCAGATGAAAATTACGGTCTCCAAGGTGGTCGTAGTTTTTTATGGGTCAACTTTACGCCAGTACACAGTCGCAATTTTGTTTTAAAACATACAATTTTTTTTTTAATGCTTTGCACTCATATTACCAAGCTTACAAATTTTCAATAAAAATAAAATTCTTTTTTATATACTTCTCTCAGGAGAGGTGAACCAACAGTTGCAGGTCTTAACGGTCAGAAAACACGCGCGGGGAGGGAATTCCATATTTCTTCAGCTCTGCACCGGAATTCTCATGCAGAGATGTTTGAGCCCTCTGAAGATGAACCGCAAAATGGCGGGTTGACCTTCACCAGGGATCATAAATATTGCGCCGTCTATTTTACAACTTCGCCATGTGCACGATAAATTTCTTTATGTACGCATTGGCCGGCGACCTTTTTTCCCAACAATAAAATTCCCTGACTCGCACAATGTGCAAACCAAAGCAAATACGCATTCCGCGTCTCTTGGCATCAATTGAATTCAAAGCATAAACAATACAAATATAGAATCCGTTTCCCACAAACGGATATCCCTGCATATACAAATGCCAGCAAGGGATTTGTTTCGTTCACCAACCCATTAGCACCTTTTTACCACCATCCATCATAGCGACGTTGCATAGGGTAAACATGACCCTCATTACGGAGCGAACCATTTGGTCGCCTCTTCCTTTGTTCTCGCCGTCTGCTTGCTTCGTTGTTTCATTGCCTTCGAGCACGTGCAAATAGCATCGATCAGTACGGCCGCACACGCATACCATTGCACTGAATGAGGGCATATCCTTGGCGGCCACACCCTTAAGAGAAAAGTTTTTCTTTTTCTTCTTTTTTTTCTCACCACTAACCGAGGATGGAATTCAAATCAGAGTTCTATCCTCGAGGAGTCTTATCCCAACCACTAACCGGAGCGGTCGTCGTCTACCCCCTTTAGCGTCTGCATCGGAGTGCACACGCCTCGTAGTCGTGTTCGTACCTTTTTTTTACGCTGTCGAGTCGAGAGTCGCGTGCCACCATAATGTATCCGGTCAGTGTAGTGTCCCATATAAAACAATTAAATAATCATCTTGCAAATTTGTTAGAATAAAATAAAGAAATATCAACGACCAGGAATCGAGTGTTTCATTTAACTTATTGCCGCGGACGCTGAGTTGGGATGCCTGGTTGCGTTTCTATTCTTTCAGGTGATCAGTGCGTTGTCTTTTGTTTGTGTTGCTTGCTCTGGGAGAACGATCAGCAGCGGAACAGTGTTAAGGAGTTGTGGGGACGAGGTAGAACCCTCCCCCCACATACCGATGATATACTTTTCTTTGTCAATGTTGAATAGCGTGTCTTCGTTGCATAGAAGTCGATCAGATTGGCATTTCCCCACTGCAGGACTTTATCCAGATCCCGATTCAGAGAGTCGATCTGGCTACATCTTAGCTAGTGGGACGCTGATGCACTAGTCGGCCGGTCACTTGCAAAAGAGGAAACGAGCGTACTATCATCCGCGAAACTGAACACCCTGTTATCCGTTGACTCCAACAAATCATTTATCTGAAGGAAAAACAACATCGGAGCCAAAATATCACCTTGAGGCACCCCGGAATTAACAGGATACAGATCCGAACACTCGCCGTCCACAACAATCCGTTCGATCAATTTTCGAGGAAGCCGATCCTCCAGTTGCAAAGCTGTTGGTAAAGTCCGTATGAAGGAAGTTTGCTCAACAATGCCCTGTTCCAGACGCGGTCAAAAGCCCTGGAGATATCCAATGCGACCGCTCTTGACTCACCATGCCGTTCAATCGCAGATGTCCATATATCGGTTATAAGGGTCAAAAGGTCTCCCGTGGACCAACTGCCACGAAATCCGTATTGACTATAATTCAGAAGTCCGTTGCACTCCAAATACTTAATTAACTCGCCATTCAGGACTTTTTCCATCACCTTAGACAACATAGACAGTAATGCTATTGGTCGGTAATTTTGCGGGCCACACTTTTTCTTCCTCTTTGGGATTGGCTGAACACGAGCCATCTTCTAGCAGGTAGGAAATGTGCTCCGTGCATAAGATTAGAAAGAGCCTGCAGAGAACCGGCGATAGTTCTAGAACACAGTTCTTTAGGAGTATTGCTGGTATTCAGTCCAAGCCGGTTGCCTTGTTACAGTCCAGTCCACGTAGAATGCGTTGAATAGTACGCGGGCGGTACCTCACATCCCTTATCGAAAACCGTTCCGGGGTGATCACAGGTGGTTCCAAAAGATCGGCATCGAGATTTGAATTCACGGAAAATAAATTCGCGAACACATTAGCTTTATCTTTTGAATTTGTGACTAGTGTCCCGCTGCCCGTTATCAACGGTGGAAAAGAGGAGGAAGCGAAATTATTGCTGACAGCTCTTGCCATTGATCAGAAGGGACGCAGAGCACACCTCCGATCAGGGGAAGAATGCGAAGGAATCTCTCAAATTGTTCCAGTTAGTAGCCCCATACCTCCATACATCCCAAAGCTATTTAGGTCGGTTATTCGTTTGAGATGCAAGTGATTGCGCGACCGGTACCCAACAATGATCAGAGTTTCCCAGTGGGGCAGCGACCTCCATGGTATAAATGCTCGGCTCGGATGTGAAAAAAAGATCCAGAGTGTTCGCATGATCACGTCGGGCATCCGGCACTTGCGTAGGTTTCCCCAGGAGTTGTCTCAAATTGCGACTAACAGCGAACTTTTCCCCAAACCTCCCAGCCTCGTAGGTTCTGGTAGAAATCACCAACCAGCCGGAATTGTGTACATTACAATCGCCAAGGAGGACAATTTCAGAAGCCGATGGTTGATCTGTACCCCGTTGACAGTACGTGAAAGATGTTCGAAAAATTTCGCTGTTCGAATGTCATTTGGGAAGCGGTAAAGACAACAACGAAATTTAACAGAATCCATCAGCACGACCCTCTACCACCTGGTGTTCAAGTTATTGGGTTGCAACACCTCCATTCTCTGGCAAGCCAGGCGGGACCCCGAGAAGACCCAGTCTCCCCACTTAAAATGGAATCTCGAATACGAGGGTTGCCTCTTATGTTTCGGGATTTGGCAACCCTAGTGTTGCAATCCGGCAATTGACAGCTCTGTCGTAAAGTTGGACATTTTTGAGGTTATACGCACTCAGAACGTTTTGACATACGAGCGCTATTTGTGTTGTTTACAGTAACTTAAAGATTCATCTCGGCCCAAAAATGGAATTAAATCAACATTTTCGTGCGATTATTTTTTACAACTTTCGGCGTGGATTAACCCAGCAACAGTGCATGGATGAACTTAATTCAATTTTTGGCGATGAAGCTCCATCAAGGACCAGTGTTTATCGATGGTATGGTGAATTCAATCGTGGTCGTAGTTCACTCCAAGATGAATTTCGTGAAGGTCGTCCAAAATTAGTTGTTGTTCCGAAAACCATTGATGCTGTGCGCGAACTGATATTGGAAGATCGTCATGTGACCTATCGTGAGATTGAGACAACCTTAGGCATTAGTGGGACCAGCATACATTCAATATTGCATAAACATTTGACTGTCAAAAAAATTTGTTCGCGTCGGATCCCACACAATTTGTCAATCGCCCAAAAAAAGGCTCGTGTCAATTGGTCGAAAGAAATGCTCAAAAAATACGGTCGCGGTGCTTCAAAACACGTCTATGACATCGTGACAGGTGAAGTAAACAGCAGTCGACTGTCTGGGTGTTTCAAGGTGGGCCAAGAAGCGGTTGCTGCATTCAGAATGCATGTGTTGGAGATACCTCAATCAGAGTGGCAAAAGTGCTTCGACAATTGGTTCAAACGCATGCAAAAGTGTATAGATCTTCATGGGGAATATTTTGAAAAACAATAAAGTGATTTTCGATGATCAATATTTGTTTTTGTTCTCTAATCCCGAAATATAAAAGGCAACCCTCGTACAAGTCATATCCTGAGCAACGGCGATATGTCAAATCAATCGACGAATCGACCTGGGTCTCAGGTAGGCAAGTACGAAGGAGTTTAACGTCTTCATTTGTTAACAATTTTATATTAAGCCATTGCAACAGTTGTAAGTAAGTTTTGCTCGCTCATGGCTGTACTTACTACATGGTCGAGCGCGACGGCTATCCAATGCGGTTCCCCTACTCTTCATAAACCAAACAACAGCCACGCAAACGATTTTGTGGTTTGATCAGAATCTGATCTCTTCCCGCTGTGTGCACACTAGAGCACTAGAGGAATAGAACATCAATGAAAGGACAATACCGCCCGTGTCTTTCGAAAAAGTGCACACGGGTGTAAAACTCAGCAAAAACATTAAGACCTCAGGACTGTATGGAATTCCCAAGGTTGTGGTGAA
This sequence comes from Microdon myrmicae, assembly GCA_963931805.1. Classification (NCBI taxonomy): domain Eukaryota; kingdom Metazoa; phylum Arthropoda; class Insecta; order Diptera; family Syrphidae; genus Microdon; species Microdon myrmicae. Next base: position 114,397,414 of record OZ007502.1, read on the forward strand.
GAGTGTTTTAACTAAAAAGCCTAAAGTCTTCAGTAGCCTCTTCACCATCCGCCTCTAAACAGGGCTCCTCGATAGTATAGTGGTTAGTATACCCGTCTGTCACCCGGGAGACCGGGGTTCGATTCCCCGTCGGGGAGCCCCTGGCGCAAGACTAATGACCTTGCCCAGACAAAATAAATGATTATGGAAAATTTAACAAGCCTCAGGACTTGCTAAATAAGGCCAAGACCGGTTCCCAGTTGTAGTGCCGATGATGATGATGATGTGCTTATATTAAAAGGAGTTAAGGAATCAGAAACGTCGTCCTATCGATCGTTAAGAACGCTGGGCACAACTGAGAAAGTCCTGGGGCGAGTAACTGCCACCCGTCTAAAACGATTCACCGAGGGCACAGCAGGACTTTCTGAATGACAGTATGGGTTTCGAAAAGGTAGATCAACCGGAAAAGCTCTATCTGTTGTATGCGACATCCCCCGCAACATGATGGCCGATGCACAATGGCTAGGAGAACACTAAACGTTAAAAATTCGTGTAACTCGGCGAGCTGGAAACAGATACTCGCAAGGTTAAGCGGTCTACAATCATCCTACCTGGTGCCTATAATAGCAAGCCAGCTCTCTGATGGAACACTACTCTATGTCACCGATTAAGGATCACAAGAATATAAAATAACAACGGGCGTAGCCCAGGGGACTGTACTGGGCCCACTGTTAAGGAATATCATGTACAATGGTCTGCTCAGAGTATATGTACTAGAAGGAATAAGAACTATTAGGTATGCAGATGATTTGGTGATAGCGGCCGTAGCTACAATAAACATCTGGATATTTGTTCCCAAACATTTCAGAGCATTAAATGCTGGCTAGATATGGCCGGACTGGAACTAGCCGCACGCCAATCGGAGGCAGTTTAATAAGCAGTCGCAAGAAAATTGAACATTATGATATAGAAAAAGGACATACGATCGGATCTAGTCTCTCTATAAAATATGAATGAATGAATAGAGGGCAGAACCCTCAGTTCATTTCTCTTAGTACAAGACGTATAAATATATAAGCTTATAAATAAACCTGCGAACTACCTTAAAAACTAAGGCATGGGGGTTGGGTGTGGCGGACTAACTTTAAAGTAACTTAAAATTGGAATGGGGAACTAAACAAAGATGGATAGAATAATAATCTAAGTGGTAGGACAGGGAAGGGCGAGGATAAGTCGGATGCTAGGGTGTGAGTATGAGTGCGGGAGAACGTAGGTGGTAAGCGGGGTGTGGTCAGGAGCGGTAAGAGAGGAGACGACGTTTGAGACCGGGAGAGAGGTGAGATTGAAGTCAAAGAAGGTGGGATGAGAGTATGCCAACCCCTGCATTCTCTAATAATATCCTTTTTTGGTCCCTTCTTATGTATGGGGGTGACAAAAGAGGATTTCCAAATATTTGGGAAGACAGCTTGTGTAAGGGATAGATTGAATATCTTTGATAGCGGGTGAGAAAGAGAAGAGGAACATTTTTTAAAAGGACAGCCGGAAGTCCATCTGGTCCAGGGCTGAACTCGTCTTTAAGTGAGTTTAATTGTTCTACAACTAGGTGATGCTGGATAATTTGAGAGATGGAAGGACAAGGGAGAATTCGGGCAGGTCTTTGAAGTAAGAGCGGTTAGGCTCGAAAGAGTTGTCCGTGAAGGATTTTTTAAAGAAAGAAACGAAAAAATTGGTAGTAGAAGATTGTGGGTCGGTTGAAGTAATCGTGTCGTAGAAAAGGAAGTTGGGATTTGTGTCAGTTTTACTTTTATAGTTAATAAAGTAGAAAAAAGATTTGGGGTCAAGTATGAGGTTGTTTTGTATTTTTGTGCGATATTTATAGTAAAGAGAAACTCGGGGAATTTATAAAACGAACGGAGAAAGTTGGAGTAGTCCAGGGAAGAGCGTGTTCTTAGGAAAATGTTCCACAAATTATTCCTTTTGTTCCGCAGTTTGCGGTTGTACCATGGAGGCGAAGAAACCGATGTCCTATGTCGAGAATAAGGGACAATGTTGGTGTTATCCTCGATAACAGGCAGACCATCAAGGAACACTTGTGGAAACCGAGTGAAAAAACGGCAAGAGTATGTTTTAGCGAGACTGCTACCCAATTTTGTACAATCCCGGGCCAATCAACAAGGAAGTTGATAACCAGCGTCAACATCTCCATTGTAATATACACAGCTCAAATGTGGGCTGTCATCATTATGAGTGAGCTGCGTCTTCCGGGCGGTATCCGAAAATACCATAAATGTCATGACTGGAAGGAAACTTGGCACTGCAGCTGCTTTGCATAAGGTTGACGCACTAGCATCAAACGGGATGCCGGCGAATGCAGACACAAATTGAGATCTCCAGCTAAAGAAAATGGCAACGAAGATGGGATACTTTCGCAAAAAGAAGATAGACCTACACATTATGCCTGATATAGAAACTTGGGTAAAAATAAAACAGGGGGCTGAACTACCATCGGACTCAACTGATATTAGGACATGGATGTTTTCGACATTTCTTGCAAGTATAAGTATGTCGATCGCCTTTACTATTTGTACTGTGAAGGCAAAATAGAAAATGGGTAAGATTCGAGACCGAACGAATGAAATTGGAGTGACATTTGAGAGGGACAATTAATCCGCACTCATACGATTGTGGTCTGCGCAGAGGAAAGGCCTTTCCAAGCCCCATTGAATAAACATCATCATTTTTTTATAATAAGATCATTATATTTCTTTATTACATACCATAGATATATTTTTATATGTTATTCCTAAGTTAAGTATTGTTGATAGTCTATTGAAAAAATAGTATATGCACATTGTTGTTACGCTTAGTATTACTCGTCCACCTCCGCATTAGATATAACTCATCACTTTCCCTTCGAATGACAATGTCGCCGATTAGAAAATGAATTACGAAATTGCCGGTGAGACCAAAAACCCAAAAGTCAGCAAGTGTACGCTATCAATAAAAGGTCTAATCTAATCTGGTTCGATTAAGTATTTTCTTTAAATGTTTCATCCGCCATGAATATATTACGCACCTGCATAACATAAAAGCATCACACCATAAGCCCTTTCTAATCACCATTTACAGTCTCTGTAGCGATCAAACGGTCACTTCACGGCTCCCCTACATCTAAAAACGAATACCAGCTTTCGACACTTTAGAAAAAACAAGTTCATTATTCGGATTTCACCCGAATGAACAGATTGTTTTGCAATCCTTTATTTTGTTGTTGGTATCTGTCGGCATGCAACTTGAAGCATTTGAAATCCATAACTTCCCGCCTGTGGGATTCCATCAAACGCGTTCTTCTTACGTCTTATAAATGAGTTTATTCACGACTATAAGCCGCAGACTACGCTTACCATTAGTTCGCTCATTAAATTCACTTCGCTAATGAATCCGGTATTGCTACAATAGTTGAAAAAACTACCTTCAACGCGACACAACTGATATTCATCTTTTATATGAGATTTCCAATTGCTAGATCACGCTACCAATCTCCGCAAACAAAGTAGCATGCGAAATTGAAATCGTAATTTACGTTCACTAACGTAAATAGAAAATGCCACTAATGTCAACAAATATTAGAAATAATTACACTACAGGATATTCGGCATGCAAATGCACATTACAGGGATCACGAACCAGTTGCCTCACTTATGGCCCACTTTCGCTTCCGAAATTACCGACCATGCGCCGCGGGGGCAGGTCAAGCATGCGCACTCTAAGAGTTTCGCACTGTTTTTTTTTATAGTACAGACGTTTCCGGAAGAACTCGTTAATAACTCTCAGCTTAACGCTTAACCTGGCGAACTTTTTGGCCATGAGTCATTCAAGCGATGAAAGTTTTACATCTCGAACTGCAGACCGCATAATTTCAGTCTACATGGCTCCGCCGGCCGAGGAACAGGTATGGATAAAAGAAATGCGTACTTTCGCATTCAAAACCGGTTTTTGAAACACCAGTCACATTAAAATCACATTTATACCCCAATAGATTGTCGACTTGCCCAGAAGCCTATACCTGCAATCGTTCAGCTCTACGTTGATCGACTGAGGCTGGTTCTTAAATATAAGACAGTCTGCTAATTTTCCAGTGCATCTTGCGATGACCAGCGGCGATTAAGCCGATTTTAGTGAAAGCAGCTGCGCTTCTTGTTTCCTGAGAACTCATATTCAAGTTCAGTTTCTCAACTACAGTTGACCAGTGATGTTCAAATTATATTTAATTGCTGCCATAATTTTGGAAGCCCGATCTTCTGTGGATGCTGAGATCAGGCAACATTGCGTAAAAGTTGACTGCTAAATCTCTCCTATGGCGTTGTTAACGCATCGCACTGGCCAATAGATAGTAAATGCACCTGATGACTGACCGATATTAACCGACATCTTACATATGTTAATTATCGAGTTTCAATAAGAGTCTGGTTTCAAGGTTGCCCTCACACGATGCGGAGACCAATTAACAGCCAGCTGTTGTTAGAGTCTTATTAAGCCTGATGAACGCAAGGTATCTGATTACTTCCGTGGACGAAAATAGAAACAATCAATTAGGGTCTGGGACAATATTTGTTTAGTACACATTTGGTAATTATTAAACTTTTAATCAGTTGGGTAAACCGACGATTGTAAGGTGATAGGGCACCTTCCCCGGATCTCACATGGAGAAGTTAATGGAATTTCAAAGCCAACCCAAGTGGTGAAACAGATCCGGACCGGAGATTAATTTGAATTTGGCTGGAGGGCATTAGATGCCATATGCCTCTCAGGTAAGTGTTCTGGTAGTTCTAGTTAATGAAAACTGAAGCATTACATAACTGACGTTATATGTAATGATTCAGGCTGGAACAGGCGTTATTCTTAATGAAATAGTCTTTCTATTTGCGGAAATTACATTTGCGGTCGTACGACCATCACAGAGGTATCATAAGATCTATGAGCAAGGGAGACCGCAGAAAGTTTCACACAAATAGACAAAGAATTTCGTTTTCTAAAATTTGTGTGTAGAAAAGGACTTTATTACGCCCATAAATGCCAAAATCCAGTAAGAGTTGGGGAGTAAAGAAAAGGCAAGAAAGTTAATATTGATTTACTGAGCAATCACTCCTATTTTTCCACATGCAACGCACGCACTAAGTGAATTTGAGGTGCTCTGAAATGTCACAGCACAGCGCCGCCTAAAGAAAGAAAGATAAGTTGCAAAAGTTAATATTGATACTTTTGGGTTTCAGGCGGCATGTGACACAAAGCAGTTTTCGAAAAACCTTTAAATGTCAAAGCACAGTGCAAAGTAGTAGAGGAAGGAGAAAATAAGAAAGGAGATGTCGGTGTTAAATGATATTGAATGGCTGGAGGTTTATATTAACGAAAATTGATCAATTCGGGTTAATGCAGACGGTGTGCCCTTGTACACCTTTTGTATTAATGGGATCTATACTACCCTGTCCATAAAGTAAAACCAATTTTAATGCTTTCTAAAATCCTTATACATTATTCCAATCTCTTTCCTCTCCTTCAAAGTAAACCCCCTCAGACATAATATACCTATCATCATCATCGGCACTACAACCGGGATCCGGTCTTGGCCTTATTTAGCAAGTCTCTCCACCGGTATCCGGTCCATATCCGAGACTTTTTAAATTGTCCATAATTATTCGTTTTTTTGGGCAAGGTTGCGTCAAATAATATACCTGTACCGTCTCTAACAGATACACAGACAATACATAAGCAAAATAGTGAAGAACACCGAATGAAAATCGAATAAGAAAATACATCAGAGCCGTATACCATAGCGATAACAAAACAATTCACATCAGTGGAATATATTTGAGTTTAAAAATTGAATTCTAATCACGGCCAGTAGTCTGATGTGTTACGCTTAGGTTCAATGTTTGGTGATTCTAACTGTCATAGCGTCAGTTCGAATCACACGTTCTTCACTATCATCCCAAACGCTATATACCCATGCCAATGTGTTTTTCCAATCTTTAACTTGAAATATCCACGTCATATAAGTTGTTAAACTCGTTTTACCCTTTGGACAGTTATGTGCGGTTCGTCTGAAGTATGATTCGCTATGTTTATCTATAACTAGTTTTTAAAGTAAAGTGGTGGTTGCTCTCTAATTGGCCGATGCCGCAAAAGTTATTAGTTAGGGAACAAATAAATCCATTATTTTTACGTTAACTTTAAGACATTTTTTAATATGATTCAAATTATCCGATTTTGATGGGCCGCTTTACTTCTTAATGCCCCCCTGGTAGAAACCCTGATCCTTATTAACGAAAAGCTCCACTAAGCGACTTTTACAATCTTTTCTTGTTACCAGTTTCTTGTGACTAAGGAAGTTTCGCAATGTTAAAAAATGATATGAATTGTTACACATTTCACAACGAAGTTCCCCGAGTTTCTCGCGTGTCATTAAATACGTGTGTGGTCTGACGTTCTCATGATGCAACAGAATTTCTTTCATATTAGCCAAATCTGGCCGCTTCGGATCAATCGCTTACGCTAGACAGCCCGACTCTTGACAGTAGAGGATCGAATTTAGTGTATGGCCATATGAAGGTTTGGCGACTACAACCACACAACCGTGGTGAAGAACGCAACACCAAAAGGGGATCGAAAATATCGTCGACACTATAAATGACGTGATTTCCATATACCGCAAAACATTGTCCCATAGTAAACCAGGACTATGCGCCATTTTCATGCTCAGACAACTGATCACATAATGGAGTTGAGTAATTTTTAGGATGATATCATCGTTTTTGGCGATTTCAATCTTCCCCAATTAAAATGGATATTATCTGACGATCAATCTTTTTATATTTCCTATTCCCTCTCTGCTAATAGAAATCTCTCCATTGATCGGCTAGCCGATTCTTGCCTCTGTCAAGTTTGCAACGTCCTAATAGACCTACACCTCATTTTTAAAACTGACACCATCAATTATTTTGTCTCATCCAGTCCCTTTGTTCTCTCAATTATCGACAGCCCCCCATTAATCAGTGTTTGTACTACTGCCGTAAAGCAAACTTTCCAACCATCTATGATTACCTAGGCTTCTTCATGCCATCACAATTTTTTACGTTGAAATTTTGAATTCTATTGCCTTCCAGGTTCCTTATTCTCAAAATGAAACATCGATCTCACCCTCAGTTTCATAAAATCATAAGCATTGTTCCTTACGTAATATAAGGAGCAAGCTGTGGGTCACTTTCCTCCAGAAACGTACGGTTTACGATCTAACTTTCTCGGATTTTACTTCAAGTTAACCGACCTACACAACCCCCTCCACCGCAACTACTTCACTAAAACACAAACCGGTTCAAAAACTGACCCCAAAACTTTTTTTTCTGTTTGTCAATTACAAACAAAGATATGATGTCTATCCAACATGGGTTGCCTATAACTCCCAAATCCCAGCTGACCCGCTTGCAGCTGCTAAGCTTTGCCACTTATTTCACACAATCATTCAAAAGTGACTTATTTGACTGACCCTACCTACTTCGATTCTTTATCCAACCTTCCCCCGGCCTAGTTTTCCCTCATTCCAATTTTTTGGCAAAAAGAGAATTTTGTGAGTTAAATATCAGAGCACTGTGCGAGTGGTTCTCTCTTAATAAAAAATAGATTACTTGGATTTAATGACGAGTTCACGCCCGACCTAGTCCGCGTCCCAATAATACTCCTTAAAAGGTGTTCGTCTATTCGTTCCCCCTTTCGAAAATTTTCTATTTGTTCTTCCCTCAGTGTGTTTTCCCTGACATTTGGGAAACCTTCTTCATTACCCTTTCCAAAAAGGGACCTAAACGCCATTTCATTGCTAAACTTCCCCATTTACCTAAAGTTGTTAATAACTTTCGATACGAATCCTTAAACGTTCGCTCCACATCTCCTCTTTACTGGTAAACCGACACGCATCAACCTTAGTGACCTCACAAGTTTCACACTCACACAATCAGAAGCCGGTAAAGGGGTCGGCATGGTCTTAATCAATCTTAGTAAAGGCTTTGATAAAATGTCTGATAATCCCACACTCTTTAAGTTATCCACCCTCGACTTCGAATCTGTATTGTTGAAATGGATGTCTTCCTACCCGAAATAGACTTTACACCATTTGTATTAGATCCGTGATATTTGGAGTCCATCAAGGCAGCCACTTGAACCCGCGTTCATTCACACAACCATTAACGACATGAACAGGGTTAACAAACACTGCTGTGTATTTCTCTATGTTGGCAACACTAAATTCTTTAAGATCATCGTGTCTGTATGGCTGCAAACTGACCTCAACAACTTTTCGGTTTGGTATCGTAAAAATTGGTTCGAGTTTAATATCAGCAAATGTCAACTATAACCTTCATTCGTAAGCGCATCCTATCTTCCCCCGCCCCAATTTATCCTATAATCAATCCTTAACCATTGTCCGATCCTTCTGCGGCCTCGGTATTTTATATCTCAGGAGCTTAATTTCCTCTCACATATTGACGAAATGATCCTCAAAGCCAAATTCATCTTCGGGTTCATAAAACGCTGGTCCAAAGAATTCTCCAACCGCATTGTGATCCGAACCAGCAGGGTATGGGCCCCTTCTCAAAAGATTCATGTTCATAAAATTGAATCCATTCAACGTCGTTTTTTGTGCTTCGCTTTCCATAGTCAATGCAATGGGAAAATCTCCTAATCCTGCGCCCTTACTTGAACACTAACAAATTAATCAACCTAAAAAACATTGGAAGCGCAGAATCGTAGCACATATTCTCTTTATTTATCGATCCGTCTCAGACCTGGTCGGTGGTGCCAATCTTCGCAACTCAATTCTATTCAATACAAGCCCCCATAATATTACAAATTCCCGCTGTTTCTAAAGCCCCCCCCCCCCCCTCCCCCCACATCCCGCCGGCGCACCTTTGTGGATTCAATGAACCTCTGTCTCATATGCTGAGAAATGTCAACTCCCACTCAACCATGCTTGGTCTCATATGCTGAGAAATGTTAACTCTCCCTCAACCATGCTTGACTTCAATCTCGCCGCGTTCACTCTGAAACACCCGCTCCTAAACCGCTCCCTCTAATCTCTCACTGGAAAATTTTCCCAAAGCTATTTCCGCAATCAATTTTAAGAGTCGTCCGCTTTTGATGACATATATATTGATAACAGTGACTGACTACCCAATACCGGTCATATACTACAAATTAACCATACGATAGGGCATACAATAATTGATATACGATATACAATAAACCATAAACAATATACGATAAACGATATACGTATAGGATATACTGTATTGCGACATGGCGATATTACGATATACGATGTACCATATACGATACTACGATATACACCATACAATGTGTGACATCCGCTATGCGGTATATAATATACGGTATGCAATATATGATGGTTTGTGATGTACGATATGCAGTATACGATGTACGATGTACGACCTACAGTACTACGCGGTATGATATTACGATATTACGAAATAACGATATTACAATATTACAATATTTATGTATATGATATTACGATATTAAAGTGAATAATACATCCGGAACAATGACATTTTCCCAGGTTCCCTTTTCTACGTGACATACATTTCTTTTTGCCACAAACGTACATCAATGCTCTTTCGGCGATTGATTTTCAAACACGCCCGCTCTCGGCAGCGATCACAAAATGACTGAATATATATTACACGTGATACGCCACTGTATTAGATATTTCGGTATTAAAGTGAACAATACATCCGGAGAAATGACATTTTTCCAGGTTCCCTTTTCTACGTGACATCCCTTTTTTATACACAAACGTACATCAATGCTTTTTCGGCGATTGATTTTCAAACACGTCCGCTCTCGACAGCGACCACAAAATGACTGACTATATATTACACGTGATATGCCACTGTATTAGATATTACGGTATTAAAGTGAATAATACATCCGGAGAAATGACATTTGCCCGTGTGTGTGACACGGCGATCACAAAGTGACTGACTATATATTACAAGTCACACACCACATATACCATATCATATGACACGTGGCAAATGACATATGATATACGATATACAATATACGATATACCATATTCGATATATATATATTATGATATACAATACACGATATAACATATACGACATGCGACATACGATATACGATATTGGAATATAACGATATTACAATATGTGATATACAAGTTATGATATGCGAGATACGATAAACGATATACGACGTGCGATATACGACACCACAATATACAACATACGATGTATAACATCCGCTATACGGTATATAACATACGACATACAATATATGATGGTTTGTGAAATCATATATAGTGTATACGATATATGATATACGGTATACGATATATGATATACGGTATACGATATTACGAAGTTACGAAATTACGATAAGGCAATATTACGAAATTACGTTATTACGATATCACAATATTTATGTATAAGATATTACGATATTAAAGCGAATAATACACTCGGAGCAATGACATTTTCCCAAGTTCCCTTCTCTACGTGACATACATTTCTTTTTGCTACAAACGATCAAAAAATGACTGACTATATATTACAGGTTTTACACAACAGTATAAGATAATACGACATTACAGTGAATAATACATCCGGATCAATGACATTTGCCCAAGTTCCCTTTTCAGCGTCATACGTTGATCACAAAGTGAATGAATATATATTACGGGTCATACACCATACGTACCATATCATATGACATGCGGCAAATGACATACGGTATGCCATATATAATATACGATATACCATATTCGATATATATGATATAAAATATACGATATATCATATACGGCATACGATATATGATATACGATCGACGATATTGCGATATTCATCATCATCGGCACTACAACCGGGAACCGGTCTTGGCCTTATTTAGCAAGTCCTGAGGCTTGTTAAATTTTCCATAATGATTTTTTTTTCCTGACAAGGTCATTAGTCTTGCGCCGGGAGCTCCCCGACGGGGGATCGAACCCCGGTCTCTCGCGTGACAGGCGGGTATACTAACCACTATACTATCGAGGAGCCATATATCGAAAATGGTACATCGTATATTGTATATCGCATGTCGTATGTCATATGCCACGTGTCATATGATATGGTATGTGTGGTGTGTGATCTGTAATATATAGTCAGTTACTTTGTGACCACGGCATCACACTGAAAAGGGAACATGGGCAAATGTCATTTCTCCGGATGTATTATTCATGCGATATTACGGTATTACAATATGTGATACACGATTTATGATATGCGATATACGACACATGATATACGATAAACGATATACGATAAACGATATACGATATACGATGCATGTCGTCCGCTATATGGTATGTGATATGTGATATATGGGACAGAATATACGATATGCAATATACGATCTACCTAACCTATAAACCAGTGGAACCAAAAAGTGGCAAAAGAGGAACTTCTCGACTGTCTATTTTTAATCCTGCAATTTTCAAAGCCCTTGCTTCTACACAAAGCTATGTTGTGGATATTCTAACATAATAACAGTGTATATGCATTTGTAAATGATACTATAAAAGACTTGATAAGAGAAGAAAGGTACAAAGTCTATTCGACTGTAGTATGTCTACACTAACCTTATTTGGGAGCACAACTTTGAGGGTAAGCTCTTAGTTAGCAGCTAATTATACAGTCAATATAATAATACCAGGGCTGCCGTTATTTGTAAGACTGCACTTTATTAAATTAAACTAAACAATAAAATAATATCTTTGCAACAAATAAAGAACCACACGTTCCCAAAGTTAATTACGGAGCTTAGCACAACTTTATTGAAATAAATGGCAAATTTATTGTCTAACTGAGTCATTTACACACACATACCGCCGTGTATTACTTGATTGCTTTTCCTTCGGACGAGCATTAAACTAAACGCCAATCTTTAACAAAAACGCGTCCTTAAATCGGTCTTTTAATCTCTAATGGAGTACGAACTTATATGATCACCCAGCTGAACCTCTTTAGCCGTCTTACTACTTGTTACCGCAAGGCATCTGTTATGACCTGTCTATTTTAACCTCCCAATGGGAATGAAATTTATTATGGATCCCCAGCATCTGAACACAAAGCGGCCTGATTTCCTCACTCGATCATTTGCTCCTGCCTTTCTTGAGCAACCGCTTTTCGTATCCACAAACATTTGCGGTCGTTCGTGAAGCAAAAGCAATTAATCAAATTTTTAATTCGTTAAACTTGCGATACGTCCTCGCGGTCGGCAAGATTCTTTTAAGGGACCTTATCCCTGGCGCCCCCTTAACCAATTAAAAGCACACGAGTATCAACTGTTTGTCCGTCAGTTGCCCCAATCCTCGATATCCACAGTTGCCGACGGATTCTAAAACAGCGGTTCACTGTAAACAATCGGTTTGGAGTTACATGCAATCAATTAATTCCAGGAAAATATTTGATACCAAACAAAAGTATCCAGCAAATCATCGGATGTGTGAGGTAGAGTAAGGTAGCCCCCTCCACAAGCTCCACCGACGGTTTCCGCTGTACGGGGTTCCAGTTCCCGGAATGCATCGCACCGATTTAGGTATGCCGCACTGCTGTGCTCATGCAAAGATCTAGGATAGAGAAGAGTATGGACCGCGATATTCGCGGTGTGAATGGCTTTTCGTTTGCACGCGTATAAAGAGGCTGTACAGCTACTAGCATGTCTGAAGACAGGCGGACAAGCACATTGTTGTGGGTATGGAGGCTGATCTGGTTTTTTGCCTGCCCTTCTCTCCGCCCCAGTAAAGTGGCTGGATTCAACGGCTCTAGACGCACGACCCGAGGCACAAGAATGCAACTAGTTTGACCATTGTCTGAGGGGTATCTAAATATAGAAGATGTAGTGTCTGTGCAGACCTCAGACTGAACAGCTAACCATTTTTGGAATGTTACGCGTTCTTTGGAAGCAACGAAAATGTGATCGGGTAATCGCACGAAAACCTGTAATGTGAAAGAAAGATTTTGGTTGTGAATCTTTCCAATCCAATCCAGGAATATCTTCCATGTCGACAATTCATCTGCATCCCGGAACCGGCAATTGTCGAGTTGAAGGCAATAAGTATCTGGCATGAAAGTAATACGTGAATTGCGGTTACGGAAAGGACGCCATCTTCACTATGAGCGGTTAACACATTGTGGCCCACTTTCAAGTTCAAGTTTAACTATCACAAGTGCATGCTTCAGCAGATTCATTGGCGGTGTTATCTGATGTATCGTAAGTGGATCGTAGCATGAATCTCATCTCGAAAGAAAGTTCGCGGAATCGCGGCAAGTGTTAGGTATGATCTTGTCATACACACATTATGGCTCTACCGCACAGCGTACATATCACCACAAACAGGAAAACCTGGTCGGGTTTCAAAGAATCGGCAGGGATTCCAAGAAGTAACGTACGGCTGTAACTTGGTCCGAGAATACAATCTTACTTTCCTTAGCACCTCATTCAGTATTGAGAAATGGATTCATAGCTTGATTTTAGAAAAATTATTTCCAATGCGTTGATGGGTATCTCCTCCAGATTTGTAACAAGTCTTTGGCAAATATAAGATCCAGGGCAAGAGGGATTTGATCAGTCGGCAAGGTGATGTAGAAAGTTACGTAGTATGGTCGGGAGTCTCTCTAAATTTAGAGTGAAATGAGTTTGTTTTCGTTGGTAGTGAAAGGGGGAAACTGGTATGTTATTTTATTTCTTTTTTATGATTTTGCTGTGGGTCACCATCAATAAACGTTTAATGTGACTGACGAGATGGAAGGCGACTGCGACATATTAAACAACGGCAGATTTCAAACAATGTGTTAACCGCTGGTGGTTTTGTAAGGTTGAAAACCCATTATCGGAGGTGTGTTTTATAATACTGACTTTGATCAACTTGCTGGCTACGAAGAATGGACTCAAAGTTTTGAGAAAATGACAACAGTCCCTTTATGAGTGATCGTGAAGAGATCTGGAAATGTGGGATAGCGATTTAATTGTGCATTATTGTGGTTAAATAGTGGGCTTATTGTTTTGCCTGTTAATTTGTAGTGCTGGGACTGATATGATTACTGCAGTTGAAATCACAGTGAGTTTGACCTTCCATCAGCATTGGTTTGCAATGGGCTTTCTTTTCCCCTTGGCAGCCTCTATTGGTCAGCAGTGGCTCTTGGCAACGTATCGATCAACAGCTACCTACATACCAAGAAGGCTTGGACTTCGGACATATGGCAAACCACTGCTCCCAACTCTAAAGGCCAAGAGTTGTTCGGTACTAAGAAGAGGATTAAATCAAAAATCACGATAAAGATTGTACAAATTAATCTAAACCATTGTGAGAGGGCCAAGGATATCCTGACACAAATGGAAAAAGTAGAGAAAGACGATGTGATACTGACCAACGAACCTTATAAAGCTCTTGATAGCCAACATATGGGTAAGTGAGTAGGCATGTGGGTGTGGGGAAAACATTGGGAACCAGCTATCAAAACATCGGGAACCAACAGACAGCCGTCATCGAAGCTAAAATAAATGGAGTCAAATTCCACAGTTTTTATACACGGCCAAGTTGGACCATAAATGAATACCAAACTGTGCTAGACAACTATGATAGATACGAGAGACAAAAAGTTCGTTGTCATAGCCGGTGACTTTAATACATGGGCCACCGAGTCGAGCAGCAAATGTATAAACACAAAGTGACATCGGCTTTTGGAAACATTTGCACGGCTGGAGTTCCCTGCCTTAAACACTAGCATGAAGAATACATACCACAAAGCAGGAAAAGAATCAGTAACAGATATCACCCTCATTTCCAACCGGCTCATAAGAGCGGATAAATAACTCAGTGAAAAATATACCCATAGTGACCACCAAGTCATAATAGTGGAACATAGCAGAAGTGATGAGAGCCACCTCAATATACAAACAGGACCTAAATGGAAGGTCGTTCGGTTATTTTGAAGTGGTTGTGAAGTTCTGAAACCCAATAATAAAACGTGGTTAACACTAAACCTACCGACGTATTATATATACTTATTTCTACCGATGGCGGTCAAATGACCGCTTTTGAAATAAACATTATAGTATTTTCTAGTTGATTGTAATTAATACAGAATTTAGCATAAACAATAAACACAAAATAATTATCATATAATAATTATAAAACATATATTTTTCGGGCTCTCAAAAGCGGTCATTTGACCGCTCTGGTAGGTTTAGTGTTAATAGAGATGGACGCAGCATTGATACCCATGTATGGAAGAACAACATGCTACTGGTGGACGAACGAAATTAAAGAGTATAGTAATTACAATCCCCCCGGCGGATGCAAAGATCAAGAGGAAGATTCGACACAATTTAGTTAAGTTCATCCTTGAGCACAAACATACTTGTGTTCAGATTTTTAAGCGGAGAATCGGCGCTATTGTTTTCGTTAAAAGTAGTGAAACTTCTGTTTCCGAGACGCCAATTGTTAATCGCATTGTATAGCGAAGTATGGTTTTGGAGGGCCCTGTTCTCGAGATCGTGGTTAGAATGAACATATTTGTTCACTCTATACACTGACTCGATACAGGCATCAATTGAATTCGCTTTGTCTTGTGGATCCTATAGCGTTTGTGACGATAGTGAAGTGTGTGTGATTCAAACCGACGCTATCACGGTAAGAATCACTAAAAATTGAACCAATGGTCAACACATCAGGCCACCGCCATGTGTGCGAATTCGATTTCTAAACTCAAGTACACTCAACTGATGTGGAATTTCTATGTTATTGCTTGGTATACGGCTGATGATTTTTCTTATTCGGTTTTCTCTCGATTTCTTCACTATTTGCTTGTGTATTGTGTTTGTATCTGTTAGAAATGCCACACCTCTATCAATATTAGGCCTTCGTTGGAGTTGATGTGCTCTAAGGTAAGTCCTGCGTTCAGCAGTGTTTGCCAATTGTCGGGAGCCCGCGATACTCGTAGACATGGAATATCACTATAATCTTTACTTCTAAATACTTTATTTATTTGTTGGATCATATTCGGTCCAATAGCTTTAATGGCTTGGATTTTGTTGTTACAATCTTCATTAATTACTGATCTATAATTGTCACTGATCGGTTTTGGAAGGTTTTTGATGAGTGACTTAATCGTTTTTATTTCCTGCCAATTTGGATCGCTAAACTGCCTATAACGCAGTTTCAGCTTGGAGAGCAGAATGCTCTTTTGCCTATACAGAACATCAATCGTTGAGTTCCTGTATCGGTTTGTACGACCCTCCGTGTGAGTTATTTCAGAGACAGAACGATTCATTGTATTAATAACAATGTTGTCCATCATTAAAAGATACTGATCAATTTTGTCATTACGAAGATTCCTGCCATTCGGTGGATCTACGCCATTGGAGCGTAATTTTTTTTTCTATAGCCGACCAAAGCGCGATCAGTGCGCTTTTCGGCAATTAAAAGAATATATCTGGTCATACTTCTGGAGTCTGCATCTTCAAGCGATCCGATCTGGATTGCCAGAGAATGGAGGCGTTGTAACCCAATAACTTGGACTTCATGTGGTTATATTGAGGAATTCTGTTAAATTTCTTTATTGTCTTTCTCGCTGCTTCATTGACAATCGCGACATTTTTCACGGAGCGTCGACTGGATACAGATCAACAAAACGGCTTCTGAAATCATCGCCCTTGGCGATTTTAATATACACAATTCCGGCTGGTTGGTGCATTCTAATAGAACCGACGAGGCTCGGAGGCTAGCGGGGATGTGTGCTGTTAGCCACAACTTGACTCATCTCGTGGAGGAACCTATGCGAGTGCCGGATTTCCAACATGATTATGCGAACACCCTAGATCTGTTTTTGACATCCGAACCGAGTATTTATACTGCTTGGTATCGGTCGCGCAACCACTTGAATTTGAAACGAATAACCGACCTAAGCAGCTTCGCCATGTATGGAGACACGGGGATGCTAATTGGGACGATGTGGGTAATTTCTTCGCATCCTTTCCGTGATGGGAGGTGTTCTTTTGAGACTCCGATGTTAACGTATGCACAGAGTCGGTCACACAGATTATTCTTCTTGGGATAGAGATTTGGATTCCGCATTCCATCAGATGAAATTCATCTGATGAGCCTTGGTTTGATAAAAAATGCGGGCAAGTTACAGCGGCAAAAAAAGAGCTTTTAAACAATGGCACTAAAATCCCAACCATGTTAACAGAACGAATTTTGTTAGAATCAGAAACGCGTGCAACCGGCCAATTGATACAGCGAAGAAGGCCTACAACGACAGAGTGACCAATAACCCCCTTCGGTGCCCGACTGGTTCGCGTCTCTTCTGGTCATGGGCAAGAGCTGTCAGCAGTAATTTCGCCTCCACCTCTTTCCCTCCATTGGTGACGAACAGCGGGACACTAGTCACAAATTCAAAGGATAAAGCTAATGTGTTCGTGAATTTATTTTCCGCGAATTCAAACCTCGATGCCGGTCCTTTGGAGCCACCTGTGATCGCGTCGGTGCAGTCTTCCATGTGGGATGTGAGATTTCGCCCGCGTACTATTCAAGGCATTCTACATGGACTGGACTGTTAGACGGCAACCGGTCCGGATGGAATACCAGCAATAGTCCTTAAGAACTGTGCTCCAGAACTATCGCCGGTTCTTGGCAGACTCTTCCGCTTATGTTATGCAAGGAGGACATTTCCTACCTGCTGGAAAATCGCTCGAGTTCAGCCAATCCCAAAGACGGGAAAAAAGAGTCTCCCACAAAATTACCGGCTGATAGCATAACTGTCTATGTTATCTAAGGTGATGGAAAACGTCATCAATACTGAGTTAATTAAGTACTTGTGCAACGGACTTCTGAATGGTCGTGAATACAGATTCCATGGCAGGTGCCCCCCCCCCCCCCCCCCCCCCCCGGGAGATTTTTTGACCCTTATAACCGATATATGGACATCTGCGATTGGAGTGCATGGTGAGTTAAGGGCGGTCGCATTGGATATCTCCAAGGATTTTGATCGCGTCTCTCGCGGAGCATAGCTGAGCAAACTTCGTTCATTGGGCCGCCTCTTCAGACATTTTCGCGCAATACCCAGATCTGAGAATGCACATCAATTCAGGTTGACAGTCAACTTCAGGCGCACAAATAAACATAGAGAGTCATTCTTTAGCCGAATCACACCAATATGGAGTGCTCTACCTGATGGCGTGTTTCCTAGTCGTTGTAATGAGAAAGCATTTAAAACCAATGTACATCGATACATTCTTTCCCTATCCACATCCTCACCTTCCGCTTGCATTCTGCTCTGACATTTAAGGGTAGTCCAGAATCCTCTCTTGTGCCAGGTCCAATGTAAAGCAAAAAAAAAAACTTTCCCAGGATCTTCACGACTGCACGAAGAGCTTCCCCGAAAATTGATCCATCAGGTTTGCTGTGGGCGGCGAGTTTTCAGATCTGTATCCTGTTAATTGTGGGATGCCCCGGGATGCAACCTTGTTTTTACTTCACATGAATGATTTGTTGGAGTCAGCGGATAACAAAGTGTCCAGTTTTGCGGATGATAGTACGCTTGTTTCCTCTTTTTCGAGTGACCGGCCGATTAGTGTATCAACGTCGCATCAGCTGCGATGTAACCAGATCAATTCTCTGAATCGGGACCTGGATAAGGTCCTGCAGTGGAGAAAGGTCAATCGTCGACTTCAATGCAACGAAGACACAGTATACAATATTCGCAAGTTAGATTGGATCCCGCTTTCACTGCTGATGATGAATGACCGGGCCCTCGATTCTGGGGAAAGCATGAAATTGCTTGATGTCACGGTCTGTGGGCATAAGCACGTGTCGCACATCGCCAGGTCCGCCGCAGGAAAACTGAGTGATCATTTTAGAGCCAAGAAATATTTTACTCCGGCCCAACTTCTTCTGCTGAATAAATCAGAATTTAGTTTCGAGAATATTGCTCTCATGTTTGGAGCTCTCCTCCTAAACATACCCTCGACCTACTTGAGAGCAAACAGTGACGGGCGATCCGCCTGATCGGCGAACCTATAGCGCCGAGTGTGCGCCCCGAGATGCCACCAAATAACTGTTGCAGTTCTTTTTGAATAGTTGCAGGTTGTAACGCTCCGGGAACACTTTCGTGGGGAGGGGGTTCCACAGCTTGGTGCGATCCGTCGGACTGTCTTGTGGAGCGTATATAAACCGAGTTGCGTGATAATATCTGTAAAACAGGCAGAGGACGGCTACGCGCCTTCGATGTAATAGCGACTGTAGTCCCGATATCAGCGCCGTGTCCCCGATCAGGCGGATCGCTCGTCTCTGTATGCTCTTAAGTAGGTCGAGGGTATGTTTAGGAGCCGAGCTCCAAACATGAGAGCAATATTCGAGCGCGGGTCTAATTTGGGATTTATACAGGAGAAGAAGTTGGGCGGGAGTAAAATATTTCTTGGCTATAAAAACATAGCTCAGTTTTCCTGAGGCTGACCTGGCGATGCTCGACACGTGTTTATGCCACGATACATTCCCACAGATCGTGACGCGGAGCAATTTCAAGCTTTCCCCAGATTCGAGGGTCTGGCCATTCATCATCAGAACCGATGATTCGCTTTTCTTTGTGAATGCTGTATACTGTGTCTTCTTTGTATTGAAGTCGACGAGATTGGCCTTTCCCCACTGCAGGTCCTTATCCAGATCCCGATTCAGAGAGTCAATCTGTCTATATCTCAGCTGGTGGGACGTTTCGTTCACTCGAAAAAGAGGAAACAAGCGTACTATCATTCGCGAAACTAAGCACTCTGTTATCCGTTGTCTCCAACAAAAGCAAAAATAGAGCTTTGAGGCACCTCCGAACTAACAGGATACAGATACGAAGTCTTGCCGTCCACAACAACCCGGATCGATCGATTTTCGAGGAAGCTCTTCGTCCAGTCGCAAAGCTACTGGGAAAGTCCATATGAACGATGTTTGCTCAGCCATGCCCCGTGCTAGACGGGGTCAAAAGTCTTGGAGATATCGAATGCGACTGCCCTTGACTCACCATGCCACTCAATCGTAGATGTCCATATATCGGTTATAAGTATCAAAAGGTCTCCCGTGCACCGCCTGCCACGGAATCGGTATCGACGATCATTCGGAAGTCCGACGCACTCCAAATACTTAATTAACTCGGCGCTGGTGACTTTCCATCACCTTAGACAACGTAGACAGTAATGCTGTCGGTCGGTAATTTTGTGGGAGATACTTCTTGCCCCGTCTTTGTGATTGGCTGAACTCAAGCAATGTTCCAGGAGGTAGGAAAGGTCCTCCGTGCATAAGATAAGCGCAAGAGTCTACCAAGAACCGGCGATAGTTCTGGAGCACAGTTCTTAAGGACTATTGCTGGTATTCTGTCCGGGCCGGTTGCCTTCCTATAGTCCAGTTCACGTAGAATAGAATGCGGGCGAAAACATCCCACATGGAAGACCGTACCGGTGGCTCAAAGGACCGGCATCGAGGTTTGAATTCACGGAAAATAAATTCACGAACACATTCGATTTTTCCTTTGAATTTGTGACTAACGTTCCGCTGTTCGTCACCAATGGAGGGAAACGGGAGAAAGCGAAGTTACTGCTGACAGCTCTTGCCATTGACCGGAAGGAACGCGAACCAGTCGTGCACCGAACGAGTTTATTGGTCACTCTGTCGTTGTGAGCTTTCTTCGCGGTATCAATCGCCTGGTTGCACGCGTTTCTGATTCAAACAAAATTCATTCTGTTAACATCGGTGGCATTGGAGCGCCATTGTTTAAAAGTTATATTTTTTGCCGCTGTAATCCGCTCGCATTTTTTATCAAGCCAAGGCTTGTCAGATGAACTTCGTTTGATGGAATGTGGAATGTAGATCTCCATCCCGAGCAGAATAACGTATGTGACCGACTCCTCGCAAGCGTTAATATCGGGGTCTCCAAAGCACACCTCCGACCATGGAAAGGATGCGAAGAAATCTCGCAAATCGTCCCAGGTAGCAGCCCCATACTTCCATACATAGCGAAGCGGCCTAGGCCGGTTATTCGCTTGAAATGCAAGTGGTTGCTCTATAGATACCAAACAGAGGTCGGAGTTTCCCAGTGGCACAGAAACCTCTACGGTATAAATACTCGGTTCGGATGTCAAAAACAGATCCAGGGTGTTCGCATAATCACCTCGGGCATCCGGCAATCGCATGGGTTCCTCCACGAGTTGAGTCAAGTTGTGGCTAACAGCAAACATCTCCGCCAGCCTCCCAGCCTCGTCGGTTCTGTTAGAATGTACCAACCAGCCGGAATTGTGCACATTAAAGTCGCCAAAGACAACAATTTCAGAAGCCGGGTGGTCGATCTGTATACAGTCCGCGGTATGAGAAAGATGTTCGAAAAATGTCGCCGCTCGATCGTCATTCAGGGAGCGGTAAAGACAACAAAGAAATTTAAGAGAATTCATCAGCACGACCCTCAACCATATGATGTCAATGTTATTGGGTTCCAACGCCTCCATCCTCTCGCAAGCCAGATCGGACCGCGCGAAGATGCAGATCCCACCCTTAAAATTGAATCTCGAATGTAAGTCGTATCCTGAACAACGAAGATATGTCGAATCATTTGACGAATCGACCTGGGTCTCAGTTAGGGCAAGGATATCAGATTTCGTTGTTTGCAAATATTGGTGGACGGCGTTTACATTCGTATTGGTAAAGCCGATACCCCTGATGTTACAAAATGCCGTCACCAGTCGAGCGTGGGCAGAGCCTCGAGAGCGAGCCCGATTATGCGATGACGTACTACTTAAATCTCGGTTATTTATCAAAATATTGAATGATGTTCCCTCTGGCATAGTCCCCCTCGGAGATCCGAATGGGAGACTAGTTTACCTCCGGAATTGTTTATATCAGATGGTGCCATCACGACTTATCTCCGTGTCAGTCTGGGCCGTCAGCCACACTTCCGAAACACCGCCGAAGATTTCGCTCGACGATATCGCGGAATGTACAGCGTGACGGAGTGGCATCTCTCCTTGGGTCCGACAACCACCTAAGCCAACCTTTTCTCGAACCCGTTCATCAGCCAAGCTCCGAAAGATGGCCAGGGATTGCTCCCGACCACGGAGCCTATAGCTTGATAGGGTGGTATTTCACCGGGCGACAGGACGTTGGGACCCCACCTACCACTCGGCCTTTAGTCGCCTCTTACGACAAGCCGGCCTAATTGTGAGTATATTCTAACGCCCTACTCACAGGTGTTGACATGGGACGCTCACGTTTGGCTTAGTACTTAGGGTATATTGTACCTTTTAAGCGGTTCATTTAATTAACAAATTTCGGATGGTTTTACACAAAAGTTTGTTATTTTTGATATGAACATGTATCAATGTAACCTTAATTGTCCAGTGTTATTGTTTTAAATGTTTCTCACCCGGTTCTATAAACTTAACCAAGCCAGAGTTACAATAATAAAAAAAACGTGTTTGTGAAATGAATAAAAATGTTTGTAACCATTTACATCATTGAGACTGGTAGTTTTTATCTGACGTCGTTTTAAAGTCGCTAGAAACATTTATTGCTCACGGACTTTTACGGTGTACTTAAATAAATGTTTTTAAGAAAGACATAGTGCCATGGATTTACGGTTGCAATTTTAAGGATTGCTTTTGCAAAGTGTCGAACCTTGAATCTCACTTGTTGTTATATTTTTTGACTCAACTGAAATCCAGTACCGGAAAATATTTGTTTCTAAATCGTGTATGCCCTCGTTGGAAATGGAATTCCTATCAATTTCAATATTATACCAACTTGATTACCAATATCGCATTAACTGTACATTCCATTGCTTGGTGTAAGACTAACTTACCACAAATATTTTTTAAAGCTTCAACGTTTTCAACACACGTGCAGTATTTGGAGTCACGTCTTTTTACTTTTTACTCACCAACGGTGATGTAATGTTTATTAAGTCAAATCAAATGTAGCACACCAGGACACTGTCCCTAAATACTGACTCCAGCATCAATTATTGACAATCCAAATCGGCTTACTGTCACTGATCCTCGTCTAAGACGACAGCCGAAGTCCCAAGACAGCACACTACCTTACCCGCAGTCCCACTTAAGCATGCTGTTCTCTTCAACCGTGTAAACATGTACTTTGCGAACCATCCATCAACCGACTCGTCTATCTAAAGCCAAAGGCGATTCAGCGGTAAAATGTATCTCTGTTTTGTGTCTATCCGTCCCCATGCCTCTGTCATCTTCGGCTTGAGATTATCTTGGCTCAAATAAGCGCGCCCATTCGGCTTGGCGTCTCATCCGGACTGCGTGTTGTTATGCAAAGGCGCTAATTGTACCAAAGGTGGCTGACCCTTGTTCTTTTAAGACGAAATCGTACGCTCTGTCAAAATTGGCAGGCGGTTCGAGAAGGGTTCAATTACATTGTGGCAGCTCTCTATATTAAGTCGCACTTTGATTGTAGTCCAAGTTCGATGGTTGCCTGACAGCGGGTTTATTGATCGCTATATGTGAAAGGTTGTTCGAGGAGGATCCTCGACTGTCACCAGAGTGTCACAATCAACTGAATCGGCATTTGTTGCTATTTGTTTTCACACACGCTCCCAAACGTGACTGTGATATAATTCATGTTTATCCGTTCTGGATTACGGTAGTGTCTTTCTCGTGACGCGAATTAAAGAAGCTTTTTCTCGAATACAATTGGCCATCGTAATAACAGTAAAATTGGTCATTTATTGCGGATTTACATGACACTGTTGCGATGAGTTGTAATGCGGGAGTGTGACATAAGGGCGAATGGTTGATGAAGAGATCTGGCGATTGCCTAGTAACTTTTGACGACCAAGGTTATCTAAACCAATTAGAGTTTCAGATGGTTGATGTATCTGCTGTGTGTGGGGCTAAACATAACATGCGTCGAGTGTCATAAAGTCGGCAGCAGCTAGTTTGTGAAAAGAAAGCGGAAACATAACAGAGTACAAAAGCAGAGGAACCATAACACGATTGTTTTGTAGAAAGTATGCTATTGTTGGATGCTGGAATGCGCCATATCCAACCGGAGTGTTTATGATGAGAGGGTTTTATTAAAACTGCTACTTTTATCTAATGACTTTTGTTACTATTTCAATTGCACAAGTGGGACGGTAATTAGAAGTTTAATTACTGAAGTTGACGATGTGAATGTGAGCTTTGCCTGTTGCCCACACATTGGAAGACTGAAGTACATGCAGAGCGTTTTGTGAAACAGATCTGGTGTCATAGATGAGCACTCCGTGCTGGATCAGGGAAGTTTCTCTTTCGTTCTATCTAGTTATTGTAACTCTTTTTAAAGCTGCGGATGCCGTGAATAACTATGCCAATTCACAGGTAGTACTTTTATTCCCTGCAATTTCCACTTTGAATTATGGTGAGGTAGATGTGGATCAAACAACTCTTGTCATGCGTGACCTCTTCCGACGATTTTTTAAAGGTTCTTTAACGTCTGTGCCGACAATAAAGAAGTACAATGAAAATGAACAGTAATTAGAAGAAGGGATAATAAACATTTTTTCTGGTTCATATTTTCCCATCAAGTGCTTTTATAGAATACGTAACAATTTGGAATAAATTTAGAACAAAATGTGCAACAAAATTTTTTAATCGGGAGCCACCTCAATTAAGTGGTTTTATTTAGAAACTGGAAACGATGTATATACGCTGAACCACGTTGAATGGAAAACATAGTAAAATTATTGAAGACTTCGTCTATATAGCGAATACAATACACGAGATAGTACTAAAAATAAAACACTCAACTAGATATCTGAACATCGGATTAGGCCCTCCATGCCATTCCCCCCAGTCTCTTGGGCAAGTACTTATTAATTGACCACAATATCAAAGATATTGCATTGTGTCTTGAAGATATTGATATTATACGCTTGTATCATGGCTGAGACCGGATTCCATGCAGGACATTTTCCCCGGAACAAGATTTAATGGAAGTGGTGCCACCATCGAGTTTGCTCTTCACATGTGTTTTCGGATTCTATGGTTATAATGTGTTAGAATTTCTGTATGGTTGATTTATTTAAAACTTATCTACCAAAGGGATTTCTGTTCTATTCATTGGCCTGTAGGAACCCAAAAGTTCATAACCTCATTGACTTGTTACGTCTTCTTTTCGCGGTGTCTGTGTTTTCTTGATGAATTCTTCCCTTATGGTAGTGTCTGCTCATCACACCTACGCCTACCGGGTGTGTATATGTTTTTATTCATTTTTGGTTGTTCCCATGTGTCTCGGAGTTGCAAATAGTCCTATATCTCAGAGCCGCATTTTGATATGGTAAGGTCTACTTACTGCCCTGATTCGGCCCGGTGTCAAAAAGGCGCCGTTAGAATATAGCCTATATACGCCTGACTGTAAACCTTCCGGGTGGGACGAACATACAGGGCAAAGTCACTGATTGCTTTCAACCCGCCGAAGGCCAGGACGTCCCGTGTCCTTGTTCAATCCAAGTTGACATGCAGTCTCCACGTGACACCCTGGATGGCTACTTTGGCACCCGCCAAGTAGTGAACCAATGCATGCAGCTACATCCTGAAAAAGGTTGGCGGAAGGCTAATAACCAGGCCCGTAAAAATGAATTATTATGGCAAATTTAACACGCCTCGGATATGGACGGGATACACGACGACGACCACGGAAACGAAAACGGCTAAATGATCTAAGAATTTTTACATGGAACGTACGCTCACTATATAGAGCTCGAGCTGCACAGCAGCTAGCCGATGCCCTGCCCGGCTGACATAACAGCATTACAAAAAATAAGATGGACGGGGAGTGGTGTAATTCAAAGAAACGAGTATGACATTTATTACAGCTGTCATGCAAAACACCATCTGCTCGGCTTTCTAGTCAGCCAAAAACTGAAGCCTGCCATCATCGGCTTTAATGCAATAAACGAAAGGCTATGCACTCTTCGCGCGCCTGGCAAGTTTAAGAACATAAGCGTCATAAACGTTCATGCACCTACAGAGGAGTGCCCTGACGATGAAAAAAAAGAATTCTGGCAGAACGTCGAACGGGCCCTCATTGCCTGCTCAAGATACGACATGAAAAGCGGTCTTGGTGATTTGAATGCGAAAATAGGTCGGGAGCTGGGTTTCAGGCATTACGGAGGTTCCCATAGTTTGCATGAGAACACTAATGACAATGGACTACGAGTCATCGAACTGGCAACATAAAAATAGTTGGTCGTTGTAAGTACCAGCTTTGTGAGTAAAGATATCCAAAAAGCTACCTGGGTATCACCTGATGGAGCCACTCGCAACCAAATTGACCACGTGTTGATAGATCGCCGCCACTCTTCGAGCCTGTTGACGGTACGAACGTACCGAGGTGCCAACGTCGACTCGGATCGCTATCTTGTTGGTACAGTTTTCCGAACGGGGATTGCCTTAAGGAGACGTATTGCATCCGCGGATCAGGTTCGAATCAACACGGCTGCCTTACGCAATGAGAATACCAGCAAAACCTTTGGTCATGCGCTAAGACTCGCCCTCGAAGAGCTCGACGGAGGGAGAGTAAGTCCTGGGGCCAGAATGCCGGGCGTAGAAGAGAAATAGACACGCCTTAAGAATACTGTCATTAGTACTGCCAACTGCATTTTAGGCAGTAGTCGTAGAGATCGGAACGACTGGTTTGATGATGAGTACAAACTAACGACTGAACGTTAGAATGCAGGAGTCCCATAGGACACAGGCACGCGGGGAGAGTACAAAGAGCTCAGAAGATCTAATAAAATATTCCACAGACAAGAGAAAAGTGCCTGGGAAAAAAAAATGTCTGTGAAATAGAGAAAAGTAGAGAGCGAGGTCCGCACCATGCGCCGAATTTATACCAAAGTATCCGCAGTATGACGCGGTACACACCACGCTGCACTTAGTCCAAGGATAAACTGGGTAATCTTATCACCGATTCTAAAGGCATTCTGGGGCGATGGGAAGTGCACTTCAATGAATTGCTAAATGGTCAGCTCACAGAAGAATTGGAGGCTCCACCAATGCAAGACCAAGACCAAATGCTCCCGCCACCAAGCATTGAGGAAACATTAAAAGCCATAAGACACCTCAAATCAAATAAAGCCCCCGGAGCTGATGGCATACCAGCTGAGCTGATCAAACAAGGACGGACAGCGTTAAATCACGCAATTCATGAGATCGTGGTGCACGTATGGGAGCAAGAGGAGATGCCGGAAGATTGTCGTCGTGGTATAATTTGCCCCATACATAAGAAGGGAGATATCATACTGTGCAGCTACTGTAGGGGTATGACACTGCTGAGTACCGCCTATAAGATATTCTCCACGATCCTACAAGACCGGATAGCCCTATACGCTAAAGTCATCATTGGTCAATATCAGTGTGGTTTCATCCCAGGCAAATCAGCGATGGATCAGATATTCATCCGTAGGCAGGTGATGGAAAATGACAGGAATTTAAGATTACATTATATCATCTATTTATAGATTTTAAGACCACCTACGACAGCATAGCCAGGGTAGAACTATATAATGCCATGAGAGAGTTCGGCATTTCAAACAAATTGATACGACTTTGTAGGTTGACCATGACCAACGTAACTAGTCAAGTAAAAATAGCGAGATTGCTGTTCAAATCAATGAACATCTTTAAAGGACTCCGACAATGGGACGGTCTGGCCTGACGTTGAAAAAAGCAATCCGTGACTCTGGCGTTACAACTAGAAGGACTATTATCACCAAGTCCAGCCAGATACTTGCCTACGCAGATGACATCGACTGTACAGGACTCCTTCACCCAGATCGAGCAGGTGGCAGAAAAACTGGGACTGCACATTAATGAGGGGAAAAATAATTACATGGTGGCAACTTCTGTGAAGAGAAAACCTAACGTTGGTCAAACTATGAGGGTGCGCCACTATTCGTGCTCCACTGAATTTGAAGTAGTGCAATCCTTTAACTACCTTGGGTCAATAGTATCAGCCGATAACAATATGGAAGAATAAATACGTAAACGCCTGATCAAATCCAATAAAACCTACTATGGTCTATCAAGACTCGTTAAATCCCGAAATTTACGACACATTATCAATAGAACTCCTACAAGAAGAATTATCTGAAGCTGAACAGGGGAGCATCACCTCAACGCCCCCTGCACTCAGTCGCCGAACAACCAATCAAGCAACACACTGACCACTCAACGGTTGACTAAACCCATGTAAGTCACAATTAACTTACCTTTAACTATATTATATTACCATTTTAAATACACATTAACAATATATACATTATAAATTGTGTGAAAACTCATGACACTGGTCATCCCCTGTAGGGTGTGCTCGGAGCGCACACCTTGGAGTCGTCATCTTCCTTCCCCCCGTAGCGTGCGAGTGCCAAAGAGTTTCTTTACGTGTTAAATCCGTAATTAACAATGAAAAGTGTAATCGGTGTCAGTGAATAGTAACATATGCGAATACTTAATTGTACTTTAAAATGGTTTGACATATTACAATAAAATGTTATCAAAGAGCATCAGTATCTATTCAACTTCGTAAATGTGAAAAACATTATGTTAAAATAAATTCTTGAAGTTTCTAAGTTTATATAAAATACATTGTTACGCCTCTCGCTGAATTATCAACTGTCAAAACCAAATTGTATACAATAGCAAGGACCATAAATATAAAGAACATTTTATACAAAACAACCTCTTGGTGTTTCATTTTCTCCTGGTGTGAACGGTTAGTGGCGGAGTTTTGCTTTTTCTGTTGTGAACAATTTGCGGCGTTCCTCAGTGTTTATTTCCACGAATGGCGGTGTGATTAGACATTGAACTTGTTAGGTAGCTTAGTGAACCCGTGCCCCTGCCGGCACATAACTAAGTTAATTCCTACAAACCCATTTCGCGAATGCAAAGGTCACCTCTACTGCACTCAAACCCCGTCTCCCCCCGACCTTACCCCACCCGCCGTCTACACCCTTACAAGCCGTACACATTCCAACACCCTGCCCTTTTATCTTACCACCGTATCCTTCACCACGCCACTACTCACACGATTCATCTACCCACCATATCCATTATATTATTACTTAACATATTTATTTTCTTTTTTTTAATTATACATTTAATACTTTAGTTTGAAGATATATGTTTGTCTTTTTAATAAATAAATAAATATATAAATAAAATGTCCTAGGGAGCGGCGACATAGCAGAGTTAGTGAGGTCATGAACTTTCAGGTTCCTACAAACCAATAAATAGTCATCATCATCATCGGCACTACAACCGGGATCCGGTCTTGGCCTAATTTAGCAAGTCAAATAAATATGTTTTTCCGTGCAAGGTTATTAGACTTGCGCCAACCAATAAATAATAGTAATAATACTAAATGTAGTAGCGGTGCGATTCCCGTGTTAGGTAGAAATAGAAATAAAATCGAAGTAAATTTGAATTTGAGACTTCCAATAAAATCAACGAAATAAGAAATATGAAAATTGTGTCATTCCTTTATTGGGCGGATGTCAAACGATTACAGACTTGCCATGCCTTGCTCAACATTTAACACCAAACCCGATAAACCTACCAGAGGTTTCCGCAAAAAAAAAATAACTTCAAGAAAAACACTTGTACCAAAGTCCACTTAAAGATTAAATATGTAACTTGAGACTCCTGCCTCAAATATTTAGCACTGTGTTTCAGTATCCCACTGTCAAATTGAATCCGAACAACATCAAAGGCGGTCTCTCCCAAGATCTGAGGCAGAGAATATAGAAAGCAACTTGTGGTTACTGACACTAGCGACAGCCGCAGCTGAACACACATCGTGTACCGCTTACATTTTTGTACTGCGACAATCTCAAAAGTCACTTTTCTAAAGACCACATGCTACTTTAAATATTTGCCAAGAATCTTCATTAATGAATCAACAGACTCCTTTTTAATGATGGCAAGCAGAGCAATTCACAGCAGGCATCTGAGAGTATTAAGTAGAAAGTGGCTAAGCTTCAACCCTAAGGTGTATTTTACATACCAGCCACAATCGTTCAACCATAAAATTAGACGAGATTTATACCTTTTTTGCACTAATTACAGAGAAGTAGAATTACGAGTATAAGAACATCAATAAGATACTTGCCCCATGTGACTCACACCTCGCAACGTCGATACGTATTTCGATGTATCGTTAAACTGAACACATCCTACCCGCTTGCAGCTGGGCGTGAAGACGACATTTAGAAAATGCAATGAGCCATTACAGACTAGCAATCGATACCAGTGGCCTTTTCGCTAACATTTCTTCTCTGATAAATTCGCTGAATGTAACTCTGGCTGTTGCCTGAACAAGGGGAGCCCATTAATGAAATATGTGGTTCCACAAAATCCGATTAGATACACAGCCCACTTCCAATGCAGTAAGCTAAACACCACCAATCTAAACTGCTTCTCCATCCACATTCATCGGCTTGGTTGGGAATACCCAAAGCTAGGCGGATAGGCTTGCAGGCAAAGCGATTCCAATTTTCTGCCACACTATTACACGCTCCTGTTATTATAGATACATGTGGGCAACAGTAGACAGATACGTGTATAGGATGGATAGCGCCAACAAACCTGGGAAAAGCCAGTTGAGATACCTACGACAACGACACCGACAACGACACATTGTTGCCAAGTCGACGCTTACCCGTCTGCCAGTTACTTTTGCCGGGTTTTGAATTACGTGACCGATGGCTCTTGTGGTCAAATTTTAGTATTCATCTGGATAAGTGCCGGTATCTCAATTTTCGGCACACAAACAACCAGTCCTCCGTACAGCTGGTCGTGCAACCAGTCAACGAGAAGAATGTCACGCTGATTTCTTCAACCAATTGGCCAAGTGATTGCTACCACCGCCGCCCAACTGTGAATCTGGAATTCTTAAAACCACAGAGAGTGGTCCCATTACATCGAGCGCTTGCCTGCTCCTTGCCACACAAATCGAAACCTTACAAGCCGGCCAGGCGGCAAGAAGCAAAATGAGAAACTGTTGCCATCGCACCATTTGAATTGCTCTACAACGTCCAACTGCCCGGATGGCCAGATGCCCAGGTGTTTGTAGAACCAGTAGGGAAGAAAATAAAAGCCAAGAAACTATTTGCAATAGTCACCTCGAGGCCGGTTATGTTAAAAATAAAGCACTAAATCGGCCGCACATCGAAGATACTCGCTAGTTGGTGAATAGATGGGTGGAATCGATCGGTGGGAGCCTAGGTTACCCAGTGCACTGTCCCTCTGGCCGATGGACTATCCTCAGCCTAAGGGAATACATTTAGTCAGTCGCGAATAATTAGTTGGATGTTTGGATATGGATGCGGAGGTTGAGACCAGAACTTGTACATCTGCACAACTGGTTCAATTAGGGGAGCTCTAGGGATCGAACTGATGTTTAATATAATATTTATTAACTTGTCAATAGCGAAATTGGCTGCTCAGTATCGCAAGGAAATTCAGGAAATGACTTCTGCAAGTTCTGGGTTCTTGAACTGTACTATCTTCGAAGGGATATACAGGGTTTTGCAATTAGAGGTTAGATTTTGAATGGAGGACTAATTTGATGTCTATTAAATATTGAAGTATCATTTTTTGAGAGATTACCAGTAAAACTGCAGCACTAATAATGGAAAAACAGATAAATACTAGCACAAAAACAATAGCTAATGGAGATAAATAATATAACTAGGCTAAGGAGCAAACAGTAACACCAGATATAAATAGTTATTCTGCCAGCACACTTTGGATATATTCTTTATTTCCCACCCCGATAGGAACTGAATAGAAATTTATTCGCCATTGGGCTCCGACTAAATTTCCAATGTTAACGAAAAAGTTTCCAAAAGAAGTTCATAGATCTTCGAGGAAGATAAATAATTTTCATGATTGATTGATCGTTATTTCTCCTCGACTTTCATGCCGCTGTTGACCCAATAACAAATACTCTTATACTATTTTCAGAGCAAAGATTAAAATACAAAACTAACTTCAAATACAAGATCTGTTCCAAAGATTACGGGAATTGTTGTTACAGAATTTTTATGTATTCATCAATATTAATTTTGTCCCTTTCAAAGTAATTCTCGTTAAATAAAGTACACTGGCACCAGCGCTTTCTCCAATCTTGGACGCACTTCTAGAATTGCTGGCCTACTTCTCCTTCAGCGATTCTATCCTTATCTTATCAATGGTGGTAAAACACTGCCCTTTTATGGTTCTGCAGCGTCTTTAACAGATACACACACAATACACAAGCAAATAGTGAAGAACACCGAACGAAAATCGAATAAGAAAATATATCAGAGCCGTATACCATAACGATAACATCACAATTCACATCAGTGAAATATAGTTGAGTTTAAAAATCGAATTCTAAACACAGCCAGTAGCCTGATGGCTTGCGCTTTGATTCAATTTTTGTTGATTCTAACTGTCATAGCGTCAGTTCGAATTCCACGTTCTTCACTATCATTCCAAACGCTATAGTTCTCTTTCTTTTTAAGAACAGAAAAAAGTCACATGGAACCAGTTGTGCGATTCCCAGTCCTAGAAATCCTTAGACTATAATAGATACACTCCGGTGATACAAATTAAATAAGCCAGTGGAGATCCTAATATAGGGTTATCCATTTCGCAGTTCGATAGCTATAGCTCTGTTCTGTTGACAGCTGTCAAAATTGAAAGTCATCTAACTTGTGATTTATGCACTTCAATGATCACCACTTTACGATATGGATCGTTTGACCGCTTGTGGAATATTAGTATTGTTCAACTTCTTATCAAAAATAGCGATTTTGACGTAGCCACGAGTTTTTTTAACGGAACTCGGGTAAAAAGTGGAGTTTTGAGGTACCATAATGTCAAAGGACAGTGAGAGCCGAAGAAAACATTTGTCTTGAATGGCTGGATGCTACAACGGCCAGGAAACACATGCTTAGGCAGAACATTTCACATCCTAGTGGTAGGCTTGTGGCGGTTCCGCCAAACCCCACTGTTACTTACCCGAAGAACACCCATAACTGCTACCCAACTTTCATAATTTCCTGCTAATGCAATCACATTAGCACCTGTAAATGCTTTGTGGCGGTTCCCTTGAACGTCACTGCTCACCTTCCCATTAACTATGCGAAAACTTCCAACATAGGGCATCCAAAAACGATATAAAACAAGTATTGTGGCAGTTCCATTGAACGCCACTACTTACCTTACAACCTATGATGAAGAAACAGTTTCCTAAAACACATAAAAACATGTACTTACCTTCCATAGTTGTACTAACTATCTTCAGATATACTTTAAATCAATAATTCTTGCTGTGATAAAAACCCATCAGCACCAAACAGACATGTTCCTTATAAGCAATTTGGTTGCACCACCAAGCAACCAACATGACCCGAACCTATTCATTACACATGTACCCGAACGAATTCCGCTGCACACATGCAAGGGGTATTTCTTCTTTTCTTTTCTTTTACCTAAGCCAACATCGGTCGGTCATCCGATCGAGAAATACATTATGGCATACGGCTGACCGCCCAAGAAAGTCGAGTTCTCCTAAATGGAAAACTACCCCCGAGAATTCGACTACTTGGAGATGCCGCCAAGATGTGCGCGATCAGCATAAATGCAGTACGCAGTTGCTGATCGTGTAAACACCTAAATCTCTACGTCGAGATAGTTGCACCAGCTGCAACCACGCCAGCGAATGTTCCCCTTATGGATTCGGTTGATCCACGGTCCGCATACTCGTGGACACAAACCATGAGCAGCAGAAGCGATCATCGTGTGTGTATGAACTTTTGCTGGACCAATGCAAGGAAAATCATCCCTTGTCGGGCAACGAAGCAATGAACGAAATTTGCTGTGCTGTCGTCTTCGGTGAATTAATCAATCGCGGTACGGATTCCGTGGAGGCAAGTCGTGCCTCCACGTTAAATAATTTTAGTTTGTGCCCAACAACCGTCGGTGGATGAGGATATTAACTCAAAATCAATTAAGTAAAAAGCCTTGTTTAAGCAACAGTGACAGTCCTTGTATATATAGTTAACAACAATATTAACTCAAAATCAATTAACTAAAAAGCCTTGTTTAAGTTAGCATTGACTGCCTTTTGACCACCATTGTGAATTATATTAACTACAATATGAAATAAAGACAAGTATAGCAACGATGTGCCGTGTAAAAGGAACGAAAGTGCGTGTTAATCTCATTCGACTCTTTTGATTTTGACTACAATCGGGAAGCGCATTTTCACAATTCAACCTTCGGCACCATCGATAACGAGCAGATACTGGAACTATTACTCCACCTTGGTGACGACCAACGAGACAAGAGCGTGGAATAGGCGTAGAATCCGTGCCAACGACGGCACACATACGGCCTAACACCATAGCTTCACGCATCAAGCTTATCAAATTTATTTATTTAAAAGCTTTTGGAAAAGAATTCTTACCTTCATTGATTCATTCGAATCCAAAAACTCCCCAAAAGAATTCAATCCAAATTTATCACAGATCCCAATCATACCTACGCATTACCTAGGAATTCCTGTAAAGAATTTCTCCCATAAGGGCATTCATGCAGGCATCAATGCATCTCTGCATTAGCGACCAAGAACCGAATTCTCGTTTAGTGTAAACACTCACTCTAAAGTTCGACACTTGAGTCGCCTTATATGCCATATACAATTGGCATAGACGTTATACAAACCGTCATTGTATAACATCTAATTTGCTTCGCAATGACCTGCATTGACCTTGATACAGCTGCAAGCACTTTACCCCGAAATGCTCCGTTGTTTACTACCATCTCGATGTTTAATTAGTGACGGCATTCGCTCCGGTGTCTTTTGTTGTTTTCGTGGACAGTGCTGGCAGAACACAGCATTCGCTCTGGGTAGTTGTGTTCTCGGTGTGAACAGTGATCGGAGGAACACTGCACCATCAAACATTATAAACGACATTCGAAACCGCCAAAGAACCTGCGTAGTGCCTGAAACTCGGCTCCCGACCTATTTTCGCATTCAAATCACCAAGAACGATTTTCACATCTTATCTTGGGCAGGCATTGAAGGCCTGTTCGACGTTCTCGTAGTATTCTTCCTTTTCGTCATCAAGGAACTCCTCTCTAGGTCCGCGAACGTTTATGAGGCTTATGTTCTTAAACTTGCCTCCCACGTGAAGAGTGCATAGCCTTTCGTTTATTGCATTAAAGCCGGTAATGGCAGGCTCCAGTTTTTGGCTGACTAGAAAGCCTGCCCCGAGCACATGATGTTTACATGACAGCTGTAATAATGTCATACTCATTTCGTTGAATAACACCACTCCCCGTCCATCTTATTTCTTGTAATGCTGTTATGTCAGCCTTATATACGGATGGGGCATCGGCTAGCTGCTGTGCAGCTCG
Organism: Microdon myrmicae; assembly: GCA_963931805.1. NCBI lineage: Eukaryota > Metazoa > Arthropoda > Insecta > Diptera > Syrphidae > Microdon > Microdon myrmicae. The sequence continues at coordinate 114,432,970 of OZ007502.1, forward strand.
AGCTCTGTATAGTGAGTGGACTTTCGATGAGAAAATACTTAAATCGTTTAGCCATTTTCGTTTCCGTGGTCGTCGTCGTGTATCCGGTCCATATCCGAGGTTTGTTAAATTTTCCAAATAATATTTTGTTTTTACGGGCAAGGTTCGTCACCACGTAAGTTCCAAGTACATGTTTACGTTGCCGATGGTTCTCTGTAACCTTACGTGCTGCTACTGTACCAGGCGTTGATGTCATTCCTTTTTCTTTTCTTTTTTTATTGGTAGGGGATATAATGGTGATGCCACCGCTGTCACCATTTTCTAATAGCCTTTCTCTCAGGGAGCGTATCTCCTTGTTCTTAAAAGGACGATTGTCTCTTTGATAGACCGCTCCTGAGGATGCTCATTGCGTTCGCCACCGTGCTTCCGGGGCCTCCGGGAAGACTGACGACCGATTGTTGAATGGGCCTAGGAATCGGCCGGGCGCAGTTAAACACAAATACTTTATATTGTAAGTAATATATTTTTAACTTTATATTAAACTGCCCTGTTATTACCTACATTTTTTAATTTATTGGCATCCTTGCCCCTTGGACGCCAACTGAGACTGATCCTCGAATCAAAAAAAAAATGGGTTGGCGAGGAGGCCGACTTTAGCGAGACAAGGACAGATATGTCCTTCATCTTGTCTCTCGCTTCTGGTCATCTTGCGATAAAAAGAATCAACCACATCCGTGTGATCCTCGAATCTAAAATCCATCGCCCTTTTATACAAATATTCGTTGAGATTTGTATGTGAGAAAACTGGGGAAAGGAATGGAAAAACTATTTTTAGAATATACTCATCTGGCTACAATGCAGATGAAGATACGGATTTGTAGGAATTTTGCGTATACGAACCAATTGGACATAATCAATTTCACATGGGTTTGTTTGCATATGAAGATATATATTGTGGTCTTTAGTTTTTAGGAATTACTGGGAATTGAATAATTGAACATTTGGTTCAATTTGTCTAACATTGGATTGAATGTTAGTTTCGGGCTATAGATACATGATATAGTAGGTGGATGTCTATGGGGATATTAAATGTATTATTGTGTGTGGGATATTTGATAAATGAAATATGTGTGGGGGAGGGAAATGGTAGGGCATTGTAGAGCACTACAAACGGAACTCACAATCGGTAAGTAAAACACCTATGTCATCGACTCCAGTATTTTGGGGTGATTTATATTTATTGGAAAACGACCGAAAGGCAAGGTGGCGTTGAAGTGAGGAATATATACAATATGATAGCGTAATGGCTATACCTGGTTAAATGGCCAATCCCCATGAATGAGTTAAAGCATTATTTAAGTGTTTTCTATCCAAAATAGAGACGGCAGAGGAATTTTGAACATTGATATCGCCGGAATAACATTTCTAATACTTGGGTATAAGATTATATCCTAGCCCCAAACGCGTCGGCCCCCACCACCCTGTACCCCCCTCCTCGCCCGCCCGTAATATAGCCCCCCCGTAAAAATAATAGCAAACCTGTTCGCCCCACACCACCCCCGACCCATGTCTCCAATTCCACCCCCCTCTTCGACCTCAAAACAGGCGCGAAATATTCCAACTTCTATAGACCACACATTCTTAATCCTCCCTCCTCCCATCACTCACCCACTGGTCCTAACACGAGGTCGCCTCTTGCCCCTCTCCTCCCCGCACCTAATCCTCGCCCCGGTCCATCCTGGGCTCCATTCAGGAGGAAGGTCTACCTACTGACGTCCCTAGCCTTCGCAGCCTGTTCATTAACTTCCATAAAAATCTTGATATGTCCCCTAATAAGGTGCTAAGAGATATCTCGGCATTTCGCAATTATATTGACAACAAAATTACCTTTCCCAATAATCATAAGTACTTTTGACCCTATTCAGCCGCCCTTTGGTCCCTCGTATCATATCAATACGCTCCCCATAACCGTCTACTATCAGAATGTTAAAGGTCTCCGCTCCAAAACACATTCGACTCTGGAAAAGGCACACTCCCTCCCCTTCGACATATACGTTCTGACGGAGATCAACCATATCCCTGGTATCCGTAGTCTTGACCCCCCCCCCCCCCCCCCCCCCCCCCCCCGTCAATGGTTTTCGCGATGACGACGCTCATCGAGAAGGTCCCAACTCCCCATGCCGTGGAGTGCTGCTCGCCACTCATAACAGACTCACTTCGTCTCTAATTGCCATCTATTCTTCTCCGGATCTTGACTACGTCGCTATTAAAATTGACAAGCGCCCTAAATCTCTATTTATTATCTGTTTCTATATTCCTCCCTCTTGACCCATCACGTCATACGAACTCGCAATTGAGGCGGTAGATAACCTTACAGAGTTAAGCACCGCAATAGACGATATCGCCGTTCTTGGCAATTTGAACCTCCCCCACCTACAATGGACATCGGCTGACGAACAAGCCTTCTACATCTCTAACCCCACTAGTTCTAATGAACGTATTTTTATAAACGGCCTCACCGACTCATGCCCCCATCAAATTAGCAATGTCCCAAATCATATGGGGAGACAGATGTACCTCGTGTTCACAACCAACCCACTCAAGTCCTCAGTTGCCCCCAGCCCACACACCCTCCCTACCATTGATTATTATCACCCCCCACTACTCTTATCCTTATATCTCGGCCACGAAACCCAGCCCTCTCTACCTCCTGACTGCTTTTCTTACAACTTCCACAAGGCTAATTTCCGCCTCCTAAATGAGCATGTCAGCAAAACAGCGTTTCGCTTTGATCATTTGGGCGTAGAAGAAGCCACGGCCACTCTCTATAAGGAGATTTATTAAGCCGTCGCCTTAGCTGTCCCCTATTCTCGCCGCAGGTCATCGGTTTCTTCGTCGCCTTGGTAAAACCGCAATCTCCGCAATCTTCGGAATAAAAGGAATATCTTATGGAACATTTTCCTCAAAATGCGATCCATTGAAAACTACTCCAACTATCTCGGGTCCTTTTATAAATCTTCCGAACTCTACAACTCCCTCTACTCCAAATACCTTATTAAAACACAATCCAATTTGATCAATGATCCCAAATCCTTTTCCCACTTTATAAATTATAAACGTTAATCCGACGCCTATCCTAACTCCCTCTCTTCGAACCCAATCCGTTGTATTTCCGATCTTGCCCGAATTCTCCCTTGGTCCTGTGGCGTTTCTACTAACGCCACTGCTACCTTTTCAACCTACCTCCAAATCTTCCTTCCTAAAGCTCCACTAATTTTATCATTTTTGCTTATGCAAGCGCAATAACTTCCCCAAGCATTCTCCCACCGATTGTATTACCTTTCGATTATGCAAATCGCATCCAAACATCAAGCATCTGCCCATCAAGGACATTCACGCAATTAACGCGTTATATAAATTTTCCCTAGAAGAAATTCGGTACGCCAGTACTGCATACACCAATGCACCTCAGCATTGTTCTAAAAAGAAAACATTTCGGTTGTCATACTAGATAACCGAAGTGGATTATGAAAACAATCAGCAGAACCCCTGTCTGCCTGTATTTACTGTCCCACACGTGCGCAACAGATTTTTATGTTGCACCAGTAGTCACGGCGTCTTTTATGCAATCTTCAAAGCACCGGCGCAATTCGCGCCTAGCTGCCAAGAGCCGAATTCAATGCTAGTGTAAATACCCACACTGGAATTCGACCCATGACCCACTAGGAATGCAATACGCAATTAACATGATTGTAAACACAACCATCATTGTGTAATTATCCCAAATACATCCTAATCCCTAGCGTAGTATTTGGACAACTGCAAATACTTATCCCAAAGACGTTTTTTTATGAATTTTCATTTCCCACGGTTCGACCACCCATGAGCTCGCATCAGGAGCCAACAAGGTGATCCGCGCACAAAAGTAGTTTTAGTCGATGAGATAGTTGTATAGGAGTCGGATGTCCACCCAGTCGAGTAGGAGACCCGCGCCAGTGTTTCGAAATAAAAGCAAAAACTTCGATAAACGCTATAACCTGGGTGCGTAGTTGAAAACATATTCGGGAACTGTACGGTAGCTAGAACTACGACGGACTTGCTATTCTATTTTCGTATTTGGTTCGCGGAATTTATTACGGCGGTGTTAGCTCTTAACGTAACCGTATATGTAAATTAAAATTTCCCCGTCGGGGAGCCTCTGGCGCAAGACTAATGACCTTGCCCGGAAAAAAACAGATCATTATGGAAAGTTTGACAAGCCTCAGGACTTGCTAAATAAGGCCAAGACCGGTTCCAGGTTGTAGTGCTTATGATGATGATGATGATGATATGTAAATTAAAGAACGTAAATGTGAATAGACTAATAACTGAAGAAAATAAAAGACAGTGCAACGAGGCCCAAGTGTTTCATTTTGTGGTGTTTCCTCATTGCGAATGATTGTTCCTTGGCTGTGAGTTCCCGATGAGAAGAGGAGAAAGTTAGAAGAAACACAAAGCGGACGAGCTTACCAGTACCGGTGCTGTTACCTGCAACTATTCGTCGACCCAAGGGATTTCTGTCGGTGGGTGAATCTTAGTCGTGCCAATGCCGGCACATAATTAAGACACCACCTACAGTCCCTTCACCCCTCAACTTATTCAGCGTCACGTAGTTGAGGAGAAACTAAACTTACTCAAAGACGAGTTCAGCCCTGGACCCGATGGACTCCCGTCTGGATTTTCAACCTATCCCTTTCTCAAGGGGCCGTCCCTAGTATCTGAAAATCCTCCTATGTCACACCTATACATAAAAAAGGACCTAAAAATGATATCAGCAACTACCGACCCATCGCCAAACTGTCTCATATCCCCAAACTGTTCGAAGGGCTTCTTTACAATGCGTTATCTTTCAGTTGTAAATCCATCATTTCACCCAACCAGCATGGTTTCCTTTCGGGTAGGTCGATCACAACGAATCTGATCGAGTTCTCATCGCATACTCTCCGTGCCTTAGAGAATGGCAGCGAAGTCGATGTTATCACCACTGATGTCAGCAAGGCCTTTGACAAAATCTCCCATAATCTCATCCTTTTCAAGCTGTCATCCCTAGGTTTCGAACCCCTATTGATCAAATGGTTATCTTCTTATCTGAAAGACCGATCTTACCGTGTCAAATTCACACCTATTGCACTCAAATGTTGTCTCCTCTCTTTCCCCTCCTGACCTTGCCTCACCCACCACCTACACTCTTACTTCCCGTACACATTCCAACCATCCCGCCGCTTTATCCTGGTCTTCGCCACCCCATCACGTACACCGCCACCTTCCCACCGTATTACCTTCATATTTATTCTAAATTAATTTTTGTAATCCCTAGTTTTTTAAGTTAGTTAGTAAGTTTTTACTTTTAAATTCTTGTTAACGCTTGTACTAAGTGAAATAAACGAGGGTTCTGCTTTCACTAAATTAATAGAACACCGCATTGCTAAAACTTTCGATTTACCATTGCCAGTATCAAAAGTTGTTTCCCAACTTTGCTTGTTATCCTGCCTGGGTATTAAGTTTTAGACCAATTTACAAGATTTAATCAAGTTACCAAAAGCGTTTATAATAACTTCACAAAAACTAGAGTTTACCTAAAGTTGAGTCAATCGAAAACTCTTAGTATTTGCCTCCATGTAAAATACATATTTGTATCTATTTCTTACGTCGACCGTAGTATAATCACCGCCTCAAGCGTTAAACCGGAACACCATTATTTTAACCTCCATCTCTAAATTGAATTCTCTTTTTTACGATACCCCGTTGACAACTTATTATCGCTCCACACGCACCTCGCCACGACACCGTGAATTGCGACCAACTTCGGCAACGGCGCCCACACTCGTGCGCTAATCCGAAAACAAAATTTCAACAGATCTGATAATATCTCCAAAAAATTAACGAGCTCTGCGGGAAAAAATAAATAGATTTGTCATCTACTCAAATTATGAGACGATGTTGAGCACTGTTGATAGGATAGGCTCAAGGCTACACATGTGGAATGGCTGCCTAGCTGACACAACCAATGGATGCAGCCTCCCAAGCTTCGTTCGAGATGCAGCACCAAATTGGGTCTCAAAACGAGTTTGACAAAATTGAACAACCTTGCCGATGGTATGAAAAGGCAATTAGGTATTCCGACGGAAGACGGTCGCAGAAGCGCCTGATTAAAAAAGGGAGCGAAGATTAACGTTTCAATTTGAGCAAGCATGAGGCTAAAAGATCATAGCGGCAGGAGAAGATTGGATGCAAAGATCATTTAACAATAAATTGTTTTTGACAGTTTCGTAAAGGTGTGCGATTTTGTTGCCCACAATTAGGATGGGTGCAGCGAATTATATTTATTTGCAGCCCGGAAAAGGCAGTGGTTTAGTGGGGCAGTGTGAAATTAGATCGAGGGAGGCAAAGCTTGTGAAAATGCTTGTAAATTGATTGAAATGATTGAGTTTTCCGCCTTGTGCCTTACTTTGGGGGTACAAAATAGGCAATTGCGACACAAAACTACTTTTATTATGACTTACTAGGAAAATATACTAGAAATGGCTTAGGTGCAATCGATACATAAAATTCGAATACCACTTTAAAACACTTGCAATGCAATTTGACCGGTTTAGTTTTCGTCACTTAACACTAGTAGTGCACATCTTGCGATCAATTCCCTCTAAGCTTGATAGCGATCGTCTCGTTTCCACAAAAAAAGCACGTTTCGGTTAATTAATCACCAGGTGTCAAAAAAGCGACAGAATATCATTACATCACTTCCACACGTGGTGGTTGATGAAACTTATGTTTGAAACTAGACTGGCAATTCATTCCGGGTTTTCTTTTCGTTACTTTTATGTTTTTTAATAAGGTGAACGTTGTTCAAACCACAATCATCTGAAATCCAATACTGCCCAACAATGATGATAAAAAATGATCAGAATCTTCCACAGGGTATTGTTGGCTAGTCGTTTAGTCAATTAATGTATCTATTCAGATCTTGCGAAGTGGGTTGGACCCAATTTGGCATTCGCTCATCTGCTTTCCAGTTGTATTAAAGTGAAAATGGAAAGTGTATCAGCCATTCATGTCTGTTAATTGAGCTGCACTGGTCTAACGAGAATTGGTCTCACAACAGTGAATTATTAATTACAAATTGATTACAACACCTCGAATCCCGTCGCCAGCTATTATATTCTGAGTGAGATCTTCAGACTCAATTTACGGGAAAATTATTGAGAAGGGAACGCAAAGCATGATTCCGGTCAGAGTCGTTAACAGAAACTTTTTTTTAATGGCTACAAATTTCGACTATAATTATATCGTGGCTTGTTATGGTCAGCTCTGATAAATTGTTTTAGGCCTAGATTGTTAATGTAGGGTATGCCTTATTTCCCCCATTCACGGAAATTCACAACTAAGTCGTTTCGCGGTAGAAAAATATTCCATCGCCTGGAATTGAATACTGTTTTATAATATCTTAATCCTCCCAATTCTTTATCTGGAAATGGATCGAGCCTTTTTTCATTTTTCTTATAATAAGAGAAAAAGTGAAAAACTTGCGAATGGGTTTTTTAATTTTCCGCGATGTAACTTGCAAACCACCGTGTCAATTAATATCAACCAATATCAAATGTTAGTTTACGAGCGACAGCCACTGGAAATTGATACCTTTTTCAAAAAATAAGAATCGTGGACATATTCACCAGTGTTATATAACTTTATTCTCACCACCCTCTTTACACACCAAACTCCTGGTTTACATACATTTAATGTTTCTCATTATTTCGCCAATTAAATACCGTTATTTGTTTTTTATTTTAAATTTTAATTCAATATTTATTATATTGTAGTTTCATTAAACAATATTTTGGGTTTCATTGAACAATCTTTTGGGTTTCATTAAACAATCGGCACATACATTTTGGGGCGCTAGAATATACTCACAGCTAGGCCAGCTTGTCGTAAGAGGCGACTAAAGGCCGAGTGGTAGCCGGGGTCCCAACGCCCTGTGCGCCCGGCGAAATACCACCCCATCAAGCTTTAGGCTCCGTGAAATGGTCGGGAGAAATCCCTGGCCATATTTCGGAGCTTGGCTGATGGACCGGTTCGAGAAAAGGTTGGTTAGGTGGTAGTCGGTCCCAAGGTGAGATACCACCCCGCCAAGCAGTACATTCCGCAATATCGCCGAGAGAAATCTTCGACGGTGTTTCGCATGTGTGGGTGATTGCCCGGACTGACACGGAGATAAGTCATGATGGTAGCTTCTGATATAAAGATTTCCGGAGGTAAACTAGTCTCCCATTCGGATCTCCGGGGGGACTATGTCATATATCATGATAAATAATGGAACTTTAAGAGGTTCCTCATCACATAACCGGGCTCGCTCTCGAGGCTCTGCCCACGCTTGACTGGTGACAGCATTTTGTAACATCAGAGGCGTCGGTTTCACCAATACCAATGTAAACGCCGTCCACCAATATTTGCAAACAACGAAACCTGATATCCTTGCCCTAACTGAGACCCAGGTCGATTCGTCAACTGCTTCGACATATCTTCGTTGCTCAGGACATGACTTATATTCGAGATTCCGTTTTAAGGGCGGAGTCTGTGTCTTCGCGCGGTCCGATCTGGATTGCCAGAGGATGGAGGCGTTGGAACCCAATAATATGGACATCATATGGTTGAGGGTTATGCTGAGGAATTCCGTTAAATTTCTTTGTTGTCTTTATCGCTCCCCAAATGACGATCGACCGGTGACATTTTTCGAACATCTTTCACATATCATCGACTGGCTACAGATCAACCACCCAGCTTCTGAAATTGTTGTCCTTGGCGATTTTAATGTGCACAATTCCGGTTGGTTGTTACATTCTAACAGAACCGAGGAGGCTGGGGGGCTGGCGGAGATGTTTACTGTAAGCCACAGCTTGACTCAACTCGTGGGGGAGCCAACGCGAGTGCCGGATGCCCGAGGCGATTATGCGAACACCCTGGATCTGTTTTTGACATCCGGACCGAGTATTTATACCGTAGAGGTTTCTGCGCCACTGAGAAACTCAGATCAATGCTTGGTATCTGCCGCGCAAGCACTTGCATATCAAGCGAATAACCGGCCTAGGTAGCTTCGCCATGTAAGGAAGTATGGGGCTGCTAACCGGGACGATTTGCGAGATTTCTTCGCATCCTTTCCATGGTCGGAGGTGTGCTTCGGAGACTCCGATGTTAACGCTTGCGCGGGGTCGGTATCAGAGATTATTCTTCCGGGGATGGAGATGTATATTCCACATTCCATCAAACGAAATTCGTCTGATAAACCTTGGTTTGATAAAAAATGCGAGCTGATTACAGGGGCAAAAAATAGAGCTTTTAAGCAGTAGCGGTCCAATCCCACCGATGTTAATAGAACGCATTTTGTTTGAATCAGAAATACGTGCAACCGGGCGATTGATACCGCGAAGAAAGCTCGCAACGACAGAGTGAACAATAAACTTCATCAGTCCCCATCTGGTTCGCGCTCCTTCTGGTCATAGCAAGGGCTATCAGCAATAGTTTGGCTTCATCCCCTTTCCCCCCGTTGGTGACAGACAGCGGGACGTTAATCACGAATTCAAAGGATAAAGCTGATGTGTTCGCAAATTTATTTTCCGCGAATTCAAAACTCGATCCCGGTCTTTTGGAGCCAGTTGTGATCGCGCCGGTAGGGTCTTCGATGCGGGATGGGATGTTTCGCCTGCGTACTATCCAACTCACTCTACGTGAACTGGACTGTAGGAAGGCAACCGGTCCGGACGGAATACCAATAATAACCTTAACAACTGTGCTCCAGAACTATCACCGCCTCTTGGCAGACTCTTCCGTTTATCTTATGCACGGACGACCATTCCCACCTGCTGGAAAATCGCTCGGGTTCAGTCCCACAAAACTACTGACAGATAGCATTACTGTCTATGTTGTCTAAGATGATGGAAAAAGTCATCAATACAGAGTTAGTTAAGTATTTGGAGTGCAACGGAATTCTGAAAGATCGTCAATACGGATTCCGTGGCAGGCGGTCCACGGGAGACCTTTTGGCACTTATAACCGATATATGGACATCTGCGATTGAACGGCATGGTGAGTCAAGGGCGGTCGCATTGGATATCTCCAAGGCTTTGAGCAAACTTCGTTCATATGGACTTTCCCAACAGCTTTGCGACTGGACGAGGAGCTTCCTCGAGAATCGATCGATTCGGGTTGTTTTGGAGTGTGGAGGCGAGTGTTCGGATCTGTATCCTGTTAATTCGGCGGTGCCCCAAGGTTATATTTTGGCTACAACCTTGTTCTTGCTTCACATGAATGATTTGTTGGAGACAACGGATAACAAAGTGTTCAGTTTTGCGGATGATAGTACGCTTGTTTCCTCTTTTTCGAGTGTTGGACCGATTGGTGCATCTGCGTTGCATCAGCTCAAATGTAGACAGATTGACTCTCTGAATCAGGATCTAGAAAGGGTCTTGCATTGGGGAAGGGCCAATCTCGTCGACATCAATGCAGCATAGACACAATATACAAAGAAAAGTGGATCATCGCTTCCACAGCTGATGATGAATGACCGGGCCAAGTTTGAGATTGCTCGGCGTCATGTTCTGTGGAAATGTATCATGGCATAAACACGTGTCGAGTATCGACAGGTCCGCCTCAGGCAGACTGAGCTATCTTTTTAGAGCCAAGAAATATTTTACTCCGGCCCAACTTCTTCTCCTATATAAATCTCAAATTAGACCCGCGCTCGAATATTGCTCTCATGTTTGGAGCTCGGCTCCTAAACATACCCTCAACCTACTTGAGAGCATACAGAGACGAGCGATCTGCCTGATCGGGGACACGGCGCTGACATCGGGACTACAGTCGCTATCACATCGAAGGCGCGCAGCCGATCTCTGTCTGTTTTACAGATATTATCACGGATACTGCTCTTCGGAGATTCGTAGTATTGTTCCGCGCAACTCGGTTTATATACGCTCCAGAAGGCAGTCCGACGGATCGCACAAATTTGCGGTTGATCTCTCGATGGCGCGAACACCCCTCCATCAGAACTCGTTCTGTTATAGAGCAGGGAAGCTGTGGAACTCCCTTTCCGTGTAAGTGTTCGCGAAGCGTTACAACCTCCAACTGTTCAAGAAGTACTGCAACGGCTATTTGATGGCATATCGGGGCGCCCTATCGGCGCTATAGGTTCGCCTGTTCCAAGAGAAGTATATTAAAGAAAAAATGAGGAAGTCATCGCGGAAAGAGAGGCGTAGTTCGAAGGCTTGGACGTTCCGTACTACAAAAAAGGTATCGAAATATTGGAAAATCGCCATACCAAGTGTATCGCCCTCGAAGGCAACTATGTTGAGGAATAAATATAACTTTGCCCAAAAAACGCTTGTTTTCATTCAAAATCCCGGGATTTTTCAGCCTATGAACTACACCCGACGAAGAGTTTGTCGTGTTGGCAGCCTGGTGGCAATAATCATGCAATATGACAACGCTTGTCCACACACCTCACCTGCAACTGAAGGAGCTTTGCGAAATTTGAAGTTTGAAACGATTCCACGTCTTCCTAATTTCTCTGACCTCGCGCCGTGCTATTGTTATTTTTTTCCTTTACTCAAGAGAGACCATAAAGTAGGGCCGCTGTCAAGTCCTAGGTTCAAAAAAAGTCTTAAGAATTTTTGACGAAATAAAAAAATTTGTTACACGTTGGGAGAAATATATTAGACTCAGCGGTGACTATGTTGAAAAATGAATACATGATTTTGAAGCTTAAGTATTGTACTTTAACATACTTCTTGACCAATCGCGGTATTTTGATTTTGTTCGTGCTCCGCAAGCATGTGTGTATTACTTTTCAGCTTACACTCGTGTTTACAAAATTAACTGGCCAAGCAGTGTACTTAAAGTGTGTATTATAACACAAGCAGTACGTTTGCTTGCTTCTGAAAAGTTATGATTTGGTAAAGGATCTTGGATTGTAAATAAAATTCGTGCTGTGTGGCATGTGGCCCTGTTGGAAGCACATATCTCGGGTGCCAATAACATCCAATGGAGGGACACAAAAAATTAGAAGTCAGGTCTCTATACCAGTCTCCGTGGACTGGGACGTTTTCATCGCCATCATTTATTAAAACCATACAGTCCGATGATTCCTCCGGCTCGTAAAGGACATCAGACGGTAACTCGTTGTGGATGAAAGGGTTTTCAACAATGATTCTTGGATTATTTTCGAAGCAAATTAGACAATTTTGGTTGTTGACATCGCTATTCAAAAAAAAAGAAGTTTTGTCAATGAAGATCATAAAATGAATGCAGCGTGCGATGAGTTTCTCGAACTGAACCAAATATATTGAAAATAAATTTGACCAATTTGTAAAAGTTGTTCTGGAGTGAATTTAATCACTATGAAATGCCAAAGCATGTTAATCAAAAATAAAGTGTCAGCATTCAAATCGGCTATGTCCGAAAAGGGGTTTGACTGCTTAAAGATCTGCACATCGAAATGAAACACCCTTTACTCCTTTTTTTATTTCGAAACAATACTTTTAAAGAGCGTTTTTTTAGATGCTTGATTTCGAATTTGGTAACACTGTTTCCAGGGACAGTATTTTGTCATTTTACAACCAACAGATTTATGCCAGAAGAACGCTTGTTTATTGTGGACATTTATGTCGAATATCATGGCTTAGTTTTCGAAACTTACTGCGCACTACGGTCTCTGAGGAACCTCGTGAGGCAAGAGAACGTGATTTAGGTTTTTCGGCTGAAATTTCTCGTATACAGCTCATTTTCTGGGAACATTTACGACGTCTCTGTTCATAAGAGGGCAATGAAACAAACTTTTCGCCCTCGCAACGGTTTTCACTAGCCCTAAGTGTCCTTCATGCAATAATATCAACATATTAGTCTATAGGGTATGGTGACGATAGTGAAGAACGTGTGATTCGAACTGACGCTATGATGGTTAGAATCATAAGAAATGGAACCAATGCTCAACACATCAGGCCACTGGTGGGTATACGAATTTGATTTTTAAACTCAAGTACACTCAACTGATGTGGAATTGTTATGTTATTGCTATGGTATACGGCTCTGATGCTTTTTGCTTATTCGAATTTCCTTTTGGTGTTCTTCAGAATTTGCTTGCATATTGTGTGTGTATCTGTTAGAAACGCCACAGGTCCTTAAAGACTCTGGTACAAACACTCAGTCCTCAAAAAATACTAAGTTATCCTCAAAATACGAGGGTAAAAACAAATATAAACGGTAATTTTATTTTTTTGCTTAGCAAGTGCGAGCTAGATAATCTTGTGCGTGGCTGTTGTTTGGTTTATGAAGAGTGGAGGAACTAGCTAGGCTAACAGTCGCGCTCGACTTTGTAGTCAGTATAGCCATGAGGGAGCAAGAGGTACATACGTATGTTGCGCAACGGATTATTATAGAATTTTTAACAAATGAAGGAGTTTTATTTATTTTCGATTGATGGCATAGTTTGGTGATTATACAGAATCGTGTATATGCGTGGGCCAGAGAATTTAGATGTGGGCGAGAACGTATCCAAAACAGAAGTTGTGGGGGTAGAAAGTATGATGCCGAACATGGGCAAGGATTCACTTTACCCCCCAGCACAGACGTAGTCAAATTGTTCGCAGAGAAAATAGATGTAAGAAAAAATTAACACGGTTTAATCTGTTGTTTTTATGTCCTTTATTAATCCCTGGTGATGACTCTTCATTTCTTACACTGTACATTATAATAACTTATTATAGGTTTCAATTGAAGAACTTGTATTTAAAATATTTAACGACACTGACGCAAATTTAGAATATTTGTGTTTCGATACAAAACGAGTTGGCGGCAACTAATTAATAGTTCAATTTAAACGGACGGACTTGTATTCGTATTTACACAGGAGGGGATCACGACACAATGTAACTATTGTAAAAGTACGATTTGGCCAATAATACACAAGCAACTAAAACCATTTTGAAAGTATGCGGCGAGTATGGTGGATGGCGTTTCAGATACTTGTGGGGCTGCTTGATCTAGCACGATGGTGATTGAGTAACGACTAACTCGAATTAGGGATGGAAATTGAATTTTGCATTCGCGCAGCTATTAGCCAATCATCATTGCGCTCTTTTCATGAATCTTGTCATTTGCGTGTCTCAGTGAGGTGAATAATACTCGCGCATCATTCGACAGTCGCTGGACATGCGAATGATAAAAAAAAGAGCGCAATAACTTCGGGGTTGGCTTAACTTGTGCGCCGGTATCAAATGCAGTTTCTGAGAATTACCTACTGCCCTGGTGTTACGGCTGTGGTGATCTCAGAGTGCATTGAACCGTGGAGAGACAGAATTATGGAGGGAAGGAAATGTGGCCGGTGCTATTCACCTGTGAAATGAGATCGTTAATCCCAAGCGAATGGCATGTCTGGGGAAAGTCAATAAGACGCCGCTGATGCTTGGGAAATGATCAGCGTGAGAACCAGACTCTAAGGCGCTGAAATAACCCCAGCGGTTTTGCTATGATGCAACAGCGTTGTTCGGTTAGACTTGTTGTTGCTAACCGAGATGATGTGATTTCCGATGGAAACCTCATGGGCTAGCAAGATGGAGTTGCCGTATGGCAAAGGGTAGTTAAACTCAATTATACATTATCTGCATAGGATAATGCGTTTAGCTATGCGTCCTTTGGGAAATCAATGATTCTCAGGTGAATGGCGAACGGTGGGATTGGGGTTAGTATGACACGCTGAAAGCGGTCGAAATAAGGCGGAAATTGTAGTTGGAATTGTGGGTTGGTTCTCCATGTAATATAGAGAACCCCCACGAAGTCATGATCGACGCCCAAGCACAAGTCGTACAGATGACAACATCCGTGCCCTTCGAGTGCTTATTGGAAATGTTCGCAGGAAATGTTGTTGGGAAATCTCGTTAGAAGTGGGTATCAGCTAGGGAAGTGTTCAATTCATTATATTATTAAATAAGGAGAGTTTAATGAAAATTGCTGATAGTACAGTTAGTGCGTAAAATGAATCAATAAAAGGATAAAATAAATTGTCGATTATATTTGATGCACCCTCATATATCGTATTCACACGGAACTGATAATGCACATTCGCAGAGACAGGGCAGGTCACGCACCGAAGAAGAAGAAGAATGGAATATTTCTATTATGGATCATAGTATTGAAGAGTGGACCGAGTGAGTCGCCATCATAAACAGGAATTGAAGAATGTTCGCCAACTTTATAAAAGATTTTACGAAAACATCTTGACTCCAGAGCTTACAAAATTCAACCTGCTGCACGAATTGAAGCCGTGCGGTTATCATGCCCGCCGTGGGTTTCGTGAATGGATCGAAAATAAGATTGCTTTTGATTGATCAATATTTTGTTCAGTAATGAGGCTGGAACTGCCATGTCAACAAACAAAATTGCTGGCTCTGTAGTGAGGAACATATAAAAGCGTTGGGTGTCATATATTTGGCGGGTATAGTCAACTATGCGCCAAATTTCTTCAAAAATTTTTTCATTCCCCAATTGACTGACGTTGGTGTGGTAGGGCTCTCGTATCAACAAGACAGTGCAACATATAACACAGGACACAACACAAAGTTTAATGCAAGAACCGTTCGGTAGGCGCTTAATTTCCCATATTAGACCTGCGAATTTGCCCCCACGATCTTGTGAGAGAGATATGTAAAATAGGCGTTCTGTGGAGATATGTAAAATCGCCGAGAACCTTTAGACTTTAGATCGCTTCGAAGCCGACATTATCCAAATGATTGCTGATATGTGGCCACAACTGTTCGAAAAAGTGGTCGAAAATTGAATTTCGGCATTGCACTTCTTCCGACCCAGTCATGGCATCCACAGAAGTACTATTTTAACATTAATGGCCTAAAATTATCTCTTCAGAACTCAATACCAAGTTCATATCATTATTTGTATGAATTTTATTACTTTTTACAGTTTTATACCTCATAAGAAGAATGCGGAGAGACGGTTCACCAACGGTTCGTTGACTTCAAAAAAGCCTACAACTCAGTCGCAAGGTAAAGACGCTACCATATTGTAGTTAAGCTAAGAATCCCGAAAAAATATGCCGACCTCCTTCAAATTTGCATGAACGAAAACAAAGGGCGTGTCAGAATAGAAAACCATCTCTCAGGACCATTTGAAATCCGGGACGGTTTAAACAGAAAGATGGCCTATCACCGTGTCTTTTTAACCTTGTCCTCGAGTATATCATCAGAAAGGTACAAGACGACAACATACCCGGATCATCCATGAACGGGGTCACACAAGTGCTCGCATATGCGGATAACATTGCCGTTATGGGCGACAATCTAGAAACTGTAAGTAAAAACAGTGAAATCATCATGCAAGCGGCAGACGAGGTGGGCCTCGAAATAAATGGAGACAAAACAAAATACATGATTATGGCAAGAGCAGGCGGACCTCAGAGAACACATATAAACGTCAGGGGCAAGATCTTTGAAAATGTTAAAGAATTTAGATATCATACAGACCAAAGTCTCTGCTTTCAACCCGACGAAGGCCAGGACGATCCTTGTCCTGTTCAATCCAAGTTGACATACGGTCTCCAAGTGACACCCCTGGATAGCTATTTTGGCACCCGCCAAGTAGTGGACCAATGCATGCAGCGACATCCAAAGAACCTTGCCCGGAAAAACAAATTATTATGGACAATTCTTACCAGTACTCATGTATGGATCCGAGACCTGGGTGCTTAATAAAAGGCACTCTGAACTCTTGACCGCGTTCGAGAGAAAAGTCTTAAGGAGAATTGTTGGTCCCGTATGTTAGGGAGGACGATTCCGGAGACGCTACAACCATGAGTTGTACGCAATCTACCTTGAAGCTAATATTGTAAGAAAAATCAAGCTCGGTAGGCTCCGGTGGGCGGAACACCTAGCTCGAATGAGCGAAGAGGAGCCTGCCCGGAAAGTCCTTTGTGGCAGGATGTATGGAAGGAGACAGCGCGGCAGACCTTGTCTTCGATGGAGGGATGGCGTAGACCAGGACGCCCAGAGCCTGGGAGTGCCAAACTGGATGACATCGGCTCGAAATCGGGACCGGTGGAGAGATTTGTTGCGCTCCTCGATAGTATAGTGGTTAGTATACCCGCCTGTCACGCGGGAGACCGGGGTTCGATTCCCCGTCGGGGAGCCTCTGGCGCAAGACTAATGACCTTGCCCGGAAAAAATAAATCATTATGGAAAATTTAACAAGCCTCAAGACTTGCTAAATAAGGCCAAGACCGGTTCCCGGCTGTAGTGACCGATGATGCTGATGGAGAGATTTGTTAAATAAGGCCAAGACCGGATCCCGGTTGTTGTGCCGATGATGATGATGAATAGTAATAATACCTCATAAAAAAAATTCCTTGGAAGATCCTTTATGCTATTTCATGAATCCTTTTGTTCCTTGGTCTTGATTTGAATCATCAAGAGCTGTTAACACCGTAATTGCTTTTGTCGGGAACTGTCATCTCTTTGTTTTTAAAGCAATTTATAATCTTATTGACTTTTTCTTTTGTTGATTGCTTTAAATTCTTCACTAGAATGAGTGAAAACAAATTATAGCATAATGACAACAAAAGATAAATGCTACGAAATGTTGAAAATTTGATCTTAGAGCGCGTTTTACTTTTTCTATTTAAAAACAACTCCTACCTACATGAATATCTTTCCATTGTGCAACGAACTTTGACAAGTAAGAATCGAGTGAATGACTGTAAAGAATTGTCATTTCTTCCTCGTTTTTGAAATAATACGTTTAAACGATCCTTTATAGATATTTTATAAATTCTGTTAAGCTGCAAGCATATCAACTTTTCCACAAAAAAGAACCGTGAACATCTGCCATTGCTTATTTCGGGAACTGCTTATAAAGGTTTTTTTTTTCTTTTTGGCTTTTTCTCTTTTTAATTCTTAAAAATAATTAACTAGAATGAGTGGAACCAAACAACTAACATTGCTTGTGTCAGAAACCGTCACTTCTTTGTTTTTAAAGAATTGTTTATCAAGATTTGTTTTCTCAATGTTTTTTTTTTCATAAGACTTAAATGGTTTCAACTAAAATGAGTCGACAAAAACCTTAAACACAAAAGACGGATGCTACCAAGTAGCCGCAACCTATTTACTCTAAAACAAACCCTTTGAGCTCTCAAATGTTTTCGCTATGTCAGCCGTTCAAGAATATGCCCTCCTGTGGAAAGGGCACCTGCCCACCTCTGACCTTCGCGTAAGACAGTGGCCTCGTAAACAGCTCTATGGCTGAAAGATGCCAACGCATAAACTTGACCTAAGGTCAGATGCTTTTACGATTTTAAGGAACTCGCTTACTATCACATGTTGGCTGCCTAAGAACTTTCCACATTTGCACGAATTCAAGGCGGCACTTGCTCGACCACCTGGCGCACGGCTCAATGAAGCAAAAACCAAACAATGGCAAAAAAAAAGACCAGAAAGTGGGAGATGAAAAGAATACAAAACGCGGACGGCCGAGTGCCGAATGGGGAATGCGGAAAATGCCCAACGAGTATTGAATTTGGCCCCGTTACCACAAGCACAGCGGCGAGTTTCGGCCATCTGCCGCCTTCCCTCTCGATGGTCGTCTTTAACGTCTGGCGGAGTCTGTCCGATTGTCCCCGCAATCAACCGCAAACGCGATCATTATTAAGCATCAAACTACTAAAGTTCTAATCCTATTAAGGAAGAAGGAATTTCGAGCATTCACCTTCGACAGAGGCAACCGCATGGCGGATTAACGGCACTTCTTCTTTTGAATGTGAATTAATTTAACAAAGGCGATCAGACACTAATTGTTTCCCAGCAAATAGGTGAACATGCTTAAGCTAATTACCTCAATCAACTGAAATCTCTGTATTCTTACCTTTTGTCGGCGAACTGTAAATCCGTGATCTATGCGAATCCAGAACGACGAACGAACTCAAATTAATCACTCAAGCCACACAATGTGTTCCTTCGAAAAGGTCACTTCACAACTTTCCGTCGCGATCACCCGCGATTGCGTAGAGACTTTAATATAAAGGAATTCACTAAACAGAATTTAATTTAATTAGATTGGCGTTAACACCAGCACACAGAGAATTACCATCCGCACTTGCATGCAAAAAGATTATCAATTTATTTGTAGATTTAGCAACCGCAATCACAACGCACTCCGAACAATAATAACCTACTGACAACAACGAACCTCGACCACTAACTGAGTTCTGTGGCGATGGAACAAATGGCTTATACCAGAGTTGATGTGTGGCTGGCATCCCCTACCAACACCACAGCAGTTGACCAGCATAGGATCCACAATTCACTTCCACGAGAGAGAGGAGCGACTTTTTGGGAGCTCTTTCAAAGCTTCGCCGGTAACTGTCGATGTGGTTTTGACACTCTCTTTGGAAGTCGGACCACATTAAGCAGGAGAGATAAACGCTTGAGTGAGTCGCTGTCAACTGGGATACAATGTCTGTGTACCCCGTGGACGTCTAACAACGTTTGAGTCAGCATGTCGCAACTTGGAAGTCTTTATTTATCAATGGTAAACACTTGAGTCGCCCCCGGAGATGGGCCCAGGTACGATTATCCTGTTGCATGCGTCGCCCAGGCAGGGGATGAGTCATGCAAACCCACATCCCGTCAGTACAACGAACCTGCATCGCTTTTGTTCTCGACTTCGGGTGACAGTAATTTGCGTAGGACCAGCGAGGTGTAACGACTCGGGGACAATGTGTAATAGTGCGAATGCACACCTGTAAGTGGAAACTGTCGGCGACGGAGACACAGTCGCCGGACCATCTTGACCTTCTAATGTTTCAGCAACAGTTGGTCCGTGGCGTCGACAACCCCAGCCGGTACCTTCATGGAAGTGTGGGAATGAAGCAAAGGGTGTTAGATTTAAAATACTCTTTGGGGTGTTGTTAATATAATTAAGGCGGCGGGCCGCCCGCAGGTGTAAATATGAAAAAGGTGAGAAATTACAAATTATCGTCCTGTAAGAACTCTACATAGTGAATTACAATAAAATAGAATTCAAAGTAGTGGGAATTTAACACTAAATGTACCGGTATTTCACACGATCTATTTTTACCATATGGGGTCACCGACATCTTATGAAATGAAGGTTGATTTTTAGAAAGAACTTTTTAATTTGTTAAAGGAAATAATTCGAAACTTGAGGGGGGAACCTCATGTAAAATGAAATTTTTTAGCCATTTTTTGTTTTTGCCTAAATTGATAGGAAATTTACTCAAAAATACGAGAAAAAAAGTTAGAAACTGATCCGAGACCTCCTTGTACTTTATTTTCAAAAGAAAGTAAACAGTCTATTTGGGCGGAGCACTCAAATAGTCGAGCGCTCGGCCTTTCGGTTCAGACCAGAACAGTTTAAAGAAGAGGAAGGTCTACTCTATGGCCCTGGAATCGCAGATTAGCAAAAACTGCGGTAAGTTAGAACTTTAAACGCGTTTTTCTCGAAACGCAAAATTTCGCACGCCGTGCAACGTAGCTCAAAAACTAATCATTCGATCTTTATGAAGGTTGGGATAGAAATTCTATAGATATTTAGCCTCAGCATGACGAGCTCCGATTTTTTATTTTTTTATTTAAAACATTGATATTAAAATTGTTTATAAAAGAAAATCCTTTTTTTCAAAACTTCGCCATTTTTGCAAATTTGCAAATTTTAATAAAAGGGGAACGTCATGCTGAGCGTTTTTGCATAAACTAAAGAACCCATTTTGTATTTTTTGTTTCAGATCATTTTTGTGACCTGTATGCTGCGCGGCGCATTTTCAAGACGGTGTTTTCAAGCCGCCATTGAACCGTTTTATTGTTAACCATTAGTTTTAAAAAAATATTTTCTTGAAATATTATAACGTAAAAAAATTGTGCCTCAAATTGCAAATTAATCTACGCATTACATTTTTCAAAAAAAAATCCTGAAAAACAGTTTAATAATACAAGGCGGCGCAAAATTAATCATCCTATCTGAAGATGTTATAATATTTGTAAATGGCGTCGTACGTCAATCGTATTTGACACTTGTGAACTAGACAGCTGCAGTATACAAACAGACAAGCAATGGAGCGCTATACTCCGTAAGAGCGTGGAATAATTGTGTCGATTTAATTTCAACAACGAAGAGGACGATTTTGTGTTGAAAATCATCATGAGCGACGAGGCGTATTTCCACTTAAGCGGTTACGTCAATAACCAAAATCGTCGTTTCTGTGGCACTGAAAATCCGCATGTGATGCAGGAAGAGCCATTACATCCAATCAAACCCACTGTGTGGTGCGGCGTTCACGCGTTAGGCGTGATTGGGTCGTTTTTTTTTCTTTGTGAGGACGCCATCGGCAATACGGTCACTGCTACTGGTGAATTGATTGAAGGCGCCACCCCCAATTTTTTTATTTAGCTTAATGCTAGTTTAAATTAACTTAACATAAAACCTTACAGACTATCTTAAAATCTAGAGTAGTGGTTAAGACATTATTCACTTATTCAATCGAAAAAAAAAGGAGAAGAAAACCAGGATTTTTTTCAATTCAATGTTTATTTAGTAGATAATTACATTTATGGTATATTTTACAACTAGTACTTAAGAGATTTAGGATAGCAATTCCTTTACAACTATAATCTTAAATCTATATAACGACAATAGCACAATTTTAATGAATAACAAATAATAACTTAAGGGAAAACTACAATAAAAAACCCTTATTTGAATCTTAAGACTAATATTGCACGAGCTTCCGGTTATTTTATGTAGTAATGACCTCGATATAATTTTCATAGACAGTGAGAAAACCAGGATGTTGAAGATCTCGGGGCGATAGGGGAGGTGGGAGGCCAGGGAAGAGCGAGTGTATGTGGGGGTGGTAAACCCGGCATTTGTGCGATAATGGAGGACGTGTCTATGGACTGATAGAGGGGCGGGGATTGGTGAGCGGGGGGGGGAGGAAATTGTGGGTGGGGTTGGAAAGGTGTAGGGGAGAACTAGTTTCAGGGAAGGAGGGGAGAGGGTTGTAGGGTAGAGGGGTTATTGGAGGAAGGAGGCGGATTTAGGACGGGTTTCTTTTGAGACGTCGTTTTAGAGCGGGAGTGGAGATGTTGAAATCGAATTAGGTAGGGAAAAAGTTGGCCTGTCGTAGCATACGCGAGATGGGTTCGTTAGAGCCGTTAAAAGTGTGATGAGCGGGCACGTAAAACAGTTGAGGGTTACCCACGTTAAGGGGGTTTGTATGAAATGTTAAAGTGGAGAGCAAGCTTGGGCAATTGATTGAGCCAGACAGAAAGCGATGGACAAAGATGATGTCGGCATGGATTCTGTGCTCTTCAAGTGTCTTTAGATTGATTAGGCGGAGCCGGGTTGTGTATGGTGGTAGAGTGAGCGGATTTTCCCAGTTTAGTCCGCGGGGGGTAAGGCGCAAGAAAGGACGTTGAACACCCTCAATCCTGCAAATGTGAGACACTTGATACGGGGACCAGACCTGACTAGTGTATTCGAGTAGTGGCCGGACAAAGGTTGTGTAGAGTGGTCGAGTGACATAGGGGTTAAGGAATTCCTTCGACCAGCGTTTGACAAACCCAAGGGCGGTGTTGGCCTTGAGGATTATGTAATCAGTATGTGCGGTAAATTTGAGCTCCTTGACGCATAGGACGCCCGATGTTATCGGTTGGTTCAGTAAGAGATAGGAGCGTGGGTGAGTGGGGGAACGCTTCCGAGAGAAGGTGATTGTGTGACATTTGGCGATATTCATTTCTAGGCAATAATTTTAGCACCAAGTCGAGAAGCTGTCAAGATCCGCTTGGAGAAGTGAGGAGTCCAGAGGAGAGCGAATTGTCTCGAAAATTTTGGAATCATCCGCGTAAAGCGGTTAGGATAAATAGGAGAGGGCCCAGATGACTGCCTTGGGGGACACCTGAGGTTGAGAAAAAAGGATCGGAGAGGGTGGATCTAAATCGCATGCGGCAGGTTCGATAACTGAGATAGGATGAGACCCACCTAAGGGTACATTCTCATCATTTTTTTTGCGTATTCGATAGCTATAACTGTCTAGAATATCATATTAAAAGGAAAAATTCGTAATGGTTAAAAAGTTATGAGCCTCCTAACCGACTGAGTCAAAGCAGGTAGCTACTACACTTAAAATTTTAAACGCGTTTTCTGGAAAACAACGTTTTTCGAGCTGGCGACTGTGATAACTCAGTCAATTTTCAACGAATCTTAATGTTTTTTTTTTTAAAATACGCGTAATTGAACGATATCAACCATAATTATGCCGATACGTTGTAAATTGATTTTTTTATAAACAAAAAAAAGAACGAAAACATTCATTAAAAGCGCACATAAATTTCAAAACATTGCCATTTTGTTATTTTTGGATATATTTGATTTTTCTTGGTTCATGCCATAACCACACTCATACTGACCAGTAAACTTTTTCGATTTTTTGTTTCAGATAAATCTTATGACATGTAGGACAGTCGCCATCGAGGTCCTTTATTTCGCAGCGGTCTACGGCGCAACGTGCCGCTACCTCGAGGTTATCATGAAATTAATTAAACATTTTTTAAAAGCTACTCAAAAGTACAATAAATATACCTGAAAAATCGCGAGTGTCTAGATTACTTTCCTCAAAAAAAAAAACATGAAAATAGCCTATTTTTCGGCCTTACTGATGAGAATGTACCCTTAATCAGCATGGGTTCGAAACCGAGGGAAGATAACTTGAAGAGAATGAGGTTATGGGAGATTATGTCGAATGCCTTGCTAAAGTCGGTAGCGACTACATCGACCTCATCGCCGTTTTCTAGGGCAACGAATGTGTGGGATGTGAATTCGACAAAGTTAGTAGTAATGGACCTACCTGAGAGGAAGCCGTGCTGGTTCGGAGAGATGATGAGTGCGCAGCGAAAACATAACGCCTCATATAGAAGGCCTTCGAACAGTTTGGGAATGTGCTAAGCTTGGCAATGGGACGATAATTGGATATATCGTTTTTTCCCCTTTTTATGTATGGGGGTTATGTAACAGGATTTACAAAAGTCAGGGAATAGACCTTGTGCTAGGGATAGATTAAAGATTGAGGCGAGCGGGAGAGAGAGAGAAGAGGAACATTTTTTTAAGAGGATAGCAGGGAGTCCAGCTGGGCCGGGACTGAAATCGTTTTTCAGATCTTCAAGGTTTTTTATACTACAGTGAAAGCTACAGGGCCATGATAAACGACTTCTTACTGCCGAACTAGGATGAGCGGGGCGTGGTGAACATGTGGTTTCAACAAGACGGTCCAACTGCACACACAGGACGACCTTCAATGAATATTGTGAAGGAAGCGTTTCCTGGTCGCGTAATCTCCCATTTTAGCGATTTGGTATTGCCAGCAAGATCGCCCGGTTTAACCACCCCAGACTTTTTTCTTTGGGGCTACTCGAAGTCGCCTCAGACAATCGCAGCCCCTAAGGAGAATATTCGACAGGAGTGCGAACAGTTATCAGCGGAAATCTTGCGGAAAGTCATGGAAAATGCGATAAAACGGGTACAAATGTGTATCAACACTAGCGGCAGCTATTTGACGGATATCATCTTTTCCACTTAACAGAAAAAATTGTAAAGGTCCAAATAAAGATTTCCATCACTCAAAGTCATTTTTTTTTATTAAGTCAAAAAGTAATTCAAAAAAAAATTGGATGACTAATTTTGCGCCACCATATAAACAATTATTGCGTTGTACCATATGAAATGTCCGATTTTCGCTCGGTCGCAAATAAGAAGTTCTCGATTGAACATCTGTGCCAGAATGATAATTACGAGATACGTGTGCTTGACGTATGGGAATTTTAACAAGTACACTTATTTTTATTCTAGGAATTGTTTACCATGTTGTCGGCAGTTCAAATTCGAACCCTTTTCCCGTATGAATTTAAAACGGGACGTAATGCGTCATTGGCAATGAAAAACATTAATGACGCATTTGAGGATGTAGCGGTAAACGAAGCTTTTGCACCGTGAGTAGGGCGTTAGAATATACTCACACCTAGGCCGGCTTGTCGTAAGAGGAGAGTTAAGGCCGAGTAAAGGAAGGGATCCCAACGCCCCGTCGCCGGGTAAAATACCACCCCATCAAGCTATAGGCACCGTGGAATGGTCGGGAGAAATCCCTGGCCATCTTTCGGCGCTTGGCTGGTGGACCGGTTCGAGAAAAGGTTGGTTTAGGTGGTAGTAGGTCCCAAGGTGAGATACCACCTCGCCACGTTGTACATTCCGCGATATCGTCGAGAGAAATCTTCGACGGTGTTTAAGATGTGTGGCTGATGGCCCGGACTGATACGAAGATAAGTCATGATGGTACCTTCTGATATAAAGAATTCCGGAAGTAAACTAATCTCATTCGGATATCCGGGGGGACTATGTCAGGGGGAACATCATGCGGATATTATGATAAATAACCGAGCTTTAAGTAGTACGTCATAGCATAATCGGGCTCGCTCTCGAGCCTCAGTCCAATCTCGACTGGTAACGGTGTAGCGTCTCTAACAGATACACACACAATACACAAGCAAGTAGTGAAGAGCGCCGAACGAAAATCGAATAAGAAAATGCATCACAGCCGTATACCATAGCGATAACATAACAATTCACATTAGTGGAATAAACTTGCGTTTAAAAATCTTATTCTAAGCACGGCCAGTAGCCTGATGTGTTACGCATTGGTTCAATGTTTGGTGATTCTAACTGTCATAGCGTCAGTTCGAATCACACGTTCTTCACTATCATTCCAAGCGCTATGACGGCATTTTGTAACATCGGGGGCATCGGTTTCACCAATACGAATGTAAACGCCGCCCACCAATATTTGCAAACAGCGAAACCAGATGTCCTTCCCATAACTGAGAACCAGGTCGATTCGTCAACTGATTCGACATATCTTCGTTGCTCAGGATACGACTTACATTCGAGATTCCGTTTTAAGGGCGGAGTCTGCGTCTTCGCCCGGTCCAATCTGGCTTGCGAGAGGATGGAGGCATTGAAACCCAATAACATGGACATCATATGGTTGAGGGTCGTGCTGAGGAATTCTCTTAAATTTTTTTGTTGTCTTTACCGCTCCCCGAATGACGATCGACAGCCGACATTTTTCGAACATCTTTCACATACCGTCGACTGTATACAGATCAACCACCCAGCTTCGGAAATTGTTGTCCTTGGTGATTTAATGTGCACAATTCCGGCTGGTTGATACATTCTAACAGAACCAACGAGGCTGCGCGGCTGGCGGCTGGAATTGACTCAATTCACTGGATCACACTGGACCCCTTTTTGACATCCGAACTGAGCACTTATACCGTGGAGGCTTCTGCGCTACAGGGAAACTCAGATCATTGCTTGGTATCTGTCGCGCAATCACTTGCATTTCAAGCGAATAGCCGGCCTAAGCAGCTTCGCCATGTATGGAAGTATGGGGCTGCTAACTGGGGCGATTTTCGAGATTTCTTCGCATCCTTTCCATGGTCGGAGGTGTGCTTCCGAGACTTCGATGTTAACGCTTCCGCGGAGTAGGTCAGAGAGGTTATTCTTCTCGGGGATGGAGATGTATATTCCACATTCCATCAAACGAAACTCATCTGATAAGTCTTGGTTTGATAAAAATTGCGAGCAGATTACAGCGGCAAAAATAGAGCTTTTAAGCAGTAGCGGTCCAATCCCACCGATGTTAATAGAACGAATTTTGTTAGAATCAGAAATACGTGCAACCAACCGGGCGATTGATATCGCGAAGGAAGCTCGCAACGGCAGAGTGACCAATAAACTCCATCAGTGCCCATCTGGTTCGCGCTCCTTCTGGTCATAGCAAGGGCTGACAGCAGTAGCTTCGCTTCCTCCTCTCTTCCCCGATTGGTGACAGACGGCGGGACGTTAGTCACAAATTCAAAGGATAAAGCTGATGTGTTCGCAAATTTATTTTCCGCGAATTCAAAACTCGATCCCGGTCTTTTGGAGCCAGTTGTGATCGCGCCGGTAAGGTCTTCGATGCGGGGTGGGATGTTTCGCCTGCGTACTATCCAACGCACTCTATGTGAACTGGACTGTAGGAAGGCAACCGGAATACGAGCAATAGTCCTTAAGAACTGTGCTCCAGAACTATCACCGGTTCTTGGTAGACTCTTCCGCTTATCTTATGCACGGACGACCTTTCTTACCTGCTGGAAAATCGCTCGAGCCCAGCCAATCACAAAGAAGGAAAAAAATATGTCCCACAAAACTACCGACCGATAACATTACTGTCTATGTTGTCTAAGGTGATGGAAAAAGTCATCAATACTAAGTTAATTAAGTATTTGGACTGCAACGGACTTCTGAATGATCGCCAATATGGATTCCGAGGCAGCCGGTGCACAGGAGTCCTTTTGACCCCTTTAACCGATATATGGGCATCTGCGATTGAGCGACATGGTAAGTCAAGGGGGGTCGCATTGGCTATTTCCAGGGCTTTTGACCGCGTCTGGCACGGGGCATTGCTGGGCAAACTTTGTTCGTATGGACTTTCCCAGCAGCTTCGCGACTGGACGAAGAGCTTCCTCGAAAATCGATCGATCAAGGTTGTTGTGGACGGCGACTGTTCGGATCCGTATCCTATTAATTCGAGGGTGCCTCAAGGTTCTATTTTGGTTCCAACCTTGTTTTTGCTTCACATAAATTATTTATGGAGACAACGGATAACAAAGTGTTCGGTTTGGTGGATGATGGTACACTTGTTTCCTCTTTTCTGAGTGATCGGCCGATTGGTCTATCGGCGTCGCACCAGCTGAGATGTAGACAGATTGACTCTCCGAATCGGGATCTGGATAAGGTCCTGCAGTGGGGAAATGCCAATCTCGCCGACTTCAATGCAACGAAGACACAGTATACAATATCCACAAGTAAGATTTGATCGCCGATTCCGCAGCTCATGATGAATGGTCAGGCCCTCGAATCTAGGGAAAGCTTGAAATTGCTCGGCGCCATGGTCTGTGGAAATACATCGTGGGATAAACACGTATCGAACATCGTCGGGTCCGCCTCAGGAAAACTGAGTTATCTTTTTAGAGCCAAGTAATATTTTACTCCGCCGGAACTTCTTCTCCTATGTAAATCTCAAATTAAACCCGCGCTCGAATATTATTCGCATGTTTGGAGCTCGGCTTCTAGACATACTCTCGACCTACTTGTGAGCATTCAAAGACGGGCGATCCGCCTGATCGGGGACTCGGCACTGGCGTCGAGACTACACTCGATATCACATCGAACGCGCGTAGCCGTCCTCTGTCTGTTTTACAGATATTATCACGGGTACTGTTCTTCGGAGATTCGTAGTATTGTTCCGCGCAATTCGGTTTATATGCGCTCCACAAGGCAATCCGACGGGTCCCACCAGTTTGTGGTTCATCTCCCGACTACGCGAACAACCTTGCATCAGAACTCGTCCCGTTACAGAGCGGGGAAGCTGTGGAACTCCCTTCCCGCGCGAGTGTTCCCGGAGCGTTACAACATGCAGCTGTTCTAGAGGAACTGCAACAGTTATTTGGTGGCATTCCGGGGCGCGTTGTCGGCGCTATAGGTTTGCCTCTCCTGAGAGAAGAGTAATAAAAAAAAAACATGGAACGTATTATACGACTTTGGTTGGAAAGTTCCGTTCGGGAGATTTCAGCCTCGAAAATGAACCACGCGGAAAGTCGGAAACTTTAATTGGCGTTTAAGAGAAGCGGTGAAGTCGGACCCAACGAAATCGGTGCAAGAGATTGCATAAAGCATGGGAGTATCCCAAATGACAATAGGTCGACACCTTTCTCCCATAGGAAAGGTAAAGAAACTCGATAAGTGGGTACCCCATGATCTGAACGACTCCCAAAAGATACGGCGCCTGGAAACATGCGCATCGCTTAAGTTAAGAAACCAAACTGAACCGTTTTTGTACCGGGTAGTCACCTATGATGAAAAGTGCATTCTGTATGATAACCGTAAAGACCTTTCGATGCAGGTGAAAAACCAAAACACACCCCCAAGCCCAATCTTCACCCAAAAAAGGTTATGGTGACAGTTTGGTGGAGATCGAAATGACCAATCCACTTTTCATTTCTTCAAATAGGAGAAACGATAAACGCGATCAAATATTGTGAGGAAATCGACATATTACGTGCCAAATTGGCTGAAAAGCAACCTGCGTTGGTCAATAGGCACGGCCCGATCCTTTTGCATGACAATGCTAGACGACATACCTCACAAGTAACAGTGCAAAAACGGTTGCAGTTGGGATTTGAAATTCTTTCGCATCCACCGTACTCTCCTGACATTCCCCCAAACGGACTACCATCTTTTCCGCAATCTGGATTCATTTTGCCGGCAGAAGGTCTTCCGGAACCGAGCAGTGGTCATAAAAGCGTTTGCCCTTAAGAAGTCAGCACTTCTACGAAAAAGGAATATTGGACCTTGTA
This sequence comes from Microdon myrmicae, assembly GCA_963931805.1. NCBI lineage: Eukaryota > Metazoa > Arthropoda > Insecta > Diptera > Syrphidae > Microdon > Microdon myrmicae. Next base: position 114,462,501 of record OZ007502.1, read on the forward strand.
CCACGTTGGAAGGATGTCATAGATGGCAACGGATCTTATTTTGACTCAATAAAACTTTACGGAAAAATAATATTGGCTTTTGAATTTAAAGCAGACATTTCATGTGGTACAACCCAACACAAATTGGTGGGCTGAAACGTTTCCGATCTCAACATGAAGATAGCAGCTCTCCTCAATAAAATCTAGTGAATGTAGTTGCGCATCTATTGACAGATACTCACCAAAATTGCGGCCATTTTGGATGCGTAGTTTTTATTTGACAGTCGTTTGAGTGAGTCGATGTGAGTGTTTTTGTGAAGATGGACAAAATTGAGTATCGAGCTGCCATTAAATTTTGGTTTTGAAGGGCAATACGCCTACGCAAATCAAAAAAGAGTTGGGCTCTGAGTGGCGACTCTGCACCATCATTTCTAATAGTGAAATTTTGGGCAGCCGAATTTAAACGTGGCCGTGAGAGCTTGCGAGACGATGAACGTTCAGGGCGTCCAAAACTGTAACAACTGACGATAACATCACTAAAGTTCACCATATGCTGTTAGATGGCCGCCGAATTAGAGTGAGAGAGATAGCAGAAGCTATGAAAATGTTATACGCCCGAAATAAAAATACAGTAAAAAGAGTGGACTGCAAAAAAAAGCAAAAAACATCAGTTCACTCAAACGACTGTCAAATAAAAACTACCCGTCCAAAATGGCTGAAATGTTGGTGAGTAAATCTCAAAGGATGCACAACTACATTTGCTTTTATTGACGAGTGCCCCTATCTTCACGTCGGAAACTTTCCAGGCCACCCTCGTATTATTAGACTTTCCGTTTTCTATAAAAAAATTAGGAATTTATAGTGAAAGAACGGTACATTACCTTTTATTCAAAGTATTGTCCACAACTACACACTAGTTTGTCCCATCTTTGTGGCAGCATCCGGATACCACGTCGGAAGAACTCTTCATCTTTTGAAGATATCCACGAATCGACCAATTTTTTTGGTATCTTCATATGATTGCTTTCAACCCGACGAAGGCCAGGACGATGCTTGTTCGTGTTCAATCGAAGTTGACATGCAGTCTCCACGTGACACCCCTGGATAGTTACTTTGGCACCCGCCAAGTGATGAACCAATGCATGCAGCGACATCCTGAGAAAGGTTGGGGCAAGACTAATAACCTTGCCCGGAAAAACAAACTATCATGGAAGATCCAACAAGCCTCGGATATGGACCGTATACATGACGACGACAACGGAACGAAAATGGCTAAACGATTTGAGAATTTTCCCATGGGAAGTCCGCTAACTATACAGACCTCGAGCTGCACAGCAGCCAGCCAATGCCCCGTCCGAATATAAGGCTGATCTGACAGCATTACAAGAAATAACATGGACGGGAAGTGGTGTTATACAAAGAAACGAGTATGACATTTATTATAGCTGTCATGCAAAACACCATGTGCTCGGGGTAGGCTTTCTAGTCAGCCAAAAACTGTAGCCTGCCACTATACGCTTTAATGCAGTAAACGAAAGGCTACGCACTCTTTGTGTGCGAGGCAAGTTTAAGAACATAAGCCTCATTAACGTTCACGGCCCTACAGAGGAGTCCCCTGACTCAAAAAAAGAAGAATTCTACGAGAACGTCGAACGGGCCCTCAAAACCTGCCCAATATACGATGTGAAAATCGTTCTTGGTGATTTTAATGCTAAAATCGGTCGGGCGCCGGTTTTCAGGCACTACGCAGGTTCCCCTAGTTTGCATGAGAACACTATGACAATGGACTACAATGGAAAAAATCATAGGACCACGACAATACACGCGGTAAAAGCGTCAAAGGGCGAAAGCCCCCGACCATAACACCTGCACACCAGTATAGGCCAAAGGCGTACCAGCTGTGTCAGTAATGAGCCTTCTAAGACTCCTCAAAAGCAAAGCAGAGACAACAACAAAACGTGCTCACAGCACCGAAAGCACCGACCACAACACCGTCAGCCAAAGACGGGCCGAAACCACTCTAGCTCTGCTAGCACAGAGTCTACAGGGGCTCCAAAGCTCCGTGTGTGAAACGGGCGACACACCCACACGGCGACAGTGTCTTAACAAAAAGCAAAATGGGAAAGGTCGAAAAGCTCCCAGGAGTTGGGTCGGGAAACATCAACCCGACCGCATTAAACTAGCAATTCAGCCAAAGCTGTTCTCAGTTTTCGCCGACCAAAGTCCCAATTGTTCAACTTCCTCTGGACATTGGCCTTAGAAAAACTACGCGCCCAATTGTGATACCGGCGCTGAGATCAGCCTCCTAATGCTGAAGGACTCTACCGAACGTATACCGAGAATGCCCAGAAAGCAAGTACCTTCCAAAGCTTTCTGACAAGGGAAAGTCTAGAGGTTGCTGCCAAGGGAAGTTCAAATTACATCAAGAAATCCTCTGTAGCTGCCAGGGTTGTCGGCAGGCGACCTGTTGGAATATGACTTCCTGTCTAGGAATTGTAAAGTTATTGGACCGGGAGATTATTTGGAATTCCCCCAAATAACCATTAATCTGTAAGCTTTTGAATAAACCCGCTCTCTCTCTCGTGCGAATAACAAACAAATAATAACAAGTAGGCGAAAAAACGACGAAAAAAGTTGGCGCCGAAAATAAAATGAAATAAAGTGTATGTGTAACAAGCGTTGGACACATCATCCACTAACAAGGGTTCTTGTTTTGTTGTGGTCCTGGCGTCAGGAACAGTGATGTCTCCGGACGTGCACTTTGGTTGGGCAGGGGCGACACGTGTTTGGATTTCGCCGACCAACTAAATTGTTTGCGAACAACAGGCATTGAACGCAACTTCCTCCAACAATGTAGTTTGGTGGGCCGTGGGGATGATGCTAAGAACATTGTTGTCTTCTGGCGCGCATGATGTTAGCCGAATGATGTCGGCCGATTTCGACGATGAACAACATTGTTACTAATACAATGCATCGTTCTATCCCAAAAGTGTCTCACTCCGAGAGCCATACAAACCGGTACAGAAACGCAACGATCGACGAGCTGTATAGGCAAAAGAGTATTCTGCTCTCTAAGTTAAAACTGCTCTACAGACAGTTCCGCGATCCAAGCAGCCAGGAAATAAAAACAATTAAGTCACTAATTAAAAATCTTCAAAAACTGATCCGTGACAACTATAGATCAGTGATTAATGAAGATGGGAACAAGAGAATTCAAGCCAATAAAGCTAGTGGACCGAATATGTTCCCACAAATAAATAAAGTCTTTCGAAAGAAAGATTATAATGACATCCCATGTCTGCGAGTTCCGCGGACTCCCAAGAATTGTCAAACTCTGCTGAACGTAGGACTTACCCTGGAACACATCAACTCTAACGAAGAGTTCATAATAGTCGAGGATCCGCAAAAAAAGGCGAACTCAATTGGCGCTTGTTTCGAAGCAGTGTATAGATTGAACGAATCGGCTGATTCTAACCTTGACCTGGAAAATAGGGGTCTCCAGAAACATATTTCGCTACGAAATGAACTTAACAATTGGCGTCGCTTAAGTCGAAGTTTAACTATCTTTAGTGAAAATAATAGAGCGGATTCCACGCTTACCAATCTAAACACTAGCATATTTGTACACAATGATGAACTGACGGACATTCTTAGATCGATTAAGAACAAAAAATCTTCTGGAATAGATAGTATTCCAAACATTGTTCTAAAGCATTTACCTCTTGAAGTAGTGAACTTTTACAATATTTTGTTCAATAACGCTCTAAATAATGCATATTATCCAACCCAATGGAAATCTGCAGTAGTCCATACCATCCCCAAAACGGGCAAAGACAGGAGCAATCCAGCCAATCTTCGCTCGATTATTTTGCTTCCGAACATCAGCAAGATATTCGAGAAAATTATAAATAAAGCATTGACTAACTCGTGTGAGGAAAATGGTATTATTTCAAACAATCAGTTTGGTTTCCGTTCGCAACACGACACAGTTCATGCTGCGATAAAACTTGTTTCCGACATGCAATGGAACAAGGCGAAGCGACAATGCACAGTGGCCTGTTTGGTTGACTTTGAAAAGGCTTTCGACATCGTATGGCTAGAAGGGCTGGTATATAAGTTATCAAATCTAAGTATGCCCGAATATTTATTATACATCTACGATATGATAATGGGTAAACAATTTGTAGTGATATATTGAGATATAATCTCTAACAAGACTTTCCACATCAAAAACGGTCTACAACAGGGAGCAATGAATTCTCCCATTTTATTTAACATTTACACTAGTGGTCTAGTGGGTGCTCTCAACCATGCAATTGCGTATGGCGACGACATTGTGGTGTATAGATCTGGAGAAAAGATTGATGTCATCAACAGACTTCTGCAAGATGATTTCAACAAAATCAAACGTTTTTGCGACGACTGGAAATTAAAAATAAATTTCCAGAAAACAGAGACTATCGTTTTCAGAACGCCACTGTCCAGTATATCAAGGGATACAAAACGGAATTGGAAAACATTTTCCATTGCAGGAAGTAATAATCTTCTCCTACAAGTAAAAACTGTAGTCAGATACCTTGGAATCTGGCTTGATCAGTATCTTTACTTTGATAAGCATACAGCAACTGCTCTTACAACAGCTAAAAACGCATATGCAATGACACGGAGACTCTTCCGTAGTAGTCTGCTGGACCCCACCGTGAAAATAATTTCATACTCAGCATTCATCCGACCAATATTGGTGTGTGGCTGCCCGGTATGGTACAACATATCCCCATTTTACATGGAGAAGTTTCGGGTGTTCGAGAGGCAGTGTTTGCGTTCCTGCCTCGGAATGTACAGAACTCCAGAGTCGCAGTATAAGAAATAATATCCCAATAAAGTCCTGTATGACAAATCAGGACTAAACAGAATAGATAACTCATTATTAAGATTATTCGTGGGCACACAACAAGGACAATGTGCAGTGAAAATGATCTCATTTCGGGAGCATTCTATCTCAATGATATGTATATGGAGAGTACTCTCCAGAATGGCTTCATTCCCTTCGCCCAGAAGCTTTCTCTTTCTTGGATAAAAAAGGACTTATCCAAGACAAACGTGGAGTCCCTATTATTTACCACGCTTTCCGTCGTGCCAGGGATAAACGAATTCTCCACGATAACGATATCTCTAATTTTCCAGAGCGCCTGCGTTTTAGTATGGTGAAAGAGATAAATCAATACAAGTTCGATCCCATCCCAACTGGTGGTGGATCAGTGATGAAGAAAGGACTACACGTCACCAAACATAGCCGCTTCAATACAATTCAATTTTTATTTAGTAGATAATTACATTTATGGTATATTTTACAACTAGTACTTAAGAGATTTAGGATAGCAATTCCTTTACAACTATAATCTTAAATCTATATAACGACAATAGCACAATTTTAATGAATAACAAATAATAAATTAAGGGAAAACTACAATAAAAAACCCTTATTTGAATCTTAAGACTAATATTGCACGAGCTTCCGGTTATTTTATGTAGTAATGACCTCGATATAATTTTCATAGACAGAGTACATATGTAGTGACTTAGGATAACGCAAGACGGGAAACGAGAACATTGTCAGAAAAAGAACAATTGTCGAAGAAGTTTCGATTGATTTTGTCAATAAGGAACTCTACCGGTTTAACGTTGGCGTTTTCATGTAGTTCATGTGTCGAATAATGCCATGGCAAATTCAGCAACATTTTCAATATTTTATTTTGACACCTTTGCAATTTTATTTTGTGTGTGCGAGCACAATTACACCATACAGGCGCCCCGTACAGGAGTATAGCTTGAAAAATGGTTTTAAATATTATAATTTTATTTTCGATGCTAAGCTTTGATTTTCTACACACTAATGGATACATAACTCTTACGACTTTGTTTATTTTGTCAATTGTGGTAGTGATGTGTTTTTGAAAGATGAGTTTTTTATCTAGAATAATACCTAGATATCTACAGTCTTCGGACCAATCAATATCAACTGCACACATACTGAGTTTAGTGCCATTTGGTAGGTAACAGTGTTTCCTACATCTCGAAAACCAGACAGCTTGTGTTTTATTACCATTTATTTTTATTTTCCATTTCCTGTAATATACTGCTAGCTTGTCAAGAGCTGCTTGCAAAGAGTTGTAGACATTAGTGAATAAGGCACCCGAAGAGAAAATGGCCGTATCATCGGCAAACATAGCTACCTGAATGTTTTCACCTAGACATGGTAAATCTGCGACAAACAATGTAAATAATATGGGACCAAGGACCGAGCCCTGGGGTACACCATGGTGGATTTGGTGAGTAGAGGATATGTCGGTTCCTAAACTCACAACATATTTTCTCGAACGAAGAAAGCTCTGGATAATTTTGATAAGCGGTATTGGCAGCTTAAGTTTTAGTAGCTTATAAATCAAGGCATCGTGCCATACCATATCAAAAGCTTTTTCGATGTCTAGAAGAACTAGTCCCGTTGACTCCTTGTCGATGAATTTACCAGCTATGTGGTTTTTAATGCGCAAGACTTGGTGGATTGTGCTGTGTCCACTACGGAAACCGAACTGAAAGTTTGGTAAGATGTTATTGTCTTCCACAAAACGATCAATCCTTTCCTTAATGATTTTTTCTAAGAGCTTACTTAGACAGCTAAGTAGACTAATAGGTCTGTAGCTTTCGGGGCTGTTCTTCGGTTTGCCGGGTTTCGGGATAGGTATTACTTTTGCTGTTTTCCAACAGTCCGGAAAATAACAATTCTTAAGACAAGCGTTGAAAATGAACGTTAAATAGTTACTTGCAGCAGGTGGAAGTGCTTTGATTAATTTGTTGTTAATATTATCGAGACCCGCGGCCTTTTTTGATTTCGATTTTTTTATCAATTCTTTAACTTTGCTGATATTAGTTGCGTAAGTACTTTCAGCTGGTGTTTGAGAAAGTACATAGATAGTGTTAGCAACTTCAGCTTCAGTATACGCGTCGCTTAGATGCATAGATATGGAGTGGTTCTTACTAAACGTGTTAGCAAGTAGGTTCGATTTCTCCACTGAAGAAATAAACAACTTGTCGTGAACTTTAAACGGAGGAATACTGCACCCTCTCTTTTTCATAATTTTTGATATTTTCCAGAACGGTTTGCTTGCTTTGTCAAGAGAGGAAAGGTGTTTATTCCAACACTTGTTCCTATATGTTGAGATTTCGTTTTTAATGATATTATTTAAGACTTTAACATTTACTAGAAAACAATCGATTCTATAACGCAGCCATTTTCTTCTTTCAGAGTTTCGTAGCCTAATCAGATGTAAGATATTTTCAGGAAGCGGTGCCTTATCAACTGGAGCAGTGGAACATTTAGGTATCGCAAGATCGGCCGCTCTATTGATAATAGAAACAAAATTGTTGCATAGGATATCAATGTGCTCGCTGCAGGTTATAGAATTTAGGCTGGTATCACCTAGACCCAAGTTCGTGCTTATATATGATTTATAACAATTCCAGTTGGCGGCGGAATAGTTGTGGTATAAACTGGTACGATTTACAACTACTGTATGATTCACTGTGAGGCTGATCGGAAGGTGGTCTGAACTTAACGCATTTAGAGTTAATGGTACTGTGCAGTAATTTGGAATATTAGTGATATATAGATCAAGAGTTGAGGGGTTCTTGTTAGCACTCGCTGGGATATAGGTGGGAAGAAGTGGATAAAGTATGGAAAAACTTGGGCTGGATTCAGCAACATCTAGTAAAATGTTACCCCAGCTGTTTGCCCTAAGACAATTCCACGACTGATGTCTGCAGTTTAGATCACCACCAATAATTACCTTGTTTCGAGTGTTGACTCTATACAATTTTTGCAGATCCCGCTTAAAGTAAGTAGATTTCTCTAGGTTTCTATTTCCTCCAGGGAAATAGACCGAAAAAAGACTCACCTTGGAATTGTCACTTAATGTTACCTCTATACTAATTTCCTCAATTAACTTAAGGCGCAATGAAGGACGCAAGGAATGTTCTATACATTTTTTCACAACAATGGCGACACCTCCACCACTAGCATGTACCCTGTCTAGGCGATAACATATGTAATTTTGATGTGAGAAAGAAATGTCTTGTTTGAGCCAGGTTTCTGAAACAAGTGCAATGTCAATATTAAAATTTATCAAGAAACTAAAAAATTCATGCTTTTTGTTTTTGATGCTTCTCGCATTCCAAGTTATGATGTTAAGAGAATTTCTTAACATGTTTTTTCCGAGTATATGTACTTAATAGCTAATGAAGTAATGACGTTAAATTGGTCAGCTTTGGTTTGACAAGCACTAAGCTTGGTTACAACTTCATTAAGAAGAGAGTTTATCTCGCTAAATGAGAACAGGTTATCATTAGTTAATGTTTCTGACGGATTTTTCTTCGTGTGTGTCGTATCACTATTGGAAGGTTGCTGGGTTTGATGGAGGCCAGAAGCCCAGGTGGATGAAGGAAGTGAAGGTTGACGCACAGTTCGGGGTAGTGGAGGAAAATTATCAATGGATAAATGGTCGGGCAGTGGCTGCTGTTTGTCACTCGGAGGCTGTAGGAACGTTGTATTTCCTGTACCACGTCCACGTGGGGATACTTTGCGGCGAATGTCTATGTACTGTTTTCGGCTAATGCATTTTGGATCGGTGGATTTATGTGGCCCATTACAATTTGCACACTTGATGACCTCATTCGTTTTGCAGTCAGATGTTTCATGGTTTCCCGAACATATTGCACAGAAGCTATTTATATGACAATGCATCGAGCCGTGACCGTAAAGCGGGCAATTGTGACATTGTGTGACCTTACCTGGATTATGTTTTTTAAAGTTCCAGCGAACGATGGTTTTGAACAAGGTGGAGTAGTTCCGTTTTAGTTCGTTTAATTTAACTGTACCGCGTTGAATGTAGACGATGTACAAGTAGTGTTTGTACAGGGCTTTTGTTGACGGATTTAATGTGATGGTTTTAACATCTAGGCACTTAATCCCGAGTGCAATTAACTCATTTTTCACTATATCGTTGCTTATTAAGTCTAGCCCGGATAACACTACCTTTAACGGACGATTTTCCTTACGTGAGTGGGTGAAAAACTCACATTTTAACCGTAAGAGTTCGGTTCTGATTTTATTATATATGTCCATTGTTGGGGCACATATTTTTTGCCCAAGCGAAATGTTTTTGATTAAGTATTTGTCTATCTTAATGTTGCTCAAAATATCACGCACTTGAGCACTAGTTGTTTTTAATACCACAATTGGCGGAACGGTTTCTTTAGGAAGTTCTGCGCACTGTTCGTCATTGGTCGGATCCATTTCAGGAGAGTCTTCCATCAGACTTTGAAGTGGTTGAAAAAAGTTAGTGTTTGAACACATTTTAGATTTTTCGAGAACTTTATTGTTCACTTTTGAAAGTTTATCGGGAGGTGTTTGGCCTCCAATAACGGGGTCGTAACGCAACCGTTTGCGCTTGATTTTATTTAATACACGTGGCCCAGGGGCCATAACTTAACGGTTATAACACTTGTTCAAATTTTTGTATGCGGAAAACGAGGCAAAGAAAACAAGATAATGATAATTAAATTGTGAAAATTATTGTGAAAATAACGGTTGATTAAGATAACTAGCACGAGCAAAACTGTGAGACAAGTTGTCTGTTTGAAAGTCAGCCAGTCACCAAACATAGTATGCCTCTCAGGCGCACCGCTTTCCTTCCCCCCATCTCCAATTCCCAATTTTTTAATTTTTTATTTCATTTTAAATTTTTATTTTTTTATTTTCATTCGTATTCCTTGTTCATGTTTGTCCGTTTTGTTTCATTATTTTATGTTTTATTTTTTGCGTGCCAACCCCCTATAAATGTAACCAAAAAAAAAAAAATAATAATAATAATAATAATATTAATATTAAAAATAATAATAATACATGATGTAGAAACAAATAGAATACATTTAAACGAGAAAACATATCAATCATTGTGACATGTTATAAAAACAGTTATTAAACGCCGAAAGGCATAAGAAAAATAATAAGTATAATTTAAAGTGCTTGCGAAGAGCCAGTAAGTTAATGTAAGAATGATATTTGTAAAAATAGAAGTTAACATTTAGTCTTAAGTAAAATATGTAATTAATTTGTTAAAAAAATGTGGATATAAAACAAAAAGCTCAAGATTCAATGCCCCCACAACCAGAACAGCCGTAACAACAGGGAACAAAATTCAAAACACCAACCGTGAGTACGTCCTTTTTATATAATATTTAAAATTGTGCAACAAATTTAAGTACAACAATTCAGACGGTACTTTTTATATATTATTTGATATTGTGCAAAATATAATGCAACAGTGTTCCCTCGACATCTTCGCTGTATAATCACTGACCTCGCTTCGTTTACCTAGATTGTGCTTCTTTTTCTAGAGATATAGATCAAATGTGGTCATTGTAGATGTCGCTTTTGCTGTTATTTAAATATACAACTGCTTTACGGTTTTGTTTTTCTCTAAGCTAATTAAAATAATACGTTAATCCCGGTACATTTGCGTCCTGACATAGCGAGCTTTGTATCGTATTCACTGCTCATATTCGGCTATCTACCCGTATAACCATATTATGACAAGTATAGCGCTTTCAATTTGGCATTGATATTATATCCATAGCCCAGCTACTAACGTCAAGCTAACTAAATCAGCAACAATTGCGGGTCATGTTACTAATCATAGGTCTACCAAAATGGACATAATAGATTAATGATAGTCGCCATAAACAGCTCATTAAGGACCCTCTTGCTGGTAGAGTACCATTATGGTCAATTGTAGGGGACGACTTTCGTTACCTCAAACATTCGAGATTATCGAATACAGACAATTAATCAATCGCTAACTAAACACCACTGAAATTACTTGGTGTCGCACATTTTCTATTAAGGTCTCATGTTGGAATTAATTAACCACCTAACAGTCAGTTTTGTTGAAATGTTGAAATAACAACATGTAATTATTGGCCTCCATGGAATGCTCCAATTTGTTCATTCATAATCCAGTAGAAAGTTGAACATGCAAAATCAGTCCTGAAACTAGCTCCACTCACGTAGCAGTAATGTACGCAATCATTCTAGTGGTTTTGTTTGGCAGCAGTGAATCTACGGGTGTCGAGGCAAATGGTTCAGATTTTCAAGATTTTTTTACACGAAATTTGAGAACAGTTCATTATCTAAGCATACAGCTCCGGAGAGACGTAAAAGCCGATGGTGATAATGGATATGTGCACTTCCTACTCAAGCAATCAGTCTGCCCAGTTGTTGTGTCATCTTACTCTTTAAAAGACGCTCTTTATTCAGCAAGATATCGCAAACCTTTTGCAATAGTGACCGACTTCAAGAAATTCAAGGCAACTGCTAATTTATTCTCAGAAGTAGCTGAGACTCTAATATTCATTGTTTCGGACGTTGTGGATTTTTCTAGCCTGGAAAAAGATTTACAAAAACTGTGGCAATCCAAAAGCATCACACGATTACTCCTGTTTATAGATGAAGGAGTCTTCTTTTACCATCCTTTCATCTTCAACAATGGTGAATACGGCCGCATCCTTCCATTTAAAAACAATGATTTCAATAACATGTTCAAAAACCTTTACGGTTACCCTATGGAACTGCAAATCTTTAGATCAGTATATGCAAGACCGATTTTTGATAAGGATTCAAATAGGGTCATCAGTGTGGACGGTGTAGATGGTCAGGTAGCTAGAGCGTTGGAAAAGCAAATGAATTTCACAGCGGTGCTGCAGAAACCAGCGGAAGCACTATTTGGGTAAGTAAAACACAATGTTTACCCATAAATACATCATAGGTTTGAAATGAAATACAATAACGATTAATGTGCGATAATCATTTTCATCATCATCATCATCATCGGCACTACAACCGGGAACCGGTCTTGGCCTTATTTAGCAGGTCCTGAGGCTTGTTAAATTTTCCACAATGATTTGTTTTTTCCGGGCAAGGTCATTAGCCTTGCGCCAGAGGCTCCCCGACGGTAATCATTTTGGTGTTGTTTTATTCTGGAGAGAATCGATGACATTATGTTGTGTGTTAAAAATAATCAAATAACTTTTTCGATCGGGGCTGTAAAACATTTTTTTTTCTTCTGATGTATCAAAATCTTATTCCTATCATTATGATCTAGATATATTATTTTTAAAAAGTGTCTTGAGGTGTTGATCATATTATTTTTATACTAGGTTCCATCGATGAATTCTTTAACGAAATTCGTGATTTAAATTTCCCTACGTCTGAACACATCTGGAAAGAGGAATAGCATCATCAACTGAAAACCGAACTAAACCACGAGATGGCAGTGACGACCCAGCCAAAGTGTCGTCGGAGTGATAAATAGGTTTATCATAAGACGCATTAAATATGGATAAATTATTGTAGTATGAAAACAAAGATATCGCAGGCAAAACAATCGCCAGTTATCCTTGATACAAGATACACAAGAGATTAAAAAAGGGAAAACAAAAAACGAAAATAAAAACAAAAACACAAATTCCAGGCGGTGACAATGTTATTCGCGGCCTTAAAAAATTCTGTACCCACCTTAAAATCTGCCTCGGATAATTTCGAGGGGAGAATAGTCCGTACAATGGGGCAAGGCTAATAACCTTGTCGGAAAAAAGAAATTATTATGGATACCGGTGGAGAGACTTGCTAAATAAGGGCAAGACCGGTTCCCGGTTGTAGTGCCGATGATGATGATGATGATGATAGTCCATACAAACGACGAATCCAAAGACAACAGAAAAAAAGAGTATACAAAAAGGATTCCTACAGAGCCGACGCATTCTACAACGCAAATACAGATATAGACTACAAATCCACTGAAGCTCATCATATTAACACAGCTGAGTCGCCATCTAATAGGAAGCCGTAGCTTACTTAACAATACCGACAACAAAACTACAACGCTTGAAGACCCTATCGGGACTCGAAAGAACGAATGCCTCTTTCTGATTAGTCAATTTTCTTGTTTTTTCTTTTTGAAACAAATTAGATGAGTGTCTTTCAAGTCACCACGAAAACAAATAGGTGAAGTCCGTCGGAATTACATTTAGCTTACAAGCTTCATTAATTTTTTTTTCTTATAAATATAATAAATTGAAATTTTAAATATAATTGAAATATAATGAATTAAAATGTTTAAGCTTCATTAATTTTTTTTTTCTTATAAATATAATGAATTAAAATTTTTAAGCCTCATTAATATTAAATTAAAATTTTAAATATAATATAAATATAATTAATTGACGTTTTTAAACTTCATTAATTTTTTTTCTTATAAATATAATAAATTAAAACTTTAAATATAATGAATTAAAATGTTTAAGTTTGATTAATTTTTTTTCTTATAAATATAATAAATTAAAATATTAATTTTTTACCAATATCAATTACTGATCTGAGTTTCCCAGTAGTGCAGAGACTTCTACGGTATAAACGCCCGGCCCCGATGTCAAAAACAGATCCAAGGTGTTTGCATAATCATCACGGGTATCCGGCACTCGCCACTCTACCTCCTCGATAGTATAGTGGTTAGTATATCCGCCTGTCACGCGGGAGACCGGGGTTCGATTCCCCGTCGAGGAGCCTCTGGCGCAAGACTAATGACCTTGCCCGGAGAAAACAAACCATTATGGAAAATTTAACAAGCCTCAGGACTTGCTAAATAAGGCCAAGAACGACTTCCGGTTGTAGTGCCGATGATGATGATGATGATATAGCTAGTTGTAACAATATTGAATGTAATATCTTTATAAAGGTGTAAATTATGAATAACTAATAGTAGGCGTATTATTATACGAGTATAAAAGAAAACCAAAGTGTTAAGAATATTTTCATTTACATTTTTAAATTTAATTTTTTTATCTTTCCAGAAGGCGTAGTCCAAACGGCACTTACAACGGCGCTATTGGACTTATCGCAAGTCGAAAAGCCGACATCAGTCTGACAGGCTTCTTTATCAAAGACTACTTGGAACCCCGAATAGTTTTCTCAGTGGCTATATACGATGACTTACTCTGTTGTTATGTGCCCAAGGCACCTAGAATACCTCAGTCGGTTTTACCAATTTTTGCGGTTCACTACACTTTCTGGATCGGATTTGTCATTGGAGCATTCATTTGTGGGACAATTTGGATTCTACTTCGCTATGTTAACTTACAATATACTGCAGGACAAACAGTACACATGAAAATGTTCAAATATCTACAACTTCATATTATCCCCATCTACGTCGACACTTGCATAATTTGGGTTCGGGTGAATCTTCGAAACCAGCCTGCATTCATCTCGGAGCGTATCTACATCCTTTCAATTTTCCTCGTGAGCGTAATATTTGGAGCTGTTATTGAGTCTAGCTTAGCGACAGTTTATATACATCCAATGTTTTACAAGGACATCAACACTCTTGAGGAATTGAAAGACAGCGGCTTCGATATTGAATACAAATTCTCGGCATTCAAGGATGACATGTTCTTCAGTGAAACCTCAGCACTATTTGCTGCCCTCAATAAGAAGCTTAAGTATGTCAGCGATCTGGAAGTTGATATCACTTTCGAAGTATCGACGAGAAGAGACCATGCAGCCGTTTCCCGATATTCATCCTTGATCTTGGAAGCCACTGACTATATTCGTAATCAGCAGATTCATTTAATTAGCGAATGTCCTAAATATTACACAATCGCTTACCTTTTACCTACGGACTCTCCATTCAAAGAGAGAATTGATGGACTTTTATTGCGACTTCTCAGTGTTGGTTTAGTGACCAAGTGGATCAATGATGTAAATTGGAAGACACTGACTTTCCCAGGAAAAAAATCCGCCAATGAAGAAACGAATGCGAAGGTTTTAACGTTAGCTGACTTACAATTGGCTTTTTATGTCCTGAGCATTGGATGCTGTTTGGCATTTATATCACTGGGAGTGGAGTTTTACTTGGAGAAAAAGCCAAGGAGGGAGAGAGGAAGTACTTTGAACACTCACAAGTTGGTCAAACGTCAACGTAAGACCATGCATTTAACATGGTTCGAGGCATCCGAGACCTGAACCTTGAACGCAAAAAATCTATTTCATTTATCACACGCATTAATTATAAAATAAATCAATTCATTAACTGACGTTATAACATTTGTTCCTCCTTTTCGACAGGAGAACGTAATTAAGCTTTCCCACAACCTCGCCTGGTATTTATTCAACACCAACAATGTGTCCCTGGAGACTACAAATTGTCGTGTGAAATCTTATTGAGGTTTCACAAATCTATTTACACCAGGACAGCGGTATTATTAAAGTGTCACATTGTTCAATTTGTGTCGTTAATCATTTTCCGACAATTAGACAATTCAGCTCCAAGTAGAAATAACACATTCACGATACCATCATTCCCACATAACAATGGTCAACCACATTTGGAATATAAGTGTAGTTTTGTTATTGATATTCGCCGTACGAACATTTGGCGACTTGCCCTCTACCATGAGTAACAAACTTTTGAATTTATTGAGGCCCCTCCATGAGATAAGTGTACTTCTACAACATCATTCAGATAGTTCGAATAGTTTTATACAGTTTTTCTTGCGTCAGAATGCAACTCCAGTTAAGGTGTGCTTTAATTCAACAACGTCTTCGTGTCACTCGAAAAATAATGTTCTTTTAACGACAATCAAAGATCTGAGAATAATGGTCGACAAATATTCATCACGTTTTGGAATACAGTTCTATATTCTTGAAAACTCCTTGGAGGCATCTGGTCTTTTAAATATTTCTCGCTCTGTGTGGTTACGCTCGGGAGTGTATCAAAACATTTATGTAACACCTACTCGACTATATTTGTTTAATCCAGTTGTTGTGACTGACTTGAGCGGTTATGGAATGATTGAAGACGCTCCTATGGATCTTGAAAAGATGTTCAAAAATCTTAACCAATACCCGTTGAGAGTTTACATATTCAACTCGGCTTATTCGCAAGTAGTATCAGAAAAAGACACTGGAAAAGTGATCCAAGCGAAAGGTGCCGATGTTGACGTTGCTTTGAATCTAGAAATGGCACTAAACAGCACATTTCAATTTCAACGTACGGATAACGAGTTCTTTGGGTAAGTTGTTTTTAGTTTTTTTGAACTTATCACAGGTAAATAGAGTTCACCTACAATAGCGAGAGTAATC
The DNA here is from genome assembly GCA_963931805.1 of Microdon myrmicae. Lineage (NCBI taxonomy): Eukaryota > Metazoa > Arthropoda > Insecta > Diptera > Syrphidae > Microdon > Microdon myrmicae. Next base: position 114,478,732 of record OZ007502.1, read on the forward strand.
AAGTCGCGAAGATTAAGATGGGCCGGACACGTGGCGCGAATGGGCAACGATAGCACCGTGTGTAGAATTCTTGACGGTAGACCAACGGGGAAGAGACCGGCCGGACGCCCGCGACGGAGATGGGAGGACAATGTTAGGTTTGATCTTGAGGAGGTCGGATCGAATGGCCAAGCGTGGAAGGAGAGTGCACAGGATAGGGAACGATGGCGGAGTCGAGTCGGTGAGGTCATGAACTTCCGAGTTCCTACAGGCCAATAAATAATAATAATAAGTAGAGTTCGCCTATATTTTTCTGATTTGTATATAACTATAACTACAATTTCTTTTGTGTGGCTTCCCTTCAAATCAAAAATATTTCGCCCATATTGTCGCGTATCTTTCTGCGTCGACTTCATCATATCTTTGTAAGTGGATCACTCTGAGGCGTTTACGTTCTTCGATCTTCGCCCTGCACTCATCGTCAAACCATGGTTTGTACTTCATTGTTTTCTTAAATCCTAATACCTTTTGGGCTGTTTGTTTGATTGTGTCTCTGATCGATGCCTATTTAGTGTCCACACTATTAGCTTCCTCTTCCTGACTACTCACATTCTCTAGGATGCTAAATCTATTCGTTAGTTCGTGTTGATATTCAGCCCTGTTACCGACATTTTTGCTCGTCTCCCATGACTGCCCATGCGGGTTTGCTATGAGCCGACTCCTAATTTTGCCCAGCACTAGAAGATGATCGGAGTCGCAATCTGTTCCTCTATATGATCTTACGTCAAGGATATTCGAGTGGTGTCTTTTGTCTATGAGGAAGTGATCTATTTGGTTACGCGTTACGCCGTCGGGTGATATCCATGTGACTTTATGAATTTGGTTGTGCTTGAACATCGTGCTTTTCACTACCAGATCTTTTGACGCTGCGAACGTAATAATTCGACTTCCATTATCATTTGAAATGTCCTGTAGGCTTTCTTAACCTATAGTTGGTTGAAATATGTCTTCCTTTCTAATTTTCACGTTGAGGTCCCCAATAGGATTTTGTAGTGCTCCAGAAAGCCTTACCATTAATATCCTCCCCCTTCTAAATACGTATCCAATAATTAATACTAAATTCATCAATAACCCAAAAGTTTCCAAATTCCATATCGAGCACCTATAGCAGCTGCTCGATATAACATCCAAAAATCTAAACGATTCTCCGAATCATTAACGAGCAACCCCAGCTGCTAAAGTAACCCAAAGGATTCTCCGAATCACTAATTCATTCCACAAGCCGAAAACCTTGGCTGCAGATTCAACACAATCAAAAAAATCCATTCGAGCAAACAGTGACATCATGCTCGAACACGACTGGCCAAACCAACTTTCATGTGCTTCGGAGTCCAGGTACAAAGAGAGAGAACGAACATGTTTTCAGGTCACCTTTGTACTCTTTCCCCGTTTTTGTTCTTTTTTCGTTTTATTAAAAATCGCATACGATCATTAAGTCAGTGTCAATCATACCTTTAAAAGATCGCATCGCTCATTCCTGACCGACATTCACATTTTGTACTTTTTGATTCAAGTTAAAATTAAAATTAACTATTATTATTTCAACTAAATCCTTTCGCCTTTTACTTTTTACCCTCGACACTTCGCACGCTTCTCCCAAGCGAATGGGAAAGCACGGCGCGGAGTATAACAATTTTAACATCAAATGATGAGATCCCATCAAATACTCCCTCTAGGGTCTCGTAGAAAGTGTCTTTCGTTTCTTCGTCGGTAGATTCTGTTGGAGCGTGTACGCTTATTTGTTCATAATCCTACCATGGGCCCAGTATTTTTAGCACCGACATTCGGTCATTAATAAATTTCACATCTTTTACATGGGCCGTAATCTTCTTGCTTATGATGAAGCCAATCCCGAGGTTATGTGTATCGGTACCTTCACACACCGGTGTAAACCTGTTGGTTTCGACTACTTGATGTGGGAGTCGGACTTCCTGAAGCGCGACGATGTCCATTTTATATTGTTTCGCTTTTTCTACGACCGTGTGTATCGCGCCTGGTTTATATAACGTTCGAACATTCCACGTGCCGACGCGTATATCCCGCTTTTTCCGTTTTTCCCTATGTCTTCTTTTTGCCGAGTCGGTGTTTTCTTGATGATTTGTTCCCTTATGGTAGTGTCGGCTTGTGGCGGTTCTTTAATACATTCCCAAAGAACCGCCCATACTCTTACATTAACCACCTTTCCGAAACCCATAGCACTTACCTGCAATTAGGGGCAGCGTAAGCTCCCCTGCAGCATCACACCTGAAAGTTAAACCTCATCAAGGCATGCATCACATTGAATTATTATATGAGCCGTACCATATCTCCATCGGCTCGGCTTGTCAGCCATTATAATAGATAAATACTTGCTGGCCAGCGTAATTATTGACACAGTCGTAGCCGATGGGTTTGGCTATGGTTCATAACCATTAATTGCCCCAGTCCCGAGGTTCGCAACACTTGCGACCAATTTCCTTTATCGGTTATCTACCGATCATGGGATTTGGGCACTAATATGATTCACCATAAACAATCATACCCCAGCCATGCCTGCGATGACCCGCCTGAGATCTAAAGTAAACATACAGTATCTCACTGTGCGTTTTGCTTACCCCCATATTTATCAAACATATAGCCATCCAGCCTGACCCTTTGCCGCCGTCGCGTCGACGAGGTTTCTGCTGACTTATGTCAACAAAATAATTTGCCTCCTTGTGCACCGGAGCCATATGGCTAGATTGGATATTGCCTACATCGGTGTTTCCAAGGAATCTTAGGCAAATACCATGACGGCCCCTTTTGTATCATAGGCACATCATATACATCATGTGTGCCACCATTTCGTCTGTGACATAGCGTTTTTGTTTACTTTGAAACAAAAATCTATTTCGATCTCTGGCATACATCACCAACGATGTATGGGTACATCGCCCCCGACGATCGTACTTCTGTTTGATCAGGAGTCCACCGATCATCGTCCTCATCGCAGGGTATTGTACTTGTCCTATGCGGACACATATAGAATCCTCTCTTATCTATGCAATTCGCGGCCATCGAACTGATGCATGTGAGTTGCATCGTGGAGTCGGATTACTATTACCGCAGCGCACAGTCGCACCCGCTTAGAGTTCCGCCTTTTACCAGCCCCGCTACTGAATAGCCAATTTCGTTTTTTTTCGCGTTTAAATATTTAAGTTGGAGTGCCGTTTTTCCTTGCTGTCATCTAGTCGCGCAATTCGTTTTGTTCGGTAAAGTGAACTTCGTCACCACGATCCTGAAGGAGTGCAGGCGCCCACCAGCTAATGGATTACAGGATCATATTGTTAACTCCTAGTTACCAGATTAGTGAATTGAGTTGTGAACGTCCCGTGTTATGCGCATGTGCCCATGCCATAACGCAAATTTAAATAAAGAACACTTGCTAAGAAGTACTTGCGTGACTATTTATTACATTCGCTTGTTTGGAGTTGATTTGTTTCGTGGCAAAATTTCGGATAAACCAATGGTAAGTGTTTGGGTGTTGAGTTGAACTAGTGCCCATGTACGGTACAATAACCAACCCCTACAGGATCATCACCTACGCCCACCGGGTTTTTCGTGGGATTGTTTTGTGTATACTGATTATTCATTTTTGTTCCCACGAGTCTTGGGGTTTCAAACAGTCCCCCATATCAGAGCCCCGCCTTGACATGTTAAGGTCTACTTACTGCTCTAATTTGACCCGGTGTCAGAGAGGCGCCGTTATAATACAGCCGGTAGGCCCTGGTTGCAAACCATCTAGTGGGCACGGTGACGTGTAACACCCTGGATTAAGGGTGCTAGATCTTTGTGTGTTATTCCCCGATAGCCTGTCTGACATGGGTGGCCCTACTGGAAGCATATGCTTCTGTTAGCATAGCCTGAGTGATTAATTGTAGTTTAAACCCCAGCACCACGTCAAGGTTTCTACCAGGCGGGTGATTTATTTTTAATGAAAAACAAAAAATATTTTTATGAGACAGATGTCTCTTTATTCAGTTCTAACTTAACTCTGCCCGCAATATTTTTGATAACACATATTTATAAACTAAAAGGTACAACAATAAAAAAGTCAATGTCATTTAAACATGGGAAAACACTCCAGACGGAAATCTGACACTCTACCCGCTCACATTCTACTTCATCCATGTCAATGCACGCATTGGATAGGCGGCGCGTGTAGCTGACTCGCCCAAAAGAAAGGTGAAAACTTGTGTATGCGGCGCATGTAGCTGACTTTACTAAAAGAAGGGTGATAGCTTCCCGCCGGCCATCCTCTACTTCGTAATTCTAACAACTTTTCTTCGTAAATTTTATGCGACCTAAGACTAATTTTATTTCTCTTGAATTCATCATATCTTTTACAGTAGTGAAATATATTTCTATCTTATGTATGAGTCAGGCGTTAACTCGTGTGAATGGGGTGAGAACAGCATTTCCGTTTCATATATAGTGTCGCCAGTTTCGTTACTTTTCTAACGTACCTTGTATATTATAGTAAATGACAGCTTACAAAGCCACACCTCCTGTAGGTGACGATGACCAGGACAGAAAAACCTTGAGATCGCAGACAAAACATCATCGATTTAAAATCGGAACCAGTAGAAAGAATTATAACTGGGTGCAAAGGTCGGACCTAGGTTATAGAGCTGGAAAAATTATTATGAAATCTATTACTAATTTCAAAATATTTTCGCCCTATTTGAGCTGAGACGCCATTGAGTATCCTTATTTTTACTTTGTTTTTGCTAATTGTTTTTTTCAATCCTTCCCTCTTTCTCTTTTTTTTACAATTTCTGCATCTTTAACAACTAAATCTTTATATCCTCAAAACGCTCGCTTACTGAATACATCTTTTTATATTTTATAGACATCGACTGGACAATGGATCCTTTGATGGCGCTATCGGCCGCGCTGTGCGATACGATGTTGATCTCATCTTAACCGGATTTTTCGTAAAAGATTATTTGGCCGAGGATATCGAACTTTCCCCGACTATGTACAGCGATAACCTCTGCTGCTATACAAGCAAAGCGAAAAGAGTTCCACAATCCATTCTTCCGCTCTTTGCCGTTAAAGAGGATTTGTGGCTCGGTTTCATCATGACAGGTTTCCTATGGGCTATAATATGGGCATCAATCAGAAAATGCAACTTGTGGATCTTAAGAAAGCAAGGATATACTGTATCTCAGAATTTTCTAACAACCTTTCAATACTGGCGGATTCTTATAGACACATGGCTAGTTTGGGTACGCGTCAGCACATCACGTTATCCTCCATTTGCATCGGAGAAAATATATGTAATATCACTGTGTTTGGTAAGCGTTATATTCGGAGCGATATTCGAGTCAAGTCTAGCGACTGCTTACATTACAACTTTTTATTATAAGGACATAAACACATTGGAAGAATTAGATGCAAGCAATTTAAAAATCATCATTAGGCATCCAGCGATGTTAGATGATTTATTCTACGGTCGAAGTTCGCCATTGTTTCAACGTCTCCAAAACAAGCTTGTCCATGTCCCTTCAACAAAGAAACGAAGTATTGATGTCGTCGCCCAAGGAGGAATAGCATCAGTTAACAGGGCGTCAGAGTTCTCACTTAACGATATTAGATACATTTTAAGCAGGAAAATCCACATGATTCCCGAGTGCCCAAAGCATTACCATTTGGCATATGTAATGCCGAAAGGATCACCCTTCAAACCTCAAGTAGATCGCCTTCTTTTACGTCTCTTGAATGCCGGCCTTATTGACTTTTGGATCAAAAAGATGTACAATGAGGCAAAAATGAAAGCTTTAAATCTTCCGAAAGCACGTGAACTAATGGCTACAGGGATTTGGAAAACTCTATCCATTAACGACCTACAACTGGCATTTTACACGTTAATTTTAGGGAATCTAATATCAATGGCAGTATTCTTTACCGAAATCGTGATCTCGAGACGGATCAGGTTGAAAATGAAACAGAAGTATAAAGCACCCAATAAACAGTTTTATTCAACTAAACCTTGATTTACCATAGAAGTCGTAACGAACTGAGCATAACGGGTTACCCTTTTCTTAGGGAAAGGAATACCAACTGGTAATACGGGTACATATCCGGTATAACCTGCGGGATGAACAGTATAAGGTGTTCTTAAATTGTTATTCTTCAGGCACCTCTCAAGTTCCTCATTTTGTTCCGCAGTCAGACCAACAGCTTCTGGTTGAGGGTCGCATAAACTACACCTAAAATCGAATTTGCAAAATAAACTTGTACCTAGGATAAAATTTTACTACTTACAATCCGCGATTACGATTATTCTTCCAAAATATCTCAGTGGTATCGACAAACTCAATCGGATCCTGTTTAGCCCAATCTCGGATATATTTATGCAATCCTGGATCCATTGCCTCAACTACATCTGGAGCCCTTGGTCGAGTCGTGTCAATTGACTTATCTAACAAATCCGCCTTTGTAAAGGTCTTCTCCGCTTCGTCCTTGGATTTCAATGGTGAATTGTCGATATTTAACTGACACGCTTTCTTCCAGTCCGAAGAGTAAATGCTAGTTACTAATCCAGTTTTTCCGGTTTTACCATACATAATATCTTCTGGCACGTCGTCCAAGGATATTTGTGGGATCATGTAGATTGTAGGCCTTTCACGTCGAGCTCGTAATTTTGATTCGAATATTTTGTCTTCTAATTTAATATTTGGAATTGGGGCATGGGGATCTATCTGAACAACTTCTTTTTCGCGATGTAGGAGGTTGAAAGGAACATTAACGCCAGTTTTAAATTGCCGCAAAATTTCGAGATCGACCTGTGGTGGTCGATATGGAGATCTAACAATTGGTTGATTTGGTGGCCTTGGAGGAACGGTTACTCTTGGCTTCAATGGCCACGTACGGTAGTCGGTTTGATACATACTACGAGCAACACCTGAATCGGGCATTTTTTGTTATTGTTTGAAAACAACTATTCTTCGATTTAACAAAAAAATATATAAATATAAATAATCTCGTAAACACAGGAGAAAAAATATCCAAATGAGGTGTAAGCGATTTGCTCAAACTACTCCGTTTTACTGAAAAATTATCGTATGAAAGACCCAGGTATATTTGAATATAAATAAAACTTATTTGTACTCGGATATGAAATATCTATAGTAACTATACATATGCTATGCGTACATAAATGAACTCTAAGAAGAACTAATTAAATATCAAGCTAGTTTTTTAACGGCAATTAAGATCCTAACAACTTCAGAAACCTTATATGATTTTATCCAGATCCCGATTCAGAGAGTCGACCCGACTACATCTCAGTTGACGCATAATAAACCATTAATATTAAGCAGAATCCCGGTTGTAGTGCCGATGATGATGAATATTAAGCAGAAACTCGATTAGAGCCGAAATATAACCTTAAGGCACTCCGGATTAATAGAATCGAGATTCGAAGACAGGCCGTCTATAACAACCCGAGGAAACTCTTCTACTTAGTAACATCTGTGCCAGACGCGACCAAAAGGCGTGAAGATACCCAATACGACCGCCCTTGATGCACCGTGTTTCCCAGTTGCAGATGTCCAGACGTCAGATACGAAGTTCAAAATATCCGTATTGGCAATCATTTAGAAGTCCGCTCCATAACAAGTTTCCAAATAACTTCTCTACCACCTTGGACAACATAGACAACATAGCTATCGGGCGGTAGTTTATCGGATACACTTTTTCCCTTCCTTTAAGATTCGAGCAATTTTCCAGCAGATAGGAATGGTTTTCCGTGCATAAGATAAGCGAAGAAGTTTGCTAAGAACTGGCGACGATCTGGAGGACAGCTTTTGAGGACTATTGCTGGTATTCCATCCGGACCGAATGCTTTCTTACAGTCCAGTTAACGGAGAATGCGTTGAAGAACACGTGGGTGGAACTTCACATGCGACATTGATAATTACATCGATGTGAGTGCCAACTCCATCGTCAACGAGGCAACATCTACATTCCTGTCTTAGGATCCTTATATCGATCAATGTTAAAATTGTAGTGTTGAGCAGTTTCCCGACAGGCACATGTCACACGCAGGATGAGATCACGCCACCGGGAGACATCACCGCACACCACACCACCGGATGATATCACCGTATATCACGCCACCGGATGACATCACCCCACGTCACACCACCGGAGGACATCACCACGGCTCACGAAGGAGTATAAAAGCAGGCTGCACTTGGGCGAGGAGGAGGAGTGATCAGCGTCAGGAGTCATTACTCAGTGATTATCATTATCAGCATTATCATACTACACTCAGTCAATAAATTGAATGTAAAAGTGTCTAAAAAAGTGTTTCAGAGTGTTTTACAGTCTTTCCGAGAGGGACACAATACAGTGGCTTGCATTTTTATTTTTTATATTTTTATCTTTTATATTTTCTTTTCTTATTTAGATATTTACATATTATTCCTGCCTTCTGCGAAAATAATGTACTACGCCGCTGCTTGATAGTATGATATGTGACAATGAAATGAGTGATGATAGACTGTTTTCTGATTCAAAAATGCCTCATTGTACATTATTTGTATTATTTTTAATACGCCTGTTAATAAATAATAAAAAAAAAATATTATTTTTATTTGATTATTTACTTATTATTTTATTCCTTACTTACGGAAGTTCATGATCTCACCGACTCGGCTCCGCCATTGTTCCCTGTCCTGTGCGCTCTCCTTCCACGTTCGACCATCCGATCTGATCTCCTCGAGGTTCAATCTAACATTGTCCTCCCATCTCCGTCGCGGCCGTTCTGTCGGTCTCTTCCCCGTTTTTTTTTTTTTTTTGTTTTAATTATTTTAATTTCCAAATTTAGGTTTCCAATTTAGTTTGCTTAAAATCAAATCTTATTTCTCTTTTTTCACTCTGGTTCTTGTTCTTGTCTTTCTCGTGTTTCATGTTTCCTTTTCGTCCTCTTGACGTGCTGTGTCGGTTATCTTCTTGTTTACCTATTCTCTACAAATGGACACCCGCTCTTGTTATGGCGTGAGCCGTCTGCCCGATCAGGGTGTGTTGACTCTCATAAAGAAACTAAAAGAGGACCTTGATGTTCTCAAGGCCGAGAACGCTGTCCTCAAAAAAAAAATTATCGCGATTAAAAGCCCCCTCACCCACACCCCCACCCAGTACCGGTTCGGAAACTTAGTAAATGTCACTGACAATCCTGATGACTCAATGGACGACGGTGACTCGCGTACCCCCACCCCAAACTCATTTAGGGCCTCGAAGCACGAAACACCACTCCCAACAATAAGCTGCGAGGGAGTCCCCTCCAATAAGGGTGTCGCCACTGACTGCACGCCAATTCCACCCCCAGCATCATCATCAGCTGTCCCCAAAAAGTTGTCGACACCCCGATAGCTCCAAATATGGTAAAAATCGTATCTCCGCAGGAGTCTTGCCCACCGAGGTCAACTCCGGTATTTTACCCAAAACCAAAGGCCGCTTGTGTTCCCAACACTGCGCAGCCACTGGTCGAGACCCGCGCACTTGTGTCTAAGAAGAAACAGCAAGCCCGGGTCATTGCATGAGACCTCAATCTGAAGAATTTCGTCGGTGACAGCAACCGACTAGGGATTTCCAACTTCAAGGCAAAGACCTTAAGCCGATCCCTAAATAAAATTGTAACCTACGATATGGAAGCCTATCAAAAGGATAACGTCAGCCTCATGGCCAAGGAGATGAATTATTACACATTCACTCTGGGCAACGAAAAGTCGGGGACCATCCTTCTAAAACGAGCTGCTTCTTGTTGGAGAAAGAACGACATTGTAATTGCCCTTGAGGAAACATTTCCTAACATCAAATTCACTGACGTCAAAAAACGCTGTCCCCCACAACGGTTTGTGAAAATCAAACCAGAAAAATACATTAAGGTGAACATATGGAAGCTTCACCTTGCCCCAGGGATCGACATAGATTCTATAATACGGACAAAGTCGCTCCCAATCTTGCATCAGCAAGTTGTCTTCGAGGTATTTCATAACAGTGAAATACCTCAATGCAGACGTTGCCAACGTTTCGGGCATGTTTCCCGAAACTGCAACATGGTCCGCCCACGATATTGGCTAGTGCAAAGTACCGCCAGCAAAATACAATCCCACAACAAATGTGCAGGATGAAGTAACTTTGCCAACTTGCTGTGGACATCCGGGCAATTACAGGAACTGTCCTAAATACAAAGAAATAATTCAAATATACAAGGAGACTCGAGCTAAGCAAATAGCCAAGTCAGACTTCGGAAAACAGGCCACACAAAACTTTATCCAAAATGGATTTACATTCGGCGATATGCTTAAAGGACGACAAACAAAGAATATAAAATTTCTTCTAACTCCTCCCCCTCAAAAACATATTCAAGTTCTTAAGCGACCCACAATAAAGGCCAACACGACGTCTCAAATTCAAGCGGCGGCACGAAATCCTCCAAGGGGGCAATCCTCAATTCTCGAGAAACTACTTAGTTTCTCCCGCCTGATTGAAGACATTCGCCCCCGATATGAAAACCCCACAACCGAGGCTGAGAGGGGTGCACTCCTTTTCACGGCATATGCAAAATATACCCTCCAAAGTGGATTCCAAAACTAAAGTTATCCTTATAAATGTCAACTTCCTTGTTTCGCTTTCAAAGCGTTTGATAGTCTCATAAAGGATAACCGGGCGGATGCAGATCTTGTAACCGAAACTAGGTTTCACCCATGTCACCGTCCCGTATTCCCAAACTTCTCCATGATTCTAAGAGGTCGAACCCTCACTGGCGGTCCCACCACCAACGGAGATGACACCTGTATACTAGTTAATAGCGAACTTCGTCATGAAACTATTGACCTCCCATATTTTGAGTCCATAGAGGTCTCTGGGGTTGAACTGCAACTGGCCAATAATGGTAGATTAAATATATACTCCATATACCACTCGCATAAAAACAATAATGGTCCCAATAATCCCGAAGATCTCGACAAATGAATAAGGTCTTCGGGCACACACCTTTCATCATAGGTGGTGATTTTAACTCCGGGCATTCCCACTGGAACAATTCCGTTTCTTGCCCAAATGGCACAAAAGTGTACCAATGGTACACCGAAAACGGTCATGCCATCAACAATGTCACACCTACAGTTGGTACCCGAGGTAACTCAATTCTGGAGACCTTATGGCCGTACAAATTGGGACAACTTCAATGTCACATTGAAAGGAAAACTCCACCAAGTCTCTCTTCCCACTGACAGGAACCTAACGACGGCTGGGATAAATAATGCTGCAGCTCGACTTCACGAGAATCTAGTTGAAACTTCTGAAACTCATGTCCCGAAGTACAAAGTTGGAAAGACTTATCAGATTCCCCATGACTTCACTCTTCGTCTCATCCGGGAGCGTAAAAAGCTCTGCAGAATGAGATATCTTCACCGCTTTACGGAAAGGAAGCCATTATTGGGATCCCTTATTCACAATATTGGCACCCTGATAAAACAGAGAATCCAAAACAATAGTACCCGACAATTGGAAGACAAACTGAAGGGTATTCAGGATGGCGACCGGGATACTAATGAGATCATTAGTGCAGAGGCCCACAATAAATTAGACAACTTTCACGAGCTAATTGTTGTCTTTAACCCAACTAAGAGCGCATACTTCGATGACACACGTGATAATGATCAGGGTTTCGTCACACCAAATACCCTACAGAACCTAGTTAAATCTCTCTAAATCTTTTTTTTTTTTTATTACACGTCTCTCGGGAGAGGCGAACCTACCTTCCTAATTGGAATGACCACATTTTTGAAGCTGCGAAAAGTGCGGCCAAATGTATGGGGTTCCTTAAGAGATGCAAAGGATACTTCACTCCATCCAACCTGGTCACTTTTACAAGGCGTATACTCGTCCGGAAATGGAATTCAACTCCCATATTTGGTCAGGCGCATCCAAAACTGCACTACACATCCTCGATAGGATGCAAAAACGAGCAGTGAAACTTATTGCGATCCCAGCCGTAATTGATTGATTGAAGGCGGAACCCCCATTTTTATTAACCTTACAGACTATCTTAAAATCCAGAGTGGTTAAGACATTATTCAATTGAAAAAAAGAAGAAAACCAGGAAGCTGAAGATTACTGGGCCATAGGGGAGGTAGGAGGCCAGGGAAGGGCGAGTGTATGCGGGAGTGGTAAACGCGGCCTTTGTGCGACAGTGGAGGGCATGTCTACGGACTGATAGAGGGGCGGGGATTAGTGAGCAGGGGGGAGAAAAAATGGTGGGTGGGGTTGGAAAGGTATAGGGGACTCCTAGTTTGAGGGGAGGAGAGGAGAGGATTGCAGGGTAGAGGGGTCGGATTTAGGACGGGTTTCTTCTGAGACGTCGTTTAAGAGCGGGAGTGGAGATGTTGAAATCGAAGGAGGTGGGGAAAGAGTTGGTCTGTCGTAGCATACACGACATGAGTTCGTTAGCGCCGTAAGAATGGTGATGAGCGGGCACGTAAAACAGTCGAGGGTTACGTACGTTACGGGGGTTTGTATGAAACGTTAAAGTGGAGAGCAAGCTTGGGCAATTGATTGAGCCAGACAGAAGGCGATGGACAAAGATGATGTCGGCATGTAATCTGCGCTCTTCAAGTGTGTTTAGATTGATTAGAAGGAGCCGGCTTGTGTATGGTGGTAGTCAGCGGATTTTCCCAGTTTAGTCCGCGGAGGGCAAAGCGCAAGAAACGACGTTGAACACCCTCAATCCTGCGAATGTGAGACACTTGATACGGGGACCAGACCTGACTAGCGTATTCGAGTAGTGGCCGGACAAAGGTTATGTAGAGTAATCGGGTGACATAGGGGTTAAGGAATTCCTTCGACCAGCGTTTGACAAACACAAGGGCGGCGTTGGCCTTGATGATTATGTAATCAATATGTGCGGTAAATTTGAGCTCCTTGTCGCATAGCACGCCCAGATCGCGAATCAATTCAACTGATGTTATCGGTTGGTTCAGTAAGAGATAGGAGCGTGTTTGAGTGGGGGAACGATTCCGAGAGGAGGTGATTGTGTGACATTTGGCAATATTCATTTCTAGGTAATTATTTGGCCACCAAGTCGAGAAGTTGTCAAGATCCGATTGGAGAAGTGAGGAGTCCAGGGGAGAACGGATTGTCTTGAACAGTTGTGAATCATCCGCGTAAAGCGAGATGAAGGAGTGATTAATGTAAGAGCCTATGTCGTTTATGGTTAGGATAAATAGGAGGGCCGAGATGACTGCCCTGGGGGACACCTGAAGTTGGGAAAGAAGGATCGGAGAGGGTGGATCTAAGCCGCGCGCCGCAGGTTCGATAACTGAGATAGGATAAGACCCACTTAATCAGCAGGGGTTCGAAACCGGGGGAAGAAAACTTGAAGAGAATGAGGTTATGGGAGATTTTGTCGAAGGCCTTGCTAAAGTCGGTAGCGACTACATCGACCTCATCGCCGTTTTCTAGGGCAGGGAGTGTGTGGGATGTGAATTCGACAAGGTTAGTAGTAATGAACCTGCCTGAGAGGAAGCCGTGCTGGTTCGGAGAGAAGATGGATGCGCAGCGAAAATATAACGCGTCATATAGAAGGCCTTCGAACAGTTTGGGAGTAAGTCGTTTAATTCCGTCGTTGGAACATAGGCGCAACGTATCATCCATATCTCTTTTCTATAAATATTATCACGGTCGTCGCTCAACTGAACTTGCTGAATGTGTTCCGCCCCTTCAGACATTTTCCCACTATATCCGTCAATCTGTGAATGCGGATCAATTCACGTTGAAAGTCAACTTTAGGCGTACAAATAACAATAGAGTTATTCTTTAGCCGAACGACACGGATGTGGAATACTCTACCTGATCATGCGTTTCCTCGCCATTGCAATGTCCATTTAAGACCAATGTACATCGATAGCTCCTTTCCTTATCCACTTCCTCTCCTTCCGCTCGCACTGTGGTCTGACATTTAGGGGTACTCCGTTAATGTAAAAGAAAAAAACAGGTACTTAAGAGTAACCTGGCGCAAGACTAATGACCTTGCCCGGGAAAAACAAATCATTATGGAAAATTTAACAAGCCTCCGGACCTGTAGTGCCGATGATGATGATGATGACTTAAGAGCAACGTGCATCGATATCCTTTTCCACCAACCCCTCCTTCTGATCGGAAATTTCATTAACTTTAAGGGACATGCACAAACATCCCTTTTTCGCACTTCTGGTATACACGAAAACAGCATTTGGCTCGTCTTTTAAATGTTCAACTTCATCCTTCTTTGCTAGGAAAAGAAATGACTCGGTCCTTTACGTTTTAAAGTTTCCATTTATTCTCTCATGAAGTCAATAATTTATACACCTTTTACAGACAATATTCTGCTTGTATAGTAGAACTCTTTTTACCAATTTGTTTTTAATTATGTGAAATTTTGTTACGTATAATTATTATATATAATTGTAGTAAAATCCAAAATGAGCGCGTGTCAAAAGACTGGCTGCAGGAAAAATGCAATTAAACAAATATATCTAAAGTTTTCAGCTTAAAACACAACAGAAAATTATTTATATGGTAAAAAAAATGTCTCAGGAAGTAGAGGAGCTGAGCTGGGCAAGCTCTTGAAGTTAACAAGGGGCATTAAGCAGTTGATTAGGCCTAGAATATTAAACAGCTGAAAAATAGAGCTCTCTTGGTAAAGTTGAGTAAATGAATATAAGTTCTAGTATATCCGCTCATAGAAGAGCAGATAGGCTTGTGCCTTAAGCACTTTTTCTTCGGAAATCTCTTGAACCCGACTATCGGAAACATGATACCATTTTCCTGGTAATGGAGTAATGTTGGGCTCTTCGACTGGTGAAGGCTCCATCTCTTCCATCTCCGGTTCAGATGAGCTGCAACTGGTGGAGAAGTCATCGCTATCGTTGGCTTTCATACGGAGGTCTCGAGCTCTTTCTTTGGCGAGTAATTCCTCGAGTTTTTCTCGTTGTTCATCGGCTTGATCCAACTCGGCCTTACTCCCTTGTGGGATGAATTTCCATCGCTTGTCATCGGGCTGCGGCAAGGGTCGTACCTTCACATAAGCGGTATAGTGACCACCGTACATGCTTCCTGAATGTTCTACAATGCCGTACAGTGCGTACAGGAGTTTCTTTTGTTTTCGATTGATGTTTGGCAAATTCTTAACTTTGGAACCGCAAAATGGCGCCACATCTAACAACATAGGAAACGATACTGGCCACGTTAATTTTCGGAACATACTTCGTTGCCCAATTTGGAAACGTTTTAAATGCAAAATTAAAACTGCGGGCGGACTGGAGATCAAGAATTGCTTGGTCGCGTTTGTATAGATGGTTTTGCCACCTTCACCATTTATTCGTTTGGTACAATTGTCACAACCCACTCGGTTATTGCCAGTCATCAGCTCAACGGCTGTGAAATTGTTCAAGCAAGACTGTACTGAACATTCTCCGTCGTCACATTGGTATCGTGGAGCAACTGTTGTGCTCCAATCCGAATAACTTTGCGTCCGAACCCGCTTGGTCTTTGTTCGCTTTGGAACAGCGGCAGTATCGTTCTTTTCTCCCGTTCCCGCACCGCCTAGATTAAGTTTTGCCATCTCTTTTGCAAGGTTGACATTATTTTCTTCTGTAGGATCGCCTCCCTTAACAGTAATCCCTGACGCGTTTCCACTAGCCAGCAGGTCGTTTGAAAGTGACAACTGTCGCACAACGCTGACGCCCTTCTCGCTGAGTCCAACTTCCATAACTTTGTTATTAGTTGCTAACAGAGTAGATTTGTCGCTACCATTTGAATCTGAGAACATTTCGAAGCCGTTTGTGGTGCCGAATCGAGGTTGTATATTCAGGGTGATGTTGGGCGGACTTGTTGCGATACCTGAATCTGAAAGTAGTAGGATTTACTTTATTATGCCATAAACTTGAACAGAAAATTACTCACCATTTTCATCATCGTCTAAGGAGTCTTTGTTAGGATTTTCTGGTGAATCGCCGCGCTTTTCTGACGCAAGAGGACTCAATAATTCATTACTGTTCCCATTTGGATCACAGGGTCGCACTTCATTTACTTTTACTGCTGTACTGCCTTTGGACGATGTAGCTCCAGCATTATCGTCAATGAGATTATCTTCAACGTCTGCGTCTGATTGCTCTGAAGATGATGAATCCGTTTGCATTGTCTGATCGAAATTGTTTTCCTTCTGATGCTGATGTTTCTGTGCTCTCTTTGCTTTACGCTCCTTCTCCTTTTCCTTCTTTTGTTGGTGTTTCGACGGACCAGTTGGAGGATTCTCCGGACTATTTTTACGACGAACAGGTGGCTGAGGTTTCTCTACACTCACAGGCAAGGATATATCAAGGAAATATTCGTGCCTCGATGATATATGAAAACATTCTTGACACCTTAAAGTCGACACCAGAAAACCTCGAAAAACTTGATCGGGACGTAAAATTCGATCTGCTGCTTGCTGACCATAGATCTTGCACTTTTTCCTCATTTCTTCACTTACCGAATTCATGTCCGGATCGTTTAGGTCCAGGTTGTGAAGAATTACTTTCTGGTATCGCCTTAAATCTTCCGATCTGCCAGGAAGTTCAAAAAACATAGAGTTATGTCTTTTTAGGAGCGGAGGGATATAACTTACCTGACACTTTCAAGTAAATGCCTCAGCAACTCATGTGAATCATGCTGATCTCCTCCACAGAATTGGGGACACTTAGAGCACAATTTGTCAAACAATTTACTGGGCGTGAATACACCGCCTAGACGGGAACAAAGTTGAACATTAGATACACTACTGTAAAGGTAGAATGTAATGGAAGGAAATCTGCAATCGAAATATATCAGCCACTGGATACTGCGATCTAATATTAGTATAGAGTGGATGATTTCTATTACAACAGTTGGCTACTAGTCATCATGAAGATTATAAACTTGTTAAATGCCAATCGTGTGAATATTTTGTAACATGAGGAGTTCAATTATTCAAGGAACATGAAGCCTGACAATCTACATCAGCGCCGCACTCTGCGTCTTCAAAGTTTTATCGTGCGGTGAAGATTGCTGGAAGCAATTCATCAGTCACAAATCATTGAGATTAACATATTCACGAATTTAAGAACTCAACCTGGACATCTTTCAACTAATGGATCAGAACCATTGCAGTATCAAATTTTGGTCAGTTTCAGAGTGCGAAACTTTCCACCCTTTTACAGGGCTAAACAGTCAGTTTATTGAGCAGCCGACTGAATAGCGTTCTTCTGCTGAGCATGCGCTTGTAGAGAGTGGAATGCATGGCACAAACTCCCCACTGCCCTTTCGTTTACATAAAAGGCACACAAAAAGAAATTTGATGTAGACGTCAGAGCACAGTGTAAACGTAAGAAAAGGGAGAGGGCAATGATAAAAGTATGGATATATATTAGGTCTTAAATATCCGGATATTATAATGACGAGGAAGAGCATTCCATATTGGTGTGCGTCGACTAAAAAACAATTGACTGTCGTTATCCACACATTCGTGTACACGCGACCATGGTCCGATGGGTTAGTAGTATGATTTTAACCTTTTCTGTCCGATGGGTTAGTAGTATGATTTTAACCTTTTCTAATGTTCATAGTGAGTTCGAATCATATTCGTCACTGCCCTTGCTAAACCATATATACTCTCTGATTGGTGGGTAGCTTTTTTTTTTTTTTTTTTTTTTTTTTTATTAGACTTCTCTCCGGAGAAGCGAACCTATAGCCCCGAGTGGGCGCCCCGAGATGCCATCAAATAACTGTTGCAGTTCTTTTTAAACAGTTGCAGGTTGTAACGCTCCGGGAACACTCGCGCGGGAAGGGAGTTCCACAGCTTCCCCGCTTTGTAACGGAACGAGTTCTGATGCAGGGATGTTCGCGCCGTCGGGAGATGAACCACAAACGGGTGCGATCCGTTGGATTGTCTTGTGGAGAGCATATAAGCCGAATTACGTGGAACAATACTACGAATCTCCGAAGAACAGCACCCGTAATAATATCTGTAAAACAGACAGGTCGGCTACGCCCCTTCGATGTGATAGCGACTGTAGTCCCGACATCAACGCTGAGTCCCCGATCAGGCGGATCGCTCGTCTCTGTATGCTCTCAAGTAGGTCGGGGGTATGTTTAAGAGCCGAGCTCCAAACATGAGAGCAATATTCGAGCGTGGGTCTTATCTGGGATTTATATAGGAGAAGAAGTTGGGCCGGAGTAAAATATTTCTTGGCTCTGAAAAGATAGCTCAGTTTTCCTGAAGCTGGCATGGCGATGCCCGGCACGTGTTTATGCCATGATACATTCCCACAGACCATGACGCCGAGCAATCTCAAACTTTCCCCAGCCCCGAGAGCCTGGTCATTCATCATCAGCTGTGGAGCCGATGATCCACTTTTCTATGTGAATGTTGTATATTGTGTCTTCGCTGCATTGAAGTCTACGAGATTGGCCCTTCCCCACTGCAGGACCCTATCTAGATCCTGATTCAGAGAGTCAATCTGTCCACATCTCAGGTGATGCGGCGTCGATGCATCAATCGGCCGAACACTCGAAAAGGAGGAAACAAGCGTACTATCATCCGCAAAATTGAACACTTGTGTTATCCGTTGTCTCCAACAAATCATTTATGTGAAGCAAGAACAAGGTTGAAGTCAAAATAGAACCTTAGGGCACCCCCGAATTAACAGGATACAGATCCAAACACTCGCCGTCCACAACAACCCGGATCGATCGATTTTCGAGGAAACCTTCGTCCAGTCGCAAAGCTGCTGGGAAAGTCCATATGAACGAAGTTTGCTCAGCAATGCCCCGTGCCAGACGCGGTCAAAAACCTTGGAGATACCCAATGCGACCGCCCTTGACCCACCATGCCGTTCAATCGCAGATTGTTATAAGTGTCAAAAGGTCTCCCGTGGACCGCCTGCCACGGAATCCATATTGCGAATCATTCAGAAGTCCGTTGCACTCCAAATACTTAACTAACTCTGTATTGATGACTTTTTCCATTACCTTACATAAAATAGACAGTAATGCTATCGACCGGTAATTTAGTGGGAGACACTTTTTTCCCGTCTTTGGGATTGGCTGAACTCGAGCGATTTTCCAACAGGCAGGAAAGGTCCTCCGTGCATAAGATAAGCTGAAGAGTCTGCCAAGAACCGGCGATAGTTCTCGAGCACAGTTCTTAAGGACTATTGCTGCTATTCCGTCCGGACCGGTTGCCTTCCTACAGTCCAGTTCACGTAGAATGCGTTGAATAGTGCGCGGGCGAAATCTCACATCCCGCATGGAAGACTGTACCGGCGAGATCACAGGTGGCTCCAAAAGGCCGGGATCGAGGTTTGAATTCGCCGAAAATAAATTCGCGAACACATTAGCTTTATCCTTTGGATTCGTGACCAACGCCCCGCTCTCTGTCACCAACGGAGGGAAAGAGGAGGATGCGAAGTTACCGCTGACAGCTTTTCCCATTGACCAGAAGGAGCGCGAACCAGTTGGGCACCGAAGGAGCTTATTGATCACCCGGTCGTTGTGAGCCTTCTTCGCGGTATCAATCGCCTGGTTGCACGCGTTTCTGATTCTAACAAAATTCGTTCTGTTAACATCGGTGGGATTGGAGCGCCATTGCTTAAAAGCTCTATTTTTTGCCACTGTAATCAACTCGCATTTTTTATCAAACCAGGGTTTATCAGACGAACTTCGTTTGATAGAATGTGGAATATACATCTTCATCCCCAGACGAATATTCTCTGATACCGACTCCGCGCAAGCGTTAACATCGGAGTTTCCGAAGCACACCTCGGACCAAGCTGCATTGATAACCAGTAAGCATCCACCTGTTTACGCTTTACACAGCGATAAAAAGGACGTTTCGTCGGGACGACTGGATATCTTTTAAAGGTTATCCTTCCTATATTGACAGTCTGCCTACCGACATCGCACTGTCGTGCCTTTTTCCCAACCACGAGATCGTTGTTGTTTTTTACACAAACGCGCGCACAAAAGGGGATTTTGGAGTACCCTCAAATGTCAGAGGAGAGTGTGGGCGGAAGGAGGGGAAGTGGATAAGAAAAGGAGGTATCGATGTACATTGGTCTTAAATGTCTGGGCATTACAACGACGAGGAAACATATGATCAGGTAGAGTATTCCACATTCGTGTGGTTCGGCTAAAAAATGACTTTATATGTATTTTTTGTGGGCCTGACATTTACTTTCATCCTGAACTGATGCGCATTGTCAAATTGGCGGGTATCACGGGAAAATGTCTGAGGAGGCGAAACACTTTGAGCAAGTTCAGTTGACCAACGACAGAGATAATGTGGGGGTTCTCTATACCACATGGAGACAACCCACAATGCCAACCAATCTTGACCGCTAACAGCGCGTCACCTTACCCTAACCTGTAACCCAATTCCCCATGCAAAATCCGCAATAGCATACATCCCAAACCTTGCAATAAAACACATCCCAAAAATCCCAACAGAACACAATTCAACAGAATATATTCTAATCATCCCCGCATACATTTCCCCAATATCGCTCAATCAGTCAAATCAGTCAATTCTCTACTTAATTCATATTCCCTCCTTGCGACCAAGCAATCACAATTTGCCCGAAATTCATATGCCGTAATAAAACGCATATTCAAATCTACAACAAACATTAACCATCTCCCTCAATTACATCACCCTACATACATTTTCCCAAAATTGCTTCGGTCAATTCTCTACTTAATTCATATTCCCTCTTTGCGACCAAGCAATCTTAATTTCCCCGAAATTCATACGATGTAACAAAACGCATATTCAATTCCACAACGGAACATTAACCATCGCCACCAACTATACCAAGCCGCATACATTTCCCCGATATGACTTCGATTAATATCTTATCTAAACGATATTTCTTGCTTGTACCAAGCAATTTCAATTTCCCAGTATACACAACCAACGAATCCAACTCAGCTTTTACGGCGAGGATTCGCTGGAACTGAATTCTTATGCGAGCATAGCAACTTTTCTCGAAATTCCTCGGAAGTGGCAGCAAGTTTATTTAACATTACCCATTAGTGAGTCGAGATCCAATCGCCACCGGGGGCACACGTTTCCGGCAACCGTATCTGAGAAATAAGTTCCATGTCCCAAAACCTATTCAAAACTTTGCGTTCCAAATCTATTTAAGGCTTACAGACTATAGTGAGCAAAATTAAGTTACTGTGTTCGATGAGCGGAGCTCCGGAAACCGCTATTTGTAAACGCCAGGCTCTCAAGTGAACAATAAACAATAAAAACAACTACTATAAACTACATCCTAGTGTTTCCTTTTCTAAATTTTTGGTGAACAGATTCTTTTGCTGCGGCGGAACAATTACCCGGTAGTGACAGTGAACGTGTTAGTGGGTCGATGGTAGAATCAGCACCCATGTAGGCGCGCCAGAGCACCTACCCCACAATAATACCTCTAGAAAAGAGATATGCATGATACGTCGTGCCTATGTTCTAACGACGGAATTAATCGACTTACAGCTGAGACCCCAATTAGTTACACCGCTCATGTTTGCATCCTATCGAGCACGTGTAGTACAATTTTGGATGCGCCTGACCAAATATGGGAGTTGAAATCCATTTTGGGACGAATATGCCTTGTAAATAGTGGCCAGGTTGGATGGAGTGAAGTATATTTTGCATTTCTTAAGGGATCCCATACATTTGGCTGCACTTTTCGTAGCTTTAAATATGTGGTCATTCCAATTAAGAGTTGAATTAATTCAAGTGCCGAGGATTGATAGTGCCGTTCATCGACAGTATATTTATCATTGCTGTTTGGTGCCACAGTCATGTACAGACTGCTCGTTCAGCATTTGAGACTGCTTCTATCGTGGGTCATTTCGTTGTCGACTTTTCCTTCCTACACGGCTCAATGCTTTGTCTGAGTGTGACAATGTCATTGTTGTCGCTTTTAAAATTCTTAACTCGATTATTTGGCTACCTCCTCTATATCTCTCCCCATTTTCAGGCACCACTCACACATCAAACCCAGCGGTCGGGTGCATAACAGTCTCTAACAACTTTTCTTCTCAACATGTTGTAGTATTTGAAAACAGTCAATGTGAAAAGTAATTTATCACTACACTTTCATACACTTTTCTATCTGATTGTTTCTTGGTGGTTGCTTCTTCGTGACTTGTGTTTTTAATCTCTATTCCAAAAGCCTTTTGAATGCTCGCCAATAGGGGCGGACTTCTGCTCCCGCTTATGCAGACGGGATACCAAACTTGGTACCGCGCTCAAAGCCTTAAGGACAGAATGTCAATCGATCCAAAAACATCGAAGACCATAAATCCACCACATGGTTATTATACTTAACCTTGGTCAGGAATAGTTGATGGTTACGTTTGACATATTAATATTTTTTCTAACGATCTTAGAAGTGCAGTGCCTGGATTGTGACAATAAAACGGCAAAAGCAAATTAAGGATGATTGATTGGTTGGTCGGCCAATGTTACACCTCACTACACATCCCCTCTTAAACAATTAATACTTCAAGCATCCTCATACCACCTCAAACAATCAATCCTCACATCATCCCAAACAATTAATCCTCAAGTATTTTGCATACAATGCAAAATACGCCTTCTTCCCATAGATATTCAATTCAAACACATATCGCATACGTTGCGATAAACGCTTATCCACTCCAAAGCATATCACACTTCATGATTATTCACAATACCGGCCGATTTCTTCCCATAAACAATTACAATACATATCGCACACGTTGCGATAAACGCCCAACCGTTCCAAAAACATATCGTACTTCATGATTACTCAAACGAGACCAAGGTCGCTCGCCACGATCAAGCAAGGTCAGCAAGCTCATGTTTCACCTACACGTCTTTACGATGTTATACAAGCTTTATAACACGAGCGGTGTTGTCAAAGGCCACCACCGACGAAGTAATCAAGCGTCGGTAAAGTGCTGAGTTCGGCGAAGTAGCGAACAAAGCAGTGAAGCGCAAATAATCGTATGATACGATTACCACACACAGGTAATGCCCTATAATTGGTTTTCCACATGAAAGCAATTAAGTAATTGCGAAATTCATTACCGCTGCATTTTTAGCAGGGCAAACTGAACAATTACTGAAAATGGCAAATTACCTATGACAGACAAATAACCTCAGAATAGGTTATACATTCTGGGTTAGGAAAATCCATCGTCTGCATTAACTCCCCATTAATTTGGTATATAAAGGGTGGTTGCAAATGGGTTGATTTGATTAGTGTAGTGTAATGTCAAAGCAGGGAGACTGTGGCCTTTTGCACAAGTACAGGTTTTCCTGTTATTTAAAAGTCATAAGTTAAAGGGACCAACACCCTCGTTTAAATTATAAATAAAGTTTGTGAGTACAAATGAAGGGAAGTGTGCTTAATTTCTTACAGCACAAACTACGGGAAGCAATCTAAAGAGAAGACAACTCTACGTGGAAGCTACTCCAGAAGACACGATCAAACATCAAATGAAGTGAAGTGCGTTTAATTTCTTACACCACAAACCACGGGAAGCAATCTAAAGAGAAGACAACTCTGCGTGGAAGCTACTCCAGAAGACACAATCAAACATCAAATGAAGTGAAGTGCGTTTAATTTCTTACAACACAAACTACGGGAAGCAATCTAAAGAGAAGACAACTCTACGTGGAAGCTACTCCAGAAGACACAATTAAACATCAAATGAAGTGAAGTGCGTTTAATTTCTTACAACACAAACTACGGGAAGCAATCTAAAGAGAAGACAACTCTACGTGGAAGCTACTCCAGAAGACACAATTAAACATCAAATGAAGTGAAGTGCGTTTAATTTCTTACAACACAAACTACGGGAAGCAATCTAAAGAGAAGACAACACTACGTGGAAGCTACTCCAGAAGACAACATTACGTGGAAGCCACGAAAAAGGAGAATACCGTACCACGTGTAAGCCGTAAGTAACCCCGAATTACTATTACCTATAACTTAAAAGTGGAAGTCGAGAAACGTACACCACTGATTTCTATAAACACACTCTCGGATAACTAAATAATAAATGCCAATATCTGAAATTACACTCAAATGTTACACCAACCCTCTTTGTCCTTCAGATACAACATCTGCGACTATTTGTGGTTGGAAAACTGCATGCGATGTACACGTTCGCCTTGGGATTTGCTAGGGTATATGCGCGTGTACCTTCTTATGGGCTTTTTGAATGAATATTGGCTCAGTGGCTCCGTGGTAGGATTTTCCACAATTGTTTATTGCTGTCGCAGGGCTTTCCGCTTCACGTGCGCAAAGTTTATTTCACAGCCAACTCACATTGGCATGCACTTCTTTTTTTCCCTCATTACCAAATACTACAACCCCTATTACCCCCCATACCCCCGTTTCCTGCCGGAGATCTATATTTTGATACCATATTCTTACAGATATATAATATATACCTGGCCAATATATTCTAGAGAAGTTTAACAATTTTGATGAGACTAAAACTCACCTGAGGACTGTAATTCATCAAGGGATTGTGCCAGAGCATTGGTTAATCCACCCCAGGAGTTTAATGTACCCTTAATCGGAGGCAGCTCGACATCTTGATCGTTGTTGAATTTAAATGTACCTCCAGGTAAAATAAATCTGTGAATATTACGTCATTACATCGCATGCTTCAATACAATATCAAGCAAAAGGAATGTATCTACTCACTCTTCGCCCGGTTCCGAAGATTCCCTAAGCACATCCAAGAGAAACGGTGTTTGGGCTAAACACTGCATGACTGCATTAAAGAAGCAAGTGTTGCCGAGATTAGTCAGACCCCTCACCCGTGGTAGATGTAGCTCTTGATGCTGTAATGGATACTGGTGCTGCTGAAACTGCTGTACTTGGGCAGTATTACAGGCCGGTAAACGTGGCGTTTCAGGTTGTATGCGTTTCGCCATTCCAGGTATCGGTTGAGGTGGAGGCGGAGGTGGGCCATAAATAACACTGTTGTTATTATCAATTCCATTATCACTTAGCAGCGGCCTCATGGTCTCTATGGCCGTTGTTATCTTTTCTTGTATAGTATCAACTGAATTGATATTATAATGTAACGGTATTGGAGCAGAGGGTGGCGGTTTCTGTGCCATCTTCTTTACCATATCCACACATTCTCGTAGATTTTTCCTCGTATTCGGACTAACTTCACTGTCGCACGAATAGCACCATATATCAAAGGTTGTTGTATTCATAGCTACGGCATGTGAATCCGAACGTGGAACCTTTTAAAAAGGATAAATAAATAAAAGTCCAAATTATTACAACCAATCCTACCGACTAATTGAACGCATATGTTTACCTGGAAATGTTTTAAAGCATGCTGATTTTTTGATCTCCCACACAATTGTGTTCCGCATTTCAAACAAAGCCACAGTGTGTTATCGTCCTCGTAAACGTCATCAGAATCCTGGTCCGTTGATGGCAGTGATGCCGCCATTTTCTTGCATTCTGAACATGTTTCCGTATCTATACCCGATGCTTTAAGGATCTTACGCAGTTTTGTAGGGTCGACCGATTTTTTGATGTGTGTACATTCACGTGTGGTGGGAGCACCGGATCCATTCAGTGCTTTCTCATCACAAGACTCTGTCGACGAATCATTGTCTTGGGCATCTGTGTCGCGTTTCTTCTTAAACATTTCTAATTGCAAACGGTCTTGTCTTCTACAATAATTTACGCAATATCCCTGTTATCAACAATTGGATCACATTTATACGCAAACTGCAAAAACAATCACAAAGACAGTTAATTAGTTAAACAAAGAAATTGCAACTCGAGCATCTGTCGCAGAAGGTCGAACCGTTCAATCGATCAATTAGACAATCGAGATTATGTCTCACATTATATTTCATACTTTTAGCATTATAATTAAGTTTTTTTATTTTTTCTTTAGATGGACAAAAGGAAATAAATATTAAAGCATTTCGCAATTGAATGAGGTTAAGTCTACACACGTCTACAGGAAGGCTGCATTCTTGCGTGAAATATCGTACAAAATGGCATTAATTTGAGGCGTTTTAATGTGGTTGCGTCACACTCACCTTTGATGGGAAGTAGTGCAGGGCGATGTTTTCACCGATTCGTTGTTTTGTTGTATAAAATTCCTTTTGGAATTTAAGGATAACTACTTGTTTAACACAAAAATACGGAATATGTCCAACTTCCACCCTCCGTTCCCTTATGGTGTAAAATGAAAAATGACAAGAGAATTTTTGTTGTTGTTTTACGAATACGTCACTAGTTTGGTAGCATTGCTTTCATGATGCGCACTGAGAGAGACATCTAGATGACAGTTACGATATTACGATATTAAGTTGGAAAGCTTTGAATTCAATTAAATTTTAAGTTTAGCAATTGGGGAAAATTTTCGTTTGTTGAGATAATATTGCGTGTGATTATTTTCAATACAATGTTGATGAGTATTGAAAATATTCGTACGTAGGTAGGTTCCCAAATTAATTCGTGACCTAGGTTTTAAATCCTGATATCGTGGCTGGGTTGTGGAATTTAAATCCATGAATTTATGCAAAATACAAACACTAGCTTACTGAAATATTTTTTGTTTTCAATTATACGCAAATATATAGGGCTGCTATAACTTGTAACGTTTGAAGTGATATTAAATAAATACATTTGTGTATTTCATTCGTTTAGCACACAAAACATGCGAGAAAGCCGAATTGAGGTACGAAGGCAAGTGGATTCCTTATCAGTTTGCTTGCCTCCGTCGTTTGCCTTCCAATACATATTCAAATCTAAGTATGTTACCCTCAGATAAATAGGGAGGGTGAGAAATTGAAGGACAATCGAGTTTCATAGGTTAGCACAGAAGGTCTATAAAATGCGCAAGAGTAGTAAAAGGAGATCATTCTCGGTTAGAGTACTAGACACAGATTAGGCCTCTTGGAGCCTCACAAGTGCGTTTTTGTTCAATAATAGTAACAGAGTATTTATTGAATGTTTTTTTTTGTTTTTTTTGTTTTCGGTAGGGAGGTGGAAATCTTCAAAAGATACCCTTGCCGGATTTTTTCCGACTAAAACCCCCTCCCGCCAGGCACATATTCCCAATGATCCCAGCGGAACTTTCTTTTAGATATTCCATCTCGGGTCGGGACGGAGTTTAACTGTTACTCTGCTCGACGCATCGCATC
This sequence comes from Microdon myrmicae, assembly GCA_963931805.1. NCBI lineage: Eukaryota > Metazoa > Arthropoda > Insecta > Diptera > Syrphidae > Microdon > Microdon myrmicae. Next base: position 114,506,048 of record OZ007502.1, read on the forward strand.
ATGTCACGCAGTACTGTAGGTAATATTAGGTAGTTGTGCCAGCACGGGGACGTGTTTACTAATATTCCACCGATTCGCGTGGGGGTGCAGTTGATCACCGAACGTCACAACTGGGTTGAAAAATAACTTTATTTACTTTCACTAGTCCTTATCGTTTTAAGGCAAATCATAAGAATCTTTGTTAACTCGACATGATCTTCTGTCTTTGAAATGATATGTTTATTCGTCCAAGTCCCACTTAAACTATATTAAATCCTTTTGTCAAAAAAAGGGGAAAGAATGAACACAAATTGTTGAAAGAAAATGCAGTTTGTTTTCCGGTGATGTCTCACTGATCACAAATTTATTGTTGTGTGGGGATTATTTAATCCCCTTCCAAAGAATCTCTCATTGCCATAAATTACCTGTCCCCCACTTACCTACAAGTGAGCTTTTCCTTACAGCTGAAAATACAGTTCATGGCAAAATTACCATCTTGCCATGACATCAAACTTCCACCAGAATTATAAACCCCAAAAGGTAATTCAGCTACCTCATCAGGTACCCAGCTTGGATTCATGCACAGGCCAATGCTCAATACCAAGAAACATTTCCTCTTGCATGTGCATGACATGTTTATTCACATCACCGCTGAACCATCGGTCGATTGTATAATCAACAACCTACAGCGCAACCATTGCTGGCCGCCTATAGGAAATTCTAGTGTTGTGTTAACACAAACAACACACCGACCGATGGAACGTTGGCAATCTGCGTGCAAGCTAATTGATGCTGTACGCAATGGCCAACGAATAAACAACGCATTCTTCCTATTCTGAGGTTTGCAACACTTGCGGCAATACCCTTTCATCGGTTATCAACCGATCATGGAATTTGGGCATAGAAATGATCATTGTTTAGACAATTTTACCCATGTTCCCTTATATTAGCTTAAGGGTACATTCTCATCAGTTGGGTCAAATTTTGGTCAACATTTTTTTTGCGGAATTCGATAGCTATAACTGTCTAGAATATCATGTTAAAAGGAAAAATCGAAATTGGTAACGGTTGAAAAGTTAAAAGCCTTCGAGCCGACTGAGTCAAAGCAGGTAGCGAGCGTCGCGCGGCACGGGTCCGCAGCGCCGAAGATTCCTCGTACGTTTATCGACCTTTCTTTGAGTTTATAAATTGCAGGAGCAAATCGATTTTGAAGAAGTCGAAGGATTGTTGTATGGCCCTGGAATAGCTGACAAGCGGTAAATATGAAAATATAAACATTTATGTCGAAATAACTACACTTAAAACTTTAAACGCGTTTTCTGGAAAACAACGTTTTTCGAGCTGGCGACTGTGATAACTTAGTCAATTTTCAACGAATCTTAATACTTTTTTGTTTTAAATACGCATAATTGAACTCTCTATCGCATGAACCATAATTATGCCGATATGTTGTAAATTAATTTTTTTATAAACAAAAAAAAGAACGAAAACATTCATTAAAGGCGCACATAAATTTAAAAACGTCGCCATTTTGTTTTTTTTTTTTTTGGATGGATTTCATTTTTCGTGGTTTATGCCATAACCACACTCATACTAACCAGTAAACTTTTTCGATTTTTTGTCTCAGATAAATCTTATGACATGTAGGACAGTCGCCATCGAGGTCCTTTATTTCGCAGCGGTCTACGGCGCAACGTGCCCCTACCTCGGGGTTATCGTGAAATTAAATGAAATTTTTTTAAAGGCTACTTGAAAGTACAATAAATATACCTGAAAAATCGCGAGTGTCTAGGTTTATTACTTTCCTCAACAAAAAAAAAAACATGAAAATAGCCTATTTTTCGCCCTTACTGATGAGAATGTACCCTTAAACAATAGCTACCCTAGCCACTGCTATCGTAAACATATCCCAAATGCTTGGTTGACCTATCGGCACCTAAGAATGTATAGCATACAACGGCATTATCATGAACGCCTGAGTAAACACGATGTGCATCTCATCGTGACCCTTGAAATGGCGTTTTTGTTTACCTTAAAGCAAAAAACATGTTTCGTTCTCAGGCGTAGGTCATCAAGGATTTATGACCGCATTGCCTGCAGTCCCTTATGTTCATTCCTTTGTTGATCCAGGTGCATTTTCGTCGTTGCCGATATGCATGCTGAAGGGCATCGTACTTGTCCTATACGGACACATATAGAATCCTCCCACACCGATGTAATCCACCACCGTTGAATCTGACGGATATGGATTGCATCGGCGAGTCAGATTTAAACTTCGTAAGCGTACACACGCTATCTTTTTCGAGGAGTCAGATTTCATCCTCCGTCGAGTGCAAAAAATCAGAATACCTTCTCCAAGGAGAGAAGTCGAGGCTGTTGCGTAGTCGGAGTCGGGAAAATACGATAGCTTATGTGTTCGATTGATGTGTAGATACACCTCTTGTGAGAAGTTCGTGTAGTGTTTTCCGTTTGTTATTGTTCGCCGCGTCAATTTGCGCTGAATTTTCCAGTTGACTTAACTTGATTAAAACGCAAATCGGTTGTGACAGTGGTAAAAAGAAAAAAACATTGCAACAAAATATCTAGAAGAAAAACAAATCTCTTCTTATTGAAGACTGATTTCCACCTTGATTTGTCCACTTTAAAATAAAAGGGAAATTAATCGACAAATAAATATATAAGTGAACGAAATGAAAATCAGTGTGTTTTATTTTCTCCTTCCTTGGCGGACTATTTTAGGAAGGATTCATCGGTGGTGTTTTTATGGAACCCGCATCCTTGCTGATGCCATCGTAAAAACTAACCACAGTTGCATATAAAGAACTAAAATGTGTTTATTTACTGTTGCGGATTGGCAATTAAATGTGCTGGAATGTACTGGAGAAATCTAGTACATTCGCATGTATACCAGTTGCGCAGCAGCTGGCACTAACTGGCCATCATTGTCACCACGATGATGTCATTGCAGTTATGCCAGTTCGTCAGTCGGCAATCAACTTCCATCGTGGGCATAGAGTCTGCAATCAACCTTCAACGAGCTCGTTACAATCATCGCCAGCAACAGTCGAGAGAAATAAAACAAGGCTGGACAATTTAAATAATAGGAAATAAAAGTTAAGTTATCTTTTACTAGTCCTTTACTGTGTTGTATTCTATATATCTGTTACTAGTCCTTTACTGTGTTGTATTCTATTATGTGTTCGAGGTATCCTACTGTTTGTGCTGCGAAGTTCCACTCGTGACATGCTCTTCTGCATTGACCGCGCTGCTCTCTCTCCTTTGCGACAGCCATTGTTCGTTGTGACCGTCCATCGGCGGCCAACGATACGCGTACCACTTCAACCTAACATTTTCTGGTCCTTCGAAACGGATACAGTGCCGATTTGGATCGTCTCATCGCCGCCCAGTTCGCGGCACATAGACACTGCAACCTGACTCGACACAAATCAAGGACGACTGAAATTACTAGGGATAACGACTGTGAAACATCTCTTCTTAATGAGGACATCAACATTGTTCTAAACAACACATTAGAACCGGTTGACGGTACCGACGAACCCGGTTTATTAACAGTGAAAAAGGGAACAATCGATGCAGCTATGGTCAAGAAGAATTCCAGGAATATTGCAGTTGACTTCTCAGCGAAGTGATCCACTCCCACAAGCCAAGTAAGTCAAATAAAACGACCCTTAAACACCAGTGCTATCCATGAGTTAGGTTTAAATTTAATATTTGATTCCGACGAATGCCAAAAGGCAAAAGACAAATTCGAATTTTCCGATGTAGTAGACGACAACCGAGAGAGACCAGGTGCAGTGGTTGCTGGGTTTAATGATAACAATGACAAAGAAGCTTTGGTAGACAACCCGTCCGATGAGTTGCTTAACAGTGGCGAAATTACTCCGATCTTGTTAGAGGGAATTGCATGTGATCTTATTTTACAAGCTAACGACTCAACTTCATGTCTTCTCGATAATAAGGAAAATCCTCCCCCAGACCAAGAGGCGAAGTTGCTGGGCAGAGACAAAACGCTATATCCTTCATTCCATGCCAGCTATAGATCACCCCTTAAATATTTGTTTTCTGAATCACCTTTGTTAGGTGAATCGCTCAATGAGAATGAGGAGCCACTTGAACAAAGGAGTGCAGGGCAAGCGGCCGATCATGATCTTATATTAGAATCGCTGCCACCAGAAGAGGGCGGACGAGATCATTGCCACCTCCAAGGAATTGAAAGAACGAATCGCCGACCCGATCACCCTACAGTAAAGGGAGAAACCGATCTACCGAAGCCAAGCTCAGTACAGCAGCGAATGATGGCAAATACATCGAAAAGGCAACACAACGGTTCCCCGACGGCATTCCTCTGTCGGCGGAACAACAAAGATCTCGACCGACGACATTCCTCGCTCGGAAGAGATCATACGTTTTCTCACTACACTATGCGCAACGGAGCCGACAATGGTAACGGCAGTGGTGGCGGCGGCGACGGCGACAACTTGACAACGGTTCCCCGATGACATTCCTCAATCGGCGGAACACCAAAGATCTCGACCGACGACATTCCTCGATCGGCAGAGATCATACATCTGGTCATCACCAACCCGAGTCGAGTACAAATGTAAGGACATGCATAAAAGAAGATGACAGTTCCAAGGATTCCTTAAGTCGTGGATCGGAGGACAGCGGCCGCCAGATGATCATTGCAAATCAAACGCTAGGTGATTTGTTGGAGAAAAATTCAATGGAAAATGCTGTTGAAGCAAAACGAAAGCAGGATGACGAACTTTCTACAACGATAGTTCAAACCAACGTGTCTTTGACAGCTGCTCCAATACAACAACCGACCACGATTGAGGATCTCATCGCCGCTCAGTTCGCGGCACAGGCCACCATCTCTGGCCCTTTCCTCAACATACAGGAAAAGGGACAACCAAGTCCGACAGCAATCGAGGCAACCAAACATGCACTCCGCGCCGAATGGGAAGCCTTCTCCAAGCGGCATCACGACATCTTCGTCACGGCGACACCGGACCATCTACAACACGCATACTTCGCGGAGGATTGTTTCGGCGAAACCGAAGAAATATACCTGGAGGAACAGACGAAGCTCCTCGCGGCTCAGTACGCGCTCAAGTCATCCTCCCCAACCATGGTCAACAGCACCAATCGCCTTCACCCTAGCGAGCTGCCCCCAGTGCAGCTGCCAATGGCCGACATCAAGCCATCAGAAACGGAACCGCACCCCAGAACAGTGGATAAGAGTGAGCAGGCCGCCGACCAGAGTGCCGCCTTCCCAAAGCCCAACCTATTCAAGGTCTCGATGATCGACCAGCCGAACCCCCCACCGAAGACGATGCATTGTGGGGCACAACATGACATCGCCGTTCCTCGTGGGTTGCGAACTTACAACTCCGACCCAGAGGAACTGGCTACCTTCACACGGACTCCAGAGAAAGCAGTGGGCACGGTGCACTTAGGATCCGTGGCAGAACCAACGCCAATGCCTTCCACGAATTCGACTGTTCCAGCAACAGTAGCCGGCCCGATGACTAACCAGCCCAGTGTCCCGATGCACAAAACACTGCCGACACCCGTAAAGCAACAGGGCGCTTGCACATTCTGCGGGGCCTCACACACCATTTACGCTTGCGAGGGATTCCGATCACTCACACCTGGCCGTCGGAAGTCCTTCGCACACGAACGAAAATTATGCGTCAATTGCTTGGGTCACCACCGCCTACGCGACTGCCACTCCAGCAAAACGTGCCGTCGACGCCAGTGAAGACATCACACCCTGCTGCATGTCCAGTCTACCGCCATCGACGGGACAACATCACCGCCGCAACGAGCCAAAGGATCCGCCCCCCGGATCGACCGTCATGAAGGGGCCTGCGCACATACAATCAGCACTCCTTCACAGCATTCCGCGTTGCTGCCAACAGCCAGAGTCATCGTGGCGTCGGAGAACAACCAGAATATTGAAGTCCGTGCTCTGCTGGACCCCTGCTCCAGCGGCACCTTCATTTAAGCATCACTCGCCCGAAGATTAAACCTCCGGCGCCAAGCTTCACCCATCCCCACCTACGGTGTTGGGGGCACTCGTGGCCATGCCACCAGGACTCAGGCCGCCATCATCATCACTCCTCGCCTCCGCGGCTCTAGCCAATGGACACTAAGGCCCTTCATCCTGTCAGGGCCCTCAGTGTATACACCACCACCACAATCAACGACAAGGGATCTCTCGTTCGTGGCGGATCTGGAACTTGCAGATCCGAACATCGCCTCCGCCGAGAAGGTGGACATCATCCTTGGGGCAGACATATACCCCAACATCATCCTCGAAGGCATAAGGAAGGACCAACGTTCCGGCCTGGTCGCGCAGGCCACTGAACTGGGGTGGGTGCTAACAGGCTCAGCACCCACCACATCATCCAGCACATGCCTGTCACCAGCCATCATATGGCCATTCCTCGTGGGTTGCGAATTTACAACTCCGACCCAGAGGAACTGGTCGTCCTTCCGACTGACGGCCGCGGCATCCATCAGAGAACCCAAAGGACGTCTCGCCGGCATCGGCCCCAGTGGCCACATACGAAGCCCATTCAACTACCAGCCACCGGCCACTTGCGCGACCCAACTACAAGACATACCCCCTGCCCGCTGAACCATTGCAGGGGCAAGGGGCAATCGAGGAACCAGGGGCTTACCCATTCGAACACTTCAAGGCATCCCACCACACCCAGGACACCACGTGGTCGAGCTCCTGCCCAGGTCCAAAGATACTCAGGCCAACCGCTACCACCTGTAGCCACCACAACAGGACCAGGGGCGCGCAATGCCCCGCTTGGCGGGCGGTGCTCCCCAGTAACCAGCGGTCTCTCGAACTCCAGCAAGAAAGCACGCCCCTCTGTGCATCCACAGAGGCTGCATTGCGACGACCCTGGGAGGCACTTGGCCCGTGACTGCCATTACGAAAGGACACGCGGACGGTGCCAGGATAGACACCGCACCCGACTCCACGTTACAGCACACACCCCCAACGGTCGCATCCTGCCGGCCACTCACTCCAGACGGGCGCCAACGTGCGCAGTACATGGCACCACCACCGGTCTCGACATAGCGAGACCCATCACCAGTCATCACGTGGTCATTGATCTTGGGTTGCGACCTTACAACTCTAACCCAGATCAACTGGCCGGTCCCGCGACCACAAAAGGCAACGGACATCAGCGACGGGAAAGAGGTTCCTGTCGCCATCGATCATACGGTCCATCCCAGACCCTCAAGCCTCCAGCGCTCCTCAGGGCGGGCGGCCCCCTCTCAACCGATCATCCACATGAAAGTGGACAGCCGACCAAGACCAACCACCACCAGCAGACCGCACACTCCCGGCCCCTAGCCACCGCCCCCTGGAACAAAATGATTCGCCAATGATTGGCGAAGGCGGGCGGAATGTTGCGGATTGGCAATTAAATGTGCTGGAATGTACTGGAGAAATCTAGTACATTCGCATGTATACCAGTTGCGCAGCAGCTGGCACCAACTGGCCATCATTGTCACCACGATGATGTCATAGCGTCGCCTTTTGAATTGGCAGTTATGCCAATTGCTATGTATGCGAGGAAATTGGTTTGGAAATACGACCAAGTATGGGCATGAGTTGTCGGTTAGACAGAGGAATGTGGGTCTTGGTAGTTGCGATGGTTGTTTCGCGGAAATGCAACGCATCGTGCTGGTGACTTTCCGGTAAGGAGAATTGGTATTGGGTAGGGTGGGAGCGGGAATGATTTTCGGGGAAACTAAATGTTGCTTGGTTACGAGCGAGGAAATAGTTTAAGCAGGAAGTGGGTCGGAATGATTTTCGGGGGAAATTAGAGCTGCTTGGTTTCAAGCGAGGAATATAATTTAAATAGGAAATTAACCGAAGTGGTTTTTGGGAAAAATTGTATGCGGTTTGATGTAGTTGGGGGGAGATGATTAGTATTCCGTTGTAAATTGGAATATGCATTTATTACAGCTTGGGAAATGGATTCTTGGTAAGTTTGGGGATGTATGCAATTGCAGATTTGGATGCTGTAGCATATTGGGATGTGTTCTTTGCATGTTGGTGAATGGATTACAGGTTGGGTTATGGTGACGCGCTGTTATCGGTCGAAGTTAGGTAGGAATTGTGGGTTGGTTCTCAATGTGATATAGAGAACCCCCACAGTACCTACGGACCACCACTTTGGCAATAGGAGTTTAGTGTGAGAGCCGAACCCTCATTTATTTAGCTTAATGCAAGCTTCCATTAACTTAAATTAACTTAATATAAAAAGTCTTACAGACTATCTTAAAACTAGAGTAAGAATGAGAAGAAAAGAAAAAAACCAGGAAGGTAAAGGTGACTGTGCGATGGGGAAGGTAGGAGGCTAGGGAGGAGCGAGTGTATGTGGGGTGGTAAATTCGGCATTTGTGAGACAGTGACAGTGCAGGGCATGTCTACGTACTGGTGGGGGGGGGGGGGGGGGTTGGTGAGCTGGGGGAAGAGGTTGAAATTGTGGGTGGGGCTTGGGGAACTATTTTGAGGGTAGGAGAGGAGAGGTAGGATTGCGTGGTAGAGGGGACTATTGGGGGGAGGGGGCGGATTTAGGACGGGTTTATTCTGAGACGTCGTTTAAGAGTGGGGGTGGAGATGTGGAAATCGAAGGGGGTGGGGAAAGGGCTGACCTGTCGTCGCATACGCGAGATGGGTTCGTTAGCGCCGTAAGAAGTGTGATGAGCAGGCACGTAAAACAGTCGTGGGTTACGTACGTTCCGGGGATTGTATGCAATGTTAAAGTGGAGAGCAAGCTTGGGCAATTGATTGAGCCAGACAGAAGGCGATGGACAAAGATGATATCGGCATGGATTCTGCGCTCTTCAAGTGTGTTTAGATTGATTAGACGGAGCCGGGTTGTGTATGGTGGTAGAATCAGCCGATTTTCCCAGTTTAGTCCGCGGAGGGCGAAGCGCAAGAAACGACGTTGAACTCCCTCAATCCTGCTAATGTGAGTCATTTGATACGGGGAACAGACCTGACTAGCGTATTCGAATAGTGGCCGGACAAAAGTTGTGTAGAGTAGTAGAGGAGAATCACGGTTTTACCGAATTCAGTGACGATAATCTGTCAACTGACATTAATGCCAATGGTAGTGCTAATAGCCATTTAATTACGAGGAAAGGAATCCAGGGTATCATCGACTCATTGAAAACCAAAAAGTCAGAGGGAATAGATCACCAGAAACGCGTCCGAGTGTAGTGGAGTAATATAAATGGAATTCACGTCGTAGTGTGGAAGTGTACAGTGTGGGAAAACTCATACCCTTTCCCTTCCTGGTGTCTGTTTTTCCTCTTTTTCGCACCTCTGTTGCGTCCCTCAGGCATCGATACTCTCGATTGATTTATAATATTTGGAGAGTTTTTGGTATTTTGGGTGGCGTAATATTCGTCATGAAAGGGATGTGGCTTGGATTTCGGCACGGATCTAGTGAGGTACCTACTACAAGGGTATAACACCTCCAATGGTTGCTTTCGCTGATCTATCGCCAGATCCCACTTCCATCCTTTTCTGAGGCGGTATTGCTTTTCTGTGTCGGGCCATTTCAATGGAACTATAATTTCAAGTCGATCTGTGTAACATTCGCGGCCCAAGATGCAATTTCTCCTCAGTGTCTGCCCGCGTCGGTATCCATAAACCAGCAATCCTTGCACTTAGCGAGACTCAGGTAATAACTAATACAGATATTTCCGATTTTACTATACCCGGTTATAACCTAGTGCCTTTGTTCTTTCCATATCGTGGTATAGCCACATACATACGAAGTGATATTGCTTATCAGCTTCTGCCACAATATGGGCTCTGCTCCAATCCAGAATTTAATTTCTCTTGGCTAAAACTTCACGTACGTAGGCATATCATACATTACTGCTCTCTTTACAGAAGACCAAATTTGGATAGAAACGCATCTTTTAACGAATTTGATGCTCTATCTGATTCCATCGATAAGATCTTGACCCTATATCACACACTAAAATCGTTATTGCGGATGATTGTAATGTGCATAATTATCAGTGGCTTCGCCACTCCGGACACACAACACCTGAGGGTCAATATGTTCAGCTCTTTGCTGAGTCAAACACTTTAACTTAACTCGTCAGTGAGCCAACATGGGTACAACATACTGGACCCGTTCCTCATCTCGCACCCAAACGAATACACAATTGAAGTTTCATCGCCCTTGGCCACTTCAGAACACTGTGTCACGTCATCTAAATTCCCTCTAACCAACAGCAATGCTTACAAGAACACTCCCAAAAGAACTGTATGGTTCTACGAGAAAGCCAACTGGGAAGGTCTGAACGACTTTATTGGTCGTTATTATTCCTCAATAATGATGTTGACTCTATAGCGGACACACTGACGGACACGATTCTGTTTGGCATGCAAACCTTTATTCTACACAGAGTAAAGAGTATCAACCCAAAAGAAATATGTGGTTCGATTCCAAGTGCAGAGAAGCCATTAAGTCTAAAGAGTTGAGCTTCCGGTTGTATAAATTAAACAATTCTGAGGAAAAGCGGACAAAATTTAAGAGATCTAGGAATGACTGTAATGCGTATATTCAACGCGCAAAGTTCTTGCATGACCAGAGAGTGAGACAATAAATATTACACTCTCCCACAGGTAGTAGAAACTTCTGGGCATTTGTGAAGAACATCCGAAACTCGGTCCCCTCATCCATTCCTTCGCTAATAGTCGATGACAGACCAGTCACCAGTGCAATAGAGAAGGCGAATCTACTTGCAGCACATTTTGCAGTCAACTCAACGCCATACCACATCAGTTCCGCCTCAAATTGAGCATACGCAGCACACCATGAGCCAGATTCGCTTCCGAATGCGTACTGTTGCCCGCGCACTCAAAGAGCTAAACGCACACAAATCCGCTGGTCCTGATGGCATTCCCCCAATTCTATTGAAGAGTAGTTCCTCTTCACTCGCTGAACTACTGCGGAAACTCTTCCATTTGTCTTATAATATTGGCCGTTTCCCAAATAGATGGAAGTCAGCGAACATTCAGCCAATTCCCAAAAATAGGGACAAATCATCCCTTTCTTCTTATCGACCCATAGCACTAACTTATATTCTCTCGAAGGTAATGGAATCACTTATCAACCGTCAACTATCGAAATATCTGGAATTAAATGACCTCTTCAGTGATCGCCAATATGGCTTTCGTAGCAACAGGTCCACAGGAGATTTGATGGCGTACCTTACCGAAAAGTGGAGCCATTCCATTCACTACTTAGGAGAAAGCAAGGTTGTTGCGAGTTTGGCATCCAGCCCTTTTATCAAAATTACATTCATATGGAGTGGACAATTCCCTGATCCAATGGATTAGAGACTATCTTTCTGACCGTTTAATCCAAGTGGTTCTTCTTGGTGTCAAATCTGCCTCCCATCAAATTAATGCAGGTGTTCCGCAAGGTTCTGTACTCTCACCCACTCTCTTCCTCATCTTTATAAATGATCTCTTGTTCATTACCCACAACCCAATCCACTCGTTTGCTGATGATAGCACATTGAGTTTCTCATACTCATCCGAATATTCCCGGCCAAACTCTTCGAACGTCAATACCAATCAGCAGCCTATGCTCAATATACTGAATTCCGACCTCAACTAGATATATCAATGGGGATTATCTAATCGAGTAGAATTCAATTCCTTAAAAGCTCAGTGCTCCATCTTGTCGTCAAATGCGAACCTCAAAGTAAATATACTGTCGATGAACGGCACTTCCATTGACGAAGCCAAGGAACTATCAATCCTCGGCTCTCGAGTTAATTCGACTCTTAATTGGAGCGTCCACATTTTTGAAGCTGCGAAAAGTGCGGCCAAATGTATGGGGTACCTTAAGAGATGTAAAAAGTACTTCACTCCATCCAACCTGGCCACTATTTACAAGGTGTATATTCGTCCAAAAATGGAGTTCAACTCCCATATTTGGTCAGGCGCATCCAAAACTGCACTACATGTGCTCGATAAGATGAAAAAACGAGCAGTGAAACTTATTGGGGACCCAGCTGTGAGTCGATCAATTTCGTCGTTAGAACATATGCGCAACGTATCGTGCCTATCTCTCTTCTATAGGTATTATCACAGTCGTTGCTCAACTGAACTTGCTGAATGTGTTCCGCCTTCTTTAGACTTTTTCCCGCGATACTCGTCAATCTGAGAATGCGCATCAGTTCACGTTGAAAGTTAACTTCACGCGCACAAACAAACATAGCGAATCATTCTTTAGCCGACCCACACGAATGTGGAATACTCTACCTGATCACGTGTTTCCTCGTCATTGTAATGTCCAGGCATTTAAGACCAATGTACATCGACACCTCCTTTCCTTATCCACTTCCTCTCCTTCGGCTCACACAGTGCTCTGACACTTAAGGGTACTCCACAATCCCCTTTTGTGCTCGCGTTAGTGTAAAAAAAAATTCTACATGACGCTAATCAGGCTCATATATAGTTGTCCAGTATGGTTTAGTATAGGTCCAAAGTTGATGGAAAAGATTTGGGTGTTAGAAAGGAAGTGTCCCAGAAGTTGTCTCAGATTATATCGAACACCAGAATCGGACTATAAAAAGTATTATTCAAACGAGACTTTATATAATGAAGCCTACATAAATTGGGTGGATAATTTTATGATCAAATTAATCAGAGGACACATTGCGAGAACAATAAGCTCATCCAGTGACCTAATTATCAAGGCTTATTATCCAAATACTCTGTACTATGAGGGCGTGGGTCGCAGCGGCTTCGTTTCACCAGAGGCGTTCCTAGATTTGGACATGAATGGGCTTATACAGGATGGATCGGGAATTCCACTGATCTATCATGTAAGTAGATCATCCCTAGACGGGCGATTGCGGTACGGCCGAGAAGTTACGCGCACCGAAAAAGAGCTTTTCCGCTTCAGTAGGGCAATCTCCCAAAGAGTTCTCGTGGTTGAACGCCAATTAAAAACCCGATTACCAATGTTGGTAGAATCACCGCATTATCAGCCAACTCACACAAACTCAGCTTATCGAGATTAGGGTAGTATAAGTTCTAAGTTAAGTTATTTTAAGTAAATAAAATTATATTAAAAAAATAATAATAATAATAGAATTAAGTTAAATTTTAAGTAAAAAAAAAAAAAATTTGCCACAAAGTTTTTCGAATTTTTCTTTGTTAGACAATAATTCAGAAGTAAAGCCGCAAATAAAGTCCTGTCGCCGAAAGGCAAATTGCACAATAGTCTTATTATGTTTAGCTTAGAGCGTCTGGGTACGACCAGTAAGTTATATTATACGATAAAGAAGCAAAAATTTAAGAATTTTTTGTCTAGCATTTAAATTAGAAACTAAGAATATAAAACGAAATACAAAAATGTAAAAAAAAAACTACGGACCATGCCTGTTTTGAACTCAGTATGTATTCTATTAGTCCTGTCGGGGTAACTGTCCGTCTCACGTGTCTCTCCAAAATCGTTGGTGCGGTCTCGAATCTCACGCACTCGAATCTCACGCACTCTAGTACGTGTTCCGCATTTTCTATTTTGCCTTGCATCATTTCGCAAAGAATACGATTTGTTGCGGACCATGCCTGTTTTGAACTAAGCATGTATTCTATTACTCCTCCCGGAGTAACTGTCCGTCTCATATGTCTCTCCAAAATCGTTCGTGCGGTCTCGAATCTCGCGCACTCTGTTGCCTTTGCAATACAAGCAGTATAGGTGATTCATATGCTCATACTTGTGCAAGTATTTCCGAGAGCATCCATGTCCTGATATTAGCTGAGTCAGGTGGTAATTCAGCTCGCCATGTTTTCTTTTCATCCATGTTTCTATATTAGGTATCATGGTGTGGGTCCATCTTTCTTTGATGGAAGAATCCCACCTTCGTTCCCATTCTCTTAGGCTTGAGAGCTCTAATTGTAACCGAATTCTCCGACGATTCTCTTGAGAGACCTCATGTAATGCAA